>CM039673.1:513071420-514271420 GCA_022496015.1 Hordeum marinum
ATACATCATTGTAACAATATCTCATGTACTGCAAACTATGGGAATTATCTGATGACGCCAAAGAAGCTAGCATGTAGACTTTACGTATTACCATGTGAAATGGATAATCGACTAAACTCTGATGAACTGGTTGTCAATTGATGATAGGCTCCTAAGGAAGCAGAATCTGAAAACAGGACTGCTTTGGATGCAAGGTGGGGATAATACAGTTGGCAGTACTGAACAGGCCAGGAATAGAACAGACAGTATATAGACCTGGGTAACATATTAATTCAAATTCTATGATCCATATTCAACATGGATCTGTTAAAGTAGAGCATCAGATGCACAATAGAGGTTCAAATTTCATTGAAGTAAATTGCAACCGCGACTTATCAACAGGCAATCAATCCAACTGCATAAGCATTCAGATGGGTAAGGAATGTCAAATACGGGATGAGCTGGAGATACGGAGGTAAATATTTTCACTAATACCACTAGCAGGATTCCCAGTGTCAACAAGCTCCCCCGTCCAGATCAAGCACCTTGAACTGTCTCCAATTGGGTCCAGACTACTCACATTGGCATATGCATAAGCGGTGCATGAGCAGTTGCTGCTGCATTCTGTTGTGCATTGGTCGAAGCTTCTATTCCTGATGTACAGAAACTTGTCAGGCGTTTTCATGCCAGGCAAAGTTATGAAACTATCTGTACCATCACATTTCAGCTCTTTCTTTCTTCGACATCCTCGGGAAAATTTGAGGCCATCAGACTCAAACCCATCGAGGCACTTGCAAGTTGGAATCGCTTCCGTGCCATCACAGTAGCCAAATGGGCCACACGAATCATATCTATCACAGTTAGTACTGGGCTGCTCCAAAAAAAACATCCCAAGACAATGACCGGCTGTTCCATGTCAGGAACTTCACCATGCCCGTATAGTGCAGCATCACCCGCATACTTGGTGACGCTACGTAGAACTCGGCCCCTCTTCTTTGAATTGTTTGGAATATGATGGTGCCGGTGTTGTTTCGATATACAGCGTTGACAAGCGCACCAGTCCATGCAGCTCTGCGCCAGTATGGTCTCGTACCATTCCAGATGAAGACCTGGAGGACCGAGTTGGAGTCGCTTCCCATGGAGTAGTCACCGGTGGACGGGTCATCAGGGGCCCTCCAAGCAACAAGGCGCTTGTAGCCCTCATTTTTGGTGCTCAACGGCGCAGTCATGTTAGGGAGGACGGTGTCGGTTGGGTAATAAAAGCCCTGCCATATATCTGTGCCGTTCGGCAACCGGATGACCAAGTTCCCGGTGTCAAGCAGTATAGAAGCAGTTCCGGCGGCTTGGGTGGTGGTGATGTTGTTGGTGGTTGTCCAAAGAGTGCTTCCTTTGGAGTCTAACAAGGCAAGATCAGAGCTGTTAGTCAGAAGAAACTTACCAGAGGAACTCCCAGTGATTGGCATGTCGCGGTTTGCGACCCACACGTATGTTCGCTGCGGGATGTTGTTGTACCATATGCCGATGTATGAGTTTGCAGCTGAGTTTGTCGGGGAGAAGAAGCCAAGAGTGAAGATGCCACCGCTTGAGATGAGCCTGTCGCCGGGGGAGAGTGGTTTTTTGGGTGTTAGGCGATCATCAGATTTGTAGAGGCAAATCAAGAACAGGAGGATGAAAACTGGGATGTAGATCATGCCCATTATGCCTTGTTTGCTTGTGACGAGCAGAGGAGGAAGGTAGTACGTATATGTGAAGAAAGTTTAGGTTGTTTGCCCCAAGAAGTAAAATCTACTGCTCGGAGCTTTCTCCACCTATTCATCAGATTGTTTACATCGGACTTTTTGCGCACATCGACAAATGAAACATGTCCACATGTCGTATGAGTTGATTATTCAACATTCCTGTTGGTGTTGGTCTCTGTGTGGACTTTTTCAGACAAGAACAGATCCAATACTCTAACCTGTGCACCATCACGAAGCGTGTTGCCAGGTAAGAGCGGCTTTGTATAGGTGTTAGGTGGCCATCGCAGTTGCAGAAACAAACCAATAGCAGGAGGACAAAAACAGGGAGGAGAGTCGTTCCCAATATAATATGGCCATCAGGTCTTCTTCTGCATATGATTGGGAAGGAAAAGGTAGAGAGATTGTATGAAGATGCTTCGGACTGCTTGCTTGGAGGGTTCAAATACACGAGTAGGAAACTAAAACAGAGCCCAAGATTTTGATATTTCTGATGTGGCTTGTCATGGAAATAATTCAGATTTCAGCATCAAGCATCCTTGCCATTCTATGGCAACAAGCAAAGGTTGACATATACAACCACAGGTAAATAATTGCACAGCAAAACAAAGAGAAGTATACTATGAAATGAGTTACCATCAGGTGGAGCTCCGTCCGGGTAGCTGAAGCTCATAGCGACGCGCCGAGTTGGGGCCAGGGGCGGAGCTGGAGCTAATCTTACCCTGAAGCACCACGTAACCATGGTGTAATTTTTTTTGAAAAATCAGGGGGGATGGGGGAGCTCCCCATCTGAATATATTTCTCAAGTTTGCAACCCAATGTTTGTCAGATTACAATGTGAATTACATAATCAATGGTGTAAAATTTTCAAGCAACGATACATTAAATAGGGAAGTGTTTCATATGTTGTAACACGGGTCACAAAACATAATATAAGTTGGTATCTTCTGGCTGACAAGGTCCATTAATCAAGTAGTTTCTTCTTAGCAAATCCTTCAAATTTGGATGATACTGTTCTATCAATTTCCTCTTGCTTGGATCATACTGAATATCCTCCTCCCAATTCATGTCTTCTGGAGCAACCTGATCAGGTGCTTTTCTTTTGAGAAGAAACTTGTCCATATTATATGCATTTAACAAATAAAATTAGATAAGAGAACAAAAATTGAACTACTAGCTACATGTTAGACTTGGGGGTTGACTTGGTTTTCATCCTTAGATCGGCGACACCAGTGGATGCCCCGGTCTTCTTGAAGACATCGTTATGGTTCTTCTCTCAGTGTTTGGGCTTTGGGTGAAGACCCTTGTCCGGCGTGGACTCGGCAGCAATGATGCTCTGCGCCATTTTCCCTTTTGGGGGCGTTGTCATGGAGTTTAGGTGTGCTAGGTCGTAGCATGGGGGTGATTGGTTCTTCAGATGCTTGTTGCTGGTAGCGTAGACACGTTCGTTCTACGAGTGTGGGATATGTTATGATCGACTTTGTAAGAGGGCTACCTGAAAACACATTTGCTCCCTTGGTGGTTTTCGTAATTAATAACAACATATATGTCATTGAACTAATATTTCCACTAAGCATATTTCAGGAAAACACTAGTAGAAAACAGGGCTTTGATCCTGACCAGATCAGAGCATTAGTCCCGGTTGGTTTACGAACCAGACCGAGCCACGAATCGGGACTAAAGGGGTGGTGGCAACCGTTCGCCTGGCGCGAGCTCTTTGAGTCTCGATTCGAGGATCAAACTGGGACTAAAGGTCCAAACTGTTCGATTCCCGCACCTTGGAAGTTCTTCCGCGTGAGATCAAATGCCACACGATGCTACAGTAACTGCGACCAGCACCTCCAATTCTGTTTGTCTCCCTCTCCTCTCTTCTTCCCCATCCTCCACCATGAATCCAATCACTCGCTATGGGAAAGTTCTTGCACATGGCACGACCAATCTCCATGTCGTCTACACGAACGACAGCGCCAAAGTGAAGTTTTTTTTCCATGTTCCAGCAATGGCTTCAAGATGAGGAACACAAGTTTTTGGTCCTCGATCTTGAGTACACGGCCGATGGTCATGATGTTATCGTCGTCCAACTTTGTTTAAGCAACATGTCATGGTCTTTCAGTGGGCAAGGTAATACGAAACTTGTCATAGTTTTAATTGGGGATTTTCTTTGATTCATAGATAGGAAAATTGCATAGGAATAGGAGGATTGGGAATGTCGAGAACATGTCATAGTTTCCTTGAGTCATATGAAAAATGCATCGGAAAATTGGGGCTTTTCTTCGATTCATAGGAAAATTGCATAGGAATAGAAAATTGCATATCAGAATTAGGAAAATTGCATAGGAATAGGAATAGGAGGATAGGACAAATAGGATAGGAAAATTGCATAAGAATTTTCCTTGTAGTTGCATATTGGCCATCATGGGAGAACATGTCATAGTTTAGGGGCTTCTTTTGATTCATAGGGAAATGCATAGGAATAGGAAACTTGCTATGATTCTTATTATACTTGTTGTGATTCTTATTATACTTTTGCTCGATTATACTTGTTATGATTCTTATTATACTTGTTTTAAAATATACTTATTGCAGCAGTATATAACACATTTGTTCCATTTTGTTGTTGCAATAGTGACAAGCGCTATCCAAAACTCATGGAGTTCCTTCGTAGCGGCATATATTTTGCTAGCGTTTATATAACGAATGACAAGATCAATATGAGGTGCACCTGGGGTATTGAGATACCAGTTGAATGCCACTTTGATCTTCCGGGCAGGTTCAGGCTTGAGCATGACAAGACTTCAATGGTTGATATGGCAACCGCCCTGATTGACAAGGAATACGCTGATATGAAGAAAAAAATTCCCCAAGTCAGGGCACAAACATTGGGAGAAGACCCCACTTGACCCTATCAACATTGAGTATGCAGAAATAGATGGGTACATTGCATACGAGTTGGACCGTAGGATTTGAATATTCAATTATGGGCAGCGTCACCTCGTACCGCTAGTACCACCACCAGTGTCCCATGGGTCTCCTGCTTGGGGGTATTCAGATCCGTACGACGAGTAGTGTTTGCAATGGCGAGCACTTTTATCTCTATTACGTAGTGCTTGGGGATCTCTTGATTCGGACGAGTAGGTTTGCAATACGGAAGAGTAGGATTGTTAACTTCAATTATGCAGTACTTTCTGTAATGGAGATCTGAACTATTATTTCTATTATGTCCCTGTTTAAGTACGGTTTGTGTGTAAGAATATTTAGTATGATGTGAACAAGATTTCTGAAGCATTGTGATGTATGTGATGAAGATTGTCCATGTTTACGGAGCAATAAGAAAGGGACGTTACAGAGCAATAAGAAAGGGACACACACGAAAGAAAAATTGAAGACTTTCTCTCCACAACTATTCTGATGATGTCTTTGATCTAGAATATCACTCCAGTTAAATATAATATTAACTAAAATTATCAGAGTATTGAATGCAGAAAAAGTGATTGTCTAGTTTGTACACGAAGTGCATCCAATTTTTCCCGTGACCCTCTCAACATTTTAACACATACTATGTGGGTGAAATTATGATACCATGCCAATTTTCAACCATTTCAGAGTTCAACTGCAGTGCTTTTCAATTCAGGGTGGTTCTAGCTCAAAATAAATCACGAAATGCATGAAAAATTGCTAATGAAGTCAGAAAATGGTTGAAATGGGATGATGTGGCTTTGAATGGTGCACATTGAATGCAGAAAAAGTCTTGAGTTCAAATATGTTTAATAAATTGAAATCCTTTGGTAACACATGAGTTTTCGTCTAAACCCATGATACTTTGAAAGAGATTGTCCAGTTTGTACACGAAGTGCATTCAATTTTTTCCTTAACCCTCTCAACTTTTAAACACATGCTATGTGGGTTAAATTATGATATCATGCCAATTTTCAATCATTTCAGAGTTCATTTGCAGTGCTTTTCAATTAAGGGTCGTTCTAACTCAAAATAAATCATGAAATGCATGAAAAATAGTTAATGAAGTTAGAAAATGGTTGAAATAGGATGATGTGGCTTTGAATGGAGCACATTGAATGCAGACAAAGTCTTGAGTTCAAATATGTTTAATAAATTGAAATCCATTGGTAACAGATGAGTTTTCGTCTAAAACCTTGATACTTCAAAAGAGATTGTTCAGTTTGTACACAAAGTGCATCCATTTTTTCCCGTAACCCTCTCAACTTTTTAGCACATGCTACGTGGGTGAAATTATGATACCATGCCAATTTTCAACCATTTCAGAGTTCATTCCAGTGCTTTTCAATTCAGGGTCGTTCTAGCTCAAAATAAATCATGAAATGCATGAAAATTTGCTAATGAAGTTATAAAATTGTTGAAATGGGATGATATGGCTTTGAATGGTGGTGCACATTGAATGCAGAAAAAGTCTTGAGTTCAAATATGTTTAATAAATTGCAATCCGTTGGTAACAGATGAGTTTTTGTCTAAACCCTTGATAGTTCGAAAGAGATTGTCCAGTTTGTACACGAAGTGAGTTTTTCCCGTAACCCTCTCAACTTTTAAGCACATGCTATATGGGTGAAAATATCATACCATGCCAATTTTCAACCATTTCAGAGTTCATTTGCAGTGCTTTTCAATTCAGGATCGTTCTAGCTCAAAGAATCAACTAAAATATTAACTAAAAAGAATCAAAATAATATTAACTAAAATTATTAAAGTATTAGTTTTTGTTAAAAACTCGGTCATTTAGCAAAGAATGACCTAAAAAGAATCAACTAAAATATTAACTAAAATGAATGAACTAAAAAGAATCAACTGAAACATTAACTAAAAAAATGAACTAAAAAGAATCAAAATAATATTAACTAAAATTATCAAAGTATTTTTTGTTAAAAATTTAATATGCAAAAAATAACAAAAAAATGCCCGCCTACTAGGCCACGACGGCCTGCATACGACTAGCAACCCAACTACAATGGGCCAGGACGCAGGCCCGCGAGGCAAATATGCCCAACATGGCAAGGCAGAGAAGAAATTTAGGCCCAAGGCCTGCTAAAGAGAGGAGCTCAAGAGGGATGCCACAGCGGGGCTTATAAACCACTGCGAGCGCGCTTCGCTTGGCGAGGTGGGACTAAACTCCCACCGCCCCGCGTCGGTGCGAGGAACAACCCTTTAGTCCTAGTTGGTGGCCCCAACCAGGACGAGAGGCCCCACTTTAGTCCCGGCTGGAGCCACAAACCGGGACTAAAGGCCTGGGCTTCCCGCCCTTTCGCCTGGTGAAATTTACATTTATTCCCGGTTGGTGGGTCCAACTGGGACTACATGGCGGCCATTAGTCCCGGTTGGAGCCACCAACCGGGACTAAAGGCCTGGGCTTCCCGCCCTTTCGCCTAGTGAAATTCACCTTTAGTTCCGGTTGGTGGGTCCAACTGGGACTACAGGGTGGCCGTTAGTCCCGGTTGGAGCCACCAACTGGGACTAAAGGTTGGACTATATAAGCTAGAGTTGAAATTTTTTCCAGATCCATCTGCTTTTCCCTCTCCCCCGACGGCACCGAAAATCACCTCGACGCCGCTAGGCTGTCGGATCTCACCATCGCCTCCCCAAACCCGCTCACTCCTCGTCGCCGCCCCCAACGTCGTACCTCACTGCTGCCCCCCGGCGCCGTCGCCGCCCCCCGACGCCGTCACCTCCCCGATGCCGTTGCCGTCCCCAGTCGCTCCCTCCCGACGCCATCGCCACCACCCGCCGCCGTCGCTGCCCACCGACACCATCGCCGTCCCCCGTCGCCGCCCCCTGACACCGTCGCCTCCCAGAGCCCGCTCCGGCTTCCTCCGCCTCCTAGGTGAGCCGCCGGCCACACCACCGCTCGCTCCTTGTTTTTTTAGAATTTTTGAAAATTTCCTGCTAATTTAGATTTAGATATGCTATTATGATGCTGATTGCCCCTCTTAGTTGAGTCCAATGTCATGCATATCTCAGTGGTCATAACAAGTCTTACTTGAGTGATCATCGAACTATACGTATTGTTATTTTCATACTTTTTTTTACCAAAATGATAGAAATGCTAAATGATACCCTTTGCATACGTACAACCTCTAAATCTCACCCTAATGGTATTGTTGTTTTATTTTTGTGACATAAAATGATATTTGCTATAGCCCTAATCTGTTCTTGTCGACGATGCCAATCCCACATCCTCATCGTCAACTCTAGCCAACAACCAGTTTGAGAGGCCCCATGTCCGGGACTGGGCTCTGCCATACTAGCACTAGGGGGTGCTATCTTCCGAGGCGTGCAGGAATCCGGGTATCGTCGTCGACCCGGAGCTTCTTTGGTGGCAGACGCATGGGCCACTATGGGTGCAGAGGCAGCCGGTAATTGATGAGGTGGTACGTCGTCGTGTCAGGGAGGAGGACAAGCACGTCCGTCGCTACATGGTTGCGTTGGATGCGAGGTTCTCCAATACCTGACAGTTCCTTTAGGGATCTCACCTGAGCTATGATCCTGTGATGGTTCCTTCTCTTTGGTGTCCACCACCCACGCTTCAAGAAACGCAAGTGAACCAGATTATTCGATAATATTCGATCTGTATTAGTGATAATATTCGATGCTTCATTAACTAGATTATTCGTGATGCATTAGTGATATTATATGATAATATTATATGAAGAGTCGACGACGATCGCCGGTGCTATTATATGTATTAGTGATATTATATGATTGCCGTCGATTTTAATCTTAGAATCATGAACACAGGAAATGTCGACATTGTTTGACGATGATAGGATCCCTCAATGCCCTTATTGCTGGGACGACACGGGTCTATGAGACATTTATCCTCACCTAGACAACGATAGGTCGTTCACCATCAAGCTAACAGAAGAATTTAGTGAAATTACAGTATGTACAGACGACATGTATTTTTTGTTAATGAAGTCTGACGTGTGCCTTTTTTTCTTTAATTAACCTTTAATTTTCTCTTTTACAGTTCGACTAGTGCGTGCCCTATCATGCAAGATCCGCTTCTTGGACAAGTTCCATTTCCAAAGGAAGGACCGTATTGAGCCTTATATAGCTCACCTAAGAACGGAGCATTACATTTTTGTTGTTAAGGTGAAAAATAACGAAGATCACACATATTTTGGTTATCCTAATTGGAGAGCATTTTGTCACGCGTATGGGTTGGATGAGGACATGAACATTACCTTCGATCTTGGTAGTGATGATGTTCGTGATAATAATATAGATATTTGGGTGCATTCGGATGATGACTTGATTCCGTTGCTACCTCCAGGTGCGTTTGTCAACAGATTTGTTAGGTACTTATATTGATTATTGAAAAGTATTTGGTACTCATCCTGACTAATTTTTTTCATTTTTGATTATCAACTTATTTCCGTGCTATAGAAACTATCCGACAGATAATAGATCGGACGTACTACAGTTATGACTCCAAACTTACTTGGTTGGAGAAAGATCATCCCATCTCATTTATTCATGCGGTTCAGCATCACAAGCATAATTACATGATTGGTAACATTTATCATGGATATGTGCCACAAGTGCACAAGTTAAACCCTTATAACATCACTGGAGAGTACTTTGTAAGATTTTTTTACTCTTGTGTCATTAGTCCATCCTTTTCATACATTGTTCTTAAGGGAAACTAGTTTTCTAACTATGTTATTATAACTTATGTTCTTCAATAGGTACTCCCTCCAGATACCGTTCCTAAGTGGATGTTTACCAAAAGTGATTTGCATATGGTTAGTTTACGGCCACTGCCGATGAGTTACCCTGGTAAATACACGATATCTCAAAGTGAGAATACAATGAAAATAAAAGGATGGAGCAAGGCAATAACATCATCTAGGCAACCACTTGGAGACTATAAATTGCGCAAGCAAGAAGTTGGATATAGGTTGATCTGTATTCTTCTATCGGGAGAGTTCAGGAGTTCACCTTTTTTATGCTATTTTACCTAGGAGAGAGCAGTAGTTAGTGTTTCTAAGTTGTGATAACTTGATCATTTGCTAATATGATAACGACCAGAATGATGAGGAGTTCACCTTTTTATGTTATTTTACCTAGAATGATGAAGTGTTGATTAAGATGATGATGAGTTGTAATATGACATATACCAGTACAAATTAGATGGATGCAATACACCAAGTTAAATTAGAGGAAAATACGATGTTGCGAATGGCAACATCGTATTTTCCTCTACTTCAACTTGGTCTATTGCATCCATTTAATTTGTACTGATGTTGGATGTTTTTTTCCATAATTTTAATTGATGATGTTGTATATTAATATGTGTAACTGCATGGAAATACAATATAAATATAAAAGAAAATGAAGATACAAAATGAAACACGACCCTTTTCGAAAAAACCTAGACCTTAGCGCTTTGCAGGGGCTGACACGTGGATGGCCTTTTGACCCGGTTGGTGTTAGCAATCGGGACTACATGTCCTCTCACCTGGGCACCCTGCAGCGGCCGCGTGGAGCCCTTTTAGTCCCGGTTCGCAAGCCAACTTGGACTAAAAGTCCGGACCTTCAGTCCCGTTGGCGTTGTCCCGGTTCCAGAACCGGGACTAAAGGGCCTCTGGAACCGGGACAGATGCCCTGTTTTCTAATTGTGAAAGTTCAATGATGGGTTGGCAAAAGGACTGTGGAATACCCCAAGATGCAAGGAAATAGATTGGCAAAGCTTCAAGCAAGAGAAGTCTACAATTTACTTTGTGAGAAATCACTTTGAGTCCAATGGAAAACCAATACTATCAAAAGTGGGTAAGGTAGTGTTGGTGAACAATATGCTCATACATGCACAAGTGATAGTCACCACATACACCCACAAGCTCTTCCACAAAAGTTTGTCCAAAGCCAAATATCCAAAATTGGTGCAACCAAGACTCCCCACTCGGTGCCACTGATTCTTAGGCTCGGACAGACTCCAGCCAAACCCTAGCCCATCGGTGCAACCGATTTTGATTCGGTGCCACCGAGTTTGGGTTGCCAACATTCTATCATGCAAATTCACAAAATCGTTCCGACCGAGTTTGTTGAATCGGCGTCACCAAGTCTGGCAATCTGACCGTTGGTCACCTTATCAGTGCAACCGAGTTTTATGTATCAGTCTCACCAAGATTCAAAAATTTCTACCTTTTAGGCAATTCGGTACCACCAAGATTAACACATCGGTGTCACCGAGTTGGACTTATTAGGTGTAACGGTTGGATTTTTGGAGATGCCTATATATACCCCTCCACCACCACCTACCCAGAAGAGAAGCACTCAGAACAGATCCCCACTCATACCAACTGATTGTCTGAGAGAGAGACACCTACTCATGTGTTGAGATCATGCCATTCCATTCCAACCATATGAATCTTGATCTCTATCCTCCCCAAGTTGCTTTCCACCCAATCAATCTCTTCCACCCAAGCCAAATCTATGAGAGTGTGATTGTGTGTTGAGGAGTCTATCATCTTGAAGCACAAGAGCAAGGAGTTCATCGACATTATAGAGCCTATTACCTTTTGGAGGGTGGTGCCTCCTAGATTGGTTAGGTGTCGCTTGGGAGCCTCCTACTTCGTGTTGTGGAGTTAACTAAGAAGTTTCTAAGGGCAAGGAGATCGCCTACTTCATGAAGATCTACCCCGAGTTAGGCTAGTCCTCCGTGGACGTAGGCCATCATGGTATAGTCGAGGTTGCTTCTTCATGGAATCCTCCGTGGGTAGAGCCCTCCATGGACTCTCGTGACCGTTACCCTCCGTGGGTTAAAGACTCCATAAACGTGAACGTATGATAGCACCACCTACCGGAACCACGGGAAAAATCATCATGTTTCCAAATTGCGTTTGATCTTCTTACCCTTCCTTTACTACTTATGTTTGTCTTTACTTTCCGCTCCTATACTCATAGACATGCATTTGTAGGGTGTGCTTGACTTGCTATGAATGCTAAAATCTGCCAACACTTAAAATTGGGAAAAAGTAGATTTTTAATTGGTCAAGTAGTCTAATCTCCCCCCTCTAGACCTTCTTTAGATCCTACAAGTGGTACCAGAGCTTTGGTCTCTATTGCATTTGTTGGAAATATGCCCTAGAGGCAATAAATAAAGTGTTTATTATTATATTGCCTTGTTCATTATAATCGTTTATTGTCCATGCTATAAGTGTGTTGATTGGAAACTAAATACATGTGTGGGCATATAGACAAACACTGTGTCCCTAGTATGCCTCTACCAGGATAGCTCGTTGATCAAAGATGATTAAGGTTTCCTAGCTATGGACATGAGATGTCATTTGATAGCGGGATCACATCATTGGGAGAATGATGTGATGGACAAGACCCAAACTATGAACGTAGCATATGATCGTGTCAGTTTATTGCTACTGTTTTCTGCATGTCAGGTATCTATTCCTATGACCATGAGATCATGCAACTCACTGACACTGGAGGAGTGCCTTGTGTGTATCAAACATCGCAACGTAACTGGGTGACTATAAAGGTGCTCTACAGGTATCTTCGAGGGTGTCTGTTGAGTTGGCATGGATCAATATTGGGATTTGTTACTCTGTGTGAGAGAGAGGTATCTTAGGGCCCACTCGGTAATACAACATCACAACAAGCCTTGGAAGCAATGTGACTAAGTGTTAGTCACAGGATCTTGTATTACGGAATGAGTAAAGAGACTTGCCGGTAACGAGATGGAACTAGGTATGAAGATACCGACGATCGAATCTCGGGCAAGTAACATACTGAAGAACAAAGGGAACGACATACGGGATTGTCTGAATCCTTGACATAGTGGTTCGACCGATAAAGATCTTCATAGAACATGTACGAACCAATATGGGCATCCAGGTCCCACTATTGGTTATTGATCGTAGAGGTGTATCGGTCATGCCTACATAGCTCTCGAGCCCGCAGGGTCTGCACACTTAAGGTTTGGTGACGTTCCGATATAGATGAGTTATGTGTGTTGGTGACCGAAGGTTGTTCAGAGTCCCGGATGAGATCCCGGACATGACGAGGAGCTCCGGAATGGTCCTAAGGGGAAGATTCATATATAGTATGTCCCGGGGGTCCACTGGAAAGGGCCGCCAGCCCCAAAGGGCTACATGGTCTGTGAGAGAGGGCATACCAGCCCCTGGTGCACTGGACGCCCCTCCCACAAAGGCCCATTCGGCTGGGGGGGTGGGTGGGAGGGCCAACCCTAGGGTTGGCGCCACCTTACTTGGGTGGCAAGCTACCCTAGGGCGCCTCCACCCTTGGCCGCCGCCCCAAGGGGGAAACCCTAGGGGTTGGGCGCACCACCCCTCCCCCTATATATATGTGAGAGGGAGGAGGGCATCCTCACCCTAAGCCACGATGCAGCCCTTCCTCCCTCTCTGATAGCCTCTCCTCTATATTGATTTGGCGACGCTTAGCGAAGCTCTACCGGATCAGCTCCACCACCACCGCCGCCACGCCATCGTGCTGCCGGTGAACCTATCTACCTCTCCAATCCCTCTTGTTGGATCAAGAAGGCGGAGATCTTCATCGAGGCGCACGTGTGTTGAACGCGGAGGTGTCGTCTGTTCGACACTTGATCGGGAGTTCGTGGGACGACTTGCGATTTGGATCGCGGAGACGTACGACTACATCAACCGCGTTCTTTAACGCTTCCGCTTAGCGATCTACAAGGGTATGTGGATCCAATCTCTCCTCTCATAGATGCTCATCTCCTAGATTGCTCTTGGTGAAGTGTAGGAATTTTTTTGTTTCCCATGCAACGTTCCCCAACAGTGGCATCATGAGCTAGGTCTATGCGTAGATGAGATCTTGAGTAGAACACAAAGGAGTTTGTGGGCGTTGATATTCAGATTCCTTCCTTCCTTAGTCTTTTCTTGGTTCAGCGGTATTGTGGGATGAAGCGGCTCGGACCGACTTTACTAGTACGCTTACGAGAGACCGTGTTCCATTGATTGACATGTGACTTTGTCGCATAAAGATGGCTGGCAGGTGTCTGTCATTCCCACTTTAGTTGGATCAGAGTTGATTAAGGCGGTCCTTGTAGAAGGTTGAAAAGCAATCTTCATATCACCGTTGTGGTTTTGCGTAGGTAAGAATCGTTCTTGCTAGATACCCATAGCAGCCACATAAAACATGCAACAACAATTAGAGGACGTCTAACTTGTTTTTGTAGGGTATGTTGTGATGTGATATGGCCAATTACATGATGAGATATATGTGATGTATGATATGATCATGTGTTGTATAGAATATCACGACTTGCATGTCGATGAGTACGGCAACCGGCAAGAGCCATGGGGTTGTCTTTGATTACTGTATGACCTGCGTGTCAATCATTAAGCGCTATGTAATGCTTTACTTTATCGCTAAGAGGTAGCAATAGTATTATGAGCATGGTGGGCGCTACAACCCCGATGGCGACACAATGATGAAGATCATGATGATAGAGATCATGGTGTTATGCCGGTGAGAATGCAGATCATGCCGGTGCTTTGGAGATGGAGATCAAAAGCACAAGTTCATGGCCATATCATGTCACTTATGATTTGCATGTGATGTTAATCCTTTTATGCACCTTGTTTTGCTTAGAACGACGGTAGCATTATAAGGTGATCCCTCACTTAAATTTCGAGATGAATTGTGTTCTCCCCGAGTGTGCACCAGTGCAAAAGTTCGTCGTGTCGAGACACCACGTGATGATCGGGTGTGATAGACTCTACGTTCGCATACAACGGGTGCAAGACAGTGTTGCACATGCGGAACACTCGGGTTAAACTTGACGAGCCTAGCTTGTACAGACATGGCCTCAGAACACAAGAGACCGAAAGGTCGAGCATGAGTCATATAGTAGATATGATCAACATGATGATGTTCACCATTGAAACCACCCTAACTCACGTGATGATCGGACTTGAGTTGGTGAATATGGATCATGCATCACTCAGATGACCTGAGGGATGTCAATTTGAGTGGGAGCTTTAGTAATTTTATTAACTAAACTCATTATCTTGAACAATAGTCTTAGTAACCTTTGCTTATTTCTGTTGTAGATCAATGGCTCGCGCAGTAGCACCCCTGAATTTTAATGTGTTCCTAGATAAAGCTAAGTTGAAAGACGATGGAAGTAACTTTGTGGACCAGGCCCGTAATCTGAGGATAATCCTCACGGCTTCCCAGAAGACTTATGTCCTTGATGCACCGCTTGGTGACCCACCCGTCCCGTGTCATACGAAGACGTTAAGAACGCTTGGGAGGCACGTTCTGGAGATTACTCAATAGTTCAATGTGCAATGTTGTATGGCTTAGAACCGAGACTTCAAAGACGTTTTGAACGTCATGGAGCATATGAGATGTTCCAAGATTTGGAGTTTATCTTTAAGAATAATGCCCAGATGGAGAGGTATGAGACCTCCAATAAGTTCTATGCTCGCAAGATGGAGGAGAACGGGTCTATCAGTGAACATATACTCAGAATGTCTGGGTATTCGACTCATCTGTCAGAGTTAGGGATGCCTCTCCCGCTGGAGGCAATCACTGACAGAGTTCTTCAATCATTGCCACCTAGCTACACGAGCTTCGTGATGAACTATAACATGCATGGGATGACCAAGTCTGTCGTCGAGCTGTTTGTGATGCTGAAAGTCGCGGAGTCTGAAATCCAGAAAGAACATCAAGTGTTGATGGTCAATAAAACCACTAGTTTCAAGAAGCATGGCAAGGGAAAGAAGGGTAACTCCCAGAACGGTGGCAAAGCAGTTGCTCCTCCCGTGAAGAAACCCAAGGCTGGACCCAAGCCAGAAACTGAGTGTTTTCATTGCAAGCGAACTGGTCACTCGAAGCGGAACTTCCCCAAGTACCTGGCTGACAAGAAGGCAGCCAACACCAAACAAGGTATATATGATATACATGTTATTGATGTGTACCTTACTAGCTCTCGTTGTAGTGCCTGGGTATTTGATACCGGTTCAGTTGCTCACATTTGCAACTTAAAGCAGGACCTACGGAATAGATGGAGGCTGCCTAAGGACAAAGTGACGATGTGCGTGGGAAATGGTTCCAAGGTGGATGTGATCACCGTCGGGACGCTCGCTCTTCGACTAGCATAACTATTAGTGATGAACCTGAATAATTGTTATTTAGTGCATGCGTTAAGCATGAACATTATATCTGGATCTTGTTTATTGCGAGACGGTTACTCATTTAAATCGGAGAATAATGGTGGTTCTATTTATATGAGTAATATCTTTTATGGTCATGCACCCAATGTGAGGGGTTTATTCTTATTGAATCTCGATGGTGATGATACACATATTCATAGCATTGATGCCAAAAGATGTAGAGTTGATAATGATAGTACCACTTTCTTGTGGCATTGCCGTTTGGGTCATATTGTTGTAAAACGCATGAGGAAGCTCCATGTTAATGTACTTTTGGAGTCACTTGATTTTGAATCACTTGACACATGTGAACCATGCCTCCTGGGCAAGATGACTAAAACGCCGTTCTCTGGAACAATGGAACATGTGAGTGATTTGTTGGAAATCATACATACTGATGTGTGCAGTCCGATGAACATTGAGGCGCACGGTGGATATCGTTATTTTCTCACCTTCACTAATGACTTAAGTAGATATGGGTATATTTACTTAATGAAACACAAGTCTGAAATGTTTGAAAAGTTCAAGCTATTTTAGAGTGGAGTTGAGAATCATCGTAACAAGAAGATTAACTTCCTGCGATCTGATCGAGGAGGAGAATATCTGAGTTATGAGTTTGGCAGCCACTTAAGACAATATGGAATTGTTTGACAATTGACACCGCCTGGAACACCACAACGTAATGGTGTGTCCGAACGTCATAATCGAACCTTATTAGATATGGTGCATTCTATGATGTCTCTTGTCGATTTGCCACTATCGTTTTGGGGTTATGCATTAGAGACAACTGCATTCACTTTAAATAGGGCACTGTCGAAATTCGTTGAGACAACACCATATGAACTGTGGTTTGGCAAGAAGCCGGAGTTGTCATTTCTTAGAGTTTGGGGATGTGATGCTTATGTCAAAAAGCTTCAGCCTGAAAAGCTGGAACCCAAAGCAGAGAAATGTGTCTTCATAGGGTACCCAAAAGAGACAGTTGGGTATACCTTCTATCTCAGATCCGAAGGCAAAGTGTTTGTCACTAAGAATGGAACATTTCTTGAGAAAGAGTTTCTCTCGAAAGAATTGAGTGGGAGAAAGATAGAGCTTGATGAGGTTGTTAAACCTCTAATTCAACCAGAGAGTTGCATAGCGCAGAAAAATGTTTTTGTGGAGCCAACAACGGTTGAAAAGGAATTTAATGATGATGATCATGAAACTTCGGATCAAGTTACTATTGAACCTCGTAGGTCGACAAGGGCGCATACTGCTCCTGAGTGGTACGGCAACCCTGTCTTGGAGGTAATGTTGTTGGACAATGATGAACCAATGAGCTATGGAGGAGCGATGATGGCCTGGATTCCGAGAAATGGTTAGAGGCCATGAAATCTGAGATGGGATCCATGTATGAAAACAAAGTATGGACTTTGGAAGTATTACCTG
The DNA here is from genome assembly GCA_022496015.1 of Hordeum marinum. Lineage (NCBI taxonomy): Eukaryota > Viridiplantae > Streptophyta > Magnoliopsida > Poales > Poaceae > Hordeum > Hordeum marinum. The sequence continues at coordinate 513,088,747 of CM039673.1, forward strand.
AAGGGCGAAAGGCCATTCAGAACAAATGGATCTTTAAGAAGAAGGCGAATGCGGATGGTAATGTCACCGTCTATAAAGCTCGACTTATGGCAAAGGGTTTTTCACAAGTTCAAGGAGTTGACTACGATGAGACCTTCTCACCAGTAGCGATGCTTAAGTTCGTTAGAATCATGTTAGCAATAGCTGCATATTTCGACTATGAAATTTGGCAGATGAAGGTCAAAACAACGTTCCTTAACGGTTTCCTTGAGGAAGAGTTTTATATGATGCAACCAGAAGGTTTTGTCGATCCAGAGAATGCTGACAAAGTTTGCAAACTCCAGCGATCCATTTATGGACTGGTGCAAGCATCTCGGAGTTGGAATAAGCGTTTTGATGAGGTGATCAAAGCGTTTGGGTTTATACAAGTTTACAGAGAAGCTTGTATTTACAAGAAAGTGAGTGGGAGCTCTGTAGCATTTCTAATATTATATTTGGATGACATATTGCTGATTAGAAACAATATAGAAATGCTGGAAAGCGTGAAGGAATATTTGAACAAGAGTTTTTCAATGAAGGACCTAGGAGAAGCTGCTTTCATATTGGCATTAAGATCGATAGAGATAGATCGAGATGCTTGATAGCATTTTCACAAAGCACATACCTTGATAGAGTTTTGAAGTTCAAAATGGATCAGTACAAGAAGGGGTTCTTGCCTGTGTTACAAAGTGCGAAGTTGAGTAAGACTCAATGCCCAGTGACTGCAAAAGATAGAGAAAATATGAGTGTCATCCCCTATGCTTCAGCCATAGGCTCTATCATGTATGCGATGTTGTGCACAAGACATGATGTCAACCTTGCCATAAGTATGGCCAGAAGGTTTCAATGTGATCCTGGAATGGAGCACTGGACGACGGTCAAGAATATACTTAAGTACCTGAAAAGGACTAAGGAAATGTTTCTCGTTTATGGAGGTGATCAAGAGCTCGTCGTAAAGGGTTACGTCGATGCAAGCTTTGACACTGATCCGGATGACTCTAAGTCACAAACCGGATACGTATTTATTCTCAATGGGGGAGCGGTAAGCTGGTGCACTTCGAAGCAAAGTGTGGTAGCCGATTCTACATGCGAAGTGGAGTACATCGCAGCCTCGGAGGTAGCGAAGGAAGGTGTCTGGATGAAGCAGTTCTTGACAGATCTTGGAGTAGTGCCCAGTGCACTGAATCGAATGGCTTTATTCTATGAAAACACTGGTGCCATTGCTCTGGCCAAGGAACCAAGGTTTCAGAAGAGGACCAGTTACATAAAGCGACGCTTCAATTCCATCTGCGATTACGTCAAGGAGGAGGACATAAATATTTGCAAAGTGCACACGGATCTGAATGTTGCAGACCCATTGACTAAACCTCTTCCAAGGGCTAAACATGATCAACACCACAACTGCATGGGTGTTCGATTCATTACAATGTAAACCACATAGTGATGTGAACTAGATTATTGACTCTAGTGGAAGTGGGAGACTGTTGGAAATATGCCCTAGAGGCAATAAATAAAGTGTTTGTTATTGTATTTCCTTGTTCATGATAATCATTTATTGTCCATGCTATTATTGTGTTGATTGGAAACTAAATACATGTGTGGGCATATAGACAAACACTGTGTACCTAGTATGCCTCTAGCAGGCTAGCTCGTTGATCAAAGATGGTTAAGGTTTCCTAGCCATGGACATGAGATGTCATTTGATAGCGAGATCACATCATTGGGAGAATGATGTGATGGACAAGACCCAAACTATGAATGTAGCATATGATCGTGTCAATTTATTACTACTGTTTTCTACATGTTAGGTATCTGTTCCTATGACCATGAGATCATGCAACTCACTGACACTAGACGAGTGCCCTGTGTGTATCAAATGTCGCAACGTAACTGGGTGACTATATAGGTGCTCTACAGGTATCTTCGAGGGTGTCTGTTGAGTTGGCATGGTTCAATACTGGGATTTGCTACTCCATATGGTGGAGAGGTATCTCAGGACCCACTCGGTAATACAACATCACAACAAGCATTGCATGCAATGTGACTAAGTGTTAGTCACGGGATCTTGTATTATGGAACAAGTAAAGAGACTTGCCGGTAACGAGATGGAACTAGGTATGAAGATACCGACGATTGAATCTCGGGCAAGTAACTTACTGAAGAACAAAGAGAACGCCATACGGGATTGTATGAATCCTTGACATAGAGGTTCGACCAATAAAGATCTTCGTAGAACATGTAGGAACCAATATGGGCATCCAGGTCTTGCTATTGGTTATTGACCATAGAGTTGTCTTGGTCATGTCTACATAGCTCTCGAACCCGCATGGTCTGCACACTTAAGGTTCGGTGACGTTTTGGTATAGATGAGTTATGTGTCTTGGTGACCAAAGGTTGTTTGGAGTCCCGGATGAGATCCCGAACATGACAAGGAGCTCCGGAATTGTCCGGAGATGAAGATTCATATATAGGATGTTCCGTGTTGGTTACCGGGAAAAGTTCGGGCGTCACCGATAATGTACCGAGGGTGACGGGAGGGTCCCGGGGGTCCACCGGAAGGGGACGCCAGCCCCAAAGGGCTACATGGTCTGTGAGAGAGGGCATACCAGCCCCTGGTGCACTGGACGCCCCTCCCACAAAGGCCCATGCAGCTGGGGGGTTGGTGGGAGGGCCAACCCTAGGGTTGGCGCCACCTTACTTGGGTGGCAAGCCACCCTAGGGCGCCTCCACCCTTGGCCGCCGCCCCAAGGGGGAAACCCTAGGGGTTGGGCGCACCACCCTCCCCCTATATATATGTGATAGGGAGGAGGGCAGCCGCACCCTAAGCCACGGTGCAGCCCTTCCTCCCTCTCCGATAGCCACTCCTCTAGATTGATTCTGCGACACTTAGCGAAGCTTTGCCGGATTAGCTCCACCACCACCGCCGCCACACCGCCGTGCTGCCGGCGAACCCATCTACCTCTCCGCTCCCTCTTGATGGATCAACAAGGTGGATATCTTCATGAAGCTGCACGTGTGCTGAATGCGGAGGTGTCGTCCGTTCGGCACTTGATCGGGAGTTCGTGGGACAGCTTGCAATTTGGATCGCGGAGATGTACGACTACATCAACCGCGTTCTTTAACGGTTCGCGTTCTTTAACGGTTCTGCTTAGCGATCTACAAGTGTATGCGGATCCAATCTCTCCTCTCATAGATGCTCATATCCTAGATTGATCTTGGTGAAGCATAGGAATTTTTTTGTTTCCCATGCAACATTCCCCAACAGCATTGGTTTCACAACGTAGGATAGTATGGTGTCTAGTGAGGGAAATTATCACCCTAGAGGTCCATACTTTGATGGCACTAATTTTGCTAGTTGGAAGCACAAAATGAAAATGCATCTTCTTGGTCATAACTCTGCCGTTTGGGCTGTTGTTCGTGTTGGATTGCAAGGTGAATTCTTTGCGGATGGAACGGAACCAGATCGCGAAGCGATTGCGGATGAATTGAAGATGTTGCAACTAAATGATCAAGCATGTGACATTCTCTTCAACTGCCTATGCCCCGAAGATTTCAACAAAATCAACCGTCTTGACAATGGAAAAGAGATTTGGGATACTTGGGTTGATATGCATGAAGGTACCGAATCTGTGAGAGAATCGAAGTTGGATGTTCTTGAGAGTCAGCTTGACAAGTTCAAGATGAAGGATGGTGAAAGAGTCGCTGAGATGTACTCTAGGCTAGCTCTCATCACTAATGAGATTGCTGGCTTAGGAAGCAAAAAAATGACCGACAAATTCATCATCAAGAAGACACTCCGAGCTTTGGATGATCGATATGACACCGTATGCACATTGATCCAAATGATGCCCAACTACAAAGATCCGAAGCCAACAGAAGTGATTGGAAGGATTGTTGCTCATGATATGACACTCAAGGACAAGGAAGAGTTTCACCACAAGTCTAGCGATGCTTACAAGGCCACAAGTGATGCTCCCGCAACTTCAAGCGACAACCTTGTCACAAATGAAGAGATAAGCCTCATGGTCAAGAAATTCAACAAGTTCTACATGAATAGAGGCAAAGATCAAATCTCTAAATCAAGATATGAAGAGAAGCGTTCGTCAAGTCGTGACCGAAATTGCTACAATTGTGGGAAGACCGGACACTACTCTAGTGAGTGCACAACTCCTTACAAAAAGAAAGAAGAGTCACCAAGAAGACGAAGCTCAAGAGACGAGTCACCTCGAAGAGAGAGAAGGAGTAGGGATGATCGTTATGAACGAAGACCCTTAAGGAGAAGTTGGGACTCGGAGAAGAAGGACAAGTCCACGAAGAGCTACTCAAGAAGAAGACATCAAGATCATGTTGGTGAATGGGTTTCTGGCTCCAAATCCGACGACCACTCCGACAGAAGCTACCACTCCAACTCCGACTATAGTCGAGATGAAGGTGTTGTTGGACTTGCACTAATGACAACCGACTCCTACGACATATTTGATTCACCAAATGAAGGGAGTGGATGTTTATTCATGGCTAAAGGCCCCAAGGTATCACACCCCGAGTATCTTGATTTCAATAGTGATGAGGACTACTTGTTCATTGAAGATGACTTGCTATTTGACAAATCTAGTAATGTTAGTCAAGATGAACTTGCTAGTAATCACTCTAGTCTAGATAAGTCGTATGATGATGATAAGTTGGAAATAGAATGACTAACTCAAGAACTAAACACTCTTAAGTTAGCTCATGAGTATACTCTACAAGATCATAGAGAGCTTGAAAGGACACATGAGAAGCTCCACTTTGAGAAGCTCAATCTAGAGCAAGAACATGAGTTCCTTAAAGCTATCAATGACGATCTTCGAAAGAATACTTCCTCTTATCTAGCCAAATGACTTCTATTTTCTATGTTCATGCCACAAGTTAAAACTAAGCAAACCAGTAAAAAAGACAAATGTTCTTCAACTAGTAGCAATAAAAAAGATAAATCTAATGATATTGCTTCTACTAGTTCTATTTATCCCACTAACTCTTCTCTTAGACAAGTTACACTTGAGCAAGAAAATGAACTCTTGGAAGGGATTAGAGGGAAAGGTATCTACAAGAGTCTTGAAGGGTGCAAACAATTTGAGGAGATTGTACGCAAGTACGGAGGATATCAGAAGAACCATGGCATTGGTACTTCAACGCTAATGGAGTTGAATGGGAAGAAGGTCAATAGCCCAATCCCAAGTTTATTCCTCAAAAGGAGAATTATGGAAATACACTCCCCAAGGGAACAAAAGCTCAAGATGACCTTCCACCACAAGACCCCAAGCTCAAGGATAAGAACAAGCTTCAAGAGGACATTGACTCATAAGAAGATGAATCCCAAGCTATGGTGAAGTGGGTTCCCAAGGCTAACACAATCTCAACTTCTACAAGTGCTACTTCAACACCAATGATCCCCATTGCTACTTCTCAAGCATGCGTTGGTTTTCGTGAAGAGGAACAGGTGATGCAGCAAAGTAGATACGTATTTCCCTCGGGTGTTGAGAACCAAGGTATCAATCTAGTAGGAGATACAAGCAAGAGCCCAATAGATGTACCTATACAAAGAATCAAACTCTTGCACCCAACGCTATAAAGGGGTTGTCAATCCCTTCACGGTTACTTGCAAGGATGAGATCTAATAGAGATAGATATAATATATTGCTTGAATGGAAAGTAAAAAAAGGTAAAAATAATGCAGCAAAGTATTTTTGGTATTTTTGGTTTTAGATCTGAAAGTATAAGATGGAAAATAGAACCAGGGGCCATAGGTTTCACTAGAGGCTTCTCTCATGATAGCAAGTATTACGGTGGGTGAACAGATTACTGTTGAGCAATTTATAGAAAAGCGAATAATTATGAAGATATCCAAGGAAATGATTATGCCTGTATGCATCACGTCCGTGTCAAGTAGACCGAAACAATTCTGCATCTAGTAATATTACTCCACACATCGACCGACTCCTGCCTGCATCTAGAGTATTAAGTTCATGAAGAACAGAGTAACACATTAGGTAAGATGACATGATGTAGTGGGATAAATTCAAGAAATATGATGAAAACCCCATATTGTTATCCTTGATGGAAACAATAAATACGTGCCTCGCTACCCCTACTTTGTCACTGAGTGAGGACACAACAAGATTGAACCCAAAACTAAGCACTTCTCCCGCTGCAAACAATTACCAATCTAGTTGGCCAAACCAAACCAATAACTCGAAGAGACTTGCAAAGATATGAAATCATGATATAAGAATTTAGAAAAGACTCAAATAATATTCATGGATAATCTGAACATAAACCCACAATTCATCGGATCTCGACAAACACACCGCAAAAGAGTATTACATCGGATAGATCTCCATGAAGATCATGAAGAACATGGTATTGAAGAGCAAAGAGAGAGAAGAAGCCATCAAGATATTAGCTATGGACCCGAAAGTCTGTGGTTAACTACTCACGCATCATCGGAGGAGCAATGGAGTTGATGTAGATGCCCTCCGTGATCGAATCCCCATCCGACAGATTACCGAAAAAGGCTCCAAGATTGGATCTCTTGGGAACAAAGTCTTCTGGCGGCGGAAAAGTATTTTTGTGGCTCGTTCTGCTATACAGGGGTAATTTGGGAATTTATAGGCTGAAGATTAGGGTTAGGAGGGCTGCCGTGGGCCCACAAGCCTGCAGGGCGCGGCCTACCTACTGGGTGTGCCCTACCCCCTCAGCGCGCCCCTAGGGCTTGTGGCCCCATGGTGGCTCTCCTGCCTTGGTCTCCAAGCTTGGTGGTTTCCTTCTAGTCCAGAAAAAACCATTTCGAAGGTTTTATTATGTTTGGACTCCGTTTAATATTCCTTATCTGCAATTCTCAAAAACAAGGAAAAACAGAAACTGGCACTAGGCTCTAGATTAATAGGTTAGTCCCAAACATAGCATATTAATGCATATACACCATACAAAACAAATAATATAACAACATGGAACTATAAAAAATTATAGATACGTTGGAGACGTATCAGCATCCCCAAGCTTAATTCCTGCTCGTCCTCGAGTAGGTAAATGATAAAAACAGAATTTTTGATGTGGAATGCTACCTAACATATTTATCCATGTAATATTATTTATTGTGGCATGAATATTCAGATTCGTAAGATTCAAAACAACAGTCTCATATTGACATAAAACAGTAATACTTCGAGCACACCAACAAGGCAGTCGTGTCCTTTCGAAATAACATGGCCTTAGAAAGTTATCCCTACAAAATCATATAGTCTGGCTATGCTCCATCTTCCCCACACAAAGTATCTAAATCATTCACAACCCTGATGAACAAGTCAAGCAGTTGTTTCACACTTTTGGTGTTCCCAAACCTTTACAACTCTCATGCAATACATGAGCGTGAGCCATGGATATAACACTATAGGTGGAATAGAATATGGAGGAGGTGCAAGGGAAAAGGAAGAAGATAGTCTCACATCAACTAGGTGTATCAACGGGCTATGGAGATGCCCATCAATAGGTATCAATGTGAGTGAGTAGGGATTGACATGCAACAAATGCACTTAGAGCTATAAGTGTATGGAAGCTCAAAAAGAAAACTAAGTGGTCGTGCAAGATGAATATCCACTAGTTATATGAAAGTGACAAAATAGGAGACTCTCTATCATGAAGATCATGGTGCTACTTTGAAGCACAAGTGTGTAAAAAGATACTAGCAATTGTCCCTTCTCAATTTCTCTCATTTTTTTTAATTTTTTTTTATATTTTGGTGGGCATCTTTGGCGTCTTTTATTTTTTTTGTTTGGGCTTCGCTGGCCTCTTTTATTTTTTTGTAAAGTACGGATACTCATCCCAACTTGTGAGGGAGTCATGGCTTCCATCATCCTTTTCTCTCACGGGACAATGCTCTATTAACGAAAATCATCACACTTTTATTTACTTATAACTCAAAAAAGAAAATTACAACTCGATACCTATAACAAAGTATGACTCTATATGCAAGATGAAGTGATGGTGCATGTCATGAAAAACTAAATGGTGGAAATTGCATGGCAATATATCTCGGAATGGCTATAGAAATGCCATAATAGGTAGGTATGGTGGCTGTTTTGAGGAATATATGGTGGCTGTTTTGAGGAATGAGGGTTTGATGTACCGGCAAAAGTTGCGCGGTACTAGAGAGGCTAGCAAAGGTGGAAGGGTGAGAGTGTGTATAATCCATGGACTCAACATTAGTCATAAAGAACTCACATAGTTATTGCAAAAGTCTATTATTTATCAAACAAAGCATTAGACGCATGCTCCTAGGGGATAGGTTGGTAGGATTTAACCATCGCGCGCTCCCGACCCTCACACAAAGGTTGACAATCATTAAACAAATCATGCTCCGACTTCGTTACATAACGGTTCACCATACATGCATGCTACGGGAATCACAAACTTTAACACAAGTATATATTCCAATTCACAACTACTCACTAGCATGACTCTCATATTACCATCCCTATTATCTCAAAACTATATTCAAGGAATCAAACTTCTCATAGTATTCAATGCACTTAATATGAAAGTTTTTATTATATCCCCCTTGGATGCCCATTATATTAGGACTAAATTCATAACCTAAAAAAATTACCATGCTGTTTTAAGAAACTCTCAAAATAATATAAGTGAGGTACGAGAGTTCAATAATTTCTAAAAAGTATAACACCACCATGCTCTAAAAAGATATAAGTGAAGCACTAGAGCAACATTGCCTACCTCAAAAGATATAAATGAAGCACAAAGAGTATTCTAATAAATTCACGATTCAGCGTGTCTCTCTCAAAAGATGTGTGAATCAAGGATGATTGTGGCAAACTAAAAAGCAAAGAATCATATCATACAAGACGTCCAAGCAAAACACATATCATGTGGTGAATAAAAACATAGCCTCAAGTAAATTTACCGATGGATTGAAGACGAAAGAGGGGATGCCTTCTGGGGCATCCCCAAGCTTAGGATTTTTGGTATCCTTGAATATGGCTTGGGATGCCTTGGGCATCCCCAAGCTTAGGATCTTGCCGCTCTTTATTCCATAGTCCATCAAATCTTCACCCAAAACTTGAAAACTTCACAACACAAAACTCAACAGAAAACACATGAGATCCGTTAGTATAAGAAAAATAAATCACCACTTTAGGTACTGTTTTGAACTCATTATTTATTTATATTTGTGTAATACCTAATTTATTTTAACTTCTCCATGGTTCATAACCCCGATACAACCCATAGATACATCAAAATAAGCAAACAACACAAAGAAAACAGAACAGTCTGTAGCAATCTGCAAACTTCGAATACTTCTGAAACTCTAAAAATTCTAAAAATTTCTTAAAATAAGGTAAATTTGTATATAAATATTTTGTAAACATTTCAGATCAATTCGAGGCTCTGAAAAATTTATAAAATTCCTGGACTGAGCACAAAAGTTTATGTTTTTCAGCAAGATCAAATCAACAACTACCATAGATCACCCCAAAGGTTTTACTTGGCTCAAACACTAACTAAAACACCAAAACACAATTACGATAGAAGTAATAATGTGAAAAACACACCAAAACACAACAAAAAAGCAGAAAGCAAAATAAATTGGGTTGCCTCCCAACAAGCGCTATTGTTTAACGCCCCTAGCTTGGCAAAACGCAATAAATCTAGGTATTGTCATCTTTGGTATGCAATCCATAAGTAGCTCTCATGATATATTCATAAGGTAATTTTATTTTCTTTCTAGGAAAGTGTTCCATGCCTTTCCTTAATGGAAATTTGAATCTAATGTTCCCTTCCTTCATATCAATAATTACACAAATCATTCTAAAGAAAGGTCTACCAAGAATAATAGGACATGTAGGGTTGCAATCTATATCAAGAATAATTAAATCTAGAGGCACATAATTCCTATTTGCAACAATAAGAACATCATTAATCCTTCCCATAGGTTTCTTTATTGTGGAATCCACAAGATGCAAATTTAAGGAACAATCATGAAATTCACGGAAAACTGGCACATCACATAAAGTTTTTGGAATTGTGGAAACGCTAGCACCCAAATCACACAAAGCATGGCACTCATAATATTTAATCATAATCTTAATAGTAGGTTCCCACTCATCATATAGCTTTCTAGGTATAGAAACTTCCAACTCAAGTTTTTGTTCAAAAGCTTTCATCATAGCATCAACAATATGTTTGTAAAAGCTTTGTTTTGATTATAAGCACAAGGATAATTCAACATGGATCTCAACAAGGAAATAGAATCAACCAAATAGCATCTATCATGATTAAAGTCCTTGAAATCCAAATGAATGGGTTCATTGCTATTTAAAGTTTTGACCTCTTCAATCCCACTTTTATTAGCAAGATCTATAAACTCCGAATCATTGGGACTCCTTTTAACTAAAGTTGACTCATCTACAGTCCCATATTTATCAAGATTAACATTGGAAAACAAAGATTCAATAGGAGTCACATCAATCACTTTAAGAACTTCATGAATATTATCACGAGAACACACTTTTTCAAGCCATTCACGCTTAGCACGTATTCTAGCGGTTCTTTCCTTACACTCATTAATATAAATTCTCATATATTTTAGGACTCATTAATATAATGCTTGGGCGGAATAGATCTAATTTTAAAGAATAAATCTCAAGAGAAATTCTATCAACGTTCCTAGCCAAATCATCAATCTTGAGCAATTTTTCTTCAATCATAGCATTGAAACCTTTTTTGTGTACTAATGAATTCTTTAATATTTTTCTCAAGATAATAGGGAATATTATAATAATTTCCATAAGAATTCCTGTAGGAATTACCATAATTATTAGAAGAATTACTAGGAAACGGTCTAGTATTGACATTACCTCTATAAGCGTTATTACCAAAATTGTTCCTACCTAACAAAATTCACATCCATATATTCATAATTAGTTCCAATCAAAGAAGATAAAGGCATATCATTAGGATCAATAGGAGCACTCTTACTAGCAAACAATTTCATCAATTCATCCATCTTTTCACTCAAAGTATTAATCTCTTCAATAGCATGCACCTTTTTACTAGTAGGAGATCTTTCGGTGTGCCATTGAGACTAATTTGACATAATATTAGCTAGGAGTTTAGTAGCTTCTCCTAATGTGATTTCCATAAAAGTACCACCCACGGCAGAATCTAAGAGATTCCTAGAAGCAAAATTCAATCCAGCATAGAAAATTTGTATAATCATCCATAAACTCAAACCATGCGCAGGGCAATTCCTAATCATAAGTTTCATCCTTTCACAAGATTGTACAACATGTTCATGGTCAAGTTTCTTAAAGTTTATTATATCGTTCCTAAGGGAGATGATCTTAGCGGGCGGAAAGTACTTGGAAATAAAAGCATCTTTACACTTATTCCATGAATCAATACTATTTTTAGGCAAAGGTGAAAACCAAGTTTTAGGATGATCTCGAAGTGAGAACGGGAATAGCTTGAATTTAACAATATCATTATCCACATCCTTCTTCTTTTGCATATCACACAACTCACCGAAAGTATTTAGATGGGATGCGGCATCTTCGTTAGCAAGGCCGGAAAATTGTTCTTTCATAACAAGATTGAGCAAGGCAGCATTAATTTCATAAGATTCCGCACTAGTGGCGGGAGCAATTGGAGTACTAATAAAATAATTATTATTAGTATTGGAAAAGTCACACAACTTGGTATTCTATTGAGTCATCATGACAAAGCAAGCAATCTAGCACACAAGCAAGCAAAAAGCAAACGAAAAGACAAAGAAAAAAGGGCGAATAAAAAGGCAAATCTTTTTGATATTTTCTGAAAATCGTTTTAGAATTGGGGGAGAGGAAAACGAGAGGAAAATGGCAAATAATGTAAATGAAAGAGATGAGTTTGTGATGGCTAATTGGTAGGCTTGATGTAGATCTCCCCGGTAACGGCGCTAGAAATTGTTCTTGCTACTTCTCGAGCATGAGTTGGTTTCCGTGAAGAGGAACGAGTGATGCAGCAAAGTTGATAAGTATTTTCCTCAGTTGTTGAGAACCAAGGTATCAATCCAATAGGAGCTACAAGCAAGTCCCCAATAGATGTACCTACACAAAGAATCAAACTCTTGCACCCAGCGCTATAAAGGGGTTGTCAATCCCTTCACAGTTACTTGCAATGATGAGATCTGATAGAGATAGATAGAATAGATTGCTTGAACGGAAAGTAAAACAAAAGGTAAAAATAATGCAGCAAAGTATTTTTGGTTTTAGATCTGAAAGTATAAGATGGAAAATAGACCCGGGGGCCATAGGTTTCACTAGAGGCTTCTCTCATGATGGCAAGTATTACGGTGGGTGAACAAATTACTGTCGAGCAATTGATAGAAAAGCGAATAATTATGAAGATATCCAAGGCAATGATTATGCATATAGGCATCACGTCCATGTCAAGTAGACGAAACAATTCTGAATCTACTACTATTACTTCACACATCGATGGACTCCTGCCTGCATCTAGAGTATTAAGTTCATGAAGAACAAAGTAACACATTAGGTAAGATGACATGATGTAGAGGGATAAACTCAAGCAATATGATGAAAACCCCATCTTGTTATCCTTTATGGAAACAATACAATACATGCCTCGCTACCCCTACTTTGTCACTGGGTGAGGACACCGCAAGATTGAACCCAAAACTAAGCACTTCTCCCATTGCAAGAATTACCAATCTAGTTGGCCAAACCAAACCAATAACTCGAAGAGACTTGCAAAGATATGAAATCATGCATATAAGAATTCAAAAAAGACTCAAATAATATTCATGGATAATCTGAACATAAACTCACAATTCATCGAATCTCGACAAACACACCGCAAAAGAGTATTACATCAGATAGATCTCCATGAAGATCATGAAGAACATGGTATTGAAGAGCAAAGAGAGAGAAGTAGCCATCTAGCTACTAGCTATGGACCTGTGGTGACCTACTCACATATCATCGGAGGGGCAATGGATTTGATGTAGATGCCCTCCGTGATCGAATCGCCCTCCGACAGATTACCGGAAAAGGCTCCAAGATTGGAACTCTCGAGAATGGAGGCTTCTGGCAGTAGAAAGTGTTTTCGTCCCTCGTTCTGGTATACATGGAATATTTGGGAATTTATAGGCCGAAGATTAGGGTTAGGAGGGCTGTCGTGGGCCCACAAGCCTACAGGGCGCGCCCTACCCCCTGGGCGCGCCCCTAGGGCTTGTGGCCCCACGGTGGCTCTCTTGCCTTGGTCTCCAAGCTTGGTGGTTTCCTTCCGGTCCAGAAAAATCATTCTGAAGGTTTTATTCTGTTTGGACTCCGTTTAATATTCCTTATCTGCAATTCTAAAAAACAAGGAAAAACATAAATTGGCACTAGGCTCTAGATTAATAGGTTAGTCCAAAAAATAGCATATTAATGCATATAAAACATCCAAAACAGACTATATAATAGCATGGAACAATCAAAAATTATAGATACGTTTGAAGGATAACTAGAAGAGTGTCTAGAGGGGGGGGGGTGTGAATAGACTACTAGCAGTAATTTAAAACCTAACCTTTACCCAAGTTAATTGGTTCGTTGATTTTAACAGTTTTTAGCAAAGCTAGCAAGTCTAACAGCCCTACACATGCATGTCAACAAATATGGTAGCGGAAAGTAAAGACGTTGCATATGAAGTAAATAGTTGAGATAGGTAGATCAAACGCAGTTGGAGACGCAAGGATTTTTCCTGTGGTTCCGGTAGGTGGCGCTATCGTACATCCACGTTTATGGAGTCTGCAACCCACGGAGGGTAACGGTCGCGAGAGTCCACAGAGGGCTCCAACCAAAAGGGTCCACGAAGTAGCAACCTTGACTATTCCATAACGGCTTCCGGCCACGAAGGACTAGCCTCACTATGGGTAGATCTTCACGAAGTAGGCGATCTCCTTGCCCTTACAAACTTCTTGGTTCACTCCACAACACGAAGTAGGAGGCTCCCAAGCGACACCTAACCAATCTAGGAGGCACCACCCTCCAAAAGGTAATAGGCTCGGTAATGACGATCAACTCCTTGCTCTTGTGCTTCAAGATGATAAACTCCTCAGCACACAATCTCTCTCTCTCTCACAGGTTTGGCTTGGTAGAAGAGATGGGATTGGTGGAAAGCAACTTGGGGAAGCTAGAAATCAAGATCCATATGATTGGAGTGGAAGATCTTGACCTCAACACAAGGGTAGGTGGTTCTCTCTTAGAAAATCTGATAGGATAGGTATGGGATAGTCCTGAGTGCTTCTCTCTCGAGTAAGTGGTGGTGAAGGGGTATATATAGGCATCCCCAAAAATCCAACCGTTACACACAAGATGACCAACTCGGTGACACCGATGTGTTAATCTCAGTGGTACAGAAGTGACCAAAAGGTGGCAACTTTTGAATCTTGGTGAGACCGATATAGGAAACTCGGTTGCACCGATAAGGTGGCCAACGGTCAGATTTCCAATCTCGGTGATGCTGATCCAACATTCTCGATGGGACCGAAAATGTGAATTTGCATAACAGAAAGTTGGCAACCTAAACTCGGTGGCACCGGTATGGAATCGGTTGCACCGAAGTGGCTAGGGTTTGGATTGAGTCTGTCTAGGTTTTGGAATCGGTGGCACCGAAGTGGGAAAGTTGGTTGCACTGATTTTGAGTGTTAGGTATAGAACAGACTTTGGTGGGAGAGTTTGTGGATGTTTTTGGCGACTATCACTTGTTCACGTTTGAGCATATTGCTCACCAACAAAACCTTACCCCCTTTTAATAGTATTGGCTTTCCTATAGACTCAAAGTGATTTCTCACAAATATGAAATGTAGAGTCCTTTTGCTTGAAGCTTGGCCAACCTATTTCCTTGCATCTTGGGGTTTCTCCACAATCTCCTTTTGCCAATTATCTCTGCACACTGTATCTGAAATACACTAGGTGAAAATATCAGTCCAAGAGACAATGTATGTTGTCATGAATTATCAAAACCACCAAGGGAGCATGTTGTGCTTTCAATCTCCCCCTTTTTGGTAATTGATGACAACATACAATCAAAGCTTCAAATAAAGATATGCATGGTTATACTGAAGACTTTGAGAGACACATGACTTAGACTTGCTCCCCTAAATGTGTGTAGTCCTTTAAAGGATAGTTGCTTTTGAATGCATGAACACACAAAAGGTAGAAGTGATATAACAGGTCATGTGTCTCTTGACTATATGCATCAAATATATATGAATGAGAAGTATCTTTGTTCAAGACATCACTCTTGCAAACAATATGTGCAAGAAGCAAGAGATCATCTTGATCAAGGATATGATGCATATACTTACCTTGAGTTCTTGAGCATCCTGGTAAGAGAAACACACTTGAGAAAAAAATGTTAGGAAACACAAGAGTATTCTACCAAACAGCAAGGCAATAGAACTCAATATTGCCAAGATATGGAGGACATATAGGAAATAGTATTCCTTAGAATTGATATGTCTCCAAGATCATTTAGAAAATTTTCACCATTTTATGAAAATAGATTATCCTCTCCCCTTGAATCTTAGCATGTAGATATTAGGATATGATAAGGTGAGAAAGGTCAAAGATTTTCTTCTCCCTATTTTGATATTCTCCCCCTGTTTATAAAGATATGAGTATTGATATTTGCTCTCCCCCTTGATCATATCTCCCCCTTTGCATAAGCATGTATCTCCCCTTTAGCATGAAGCTTTGGTCTTCTCCCAAAATGGTTGAAGCTTTGGTCTTCTCCCCCTTTGGAAAATTTCCAAAAAGGTTGAAAACAGGAATAGATACAGGGATCATTGACTGAGAAGGGATCCTTGAGAACAAGGGTCATCAAAATGTAGGATTCATAGTAATGAAAAACCGAGAGAATCATGGAAAATGATTTGTTCTTATCCTCCTTTCTTCTTTGAAGATAGGGATACGTGAATAAAGAAATTCTCTTTGCAAGATTACTTTTAGTTCTTATCCCCCTAAGTTTTTTAGGATTAGGGGATCATTGAAGTAACAGAAGTATTATAAGAAAGATTACTAAGAGAACACAGAATTTGTAAAAGCGAATTCAAATGAAATAGAAAGAAAATCGGTGACTCCGAGATAGATAAATCGGTGGTACCGAGATGTTGCAGTGTAGCTTGTCCACAATTTCGATAGAACCGAGATATCTGAGTCGGCGGCTCCAAAAGAGAAACCAAGTTTCTGTTTTTACAAAATCTAGATTTTCTGCGAAATATGAAGTTTTTACAAGGGACATCAACTAGATAAGATTGGAGTAGTTATGAGAAAGCATGCAATTAAGAGCAAACCACACCAGATTCTTAACTAGATGATGGGCGATGACTAGGTCACCTATATTAGAGTATATCGACTTAGGAGCCAAGTAAGAATACTTGATCATAGGTCATACTCTATGTTAAGCTCAAAATGGGGTTACTATTTTTCGATTAAGCATTTTAATGTCTTCATATCCCTTGAGTTGCTTTAGCTCATTTCTTGGAGTAAAGCCTCTTCAAGGACATGAGTACATACCTTGGAGTGATGTTGATGACGTAGCTTGTAGATGAACTTGTTGAGGATGCTCGAGGTTGATGAAGATCATCTCGAGTTTTGAGCAATCCTTCTTGTTCTAGTACACTGGTTACCTACAAAGATTATTCATGCAAGGAAGAACAATAGATATATCCAATTGACATGATACCAATTGAGAGTGTGCTATTTTGGTCAAGTATATGTCAAGGATATGGTTGAGTGGCCTTCTTCCTTCCATCATCAAGAGGGGTTGTGGATACTTGGTAATGACAAGATTGCTTATGATTGGAGTTGATGGCAATCTTGTGGAATGAAGTTTTTCAAGTACCTACAAGAGATTAGATGCAATACAAGGGAGCATAGAATTCCATGGCATAAGATGAAATGTTAAGATACATGGAAATATCAAGAAAGCTCATGCCCTTGCATGCAACCGAGCGAGTCTAGCTCAAGTTTGAAGCATCGATGATGCTCAACTCACTCCTCAAGTGACAAAATGTCTTCTCATCAAGTGGCTTAGTAAAGATATTGGCCAACTGCTTGTTAGTGCGAACATGCTTAAGGTTAATATCTCCTTTGGCAACATGACACGAATGAAATGATGTCGAACTTGAATATGCTTAGTTCGAGAATGTTGCACGGGATTATGACCAATTTTAATAGAACTTTCATTGTCACAAAGTAATGGAACATTTTTAACATGTATTCCATAATCCTTAAGTGTTTGTGTCATCCAAAGTAATTGCGCACAACAAGATCCAGCAGCAATATACTCAGCTTCGGCAGTCGATAGAGATACTGAGTTTTGTTTCTTAGAGGACCAAGATACAAGAGATCTGCCCAAAAATTGAAAAGTACCTGAGGTGGATTTTCTATCAACCTTGTCACTGGCATAGTCTGAATCATAATAGCCAAAAAGGTCAAAGGAAGATACCTTGGGATACCAAATGTCAAAATTTGACGTTTGTATCAAGGATCTCACAATGCGTTTAACAGCTAAAAGATGACATTCTTTTGGTGCAGCTTGATATCTAGCACACATGCAAACACTCAGCATAATATCAGGACGAGATGCAAATAGATATAAAAGTGAACCAATCATAGATCGATAAACTTTCTGATCAACCGCTCATCCTCTCTGGTAAGATCAACATGTCCACTAGTAGGCATAGGGGTTTTCATACCTTTGCATTCCTGCATGTTGAACTTTTTTGATCAAGTCCTTGGTATACTTAGTTTGAGAGATGAAAGTTCCTTCTTTTGATTGTTTGATTTGCAAGCCAAGAAAGAATTTCAGCTCACACATCATAGACATTTCATACTTCTCGGATATCAACCTTTCAAATCTTTCACTAAATTGAGGGTTAGTGGAACGAAAGATAATATCATCCACATAAATTTGGCACACAAATAGTTCACCATTAACTCTCTTAGTGAATAAGGTTGCATCAATTTTACCAATTTCAAAACCTTTTTCGATAAGAAACTTCTTTAAACATTTGTACCAAGCATGAGGGGCTTGCTTAAGACCATAAAGAGCTTTACAAAGCTTGTAGACATGATTAGGTTTCTTAGGACTAACAAAGCCATGTGGTTGCTTAACATAAACCTCTTCTTCAATCTCACCATTTAAAAATGCACTTTTAATATCCATTTGATAAAGCATGATATCATGGTGATTGGCATAAGCAAGAAGAATGCGAATAGCTTCAAGTCTAGCGATGGGGGCGTAGGTCTCACCGTAGTCCATACCTTTGACTTGCGTATATCCTTGAGCTACGAGATGAGCCTTGTTGCGCACGACTTGACCATCTTCGTCTTGCTTGTTCCGAAATACCCATTTGGTTCCGATGATGTTATGTTCATCCTCGGGCTTCTCCACGAGTGTCCACACTTCGCTCCTTTCGAAGTTGTGAAGCTCTTCATGCATAGTATTCACCCAATCCGCGTCTTCAAGAGATCGTTCTACCTTCAAGGGCTCAATGCTAGAGATGAAATAATAATGCTCACAGAAGTTTGGCAGACGAGTTTTAGAGCGAGTGATTCTCCCTGTTTGTATATCACCAAAGATTTGGTTTAGGGGATGGTTCTTGGTCACTTGTGCTCGAACTCGGGTCAACTTCCGATTGTTGGTTGGTGGAGCTTATTCTTCATCATCATCTCCTTCGTCTTCATTGTTGTTGAAGGTGTCGTTTCCTTGAGGTGGTGGTGAAGGAGGTTGTGGTGGATCTTCATGATGCACTTCCTACTCTTCATCATTTTGTCGTGTACCGCTTGTGGATGCCTCCATGTCATGTTGTGGTTCACCTTGTCATGAAGTAGGGGCTTCCACTTGAGTTGATGAAGTACTTTCCTTCACCTCCATGGGACGAATCTTGCCGATGGGTAAATCTAGGATAGCTTCCGAAGGGTTTTTATCACCTACATCATTTGGCAATTGTTCGACTTGTGAACCATTAGATTCATCAAACTTCACATTACCGTCTCTTCAACTTTTTGAGTGAAGTTGTTGTAGACATGGTAAGTGTGAGAGTTCGATCCATAACCAAGTAGGAATCCTTCATGAGATTTAGGAGCAAATTTAGTACGACGATGCTTATCAAGAATGTAGCACTAGGAGCCGAATACCCGAAAGTATCCAACTTGGGGTTTCTTACCGATGAGTAGCTCGTATGCCGTTTAACCGAGAAGCTTGTGCAAGTAAAGTCGGTTTGTGGCATGACATGCTGTTTCCACGGCTTCTGCCCAAAAGTGTTTTGGTGTCTTGTATTCGTCAAGCATCGTTCTTGCCATCTCAATGAGTGTCCGGTTCTTCCTCTCAACAACTCCATTTTGTTGAGGTGTGTACGTAGCCGAGAACTCATGTGAAAAACCTTCTTCTTCAAGAAAGGTATCGACATGGGTGTTCTTGAACTCTGATCCGTTATTGCTCCGAACCTTCTTGATCTTCACTTCAAACTGATTTTGCGCTTTGCGAGCGAAGTTCTTGAAGATCTTTTGAACCTGCGACTTATCATCAAGAAGGAATACCCACGTAAATCTGGAAAAATCTTCAACTATAACTAGACCATAGGAATTTCCACCGAGACTCTTGTAAGCATTGGGACCGAAAAGATCCATGTGAAGTAACTCGAGTGGTCTCCTAGTAGTCATGATATTCTTAACAGGATGACTTCCACCTACTTGCTTTCCATCTTGACAAGCACTACAAATTCTATCTTTGTCAAAGATAACATCTTTAACACCAAGTATATGATCACCTTTGATAAGTTTGTCTAAATTGCACATGCCAACATGTCCTAATCTTCTATGCCAAAGCCAACCTTTAGAAGATTTAGCAATTAAACAAGTGCGATGTTTGGATCTTTTAGTGAAATCGACAATGTATAGATCACCTCTACGGAAACCAGTAAAGACCATTTTATGATTGTCTTGACGAAACATTTGGCAATCTACTTTCGTGAATAGAACATTGAAACCGAAATCAGCAAGTCTAGATACGGAAAGTAGATTGTAACCAAGGGATTCAACAAGCATAACATTTTGAATAGAGCTATCTTGGGATATGGCTGCTTTACCAAGGCCAAGTACCTTACCCTTAGAGTTGTCTCCAAAGGTCACGTACCGTCGAGGACCTTGCTTAGGCGTGATTTCTTGGAACATGTCTTTATCACCAGTCATATGATCTGTACATCCGCTGTCGAGAATCCACTCTTTTCCTCCGGACATGTAATCCTTAAAGTTTGCCATAAGACTCAGATTCTTCATGACCTTCTCATACTCGATGTCAAACAACTCATCTTCTTCATAATATCCATGTTCCACATTGTCATCATCAAGTGGGAAATCCTTGTCATAAAGAACAAGAGATTCGTTAGAATAGTGATCATGACAATGTTCAAGTTTATGAGTGCGAATGGCTTCAAAGATAATGTTGTTGATAGTGGTGACATCTCCTTTAGCACGCATAAGATCACGGAGTTCAAATAGGCATTTATCAAAGTTTGGATCACTAGGCTTCATTTTGTGAAAAGCAAAGGCTTTATGAAGAATTTTATCTAGATTCCCTATAGTATTCCATTGACTATAGTATTCTCCATCAAGGATGGGCACTCTACAACTCAAACTCTCTATACTAGACACATCCATCTTCCTCCTTGGTGATTAAACTGAAGCAATGGAGACCAAGGCTCTGATACCAATTGAAGGATCACTAGAAGAGTGTCTAGAGGGGGGTGAATAGACTACTAGCAGTAATTTAAAACCTAACCTTTTCCCAAGTTAATTGGTTGGCTGATTTTAACAGCTTTTAGCAAAGCTAGCAAGTCTAACATCCCTATACATGCATGTTAACAAATATGGTAGCGGAAAGTAAAGACATTGCATATGAAGTAAAGAGTTGAGATAGGTGGATCAAACGCAGTTGGAGACACAAGGATTTATCCCGTGGTTCCTATAGGTGGCGCTATCGTACATCCACGTTTATAGAGTCTTCAACCCACGGAGGGTAACGGTCACGAGAGTCCATGGAGGGCTCCACCCAAAAGGGTCCACGAAGTAGCAACCTTGACTATTCCATAACGGCTTCCATCCACGAAGGACTAGCCTCACTATGGGTAGATCTTCACGAAGTAGGTGATCTCCTTGCCCTTACAAACTTCTTGGTTCACTCCACAACACAAAGTAGGAGCCTCCCAAGAGACACCTAACCAATCTAGGAGGCACCACCCTCCAAAAGGTAATAGGCTCGGTAATGACGATCAACTCCTTGCTCTTGTGCTTCAAGATGATAGACTCCTCAGCACACAGTCTCTCTCTCACAGGTTTGGCTTGGTAGAAGAGATGGTATTGGTGGAAAGCAACTTGGGGAGGCTAGAAATCAAGATCCATATGATTGGAGTGGGATCTTGACCTCAACACAAGGGTAGGTGGTTCTCTCTTAGAAAATCTGATAGGATAGGTATGGAATAGTCCTGAGTGCTTCTCTCTCGAGTAAGTGGTGGTGAAGGGGTATATATAGGCATCCCCAAAAATCCAACCGTTACACACAAGATGACCAACTCGGTGACACCGATGTGTTAATCTTAGTGGTACAGAAGTGACCAAAAGGTGGCAACTTTTGAATCTCGGTGAGACCGGTATAGGAAACTCGGTTGCACCGATAAGGTGGCCAACGGTCAGATTTCCAATCTCGGTGACGCTGATCCAACATTCTCGGTGGGACCGAAAATGTGAATTTGCATAACAGAAAGTTGGCAACCTAAACTCGGTGGCACCGGTATGGAATCGGTTGCACCGAAGTGGCTAGGGTTTGGATTGAGTATGTCTAGGTTTTGGAATCGGTGGCATCGAAGTGGAAAAGTTGGTTGCACCGATTTTGAGTGTTAGGTATAGAACAGACTTTGTTGGAGAGTTTGTGGATGTTTTTGGCGACTATCACTTGTTCATGTTTGAGCATATTGCTCACCAACAAAACCTTACCCCCTTTTAATAGTATTGGCTTTCCTATAGACTCAAAGTGATTTCTCACAAATATGAAATGTAGAGTCCTTTTCCTTGAAGCTTGGACAACCTATTTCCTTACATCTTGGGGTTTCTCCACAACCTCCTTTTGCCAATTCTCTCTGCAAACTATATCTGAAATACACTAGGTGAAAATATCAGTCCAAGAGACAATATATGTTGTCATGAATTATCAAAACCACCAAGGTAGCGTGTTGTGCTTTCAACGTTGGAGACTTATCACCCATCAACTTGATGTGGGTCCCCAAGAAGAAGAACTAGAGAAGTTCTTGAGGGGTGGCTCCGCCAATGAAATTCACTCATATTCATTATTGGCAAGAACTAGTTGCAATCAACATCAACATCATGCAATAGTTCAAGGAGTCACACATTCCCTCAAAGGTAAGCAAGGGACAAGGTAATCAACAAATCAATGGACATCATCATGTATGCTTTGCACTCCATGTCCATAGATATCCTTGTATTTATCTCTTGTGTGTTGGGACTAACCCATGTAGGTGACAAGAGTAAGGAAACAACAAGGGTGCTCCCATTTCATGATGATCTTCATCAAATTTGAGCATCCACCACTACTTCACCTACATGAAGTCTTCATCGACAAAACCCAAGGTTAGTTTATCCCTCCTATGGGGGGATGTCACATCAAGGGGGAGCTTTACACTAAGACTTGAGTCAAACATCTCATAGTATGTGACAACATTAAATGCTTTATGTAAAAGTGGTAACCCCACTTGTGCTTAAATGATGAGTATGACCTATGATCAAGTATTCTTACTTGGATCCTAAGTCAATATACTCATATATAGATGACTCCATCATCGCCAAAGTGCTTGTTAGATGCTAGTGTGTTTGTGCATGTTTGCCATGATTTCATTTGACATCTTATTGTGTGAGCATGTTGGTCTGCATTTATTTACTCACTCGAGGACATCAAATTGTTGCTATTTGGCTTTTTTTATTTTTATTTTGCCAATTGGATGTACAAGAATGCCTAGGACCACTCCTCTAGCTATCTATGCTTTCTCAACTCATATTCTATTCATGCTGCATCACAAAATTTGAACAACTACTTTTCGATCTCTCTGTGTGAGGAGCACTCAGAGTTCCATATCGACAAAGGACTGACCATTAAAACCTCCCAAGTGCATCTCAGTGGAACCAACTCAAAAATCCCGTTCTCATCGAATGCCTAGGATTGATCTGGTTTTCAATCTCGGTACTACCGATTCCATATTCTCGGTTACATCAAGTTTCCCTAACAGCTGACAGTTGAGAAACTCGGTGACACCGAAAATTTAGAATCGGTGTCATCGACAGCCGCGGGTATAAAAAGAGGCGGACCTGAACTTTGAAAATTCCTTCAAACCATCGCCCCCTCCAAACCCCACGCTGCCGATTCATGACCCCTGGTCGTCGCCTTTGCTTCCCCGAGTGTCTCCGCCGCTGGGAATCGCCGTCACCGACGAAATCTTCATCCTCGTCGCCGCCGTAGCGGATCCATCACCGAGCTAGGGTATGGATTCGTCCCTCCTTGCGCTCCCCGTCCAAATCTTGTGCATTGGAGTTGTTTTTATCTTCTATCAACCGATTGCAAACTCCTCAATCCCCTAGAAATCTCAATAGATTAGCGAATTGAAAAACTTAAGGTTTAGTTGCCCGCAAAATCGCATCTCGGTGAAATTGAGTCAGAAAAATCGGTTCCATAGATTTCATTTTTGTGCTACTAGGGACAAAACTCGGTGAGACCGAGTGGCAGTTTTCGGTCCGACTGAAACTGTTGCCAAGTTTCGGTTCAGAGTTTTGTGCGTCTTGGCAGCATCGAAAGATTTGACTCGTGACATCAAAATTCAATTTTGCTGTGAACTACATCTAACTTTTTCTGTTCAAACTTTCAAAAACAGCTGCATTTTATGATGATTTATCTTCTTCTACTCTACTATACTCTATTCATAGGGTCAGATATGTTAGATGCCGAGGACAGTCAGAATTTGCAGGAGCAAAATGTTGACATGAGTTCAGGCTCTAGCCCAGGGTCTAGCTCCATTCAAATCTAGGCACCCCCAGTTCTCATGGGTTGCCCAAGGCTGCTACTAGAGCCAAGAAGAAGCTGAATTCAGATGAGGAGGATTCAGATTTTATGCCAGAGGAAGTTCTTGCCAAGAAGCAAGACAAAGCTGCTAGGAAGTCAGCAAATGAAGCCACCTCTTCCAGGAGAGTAGTTAGCAAGACATATGGCCCTCCAGAGACTATGAGAGCACCTGAGAGTGCTAGGGCTACCATGACCATTGAGCCCCCAAGGAGGTCATTGCCTAAGAAGGAAGGAGAGAAGAAGAATGCCAGAAAGAGGATTGTCTATGTGACTGGCAGGCCTACCTCTATGTATGATGACCCCGAGGAGGCTGCTGGTGCTGCTGCTGAGGAGGAGGAGGAGGAAGAGCAAGTTGTCAAGGCCCCTCCCATAAAGAAGAAGAAGAAGCTTTTGGAAGATGTTATGCCAAAGCAAGGATCCTCCAAAAGCACCAAGTCTGCCCCAAGAAAGCTGATGCTGAAAAGTCCAAGAGGACATCTAGGCATATTCCAGCTTCAGAAAAGAACAAGGAATCTACCTTCAGAGAAACTGACGAGGATGCCATGTCTGCATGGATGAAGCTCAGACCACACCTTCCAGTGCACAATGCCAGCCATCCACTTCCTGCTGACATGAAGAAGAAGAAGGATGTAGGTTTGAGAGAGTGGAGAGCCATTGATCCTTAGTCTCACAGAAGGAAAACAGATGTGGACTACAAGTTCTACACCAAGGAGCAACAGGATTTCTATGAGACTGTGCTGCTTGACAAGAGTCCAGTTGTGAGTGACATGCGATATGTCAAGTGGAAGTACATCAAGGAGAATGAAGACTATTTCCCCAATGTACAAGACAACTTCCATTGTGTTGGCATAGATCAGTTTGTTGGCAGAGAGTTCTGAAAGTGTGTTATATCAACTAGAGGGGGGGTGAATAGGCGATTTTTACAAATTCATCACTTGAGGAATTTCAATTTTGAGGAATTTGAAATGTGATAAATAACTAGCAGCGGAATAAGTACTCAGGTGCATGAGGAGTATAGTATCAACTTAGTCATCATGATGAAATGAAACATGCACGAACAATGAGTAGCGTGATAAAGGATAAGCAGTGCTGAACAAGGCAACTTGAAGAATTTGAGGTGAGGAATTTGCGAAAGTCTTCAGTCAAATTCTTCAAACAGTAATAATCAATTTCATCAACAGGTTTATGAGGAATAAGGAGGTTGAGGAAATAGAACCAGGTAGCTCGATGAAGACAATGGTTTGATGACCCAGTTCCAACTGCTGTGACAGTCGTACGTCTGGTTTGGAGCAGCCTGGTATTTAAACCAGAGGACACACAGTCCCAGGACACACAATCCTTACCGTATTCTCCTTGAGCTAAGGCCACACAGTCCTTGCCCAACACTCGTGGTAAGTCTTCAGGGTAGACTTCCAAAACCCTCACAAACTGGCCACCCGGCGATCCACAATTTACTGCTGGATGCTCTAGACCAAGGTCACTTCATGGTCCCCAATTGACTGCAGGAGCACTAGACCATGACGCCTAACCGTCTGGAGGATGCACAGTCCTCAAAGGTAACAAGGGTCGGTTCCACACAAGAATTTCTTCAGTGATGCTCAATCACTATGGGTTTTGTGGGTTGGTTGTGGGTTTTTCCTCAGTGATGATTTTCTCTCAAAGTCCTCAAAGGATGGGTTGCTCTCAAATGACAAGTGTCGGTTCTCTCTCGAAGCAGCCAACCAACTAGTGGTTGTGGGGGTGGGGGTGGCTATTTATAGCCAGAATGCAACCTGACATGATAAGACATAAATGCCCCCAATGATATGACCGTTATGTGGATAAGAATGATTGGGGACAGCTGGCGCTAAGCACAGCAACGGTCGGAATTTCGAACTATGAAAGTCCTCAGCTTATCATGTTCCTCACTTGTAGGCAATTCGCACTGGCGAAATCCTAACTCCTCAGTCAGATCAGTTTCCTCAGAGACCAGAAGAACTTCGTATCTGTCACCGAAGAACTTCTCTGAACCGTAAGAGATTTCCAAAGGCTTCACTCGAAGGATTGTATGGGTTGAGGATTTTGGAGCTGAGCATCAGTTGGAAATTTTCCTTATTATTACCTCGGCCCCCTTTAACAGTACGGTGTTTCCTATGACTCAAATAAAGGAAATGAAACTACGAAAACATAAAGTCTTCATGCTTCATATTCCTCGTCCATATCTTCAAGGTCACACCAACTTCTTCATTTTCAAAGTCTTCACAAAGTCTTCACCAAAGTCTTCAGAAAGTCTTCAGCAAAGTCTTCACTTGAAGACATACATTTTTAGGGGTCGATAATCTCTGAATATATCAAACTCCTCATCGACTTATAGAGCCTGTGTACACTCACAAACACATTAGTGCCTTAACCTATAAGTCTTTAATACACCAAAATCACTAAGGGGCACTAGATGCACTAACAAGTTCACTACACGAAACGATGAGATGATCATGCAATTGTACTCCACTGCTCACTTCTATGGAGATGGTAGGACTGTGTGGATGACAGAAGGATCAAGATATAAGTCAACTGTTGATGAGTGGGCTACCATCTTAGGAGTCCCAGAGGCACATGATGGAGATATCTGCGTGTACTTAGAGTCCAAGTCCAACCACAATGCCATGAAGGGCATGTAATGCCATTCCTGCTGCACATCTTCAGTCCCACAAGCTAGGATCTATCTATCACCTCCAGGCAGGTCTCCGCACCATCAACACCATTTTGAGGCATACCTTGATGCCCAAGTCAGGTGACGAGAAGATGACCCGAGGCTACTCCATCAACTTGCTAATTCATATTGACCAGCACCAGAGATTTAGAGTGATGGATCTGATTGTGGAGACTGTGAAGAGGGTTGTTGCTGATCAGAAGTGCTCTTGCTGCTATGCACCCTACATTCATATGCTCATCAACTCCAATCTAGAGAAGCACATCTTTGCTCTGGACAGACCCCACTTGCCCCTACAGCCAGACTTTGAGGACAATGTTGTGGTGATGGACCCAGACCATCCCACATCAGCTGCAGCTCGGGCACAAGTAGAGGCAGAGGTGGCTAGAGCCACTAGTGCTCAAGTACCTAGATCCAGGAACGAGCAGATGGATCTCTTGATCTCAACAGTTCAGGTCATGTAGAAGGACATCAAGGACATACTGGAGAACCGGAGTAGTCTTTGAGGATCTTTGAGAATAGGATCAAGACCCTTAATGACAAGGTAGATGGGCCGAACAGGAATGTGACCGATCTCAAGAAGGAAGTTAACTCTATGCCCCTTCCTCACTCTATAGATGAAGGAGATGATGATGAGGATGTCTCTCCTCTCAGGACAAGCACATACTTCACTACCCAGACCAGATCTGTCACAGTGCCAGTTGCAGAGTCGAGGC
Source organism: Hordeum marinum (assembly GCA_022496015.1). NCBI lineage: Eukaryota > Viridiplantae > Streptophyta > Magnoliopsida > Poales > Poaceae > Hordeum > Hordeum marinum. The sequence goes on from CM039673.1 coordinate 513,116,392, forward strand.
CTTCTTCATCAGCACCTGTTGTAGTGACTTCAGCTCCATCAGCTCCTACACTGCCACCAGTTGCTACTCCAACTCCATCCATGACATCAGCAGAGGTCTTCGCTGACGCACTTCTCTCGACTCTGACATCAACCATCAGAGGAGATCAGCCCCACAAGAACGATTATATATATCTCTTTGAACTTTTTGGTAACTTGTTGCCAAAGGGGGAGAAGTTGTATATAGATCTTTAGGCTTCAAGTGAGAGAGCTTTGATTTTTATTGCTGTTTTAAAAACATTTGGTCTTTTGGTTGCTTGTGTTATACTTTTTTTTGTGTTTGATCATACGCTTTAATGTGTGTTGCTACTATTTCCTATCCTTTTGATGGTTATGAGATGATCATTCACTTTGCTTGATGGGTTGTGCTATGATATTAACTCTTATTACTCTCGCACACCACCAAGATGTATGTGACATGGAAGAAGTGCCCCATGTACCTAATCGATTGTGCATTTGCATTCAAACGCAAATTTAAAATAATGCAAAAATTTAGGGGGAAGCTCTTGCTTATCACATACTTCTCAAAGTGACGATTATATTCATTGATTATATCATATGTCAAAGCTTTGATCTATATGTTGTCATCAATTACCAAAAAGGGGGAGATTCAAAGCATATTTTCTCCCTTGGTGGTTTTAGTAATTAATAACAACATATATGTCATTCAAGTAATATTTACACTAAGCATATTTCAGGAAAATTTCAATGAAGGGTTGGCAAAAGGATTGTGGAATACCCCAAGATGCAAGGAAATAGATTGGCAAAGCTTCAAGCAAGAGGACTCTACATTTTACTTTGTGAGAAATCACTATGAGTCCATAATAAAGCCAATACTATCAAAAGGGGGTAAGGTACTATTGGTGAACAATATGATCATATATGCACAAGTGATAGTCACCACATACACCCACAAGCTCTTCCACAAAAGTCTGTCCAAAGCCAAATATCCAAAATCGGTGCAACCAAGACTCCCCACTCGGTGCCACCGATTCTCAGCCTCAGACAGACTCCAGCCAAACCCTAGCCCATCGGTGCAACCGATTCTGATTTGGTGCCACTGAGTTTGGGTTGCCAACATTCTGCTATGCAAATTCACAAAATCGGTCCGATCGAGTTTGTTGAATCGGCTTCATCGAGTCTGGCAATCTGACTGTTGATCACCTTATCGGTGCAACCGAGTTTTATGTATCGGTCTCACCGAGAGTCAAAAGTTGCTACATTTTAGGCAACTCGGTACCACCGAGATTAACACATCGGTGTCACCGATTGGACTTATTAGGTGTAATGGTTTGATTTTTGGAGATGCCTATATATACCCCTCCACCACCACCTACTCGGAAGAGAAGCACTCAGAATAGATCCCCACTCATACCAACTGATATTCTGAGAGAGAGCCACCTATTCATGTGTTGAGATCATGCCATTCCATTCCAACCATATGAATCTTGATCTCTCCCCAAGTTGCTTTCCACCCAATCAATCTCTTCCACCCAAGCCAAATCTGTGAGAGAGTGATTGTATGTTGAGGAGTTTATCATCTTGAAGCACAAGAGCAAGGAGTTCATCGACATTATCGAGCCCATTAACTTTTGGAGGGTGGTGCCTCCTAGATTGGTTAGGTGTCGCTTGGAAGCCTCCTACTTCGTGTTGTGGAGTGAATATAGAAGTTTGTAAGGGCAAGGAGATCGCCTACTTCGTGAAGATCTACCGCGAGTTAGGCTAGTCCTCCGTGGACGTAGGCTATCATGGTATAGTCGAGGTTACTTCTTTGTGGAACCCTCCGTGGGTAGAGCCCTCCATGGACTCTCGCGACCGTTACCCTCCGTGGGTTGAAGATTCCATAAACGTGGACGTACAATAGCACCACCTATCGGAACCATGGGAAAAATCATTGTGTCTCCAATTTGCGTTTGATCTTCCTACCCTTCGTTTACTACTCATGTTTGTCTTTACTTTCCGCTGATATACTCGTAGACATGCATGTGTAGGGTGTGCTTGACTTGCTATGAATGCTAAAATATGCCCACACTTAAAATTGCGAAAAGGTAGATTTTTAATTGGTCAAGTAGTCTAATCATCCCTCCCTGTAGACCTACTTTCAATCCTACACTACCTCATCATCTGGTACCATTCGATTGTGTACTTTTTTGGGTGTTGCCTTATATATAAAGTGGACTGAAACCTGTTTCCATTTATCTCTAGTGGGACGAACGCATGCGATGTCAAACGCTCTCCGAGCCATCGTAGTTGGAGGTGGCCCGAGGAGGGGGGAAATCGGGGAGGGTGACTGTGGTGGTGCGATGAGGCGTCAATCATGTGCTCCGGACGGCCTCAGGAGAGGAGGAGGTGGAAGATGAGTCACATGAGATGCACATTAGTGGGGTGGCATGACTGGCAGGACAACACCGACAGCAAGGGCTAACAGTTGAGAGCAGTGATTGGGGCACATCATCATCTCTGCGTACTTGTGTTGCAACTTTCATTGGTTTCGCGCGATGGGTGCTTGGGGTTGGAGAAATTTGAAAAAAGTTCATGAACTTCAAATTTGGAAAAATTTCAAGCATTTAAAAATTCAGAAAAAGGAAAAAAATAGAATAAAACAGATCCACAAAATCTGAAACCGAAAAAAGGAAAGATCATCCCATAGCTTCGAGAAGCCTCTCAAAATCGGCCGAGTAGCGTGTGGCACCTTCCCGTTTGCTCCTACTTCGTGCCATCTCGACCTGTCTATGTGTAGGCATATGTTAGGACCTTTTTTCAAAAAGGAGGATAGACCCCCGGCCTTTGCATCTGGACGATGCATGCGGCCATTTTATTAATTATTCACAGAGACCATACAAAGTAATACATCAGTCAGCCTGAAGCCACCATCTAGGCAACACCTGTTGCTACTCCTATCCCCTTGATGAAGGTGTGCCGAATATCCGGGCCTAATACCAAACAGACATCGCACAAAACCCTAACATCTAAAGCCGGATGCCCTAGCCCAGCCACACATCGGGACTGGGTCCCATACCGGACCGACGCACTCTGAGAGGCTGCCGCTGACATCTTCCACTAGTCCATCTCCAGAGAAAAAACTGACCCATCGACCTTGCCTGGCCTGCCATCGACGCCACCACAATGCCAGACACCTCCACCATCCTGCACGTATCCATCCACATGTGCCCGTCGCCAAACCTCCGTAGCACCATGCCACCGGGATCCATCGTCGGCCTTGCGGTGGATGAGATGCCGCTCTTCCGCTTGTCCCGTCCAACCAACACTTGCTCCAAAACGATGCCCTCAAGAGGGAGAACGACATAAAAGGTACCATCATCGTCTGATCCGGTAGATCTAGATCTAGGGTTTCCCCTAGAGCATCACGAGTGGGGTGCCACGACTGCAACAATGATGCCTCGAGAAGGGAACGCCGTCATAGACTTCGCCATCGTCCGCCATGACCGAAGGCGGCGCAATTTTCACCGGAAGTCACGTCCCCCCAACCTCGCAGTTGGCTGGAACCAAACGAAACCTTGCCATGAAGACGAGAGCCACCGTCGACACGCCGGCAGGGAGCCTCCAGCCGCCCCTCACCGGTCCTCCTCGCGCCACCGGCCGGCCAAGGCCGTACGGAGACGGATCTGGACAGGACGCTAGATCCACAGCCATCGGAGCCACCTACGCGCCCGCGGCCGCCACACCGCCGGTCATGTAGGTTCCCAACGCCGCCGCGCGGCAGGGGCATCGCCCTGACTGCCGCCCCCAGCCTCCGCGCGTGAGACACCGTCTCCGCCTCACGGGATCGGCCGTGGCGACCACCCGCCCTGGATCTACGGTGCAGGGCCCGTCGCCATCGCGGCCCTTACCGGCGACAGCGGCGGCTTGGGATGGAGGAGTGGGGAGGGACCGGCGGCGCGGGATCGAGGGGCCCTGGCGCCGCCCGAGGGGAGGCGACGTGATGGGGGAGTTTTGTGCCCCTTAACAGAAAACTCGTGATATCCGTTAGTATAAAAAAATAAATCACCATTTTTCAGCCGTATGTTAGGACCTGAATTTGTTTTTGTTCTTTTTTCGTTTTGGTTTATATTTTAGAAAATGTTCTAACTGGATATATTTTAAAAAATACTAATTTTAAATTGTTCATCGTGAATGTCAAACAACTATACCATATTGTATATTATTATTCGTATAATACTACATAATAATGTTGACAGTATTCAATAAAAATTTCTCGCACTTAAAAATGTCCATCCGCTACAACAAATGTGTGACATTTAAATAAAATCTTATAAAATGGAAAAAGAATTTTGCATAGTTCAACAAAATGTCTCCTACCATTCAAAAAATGTAACTGGCATTATTAAAAATTAACGCATCATAGCACAAATTTTGTGATATTTATTTAGAAACTTTTATAGAATATAAAAATGATCACATAGCAAAAATAATGCTTCATGTCATTAAAAAATTTCAACATATAGCTGAAAAAGGTTTAACATGTATTTGAAAAACAACACACCAATGTATTGGAAAAATGTTCAACGCGTATCAAAAAATATAGATAGCCTACTAAATAAGTTGACATGCACTAAAAAATAGAAAAATAATGGTGAAAAGAAAATAGAGAAACAGAGAAAAAGGATAAAACCAACGAAAACTGTCAAAGAAACATAGAAACCCTAAAAAAAGTTAACCCCAACAGGGGAAACATGTAAAAACATAAAAGAAAAACTGGTTTCGCTGAAACACCAATTTCGCCTATAACACGGCCGCTTACTGCAAGACAGACGAGAGCCTCCTTTCGGACAAGGTTGTGCTCGACTGGACCGACCCACTTATGTTCATGTATTGTGGCGTGCATTATTTTCTGGGTTTTAATGTTTTCAGTTATCAAGTTTCTTTTCTATTTTATTTTATTTTCAGAAAAGTAGGAAAATTATTTATGTTGAAAATTAGTATTTTTAAAAATTCGTGGACATTGTTCCAGAAACACGAAATCTTCTTAATACCAATATCTTTAAAAAATGTTTTGAAAATACGTGAAGAGAATTTTAAAATGAAAACAATTTTTCTACCCCAAAAAATATTTGAAAAAATTAGGAATGTTTTAAATATTTGGAAAATAGTTCAGAAAAAAAGAGGATAAAAATAACATAGAAAAAACAAGTTTTTTCCCCCTCAAACAGGACAAGAAGAAGGTACCCAAACTCGGGATCCCTAGTAAGTTTACCTAGCTAAAATGGCCAGGTTAAGTGATTTGCCAACATATCTTGTCACAATGGCCTGCAGAGCCAACATAATTTTTTCTACCCTTTTAATTTTTTCGGTTTTCTAAGTAAACTTTTTTTGCGAAATCTAAGTAATAATATTTTGAAATGCTGTAAGAACATATCTCTATTGTATTAATGTCATAAAACCCGGTTTACAAAGGTCAAAATCTTATTTTGTAATGCTTTAAAAAGTGTTCTTGCATTTCTTAAATCTTTATTAAGTTTTGAAGAAGCGTTCGCACTGTTTGTAAGTGTTCATGTACTTTTAAGAATTGTTAATCAATGTTTCAAAAACTCAAGGCATTCCCAAATAATGTTCATATACCCAAAATCACTTTTTAAAAATATGTTCAGGATGTATTAAAAAATCATCGTGTATTCAAAAAATGGTCATAGTTTAATTCAAAAAGTTATTATCTTTGAAAATGTGTTTAGAAAAGTGTCCATCCATTTATAAAATATGAATGTAGGAAAAAATCATATAGTTTTTAAAAATTATTGGGATTTTGAAATATTTTCTTTTACCTTATGCACATTGTTTGTATATTTAAATAAATGTTCGTAATTTACAAACAGTGAAGTACAAAGAATGTGGCATAGAACCCGAAATAGAAAAGGAAGAAAATCAAGAAATAGAAAAGGAAACATAGAAAACAATTGAAAACTAATGAAATAAAGAACTAAGAGGCTTAAACATACCAGAAAACCAAAGAATGCCGAAAAAGGTTTGGATTCCCGAAATATAATCGCATGAAACCAAGTCTTTCCATCCGGTATTGGGTTATGTCCCATGTTGAGGTGCATAGCGAGCATTACATATATCTCACAATAGGTGAGATATAACCTTTGCACATAAACAACGATGAATTGGCCATAATATATTCATGAACCTTGAAGCATATGTCTCTTCTTAAAAACACAAAAAAGATACTCTTTGTTTAGGAACACACAAACGCTCTTATATACACATGCATACACTCACCATGTAAACGTAATTACGTGCATCCTGTTCCAATAAGCACATGTGACAGATCTTGAGAATGATAAAATGATCAGACATCGTGTAGTCGACTAGCATGGTACATCTCACTAAGAGAGCATGGTCAGAAATCATGAAATAAACCCAAAAGAATAGAAGCACATGTGCCTAGTTCATGACTTAAACTCGGGCAGACAGATTTCACCACATGTCATCTTGTTCTCTGGAAGATATAGTCATCTACAATTAAGAAAATACCCCCCTTAACAGTTTTTGACCCCCTTTTCCCCCTGTACTTGATATCTGCAACCAGGGTTTCTCTTCTTGACTCTTTCTAAGCATACTAGCATATTTATGTTCCCAAAAAAAATATTTTTTTTTGCATAGTCCTATGTGTTTTTCCTTTTGAGTAGCGTCTGCATGTATGCAAATTATCCCTGTGTATGGTGCTACTCATTTTCATGCGATAAGGCAACCATCATCTTCATTTGTATGCACTGTTCAAAAAATCTTCCGATTCAACGATTTATCGTCCGATTTATCGGTACTCATGGGGTGACCGATAAGATTATGCCTTATCTTTATCATTTATCTTTTCGGCCGATTTATCGTTCTGACAAGCGATTTATGGGGAATCTTCTGATAAATCAGGCATATTCCTAACACTATGTTTGCAAAAATTATGTTTATTTGTGTTTTTGTGGACTTTGTTATGCAATATGTATTATTTTACTATTTTATTTGTCATTATATGAGGATTCGGAGGCTAGAAATTAAGGTAACATTTTTGTCCAATATATTTTTGGTGTTAAATGTAGCATATTTCAGTGTTGGGAACCTGGGATTTGCAAAAAATGGCCGATTAATAGTCGGTCGATAAAATCGATTAATCGACCGATTTCCGATTTACCTCTAATCCCCAGCTGACCGAGACGATAACGATAAGTGATATCCTCAACATTGTTTGTATTACAAAGTACCAATCAGCCTGTATGAACATCTTGAAAGCATAATCAATGTCAATTGTTTACAGAATATTTACCTCCTTATGGCCAATAAGAGCACTTTAGAAAAAAAATCTCTCTAAATCACATGCTATTATTGAGTGATTCCTTATGCCCAATGTTTAAAGTAATAAGTACTGTTTGCAGGCTCTATCATCTTGCTATACATATGCTATTATTGAGTAAAGAGAAACTCCCTTATCGAAGCGGATGTGGATGTATTTTTTGTTACTTCTACTATTCTTTGTACTGTCACGATGATTGATGAATGGGTCACAAGTTTTCTGGGAAAAATGTGAAAAATAATGTATCTACACAGTGTATTTTCACCCAGATATGCTCACCGGCAATGGTTTTGCTGAAAATAAATGTGATAGTATTTCCTAGCAAAGCGAACCAACATGTGGTTGGATGGTTAGAAAGACATGGTATCCCCAACCTATCAGATTCATGTCCTAGACTTGACACGGGTGGTCGTATTTTTCTGAATTTATTCAATCCCTCCGATGATGCGCGTTCATTGAAAGGAGACATTTCTGTTGATTACGAAGGCATTTGTTGCGACTTTGTTAATCTTAAAATAATATACCGGCTCAGTCTTTCAAAGATACTCAATGTGCATGCGTGCGTTCATAGATATTAATGTATGTGTGTATGTACGATATTGTGTTAAATAATATCACCTCGCTAAAAACAAAATAAAAAGTGATAATATCACCCGCCGCCACAATGGCGGGCACTAAGTGTCAAGCTGCAAACCCTATCTAATGGGAGCAACTAGTTAGCAAACACTTCCTCACAAGCGTTCTAGTGATCACTCACACGCGCCACCACTTGGTGCGTTCCCAGTCGTCATCACGTTTCGTACTCTGAGCGTTCCCTTCGGGGTTTTTTCGCACGCGTTTTCGCCTTTTTGCAGTGGTTTTTTTTCCAGATTTTTTACGTGTTCCGGTTTTTCACCGGTCTTTCGTAGCTTTGAGACCAAAAAAATTCAATTTTTTTTGCATGAAAAAGTGCATATTCTTTTTTTAGGCCGAATGTTTTTTTGCGAGAGGCACGGTTTTGCTTCTGTGAGAGGCATGATTTTGCCTTCGCGAGAGGCACGGCCACACCTCTCGAAAAGGAAAAAAACGCATTTTTTGTTTTTTTTGGCGAGAGGCATGGTTTTGCTTCCACGAAAGGCACGGTTTTGCCTTTGCGAGAGGTACGGCCGTGCCTCTCAGAAAGAAAAAAAAAGCATTTTCTGCTCTTTTTTTTCGAGAGAGGCACGGTTTTGCTTCCGCGAGAGGCACAGTTTTGCTATCGCAAGAGGCACGGCCGTGCCTCTCCCGAAAGGGAAAAAAGTGTTTTCTGCCCTTTTTTTTTGCGAGAGGTACGGTTTTGATTCTGCGAGAGGCACGGTTTGGCCTTCGCAAGAGCCACGATTTTGATGAAATCGTGTTTTCTGTTTTTTTTCTATCGCGTGAGGCACGGTTTTTTCGTGCGGTTTTTTCGTGCGGTTTTTTTCGTGAAGAAAAAAGTTTGTCAAAACCTATCAACATGGGATCTATTTTTGAAGATCTCGACACGAGAAAGCCAAGGATGAAAACGGTTCGAGATTTGAACGCACGGTTTATGAGATAAAACATTTTGAAAATATGGATCTACGAAAAAAGGAAAAACTCGCAGGTTGCAAGAAGTGGAACACATGTAGTGCACCACTTTTCGCAATCTGGAAAGGTGGAAGTAATCGTTGAAAGGTGTACTCGCTAAGGGCATCTCCAATAGTTATATGATCATCGTTGGTAAAATTGCCACATAGACAATTTTGATGACATGGCACGTAATAATTGAGGAGAGATAGGAAAGCTGTATGTAGATTAACCAACAGCTCTTGCTCAAGCTTCAAGATTAAAGAGAGAGCAATTGCATTTATTCTCTCTTCTTCTGTTGAATAATATAGATATAACCATTAAAATAGTTATATGATCCTTTGTTGGTTGATGACATAGACAATTTTACCAACAAAACTACATACAAACTATTAAAGATGCCCTAAGTAGTGATTTCGCTATCTAACACCAACACTATTTCCAGAAGAGACAAGATTCCTGGGTCAATTCCGTCGCTTGCAGGCCCAGCCAGGGAGAGTTGCATGTGCGGCGGTGGTGGTGGTGCGTGTGCAAACCTTTTCGATCGAAAGGTTTCTGTCGGCAAAATCACCATCAAGCGGGTCGCTGCATGCCCTGCCTAGACGCCACGCCACGGCACGCACCGGTACAACTATCTATCCTCGTTGCGGCGCGCGGCAACGTATATATCTGGTGCTTGTTGCGGCGCGCGGCAAGCGTATAGCCAGCCATGGCTCCCTTTGACCCTGCAGCCGCTCTCGCGCCCGCGCCCATCCGATCACGTATCTTTTGTTTTTTTCGTCTGATCCGATCCGATTGATCGATCTAGCTAATCATTCTCTGTCACCATCCAGATCACGTGCTTGTGTCGGCAACCAAACTGGTATGTACGCACGCACGCACGCAAAACCGTCGATGAACTTGACGTCGTGCAAAGAACCGGAGATGGAGCAAGCATGGGAGTATGACAGTGTAATACTTTGAAGTCTGTTTTATACATGAAGGACGGGCGTTGAACACGCATGCTCATGATCTAGCTGACTAGCTCAAATTACATTTATGCTATCAATGGACGCCATTTGTGGCTCCAAACCTTATTGTACCCTTCATGGATTGAGTAAGTAAAGTGCTAGATTGCCCATAAAAAAGGGATTGCGTCCTGCTCCAAAAAGGGCAAGGAATCATATCATACATTTTGTAAGTTCGCACTTGATGCCAAGTGGCAACAATGAGTCGTCGGATCGTAATGCATACTGTATGGCGGCAATTCTTTAGCCGTCCGATCAGAAATCAAGTTGGAGCGGCCATAGGTTCTCACGATGTCACATGTCAACACTTTATGCGGGGAGCACACTTTTAATCCGGTATATCTTCCAAGCTCTGACTAGAATCCAGCGCAAAAAGAAGGAGAAGCTCTGATTAGTCGAGGACTGGCGGAAAGGCACACCACAAGTCTTATCTTTTGAACCATAGTCACGCCGAATATGCTTGCTTGGGAATTTCACTGGGAGGCCTATAAATAGCATGGTACACCGCTGCATACGCCAAGTATCATCACCAAGCTAATTTCACGTACGGCGACACCGGCCTAGCCACGCGTACGTCTGAACCTAAGTAAGCCCTAGTAACAGGCGAGCTCGGCCGGTGGTGATCGAGCTAAGAATGTCGAGGGATCCGCTGATCGTCGGGAGGATCGTCGGCGACATCGTCGACTACTTCGACGCGTCGGCGCGGCTGAGAGTGCTGTACAGCAACCGCGAGATCACCAATGGGTCGGAGCTGAGGCCGTCGCAGGTGGCGAACCAGCCGGCGGTGCAGATCACAGGGCAACCCGGATCACTCTACACGCTCGTGAGTATACTTTACGACCGATCGTCATTCGTTTTTATCATGCATGCATGCATGCACGCACGCACGTGGCCTTAGTTTTAACAAAGGTGGTACACACATTTACATGTGTCTATCTATGCTTATGCGTGCACGAGTAATGTGGTGCCATGTTTATTTGTTATACTAGGTGATGGTAGACCCTGATGTACCTAGCCCAAGCGACCCTTCCCAACGGGAGTACCTCCACTGGTACGTGCATGATCATGGACTACAAAAAAATCGTCTCATTAGTACCAGCTAGTTAATCTAATTGACCCAGTTTAATTTCTTGCCTACATACATAGGTTCGTCACAGACATACCAGACCGAGGTGACGTGGGCTCCGGTAAGAAATTAATCTACCAAGGACATGTATATATCCTCTGTCTTCCGTGAATGAAAGAAAAGCCAGCCTGCTGGTATTAATCCGGCGGAAACCATTAATCGACCTTTGTGTGTGTGTCCATGCAGGAACTGAGGTGGTGGCATACGAGAGGCCGCAACCGACGGCGGGGATCCACCGAGTGGCGTTCGTGGTGTTCCGGCAGGCGGCGCAGCAGGCGATTTACGCACCAGGGTGGCGCTCCAACTTCGTAACCAGGGACATGGCGGAGTGCTATAGCCTCGGCGCTCCGGTCGCCGCTGCCTACTTCAACTGCCAGAGGGAGGGCAGCTGCGGTGGTCGGAGGTACCGGTGAAGCAAGCTGTCTCTATGTACGTACGCGCGATTGCTCCATGCAGACATGTCACACAAAATAAACAATAACAGAATAAATATGTGCAAGCTAGGTATCTACTTGTAATAGTGTACTACTGGCTAGCTTGCTATCTCCACCGGCCGTATATAATTGTCCGAATATATATTGTGCAATTGGTGCATGGCCTATGCAAAACTTTAAATAATTTTAGGGGGCGCCTATAACTTATTTACACTTGATGTCATCACGATTTGAACTGAACTTTTGGCCGGCGATTCCAATTTGACGCTTCAAGGCGGCCGTTAACGTGCAGTTTGCAAACGAGCGTCCGAAGAAATCCAAGTTGGACCCGTCCATCTTATCTTTTTTTCTTTCTTTTTTTTGGGCGCAAAAAGGTGCCCCCGTGGGGATTGAAATAGCGACCTCTGCTTCCGGCTAACCGTCAGTAAACACCATGCCATCTTGCCCAAATCTGATGACTAAGATCATCTCCAGCCGTTCGCCCCGGGGGTCCGAAATAGCGTCGCCTGGGGGCACACTGTCGCCCCCCAACCGGCGATTTCGGCCTAGTATGGACACATATTCGACCCAAAAATGAACCAGCAAAACATTAAACTAAATTCGCGTTTTCATTCATATAATACATAAACAGAAAAAATTAAGTCGCCCCGTCGCCGCAACCGTCGCATTCTACATGCCGAGGAGATTGTAGAAATTGGTGTAGTCGCCGCCCTCGTACATGTCGTCATCGCCATCCTGCGTGCTGTGGCCGTCGACCCTGCTGCAGTCCTGCCCTAGGTCACCGAGACGGTGCAGGTCGGGGTTGGAGGGCTCGGGTGCCTCCCCGTCGCTGTCGTCGTCGAGGATGATGAGGCCGACGAGCTCCTCCTTACGGCAGGCATGGTGACAAGCCTCGATCTCTTCGAGGGCCCGGCGCTGCCGCTCCATCTCCTCTCGGACGTAGTGCTCCTGTTTGACCACTGCCGACATGCCAGGCTCCGTCTTCGGCCTGACAAGGCGGAGGTGGCCGCGGGGAGGCGAGGGCTCGTGGCGGCGGCCCTCAATGATGGTGATGCCGCCACCACTGCTGCGCCCGCTGCGGAGGAGTGGCGTCTCGCCGGGCTCGTCCATGACGGCGACAAGCGGCGTGCGCGGTTGATACGTCTCCATCATATCTATAATTTTTGGTTGTTTCATGCCAATATTCTACAACTTTCATATACTTTTGGCAATTTTTTATACTATTTTTGGGACTAACATATTGATCCAGTGCCTTGTGCCAGTTCCTGTTTGTTGCATGTTTTTTCTTTCGCAGAAAATCGATATCAAACAAAGTTCTAACACGATAAAAACTTACGGAGATTTTTTTGGAATATATGTGATTTGGGGAAAAAGAATCAATGCTAGACGATGCCCGAGGTGACCACAAGCCAGGGGGCACGACCGACCCCCTGGCCGCGCCATGGGCCCTTGTGGTCACCCCGTAATCCGGTTGGTGCCCTTCTTTCACCAAAAGAAAGCTAATATACGGATAAATATCACCTCAAAATTTCAGCCCGATCAGAGTTACGGATCTCCGGACATTTAAAAAATGGTGAAAGGCCAGAATCTGGGAGCGTAGAGAGAGAGAGAGAGATCCAATCTCGGAGGGGCTCCCGCCCCTCCGCTGCCATGGAGTCCAAGGACCAGAGGGGAAACCCTCCTCCCATCTAGGGGGAGGCCAAGGAAGAAGAAGAAGAAGAAGAAGAAGGAGGGGGGCTCTCACCCCCTCTCTCCCGGTTGCACTGGACCACCACGGGGGCCATCATCATGACGACGATCTACTCCAACAACTCTGTCATCTTCACCAACACCTCCATCACCTTCCCCCATCTATCTACAGCGGTCCACTCTCCCACGACCCGTTGTACCCTCTACTTGAAGATGGTGCTTTATGCTTCATATTATTATCCAATGATGTGCTGCCATCCTATGATGTCTGAATAGATTTTTGTTGTCCTATGGGTAGAGTGATGATCATGTTTGGTTTGAGTTGCATGTTTTATTATTGGTGCTTTCCTATGGTGCTCTCCATGTCACGCAAGCGTGAGGGATCCTCGCTGTAGGGTGTTGCAATGTGTTCATGATTTGCCTATGGTGGGTTGCTTGAGTGACTGAAGTATAAACCCGAGTAGCTGGGTTGTTGTATATGGGAGTAAAGAAGACTTGATACCTTATAATGCTATGGTTGAGTTTTACCTTAATGATCTTTAATAGTTGCGGATGCTTGCTAGAGTTCCAATCATAAGTGCATATGATCCAAGTAGAGAAAGTATGTTAGCTTATGCCTCTCCCTCATATAAAATTGCAATAATGTTGACCGGTCTAGTTATCGATTGCCTAGGGACAATTCCGCAACTCCTACCACCACTTTTCCACACTCGTTAAACTAACTTAGTTGTTTCTTTATCTTAGCAGCCCCTAGTTTTTATTTACGTGTTCTTTATTATCTTGCAAACCTATCCCGTTACACCTACAAAGCATTCTAGTTTCATACTTGTTCTAGGTAAAGCGAACGTTAAGCGTGCGTAGAGTTGTATCGGTGGTCGATAGAACTTGATGGAATATTTGTTCTACCTTTAGATCCTCGTTGGGTTCGACACTCTTACTTATCGAAACAGGCTACAATTGATCCCCTGTACTTGTGGGTTATCAAGACCGTTTTCTGGCGCCATTGCGGGGGAGCAATAGCATGGGATTAATATTCTCGTGTGCTTGTTTGCTTTATCATTAAGTAGATTTTATTTACTATTCTAAGTTGTTCTCTATATTTAGTTATGGATATGAGACACGAAATACCAAAAAAGTTAGGTGTACTTGCTACTCATGGAGATGGGGAACCTCCTAAAACCCTCGATGCTTGTTATGTGGAAGATATTATGCACTACTTTAATAATCCTGAGAAAACCCGATTCAATTATATAATGGGACACACGTTCGATCAACTGAATACTTTAGGGAGTATCGCTTGACTCAAAAAGGGAAACTGTTATGGGATCAAATTTATATGTTGAAATGGTATGCTTGGAATCTATGCTTGAGATATGATATTACTTGTTGCTATAGGATGAAGGCTAAACACCTTCCCTTTTCATGTAAATATAATGATAATGAAACCTTGGCTTCTTATGCTAATGGTATATATGATTACTATGATATGGAACAACTAGATGTTGCTTTTAAGGGTGCTTACGAAATTGAAGCTTTGTTTGCAAAGTACGAAGATTATGATGATGGTGTTTACCGATCCTAAATTTGGATATGCTTCGTTATTGTCATGCCAATTATGAATAATTATGGATATAATGCCCATATTGATCAATTTATTGAGAAAGTCTCCGCTATCCAAGAAGAGACTAATATTTTATAGGAAAATATGGAAGAAGAAATTGATGACACTATGAGTGTCGTGGGAACGAGTCTGATAGTAGAAGATGGGGGTACGAAAGATGAGGGCAGAGTCCTAGCTACGGCGAGGGTGTACACACGGATGTATGAATTCAGACCCCTCTCGTGGAGGTAACAGCCCTACGTCTCAGTGCTCGGGAGCTTTTGTCGTGTCGATAGTTTGAGTTACAGAGGTTGCAAACCCTTGTGCCCGGGGGGAGGGGCGGCTTATATAGAGTACGCTGCTCCTCATAAGTGCCTAGTATCCAAGGGTCCGATCGTGGGTATAAAGACGGGCGTTACTGGTAACGTACATGATAATTGCTACTAATGATGACTGGCCTAACGTCTGCTTGTTGGCCTCACTAGGGTGGCTTCTGGTCTTCTGGCGTTGACTGGAAGTGAGGTCTTTCGAGTGATAGGTGACTGTCGAGTTGAGGGAGAAGGTACTGAGTGGATTGAATGTCAAGTGACTTGAGCGCCCTGGAGAATCTAGTCGGAACCTCTCTTGCAATCTTTAAGTCCTCCAATATAGTGTCCTTAGGTAGGGTATGTAGGTTAGGCCTAGGACCCTACCCTAGGTACATATCCTCATCATTAGCCCCCGAATGGATTGGGGTTTGAATGAGAAAAGTGATCGATGCCGATTCTGACAAGGCACCAGGCTTCCGAATGTACTTCGGGGCTTCGATGAAATCCGCGTCGATTGAAATCTTTGCCATTCGCCCGGATCGATTCAGCTTTGAAAGTGTCTGAAGGAATTCTTAGCATCAATTATGTTCCGAGTGACTTGAAGGGATCTTTAGACGTGACGGGTTGCTCTATCAGGCCCGGATTTTGCGGGATTCGAAAATTTGGGAAGCGCGTGCCTCGCGAAGATGATGCCACGACTGGGGCAAGTGAGAGTATGACGCCTCGATTCACGCGCCGCTCATTTCACCACGTACCGCGCAGTGTCTGTGGTCAAGATGCGTGGGGATCCGGCAGGCGCACGTGTCAGCGAGACAGTCGGCGGGGTATAAAATCCTGCTGCGCTGCGGTCTGCATAGTCTTCTTCCCCCAAATCTCGTCTCTTCCTTCGCCTCCCCTGCTCCCAGCGCACTGCTCAGCTCCGCCTCGACGACCACCGTCGCCGCGATGACGAAGGGGAAGACTGAGAAGCTGAGCGTGCCAAGAAGGGGCCCGTGAAGGGCAAGGCTAAGAAGTCGTCGACCGCGCGGTTCACCGCGCCGCCGGGGTGGATCCAGGGGGATTTTCTCCCATCGACGGTCACAGCTGTGGACGTCCAGAATCTCGTCATCGATGGGCTCCTGGCTGAAGGCTCATGGAGGCTGTCGGAGGGAGAACTCGAGTCGGAGCCGCACAAGGGGGAGCGGGTCCTTCTCCTCACCCATGTCGAGAGAGGTTTCTCCATGCCCCCCATCGTTTCTTCTGAGGGTTTTTGAATTTCTTCGGAGCCCAACTCCATCATTTTCCTCTGAACGCAATTTCTTATCTTGCTGCTTTCATCACCATATGTGAATGTTTCTTGGGTTGTCCCCCCATTGGGGCTTATTCAAAGACATTTTCACCATTAGATCCCAGTCGGTCAAAAAGGCAACCCTGAGGATCATAAAACCCATGTCATCCAATTATGTGGTGGCTTGGGGATCCAAAAGGGGGCTAGGAGTTCCTTTCCATCCATGACCTTCCCAGAATCTGCGAGGGGTTGGCAGTCGACTTGGTTCTACTGCAAATATATAGCATCTCCCAACATGTTGACTGGTCTTTCCCCTTTCACGTTAGATCGTCCTGTCGTTCCCAAATCCTTGAAACTATCGTATGGGGAGAAAGTCCAAGTGGGGATCTTGGTGGAAGCCGTAGTGGCCCTTGTCCATGGCAGAGTGACTGGCATGGACCTGTTGGGAGACGTAGTAGTAAATCAAAAAAAAATTCCTATGACCACCAAGATCAATCTATGGATAAACCAACAACGACCAAGGGGAGAGTGAATCTTAATACCTTTGAAGATCGCTAAGCGGAAGTGTTGCTAGAACGCGGTTGGTGGAATCGTACTCGCACCGATTCAAATCATGGTGGATTCCGATCTAAGCGCCAGAGATTCGATCGTCGGTATCTCTATACCTTGTTCAATCTCGTTACTGGCAAGCCTCTTTACTTGTTTCGTAACACATCATCCCGTGGCTAACTCCTTAGTCACATTAAGCTCATTATGATGATGTCTTACGGAGTGGGCCTAGAGATACCTCTCCGTCACACGGAGTGACAAATCCCAGTCTCGATTTGTGCCAACCCAACAGACACTTTAGGAGATACCCGTAGTGTACTTTTATAGCCACCCAGTTATGTTGTGACATTTGGCACACCCAAAGTATTCCTACGGCATCCGGGAGTTGCACAATCTCATGGTCTAAGGAAATGATACTTGACATTAGAAAAGCTTCAGCAGACGAACTACACGATCTTGTGCTATGCTTAGGATTGGTTCTTGTCCATCACATCATTCTCCTAATGATGTGATCCCGTTATCAATGACATCCAATGTCCATGGTCATGAAACCGTGACCATCTATTGATCAACGAGATAGCCAACTAGAGGCTCACTAGGGTCATGTTGTGGTCTATGTATTCACACATGCATTACGGGTTATGGTTAATACAAGTATATCATGAACAATATACAACTATCATGAATAAGGAAATACAATAATAACCATTTTATTATTGCCTCTAGGGCATATTTCCAATAGGACCTTTTGGAGACGTTCCTCGGTCAACGGATCCAGCCGCTCCAGGCAAAGGGCCATGTTATGTGGCACTACGCAGGCTCTGAAGACACAATGCGGACGCACCCATAGGAGTCTCATAGGAAACTGTCGAGCAATGGCTTTGAAGCATTACTGGAGCGTGCGACAATCCCCTAGGAGCCAAGAGGATCAAGCCTTACTCTGCTGAGAATCCACCAAAGAATCTGGTAAATTATATCTTGTCGACTATCATATTATCTTGTCGACTGCCATATGTCGACTGACTTCATTATTTGAATCTTACAGGAGTGGCCGAACATGCACTTGCCCGTGCCAAACGGAAATCAGCCTGAAGACGGTGGGGAGAGCGAGGGCAGCAGCATGGACATCGATTACGCTGACGACAGTGAGGATGACTATGAAGACTCAGATGATGACGAGGAAGAAGTCGAATCTCCTCCGCGCACTAAACATCGCTCCAAGCAGCGTCAGGACCCTACGACTGCCCCATGCAAGGCCTTGTTGTCGAGTGAGAGGAACCTGAAGCGGGATCGAACCTCGACTGTTGAGTTGAGTGAACGGGCCGCAAAGCAGCCCAAGTCCAACGCGTCGAAACCTCGTAAAGCTTTGCCCCGCATGAAGATCTCTATGCCCGTTGTCTCAATGTAAGTGTTTGTTTTCTTCTTTAGCCGTCGAACAGGACTTCAAGTTCTTGCTAACCGAGTGGAATTTGGTCTATTAGTGCTGCTACCTCAGTGACATCGCCCCCACGGGACGGAGAAGAGCAAATGGATGTGGATACTGCCGACGCGACAACTTCCCAACGAGGTAAACTAATCTTCACTCAGCCCTGTTTCTTGAAAATGATTCGCTGATTATATAAGCTAAAGTTGTCAATTGATATTTGTAGAGATCATTCTACTGGAGGACGACGAAGACCTACCCCGGGGTACGAGGGGTGAAGGTGTGACCTTAGGCACCCCACACATATGTGCCCAAAGAACACCATCAGCGCAAATGCCTCAATGGTCACCTGCTGCATCGTCCCAGGGGATAGGCGACTCATCTCGAGCGAGAACCGAGCTTGCGGCTCGGTTGTCGAGTGCTCCACCAGCTGCTTCGACCATCGTGGCTTCGACACCAATCGGACAACTCCAGACCACCTCAGCTATCCCAGCTGTGGTGTCAGTTCAGCCGGCGACTTCCTTTCCTCTGCACCATGTCACGGAAGACCAAACTGGAATTGCAAAGGAAGCCATGATCCAAGCGGAGTAGATAATGCTGCGCACCAAGGAGGCGTACGAGACCAACAAGCTATCTTATGATGCCAGCGCGGTGCTTCGCACCAACATCCGAGTAAGTGCAATTGTAAGTGCATTTCCAATTGAATTCCTGTCTTTCTTGATTGTACACCCACTGAGTGTTTTCTTTTTGTAGAATACTTGTAAGTTCTCCACTCGAATAGATTAGGTCCTAGTCGAGTAGATATCGGTCCAGTGGGGGCACGTTGAGTGCACCCACTGGGTGTAGTCCCCGAGATCGTTGTCGAATGACTAAGACATCGGTAGGGGTCTTAGAGTTGTTTTGGTAACCACTCAATAGATCGAGTGATAGATGGTCCAGTGGGGGCACGCTGAGTGCACCCACTGGTGTAGTCTGTGAGACCATCGTCGAGTGCTTGCACTGGCAGGGGTCTTAAAAGAGATGATATTTGTATGCTTGCGCACATTTTTTTGTTTTTTGACACTCGAAAGATCGAGTGTTAACAGATCCAATGGGGCACGCTGAGTGCACCCACTGGGTGTAGTCCCTGAGACCACCGTCAAATTCTTGCCTTGGCGGGGGTCTGATAGAGACCATCTAATGTTTGGACAGGGCAGACCTTGTGGAGTGATTTAGGAACCAGTGGGGGCACGCTGAGTGCACCCACTTGGTGTAGTCTCCGAGACTACTATTGATCGTTGACGATGAGCAGTAGTCTTAAGAACTTGAACCCATGGTTCTTTGTCATACGCGGAGTATGCTTGCCACTCGACATGTCGAGTGAACTCTTTTACTTTAGTTCTTCCTCTCCTGAATGCAGGTTTTGTGGATATTATTTCCTTCAACCATTATATGACACAGGTTTCATGGACATCATTTCATCAACCATGATATGACGCTATTTCAAGAGTGTGGGGTGGGGCAGGGGGCCGCCATCCAGTCGATCGTTTTTGTCCCTTTCCACTGGGGAGTGAAGGAACTTCCATGTCGACTCAACTGGTTTTTTCTTGATTTGAAAGAGCTTGTGAACTTGGCACCCAGAACAACGGCTTGGAGGAGGAAAGGAACCAACTGCGATTGGATCTGGAGGTCTCCAAGAACATCCTGGAATGCGCGCGAACTGAGCTGAAGACTCTCGGAGGTGACCTTTGTCGACCCAATGCATTCTTACTCCCACTTTCCATCCTTTGAACTGAGTGCTCTCACTCGAACAGACATGCGTGACGAAAATCGTCTACTACAAGCGTGACTCAGCAATGCTATTTCTTTAGATACCATGAAGAAAGCGGTGGAGGACAAGGACAAGGCACTTGCTGCTGCTCAAAAGGTGGCGAAGGAGAAAGCTGAAGCTGCCGAGAAGAAACTTGCTATCGCCAAGAAGATAGAGGAGGAAAACTCCAAGCTGAAACTAGAATGGAGCGAGATTAGCAAGAAGACTGGACAACTGACCAAGAGGAGCAATGGCCTGGAGAAGCACTTGGGGGATTTCGCGAAGAAGATGTTCATCATGCTCGACGGTAAGCTCCCTGTTGAGTGAATTTCCTTAACCCCATAGGCTAGTAATGTGACCGTCTTTCCATTCTCCTCTCCATATAGAATTTTGACAAGACTTCGAAAAGGAGAACGAAGAGATCGAGCCTAATCTGGATCCCACTAAGTCAACTATTGGAGATGTTGTGGCCATAAACTTGTTCCGCCTCAACGTCCGCCTCCAGAGCATTCAAGCATACATCATTCGACTGAAGGTTGCACTAGGGAAGATTGACAAGGAGCTATGGCCTAAAGACACCCTCCAGACTGATCATGCATCCATGATGAATCGTCTCAATGATATCGCCAGTCGAGTGCAAGCTTGGAAGAAGTTAGCTGCCCGTTGCGGAGCCGATGTGGCACTCTTCCTTGCCAGAGTATATTGCAAAGAAGCAAGAGAAGACAAGTTGAAGGACCTCCGAGTGATGAACACGAAGAAGCTTCAGTTCGAAGACTTCATGGAGACCGTCATTGATACAGCCACTCGAATCACATACGGGATCGATTTGGACACCTTCGTCGAGCCAGCAAGTCCGTCTGGTGCTTGAAAAACTTTATAAATAGTGAAAACTTTATTTGCCTCGGAATGCCGACTGGAACTGTAATGGTCGTAAAACTTCATTCAGGCCTTAAGCCTGAGTACCTTTGCTTGTGCGTGAAACTTCTACTAGCGCTGAAACCTTTGGATTTATCTGCGTTTCGCTTTCAATCGTTTGTTTGACTGAATTTGTTTTTCTGATCCTCTGAATGAGAAGTATATTCACAACTCGGGTTGAGTTTTTAACTTAAGCGAAAGCTGGTTCGCAGCTAAGCCCCCGAGTGTGAAGATGGTTCGACTCTCGTAGTAGTTTTGAACTTAGACAAATACTGGTTAGTGACTTAGTTTCCGAATGAATTAGAAGTTATCCACTCGAAAAGGTTTTTGACTTAGGCGAAAACTGATTCACAGCTAAGCCCCCGAGTGTGAAGATCGTTCGACACTGGGAGTAGTTTTGATCTTAGACGAAGACTGATTCGTAGCTAAGTTACCGAGTGAATGGACTGCTATCCACTCGGCAAAGATTTCTGAACTTATGCGAAAGCTAGTTCGCAGCTAAGCCCCCAAGTGTGAGGATCGCTCGACACTCAGAGTAGTTTTGAATTTAGATGAATACTGGTTCGTAGCTAAGTTACCGAGTGAATGGACTGCTATCCACTAGGCAATGATTTTAACTTAGGCGAAAGCATTTTTGCAGGTAAGCCCTCGAGTGTGAGGATCGCTCGACACTCTAAGTAGTTTTGAACTTAGACGAAGACTGGTTCATAGCTAAGTTATCCAATGAATGGACTGCTATCCACTCGGTAAGGTTTTTTGAACTTAGGCGAAAGCTGGTTCGCAGCAAAGCCCCCGAGTGTGAGGATCGCTCGACACTCGGAGTAGTTTTGAACTTAGATGAAGACTGGTTCGTAGCTAAGTTAGCGAGTGAATGGACTGCTATCCACTCGGCAAGGATTTTAACTTACACAAAAGCATGTTCGCAGCTAAGCCCCGGAGTGTGAGGATCGCTCAACACTCGGAGTGTTACCAAATGTGAAATTGCACGATCGGAATCGATGAAAGACTGCTGAAGTCATACTTGCATAAACATCATTGTCTGAAATACTTTTATTACGTCAACACAACTCTGTTTTTAGGTGTAGAAACGCCAAAGCAGATCTGCATTCCAGGATCGTGGCTCATCAATCTTGTTCTTGATGCTGTAGAGGTGATTGGCTCCGTTGTTCAACACCTTAGTGACGACGAAAGGTCCTTCCAACGCCGGAGCGAGCTTTTGAGGTCTTTGTTGATCCACTCGGAGCACCAAGTCACCTTCATGAAACGACCGACTCTTAACATGCTTCACGTGGAAACGTCGCAGATCTTGCTGGTATGTTATCGTCCGAATCAAAGCCATCTCCCGTTCCTCCTCTAGGAGATCCGCGCCATCTGTCTTGCTTGCTCAGCTTCAGCTTTAGAATATAGATCCACTCGAGGGGTATTATGAAACAAGTCACTCGATAGGACAACTTCGGCTCCATAGACCAGGAAAAAAGGAGTTTGTCCAGTCGGCCGATTAGGAGTTGTTCTCAAGCCCCATAAAATAGATGGCAACCTGGACACCCAAGCTCCGGCTGCATGTTCCAAATCTCGCATAAGATGAGGCTTCAGACCTTGCAAGATGAGGCCATTGGCTCGCTCTACTTGGCCATTGGTTTGGGGGTGTGCAACAGATGCATAATCCACCCGAGTGCCTTGTGAGAAGCAGAAGTGGCTGAAATCTTCTGAGTCGAAGTTTGAGACATTATTTGTGATGATGCTATGGGGAACTCCATAGTGGTAGATTATCTCTCTCATGAATTTGATCGCAGTGCGAGAGTTCAATTTCTTTATAGGCTTGACCTCAATTCACTTCGTCAAATTGTCGACTGCAACAAGCAAATGAGTAAATCCACTTTGTCTAGTCGAAAACAGACCAACCATATCCAAACCCCAGACAGCAAACGGCCAAGCGAGGGTAATGGTCCTTAGAGCAGACGTAGATTTGTGAGACAAGTGTGCATAGAACTGGCACCCTTCATAGTGATCAACAATGTCCTTGTCCATCTCATTGGCACGCGGCCAGAAGAAACCATCTCGATACGCTTTAGCGATGATTGTCCGAGAGGACGCATGATGGCCGCAAGTTCCCGAGTGGATTTCTTCCAGGATCATTCGACCTTCTTCAGGGGAAATGGATCGCTATGCCACACCAGTTACTTTCTCTGTACAGTTGATCATCTATCACAGTAAAAGCTTTGGATCTACGCACGATCTATCGGGCTTCAGTCTCATCTTCAGGGAGTTCTTGCCTCAAAATATATGCAATATAAGGCACTGTCCAGTCGGGAATGATGATCAAAACCTCCATGACCAGATCAATAATTGCAGGAACATCAACTTCAGTCGGGTTAGATGCGCACATAGCTAGCGGGGGCTCTTCCATGAAAGGATCTTCCTGCACCAAAGGAGTATGAAGATGCTCTAAGAATACATTGCTAGGGGCAGGTCTCCGAGTGGATCCGATCTTTGCCAGCTCATTGGCTTCTTGATTCTTCACTCAGGGAACATGATGGAGTTTCAAACCTTCAAATCTCTTCTCAAGTTTTCTATCAGTATTACAGTATCCAGTCATAGCGGGGTTACGAACATCCCACTCTTTCATCACTTGATTGACCACCAAATCTGAGTCGCCGTAAACCATCAGGCGCTTGACGTCGAGTGAGATGGCCATGTGCAACCAATACAAGAGTGCTTTGTATTCTTCTTCGTTGTTGGAGGAATCAAAGTGAATCTGCAAGATATAACTGAGTTTGTCGCCTTTCGGGGATACTAAAACCACGCCAGCCCCGGACCCATTCAGCATTTTCGATCCATCAAAAAACATGGTCCAGTGTGCCGAGTGAATCTGGATTAGCTGTTGCTGTTCAACCCACCCGACCAAGAAATCAGCCAGTGCTTGAGACTTGATCGCTTTGTTGGCTTTGAACTTGATGTCAAAGTACAGGAGCTCAATCTCCCATTTAGCCACTCGGCCATTCGCATCTCGATTGTTGAGGATCTCAGATAGTGGAGCATCACTCACGACTGACATTAAGTGGTCCTGAAAGTAGTGCGCCACCTTCTTCGCTGACAGGTAGATACCATAAACGAGATTCTGGTAATGCAGATACCTTTGCTTTGAAGGAGTCAACACTTCATAAATGTAGTAGACTGCGCGTTGGACTTTGTAGGTCTTGCCTTCCTCTTCCCGCTTGACAGTCAAAACTATACTGAAGACCTGATTAGTAGCCTGGATGTACAGGAGCAAAGGCTCTCTGCTGCATGGAGCAGCAAGCACCGGCTGGGTGGAAAGCTGGGCTTTGAGCTCGACAAACGCTGCTTCAGCTTCTGGAGTCCACTCGAACGTGTCGTATTTCTTCATCAGTCGGTACAAAGGCAATGCCTTCTCACCGAGACGAGAAATGAATCGACTCAATGTTGGCAAGCAACCTGTGAGCTTCTGAACATCGTGCACTCACACGGGACTCTTCATTCGGGTAATGGTGCTGATTTTATTAGGATTGACGTCGATCCCTCGTTCGGAAACGAGAAAACCGAGTAACTTGCCGCCAGGAACACCGAAAGTACACTTAGCCAGATACAACTTGATCTCATACCTCCCTAGATTGGCAAAAATCTCAGCCAAGTCAGCCAGCATGTCGGAACCTTTGCGGGACTTGACAACAATATTGTCCATGTAAGCTTCAACATTCCGAGGGATCTGGTCGAGTAAACACTTCTGAATCATGCGCATGAAAGTAGCACCCGTATTCTTCAAACCAAATGGCATGGTGATATAGCAAAAACACCCGAATGGGGGGATGAAGGTTGTTCTTATTTCATCCGGACCAAACAGACGGATCTGATGGTAACCGGAGTATACATCTAGAAATGATAAACGCTCGCACCCCACAGTCGAGTCAACAATCTGATCGATGCGAGGGAGCAGGAAATGATCTTTCGGGCAGACCCGATTCATATGCTTGAAGTTAATACACATACGTAGAGACTTTTCCTTCTTGGGGACCATGACAACATTCGAGAGCCATTCAGAGTGGTAAATCTCCCGAATGAACTTAGCCTGCAAGAGACGAGCCACCTCTTTGCCGATTGCTTTACTCTTCTCTGTCGCTGACCGACGCAAATGTTCTTTCACCGTCTTGGCCTTCGGATGAACTCTCGTTCGGTGCTCAGCTAGCTCCCTAGGAACCCCGGGCATGTCAGTAGGCTTCCATGCGAAGATGTCCCAGTTCTCATGGGGGAATTGGATGATCTCGGCTTCCTATTTGTTGTCGAGTGTTGAAGATATGTTGGTCGGGGAAGCAGTTGAATCCGTCGGGTGAATGTGCACCTTTTTCACTTCTCCTGCCGACTGAAAGCTGACTCTAAAGCAGACTTCTTAGCACGCAGCAAATTAGCAGGATCAGAGCTCTTCTTGTACTCTTCTAGATCGACCATGGCCATCATATGATCGGCAGTTTTGGAGCCCTGCTGGAGGCACTCCTCAGCCCTCTGTTGATTTCCAGTGACTGTGATCACACCCTTGGGCCCAGGAATCTTCACTTTGAGATACACGTAACATGGACAGGCCATGAAACGAGCATAAGCCGGTCGACCAAGGATGACATGGTACGCGCTTTGGAAGTCCACAACTTCAAACGTCAATTTCCCTTTGCGAATTTTTTTATCTGTTCCGAACACCACATCCAGTGCAATCTGGCCGAGTGACCTGGCTTTCTTCCCTGGGATGACTCCAGGGAATTGCATGTTGCTCTCACTGAGTCGGGACATCGGAATGCCCATTCCCTTTAGGGTATCTGCATATAGGATGTTCAGTCCGCTTCCTCCGTCCATGAGGACTTTGCGGAGTCGAGTGCCTCCCACAAGAGGATCAACCACAAAAGCCTGTCGACCGGGGGTGGCAACATGAGCAGGGTGATCCGACTGATCAAATGTGATGGCAGTCTGAGACCTTTGAGGTACATGGGGGTTGTAGGCACGGCCATGTTGACTTCTCTGTTTATAACCTTCAACCGACTCTTGCTTTCAACATCAGCAAAAATCATCAGTGTGGAGTTGACATCGGGAAAAGTTTCTTTGTATTCATCGTCATCCTTTTCAGGTTTTTTCCACTCGACGGGCCTTTCTTGAACTGCTAGATCAACAGACGACACTGTCGAGTGGTATGCTTGGGCAATATCAGATTGCCTTATTCATCTTTCCTCATGTGGATTGCACACGGTAAATCCATAACATCAGTTCCTCACTGGGTTTTTCCTTTCTTGGGGTTGAACTGTCCCTTGGACTTCCCCTTGTTCTTTCCTTGTGCCGCTAGAGCTGCTGCCTCTGTCTTAACAGGGCCATCAGCCTTCCGCTTTTGCTTTCGACTGGAATAGTCGCCGTCATCATTGTCGACTGCTTTTCCTTTGCCGCTACGGAGGCGGTCTTCTTCTTCTCCGTTGGCATGTCAAGTGGCGATTTCCATCATCTTACTTAGTGAAATATCACCTGTTCGCCCAAACTTCAGGTACAGCTCTCTGTACTTCACTCCGGCCTTGAAAGCACAAATAGCCTGATGCTCGAAAACATTCTCCACTGTATGATGCAAAGTGGACCAACGCTGAATGTAATATTTCATGGACTCGTTGGGTTTCTAAACACAATGTTGCAAATCAATCAAACCGGCAGGACACTTGCAAGTGCCCTCGAACGTTCTGATGAACACTCGGGCCAGATCTTCCCAACAATGGATACTAGAAGGAGCCAAACGATTCAGCCATGCTCGGGCCGAACCATCCAACATCAAGGACAAATGCTTCATTGCAATGTTGTCGTTACCACCACCAATCTGAACAGCCACTCAGTAATCGTCCAACCATGTCTCCGGCTTTGAATCGCCAGAAAATTTGCCTATCCCATCCGCCAACCTAAAGTTGGAGGGAATCTCTGCAGAACGAATGGCTCTACTAAAACACTCAGGACCAGAGATAACAACACTGCTGCCACTCGGGTAATGTCTGTCGAAACCATCTCCGTGGGCTCTGCCTCTGCCAATTCGCCCTTGAGTGAGAATGTCTCTTGCATCGAACCTTGGACTCCACTCCTCACCAAACGGGCGTCTGTCGTCCTGGTGCCGAGGCACGTACGGACCACTCCACGGAGGAGTGGGCACTTGACGGTGGTCATCATGGTGAAACTGATCTCGTCCCTGGTCCCTATACTGATCCTCACAGAAACCTCCGCCCCTGCGATGCAGAGGTGAACTAGGACTGTGTGTTGACTTCACAGTCTCTGCTCTTGGTGAATTACTATGAATCCTATTGCGCGACTACGAAACAATTGAATTTTGATGCTGCGCTGCATGAAGAAACGCTCTGATCTGCAGCAAATCCCTGCCAGCCTCTAAACGTGACGGCTGAATGGAATCTGCTATCCTAGCTGCTGCAGCAACATTTAAAACTGGAGTACGGTATACCTCAACGTTGTTCTATGAACCACTCGGGAACAGCTGTCGCTGACATCGACTGGGAGCTTGTCGATGCTAGTGAGAGCGCTCGTCGAGTTCCCTCTGGAACTCTTCGAGCCGAATAAGTGTGGCCCCCAAGGCCTGAGCCTCAGCGGTTGCACCGATGATGGGCGTATGGAGGACCTCTTCCTCCCGACATGGCTGCTCATTCGACGCCCCACCAGCTTCTCGCCTGCCGCGGCCGAAACCAGGCAGCGGGATCTGATGTGATCCAGCCATAAGAACCTCCGCTACAGGATCGCAGCTCTCGTACTCGGAGGGAATGTCAGACTGATCGGAGTCCGACTCGAACACATCGTGAAGTGACTCGGAGGGCTCGATCGCTGCAATCTATGCAGATGAAACCTGACGGACCGCCGCATGTCTCACCTAGCACTAGAGCCGTGA
The DNA here is from genome assembly GCA_022496015.1 of Hordeum marinum. Taxonomy (NCBI): domain Eukaryota; kingdom Viridiplantae; phylum Streptophyta; class Magnoliopsida; order Poales; family Poaceae; genus Hordeum; species Hordeum marinum. The sequence continues at coordinate 513,144,322 of CM039673.1, forward strand.
ACGACCGGATCGCTTGCGACGGCGAATAGCGGGGAGAGACGAAGAGTACGGAATCGACGGCTGCCGCAGAAGTACGCCGCAGGAGCTCGCGCGGAAGTGTGTAGCCCCATGGATCAGGAGCGCCTCAATGTCGAGAGGCGCTTCCTGGAGTCGTGCCAAATCGTCGGCGATGAAGGTGAGCACTCTGAAATGAATGTCGTGGCCCAAAGAGAAAACACCGCCAGAAGACATGACGAAGGGAAAAAAATACAACCTCGCCGGAAGTCGCTTAGACGCCCGCCCCACAGTGGGCGCCAACTGTCGTAGGAATGATTCTGATAGTAGAAGATAGGTGTACGAAAGGAGAGGGCAGAGTCCTAGCTAAGGCGAGGGTGTACACACGGATTTATGAGTTCATGCCCCTCTCGTGGAGGCAACAACCCTACATCTCAATGCTCAGGAGTTTTGTCGTGTGGAGAGTTTTACTTATAGAGGTTGCGAACCCTTGTGCCAGAGGGGAGGGGCGGCTTATATAGAGTATGCTACCCCTCATAAGTTCCCAACATCCAAGGGTCCGATCATGGGTATAAAGACGGGCATTACTGGTAACGTACGTCATAATTGCTACTAATGACGACTGGCCTAACGCCTGCCTGTTGGCCTCCCTAGGGTGGCTTCTGGTCTTCTGGTGTCGATAGGAAGTGAGGTCTTCCGAGTGATAAGTGACTATTGAGTGGAGGGAGAAGGTGCCTAGTGGATTAAATATTGAGTTACTTGAGCGCCCTAGAGAATCCAGTCGGAACCTCTCTTGCAATATTTTAGTCCTCCAATATAGTTTCCTTAGCTAGGGTATGTAGGTCACACCTACGAACCTACCCTAGGTACATATCCTCGTCAGTGAGCTCATTGGATGAAAAAGATGAGGAGAAAACAAAAGAAGGTAGAGAGGACTAGCTACCCATGCCCACCTTCTAATGAGAGCAACTCGTCAAATCATACATTGTTTAATTTCCCTTCGTGCTTACCGAAGGATGAATGCTATGATAATTTCTATGATCCCTTGGACTCGTTTGAAATATCCCTTTTTGATAAACTTGATTCTTGCTATGCTTGTGGCCATGATGTCAATATGAATGATGCTTATGGAGATGAACTTGCTATAGTTCCTTATGTTAAACGTGAAATTGTTTGTATTGCACCCACACATGATAGTCCTATTATCATTTTGAATTCTCCCAACTACACTATATCGGAGAAGTTTGCACTTATTAAGGATTATATTTATGGGTTGTGTTTTACCATTACACATGATGATTTTGACAAATATGATATGCATGTGCTTGCTGCTCCTACTTGCAATTATTATGAAAGAGGAACCACATCTTCACCTCTCTATGTTTCTGATACATTAAAATTGGAAGAAACTACGTATGCTATGCATTGGCCTTTACTTGGTGTGAATGAATTGTTCTTGTATGACATGCCAATGCATAGGAAGAGAGTTAGACTTCGTTGTCACATGATTTATATCACTTTGTGCTCACTACTTAATTACAAATCGTTGTTAATTAAAATTGGCTTTGATATACCTTTGGATTCGGGTGGATCCACTATTTGAGCACTCCTAGCTTAATGCCTTTAAAGAAAGCGCTGCCAGGGAGACAACCCAGAATTTTTAGAGAATCATTTTATTCTGTTGTGTTACTTTAAAACAATAATAAAATAAAAATAATATGGGGAACTTAAAACTTTTTCAAAAAGAGAAGTGAAAGTGAGAAAGACGAGCAATGTTGAAGTGGGGGCTAGCCTTGAACTTTGTGAATCTTGATTACATAAACTTTTCAACAAAAATAATTATCCCCTTGTACAAATCCATTGTATTATAAAAATAATGTGCAAAGATTTTCCTTTAGGATGATTAGATTGCTTGTTTATTCTGTGCAATGCAAAAACAGAAACTTTGGCTGTAGTGCGTGAATTTAATTTTTTTAGTGGAATGTCAAAAGTTTCTTAAATGTTTACATAGTACTACTAGGAAAATTGTTTATTTTGTCCTATTTTTCATAATTATTAGAGTTACAGAATTTTTAGAGTTACAATAGTTTCTTGAATGTTCAGATTACTACAGACTGTCCTGTTTTTGACAGATTCTGTTTTTGATGCATTGTTTTGCTCATTTTGATAAAACTATCAATTGTATTAGTGGTCTAAGCCATGGAAAAGTTATATTACAGTAGCTACTATGCAAAAACAAAATATTAATTGGTAGGCAAGAGTACTTAAAATGGTGATTTGTTTTTATACTTACGTATCTCACGAGTGTTTTATTAAGTTTTGTGTGATTGAAGTTTTCAAGTTTTGGGTGAGATCATGATGGATGAAGGAATCAGGAGTGGAAAGAAACTAAGCTTGGGGATGCCCGAGGAACCCCAAGGTAATTTGCAAGGACTCCCAAGAAACTAAGCTTGGGGATGCCCCGAAAGGCATCCCCTCTTTCTTCTAACAACCATCGGTAATTTTACTTGGAGCTATATTTTTATTCGTCACATGATATGCGTAAATCTTGGAGCGTCGTGTGCTTTCTCGTTTTCTTGTAATAATGCACCGTGCTGGTATGAGAAAGTCCTTGATTGATTTATAGAAATCTCTTTGCACCTCACTTATATCTTTTGAGTATGGCTTTATAGAATGCTTCACTTATATCATTTGAAGTTTGGATTGCCTGTTTCTCACACATAGAAAACCGCCATTTGTAGATGTTCTTTTGCTTCACTTATATTTGTTAGACCGTGGGCATATCTTTTGTAGAAAGAATTAAAATCTCATCCTTCAAACTTATATCTATTTAGAGAGTTAACAGGAGTTGGTCATTGAAAGTGCGTTATATCGACTAGAGGGGGCGGTGAATAGGCGATTTTTACAAATTAATCAGTGAGGAATTTCAACTTGAGGAATTTGAAATGTGATGAATAACTAGCAATGGAATAAGTACTCAGGTGCATGAGAAACATAGCAGTAGCAAGGTCATCATGATGAAATTAAGCATGCACATATTACATGTAGCGAGATACAGGATAAGCAGGTGAGAAATAAGGTAACTTGAAGAATTTGAGGTGAGGACATTGAGAAAGTCTTTAGTCAAATTCTCCAAATAGTAATGATCAATTTCATCAACAAGTATACGAGTAAATGAAAGGGTTGAGGAAATAGAACCAGATAGCTCGATGAAGACAATGGTTTGATGACCCAGTTCGATCTGCTGTGGCAGTTGTACATATGGTTTGGAGCGGTCTGGTATTTAAACTAGAGGACACATAGTCCTTACTGTATTCTCCTTGAGCTAAGGTCACAAAGTCCTCGCCCAACACTTGTGGTAAGCCTTCAAGGTAGACTTCCAAAACCCTAAAAACTGGTCATTCGGTGATCCACAATTGACTACTGGATGCTATAGACCAAGGTCACTCCGTGATCCCCAATTGACTGCAGGATGCACTAGACCATGATGCCTAACCGTCTGGAAGATACACAGTCATCAAAGGTAACAAGCGTCGGTTCCACACAAGAACAATCTCTTTAGTGATGCTCAATCACTTTAGGTTTGTTGGTTTGGATTTGGATTTTTCCTCACTGATGATTTTCTCTCAAAGTCCTTGGAGGATGGGTTGCTTTCAAATCACAAGTGTCAGTTGTCTCTCGGAGCAGCCAACCAACTAGTGGTTGTGGCGGGTGGCTATTTATAGCCAGGGTGCAACCTGACATGATAAGACATAAATGCCCCCAATGATATGACCGTTATGTGGATAACATGATTGGGGACAGCTGACGCTAATTACAACAACGGTCGGAATTTCAAACTGTGAAAGTCCTCAGGCTTATCACATTCCTCACTTGTAGGCAATTCGCACTAGAGAAATCGCAACTCCTCAGTCAGACCAATTTCCTCAGAGACTAGAAGAACTTCGTCTCTGTCATTGAAGAACTTGACTGAACTGTAAGAGATTTCCAAAGGCATCACTCGAACAATTGGATAGGTTGAGGCTTTTGAGTTGAGCATCAGTTGGAAATTTTCCTAAGTATTACCATGCCCCCCTTGAACAGTACGGTGTTTCCTATGACTCAAAGAAAGGAAATGAAACTACAAAAATAAAAGTCTTCAGGCTTCATCGTCCTCGTTCATATCTTCAAGGTCACACCAACTTCTTCATTTTCAAAGTCTTTAGGGAATATCAAAGTCTTCACCAAAGTCTTTTGCTGAAGACATATATTTTTAGGGGTCGATAATCTCCAAATATATCAAACTCCTCAATGACTTATAGAGCCTGTGTACACTCACAAACGCATTAGTCTCTTAACCTATAAGTCTTTAATACACCAAAATCACTAAGGGGCACTAGATGCACTTACAATCTCCCCCTTTTTGGTGATTGATGACAAACAGATTAAGTTTTAAACGGGGATAAAAATATGAAGTGTAAGTATTGAGTTTGAGTAATTTGATTGCAAGATATAGAAGTACTCCCCCTGAATATGTGCATATTTGAGGAATTTGCTTTGGACTGCAAATGCACATGGTAGGTTAAAAACATGGAGAACTCCCCCTATATCTTGTAAGTCATACACACGTTTAACATATGATATGAAGAATTTGAAATGCATGATGAAAATGGTGTCTCACGAAATTCAGCATGCATGCATTAAGGTAATTTTGGGGAAATAGCATGCGGAAAGCAGTTCAAAAGAGTCAGACCACCATCGGACTTTAGTTTACAACTCAACCAACAAAAGCTTCAGAAGAGCGAGAGTTATAACTTAAACAAAAAACAGCCCATATATAGAGACCCGCTTGAACACTAACTCAAATTTTCTCCCCCTTTGTCATCGAAGACCAAAAGAGATGAGAACTGAGGACTAACGCCCCTTTAAGAATTTCATCTTGAAGGTGATGGAGGAGCGCCAGCGTTGTTGGGGTCGTTTGTTGATGTAGGGCCCGCAACAATGTCATCAATTTCCTCAACTTCATCTGCCTTGTGCGATGAAGAATATGATCTTGTAACCAGCTAAGGAACTTGAACTTTCTTGAATTTCTTCACAAGAGGACGAGCCCAGTCAAGGTTCTGCTCAAGGTTCATCTCTTTCAGTTCTTCAGGAGTCTTGAGGTGAGACGGAATGGCCCAAGTGCGGTTGAAGACTTCATGAAGGTTGTATTGGTTGTTCCTCACAATATTGTGCGTGACAGTCATGTCTCAAAGAAGTGAACCAAACTGACGCTTGGCCCACTTGTGATTCCGATCAACCTTTTGATGAAGACTTATAAGAAGGTCGCGATCAGTCATCACACGAGGGGCAGTCTCTTGAGGCTTTTGCACTGAGGCTTTTGTAGCAGAGTCTTGGATAGCAGTGTCACCATTGGTGGAATAAGATGCATCTTTGTGAAACTGGCCATCCAATGGACGAGTACCTTCATTAATGACCGCCTTGCCTTTTCCCTCAACTAAAGTAAGTGTGTGCTTGAGGACTTCAATAGGAGGTATAAAGCCAAAGTGATTATGAAAATCTGCCTTGAAGGGAAATGAAGACCTTGATGTGATGAGTTTCATGATCCAGGGAACATAAGGCTTCAATTCAAATGGGGCTGAAGCTGCGTTGGCCAAAGTCCTCAGGAAGAAATCATGTTAGTTGATGGGAATCCCATGACTGATGTTGAAGAGCATATTCTTCATTATTCCCTCCACTTCTTCTTTAGAGTTGTGACCCTTGTGAGGACTGAGGGTTTTGGTCAGAAAGCGATAGACTGTCCTGGGCACATAGAGCAAATCCTTCACAGGGAAGGTAGTCCTTTGAGGTTTTCCAGGAGCCAATGGCTTCATCAGCACTTGCATCATGTGGTTGGGCAGAGCAGATTCATCAAATAGGCATCTTGCTCCTTCTGAGGGAATTGGAATTGGGACTGATTGATGTAGTTCAGAGGCTGGAGCGGTGTAATGAGTGGATCTAGTCATCCAGTCGAAGACCCAAGAGTTGGTATCAAAGGCATCACTTGTGATGTGCAAGGTGGCATAGAATTGAAGAATCAACTCTTCATTCCAATCGCAGATGTCCATGCAGAATGGAAGAATTCCAGCATCATGAAAAACTGCGAGCACCAGTGAGAAGCATGGGATAGTTTCCATGTCCGCATGAGGGATTTGCTGATGCTCGAACACTTTCTCCTTGTCAAACAACACTGATGCATAGTAGTTCATCTGCGTGGGAGTCCAGAATCTGGTCCGACCGGCCCTTGCTGAGTCATAAGGATTCGTCCGAGTGAAGAAAATGTGCTCGTTGAGGAAATTCGTCTTGATGAATTTGGGGCGCTTTGAGCCTTTGAAAGGCACTTAGGCTTCTCCTGAAGGTTTGGCTTGAAGCGGCCCACAATTTCCTTGGGCATTGGAGGAACTTCTTCAGACTGAGGAATTTGAGGAGCAGTTTCCTCAGTTCATTTGGAGCAGCAATTTCTTCAACTGTTGAATTTAAAATTTCTTCAGGGAGAGGTGCAGCCAAGTCATCAGATCTTGTACGAATTTCTTCAGTCTGGGTGGAGACTGAGGAATTTGTGATAGAGGAGTGGTCATTGGATAATATGGGTGTGTAGCTTCCCAATATTCATCATTGATAAGAGGAGTTGTGTTTCCAATGTCCACATCCTCTTCCATTTCTTCAACACCGGCCTCTTCAGCTGTCAACTGAGGCTAGGGCGATGATACCAGTGGAGTTGAAGCATTTCCTTCCACTTCAATTTCCTCATCAATCTTCACTTAGGAAGCAGCAGACTGATCCTTTTCATCTTGTTCATCATCAAGGATGACATACTCAACACCAAATGGTACTAACTCATAGGATGGCACGGAGGTAATGGGAGTTGCATCAATCGGGTCAATTGAAGAACTTGGCAATGTCTTCAATTTCTTCACTGCTGAGGAATCTGAAGTTGATGCTTTTCTCTTCTGTGCCTTCTTCTCCGCAACCTTTGTTTTCTTCACTTCTAATGTAGAAGGAAGGTTGATATTCTTCACCTTTGAAGATTTTGCAATTTCAGGAAAGGGTGAAGGAGTAGTAGTTTCTTCAGGAACGACTGATACAGTCGCCCTTGTGGTTTGAATTTCATCAGGCACTGCAAAAACTGCAGCTGGCCTGGCAATTTCTTCAGGCGCAACAATGGAGGTTGCCCTGACAGGTTCTTCAGCAGCCTGTATTTCTTCAGTTGCGCTTGTAGTTTCTTCAGCAGGCTGAGCAGATTCTTCAGCCTGAGGAAATTGCGGTTGCAATTCAGTTGCAATCCTCTTGTTTGGTTTATTGATGGCTCTTGTAGCCACTTTCACGAAGCGGACCTTGGCTCCTTGCCAATCTGCATAGTATCGACTGAATTCATCATTGAGTCCCTTAATCTCAGTTTTCATAGTCAAAAGTTGCTCTAGAGAATGCTTCAGAACATTGTTCTTCAAGAAATATTCCTTCTTGTACTAAGCCTTCTCATACTTACACTTTTCTTCAGCTATTAAGGCAGTGAGGACATGGCTTGGACCAGGAGGCAGATTCAAATCATCAATCGATGTGTTTGGGTCTAGGTGCCAAATGTCAATGCAGTTGACCATAGTCTTTGGGTCCATCATCTAAGGAATTTGAGTGCCCTTAGCTTGAGCAACTCACTCTTGCTTGTTTCTGATGATTGCGTCAAGTTCCCTCATCATCTGCTTCATCATCTGAAGAATCTGATGGAACCTGGAACACAACTTTCTTGGGGTGAGGACTTGGCCGAGAGCCTCGTCCAGCAGTGGCTTTCATCTTCAGCACAGAAGGACTGGTTGAGGAAATTGCTTGGGGTGATGAACTTGTAGAGACCCCTGAAGCAATTGAGAAGCCTATAGTCCTCTGACATGTTGCAAGATGTACAGGTGTTGAGGACTTTGTGGCAGCAACTGATGATTGTGCAGCTACCGAAGGCATTGCAGAGGCCTTTAAAGACTTTGCTTGAAGATTCTGTAGTGAGGACTTTGAAGTTGAGGATTTTGGCTTCATTGCAAACTTCTTCACCATTGATTTCTTTGGAGCACTGGTAGAGGCTCCGGCAGAGGCAGCAGCTGCAGAATCTTCATTGAATTGCTTCATGGTTGCTTGACAGTTCTCTGAAGTTTGCATTGATGCTTTGCCCATTCAGATGGAAAGTCTTCAACATGATAAACGCTGGTGGGCTCAACTTCTTGATCATCAGATGGAGGAGCCCTTCAGCAAGGGGGTTTGAGTGCGAATTTCTTCATGTACTTGGGAGTGACATAGCGATAGTCCCTCCATTCCTTCACCCACCTCCATTCAATTCTCTCAATTCTGATCTTCCTCTGCTCCTTGGTTTCTTCCCCATGAATGGCTTCATCAGGAGTATAGTAACCAGCATACAAATCCTCAGGTATTTCAAAAGCAGTGTTTTGTTCAGCCTTCTTTCAACCTGTCTGAGGTGTTTTACCATCTGTCATTTTTTCACTCGATGACTTTGAACTCTTGATGTTCTGAAGATGTATACTATTTTCCCTCAAGGAATGCTACAAATGAGTTAAGTTGATGAGAACCTAGGGATTCATCAGCAGATATTTTGTACCTATGAACAGAGTATAGGTGCAAGGAATTTGAAGAGGTCATATGTGTTCTCAGAAATTTTACAAAATACATAAAGTTGAGGGTTTTGACCATAGGTGTCTTGGGGAATTTCACTAAGTGTTTTTGTCTTAGGTTCCAGAGTTGTGAAAATTTTGAGGATCCACACAATTGAGGAATCTTGAAGAAAATCATTAACTTAGGAAAAACATCAAGGGAATGATGCATCTAAAGTGCTTAAGAAGATAATTCTTGAAGAATAAACACCTTTGAGGATTTTGTGGACAATATGAAGATCAAACCAGGGCAGTAAAAATAGATTTGATTTACCGTAATGAAGAACACGATGAATAATGAGATGAAATCGGGGAAGTTCGTCCGTCCAAATCTCCCACGCCCTAGCTTGGTAGAGGGAGACAGCTACAACGGCAGCGGGGTGAAGATTTCCGCGGACGATGCGATTAAGGCGACGACGAGGTCGATGCAGTGAAGCTCTTCCACACCGGTGATGATGATTTTAGCGGTGGTGCTAGGTTTGAGCTCGGGAGAGTGAGGGAGTGGGGAGTAAATAGAGCATAGTGAAAGGGAAGGGGTATTTATAGTGGAGGTGAAAACCAACCGGCCTGAAGATTTTGGACCAGGTTGCCCCTGACCCTTGCTCTCCACACGACATGTGTCACCCACGTTATGAGTAGTGGAGATAGTGGGGGAGCATGCGTTATCCAGTCGTGGGAATCAGAATGGATTGAGCGGGAAGCGCCGAAAATTTTGATAGTGAAATTTTTTAAAGTTTCCGTTCACAAATTCTTCAGCTGTCAAGGACACAGTGAAGACTTTGAACGAGTTTCAAAATCGAACGCATATGAAGAATGTAAGTGCATATAATGCCCCTTAGTGATTTTGGTGTATTGAAGACTTATAGGTTAAGAGACTGATGCGTTTGTGAGTGTACAGAGGCCCTACAAGTCGATGAGGAGTTTGATATATTCAGAGATTATCGACCCCTAAAAATGTATGTCTTCAACTAAAGACTTTCGTGAAGACTTTGCTGAAGAATTTGATATTCCCTGAAGACTTTGAAAATGAAGAAGTTGGTGTGACCTTGAAGATATGAATGAGGACTATGAAGCATGATGACTTTTGTTTTCGTAGTTTCATTTCGTTTCTTTGAGTCATAGCAAACACCGTACTGTTAAAGGGGGTCGAGGTAATACTAAGGAAATTTTCCAACTGATGCTCAACTCAAAAGCCTCAACCTATCCAATCCTTCAAGTGAAGCCTTTGGAAATCTCTTACAGTTTAGTCAAGTTCCTTAGTGACAGAGACGATGTTCTTCTGGTCTCTGAGGAAATTGGTCTGACTGATGAGTTAGGATTTTGCCAGTGCGAATTGCCTGCAAGTGAGGAATATGATAAGTCTGAGGACTTTCATAGTTCAAAATTCCGACCGTTGCTGTGCTTAGCACCAGCTGTCCCCAATAATCCTATCCACATAACGGTTATATCATTGGGGGCATTTATGTCTTATCATGTCAGGTTGCACCCTGGCTATAAATAGCCACCCCCACAACCATTAGTTGGTTGGCTGCTTCGAGAGAAAAATGACACTTGCTATTTGAGAGCAACCCATCCTCCGAGGACTTTGAGAGAAAATCATCAGTGAGGCAAAACACAAAACCAAACCATCAAACCCAAAGTGATTGAGCATCACTGAAGAGATTGTTCCTGTGTGGGATCGACGCTTGTTACCTTTTAAGACTGTGTATCTTCCAGACGGTTAGGCGTCATGGTCTAGTGCATCCTGTAGTCAATTGGGGATCACGGAGTGACCTTGGTCTAGAGCATCTAGCAGTCAATTGTGGATCGCCAGGTCACCAGTTTGTGAGGGTTTGGGAAGTCTACCCTGAATACTTACCACGAGTGTTGGGCGAGGACCTTGTGACCTTAGCTCAAGGATAATATGGTAAGGACTATGTGTCCTAGGACTGTGTGTCCTCTGGTTTAAATACCAGGATGCTCCAAACCAGACGTACGACTATCACAACAGTTGGAACTAGGTCATCAAATCATTGTCTTCATTGAGCTACCTGGTTCTATTTCCTCAACCCTTTCATTTCCTTGTATACCTGTTGCTGAAATTGATCTTTACTGTCTGAAGAATTTGACAAAAGACTTTCACAATTTCCTCACCTCAAATTCTTCAAGTTACCTTGTTCCTCACCTGCTTATCATGTATCATGCTACCTGTAATCCGTGCATGCTTAATTTCATCACGATGATTATGCTACTGCTATGTTTCTCATGCACTTGAGTACTTATTCCGCTTCTAGTTTTTCATCACATTTCAAATTCCTCAAGTTGAAATTCCTTAGTGATGAATTTGTAAAAATCGCCTATTCAGCCCCCCTCTAGTTGATATAATGCACTTTCAATTGGTATCAGAGCAAGGTACTCCCTTGTTCTGTGTGATTTTGGTTTAACCACCTAGAGTTCTAGTTCTATCGACTGCAGGTATGATCAAGGTTTCCGCAGGTTGTCCTACCTTCGATGGGACAGATTACCCCTACTGGAAGAACAAGATGCGCACGCATTTTGAAGCTATTGACAACAATCTCTAGTATGTTGTTGAAAATGGTGTTCCCTGCACTTCTCCGACTGTTACTGCTACTGATACGAAGAAATTCATGCAACTCGATTCTCACGCGAAGAATATCATATGTGGCCATCTGAGCAAAGGTAAATATGGCAGAGTGAGTGCTTTGGAGTCTGCTAAGCTTATGTGGGATAGGCTGTGCGAAAACGAAGGTGTTTCCACTCAACGTAACTCCCATGTTGATGTTCTTCGCAATCTCTTCAACTGCTTCAAAAGACTCAACAATGAAAATATTTAGCAAACTTTTGATCGTCTCACTGATATCTCCAACGAGCTTCAAGCACTGGGTGTCATTGACATCACCGATCACGAAGTGATGAAGAAACTACTAAGATCTATTGATTCCTCATTTGACACACTGGCTTTGATGATTCAAGAGCGTGGAAGTTTGTTCCATTCCACTATGGGACCTGATGTATTGGACGTCAAAGCATCCGGATTTACAGGTTTTCCTTCGAAGGTTGAGGGTTCCATTGGAACGAGTGTTCCCCGTGAATCATCCATGAACTCTAGGGTTTCGAACTTAATACTCTGATTGGGGGGAACCTTCGGATATGACCATGACGGCCGACCGGGCCAGCATGCGACAAGATGCCATTGCTGATGAAACTTTGATCGGGGGCGAGAGTCCCCTCAATAAAGATCTCACTACTTGCAACGGGGCGAGCCATCCATTCCTACGGCACTCGCAGAGGAACTCTCAATGAAAGCACCAATGTCGGTGTCAAAACCGGAAGATCTCGGGTAGGGGGTCCTGAACTGTGAGGGTAGGATCGACGGTAATAGGAGACAAAGGGGACATGAGTTTACCCAGGTTCGGGCCCTCTAGTGGAGGTAATACCCTACGTCCCGCTTGAGTGTATTTATGGTGATGGGGTTACAGAGTTGATCTACCTCGAGATCGTATGTCTAACCCTAGATGAGTTGTTCTATCCCTATGCCCTAAAACCCTCTGACTTATATAGATGCCATGGGTGTCCTTGGCTTACAGATGGTCGGTTACATGCCGAAGAGATAACTTGCCTAACTGTAGCTAATAACTTGGAGAACACGTCTTGACTCCTTGAAGCTTCCGTCTAGCATAGGTGGTCCTCGATCATCCGATGCCTGCCTTGCAGGCCATACAGTCCGGCCCATGAACAATGGGTCAGCTATCCGAGGACCCCTTAATCCAAGACTCCCTCAGTATCCCCTGGTCTGGCAAAAACGCTGATATAAATTCGGTCGATCTCTTTATGTCGTCGTCTTCGGCTTGCAAGGCAAGTCCCTCATCCTTCTTCGTTCGACAACCAACCAGTCTTCGGTAAGATCCCAAGTGTCGCGGGCGTGGGTCATTGCAATAACTGCACGAGTTCGTCGACTTTCGTGCATCATGGGGAGGTGAGTGGCCAGCGATTATTTACAATCCTACCCCTCCGCAACGGAAGCACCAACCCATTTAATCAAACAAAATCGTGGTTTAGACCACATCTTCTTCCTCCCTCTCATCCAAAACTCCTAGCGGAAGCTCCATGCAAAACATGGCTAACGCTCCCAGCTCCTCATCATGCCCTTACGGCCAACGCCCGGGATACTGGACCAGCTGCTCCATCACACTCCCGCGGCTCCGTAATCTGGAGACCCCGGGATATCTCCCATCATCAGATCTGGCGGCGACCCACACAGGTCTCCTCTCTTATGGTGACGAGGTTTTCGATGAGTGCTTTCCTCATCCAAACAAGGGGAGCACGTCTGCTTCATCCCCTTCCTTATCCGGGGCCTTTGGTTTCCAATCCACCCATTCCTGAGGGGGTTAGTGGAGTTCTATAGGATTCAACTCCACCATCTAACCCGAAGGTCGATCCTACACATCTAGGGCTTTGTCGCCCTCTGAGAGATGTTCTTAGGGTGCGAAGCTCATTTCAATCTATGGAGTCAATACTTCTGCCTCGTCCCCCGAACTCGGGACAAGACAATCTTAGAGGTCGGTGGGGCCGAAGTATGCCACATAGCGGGAACAGGGTATCCGGCTGTCACACCGAAGAAATCCAACGAATGGACCTTGAAGTGGTTCTACATTGAAGATGCCCCCCTGTTCGAGTCAACTCGAACAGGTCTGCCAGAATACTCTGACCTCCTCCCGAAGAAGAGGTACAACTGGCGACCCAAGAGCTCATCTCAGGAGGAGAGCGCCGAGGTGCAATGCCTGGCTGCGCAGGTGCGGGTGCTTGCCCATCACCAGCTAACCATGATTGATGTCATGGACGCCGCTATCTCCCGGTGCGTGCAACCCCTCCAACAGAGGGTACACCCCTTATGGTGGTACAATGGGACAAGCGAAGCCATGCGTTCCTGAAAACTAGGTTCTGCCAATCCAACAGCATTGGCCGCCGCACTTTTTGATCTATACAAAGGAGAGCAAGAAGACTTCTCCAGAGGTCAACCAAGGAAGGTTATTCGACCCACAATCCTATCAAATAGGTAAGCCCTTCTCTTTGAATCATGAAATAGTTCGGTGCTTCATTACGCACTCTATTTGACCGAGGCCTTTGGCGTGCATAGGAATGGGGGAGCTTCCTTGAGACAATCATTTGTCCGACTCCTCAGCCCTGGAATCATTCATGTGGAAATGATCCAGGCTTCAACGAGGACTCGGATCTTCTTCTTGACTTCGAAAACGGAGTCTATTATCACGACAACATCGTCTAGACCCCGGTGGCCATCATAGTTGATTACCACGAGTCATTCTCCATTCCATCCGCGGGCGAGAAGAAAAGTTCCTTCCACAAGAGGTCTGCTACCAAGAGCGCCCCAGACGTGCCGGTCTTGACCCCCAAGCGCCGCTGATCAGCGTGCCTTGCGCCAGGAGCCGAAGCCGCGGGCGAGTCAGAGACCCACCGGGACCCTGCAAAGGAGCCGGACATGGGGACAAATTCACCCATCCGCTCATCTCGAAGGTACATTGTTTGCTTTATCATTGTAATCAGTAGAATCTCATAGCTGCTCGGTTTTTACCTAGGTGAAACACCATGTTGGGGAACGTCGCATGGGAAACAAAATTTTTCCTACGTTCACGCAAGACCTATCCATGGTGATGATCATCTATGAGAGGGAGAGTGGATCTACATACCCTTGTAGATCGCTAAGCGGGAAGCGTTAAGAAACGCGGTTGGTATAGTCGAACGTCTTCGCGATCCAAATCGCCGAGCGTCCCGCAATCTCATCACGATCCATCCCACGATCCAATCACGATGCGTCCCGCGAAATCATCATGATCCATCCCGCGAACTCATCACGATCCGTCCCGCGAACTCATCACGATCCATCTCGCGATCTTGATCACAGTCCTTCCGATCTAGTGCCGAACGGACGGCACCTCCGCGTTCAGCACACGTATGGGTTGATGATGATCTCCTCCATCTTGATCTAACAAGAGGGAGCAGAGAGGAAGCAGAGTTCTCCGGCAGCGTGATGGCGTTCTGGCGAGGGTGGTGGAGCTATTGCGGCAGGGCTTCGACTAAGCACTTCAGAAATCCGATCTAGAGGAGAAACTATGCATTGGAGGAACGGGCAGCACGTGGCTGAAAATTATGTGCAAAACCCCTAAAACCTCCAGTATATATAAGAGGGAGGGAGGAGAGGACTTGGCGCAAGGGCCAAGCCTCCTTGGTTCGGCCGAAGTGGGAAGGAGAGGAGGACTCCTCCTCCAATCCTAGTAGGACTAGGATTCCTTCTTTTTTGGCCTTTTTACACCTTTTTCCCTTTGGGCTTTTCTTCCCTAGCCGCATGGGCCTTGTGTGGGACTTCCACCAGCCCACAAAAGGCTGGTATTCATTCTCCCACAGCCCATCAAGCCTCTTGGGTCGAAATACCCCTCCCGGTGGTCTCCCGGTACACTACCGGCACTCCCGGTACACTACCGATTAGCCCGAAACTTTTCCGGCGACCAAAACAGGACTTCCTATATATGAATCTTTACCTCCGGACCATTACGAAGCTCCTCGTGATTCCCGGAATCTCATCTGGGAATCCGAACAACCTTTGGTCACCACCATACATAACTCTATACTACCGAAACGCCACCAAACCTTAAGTGTGCAGACCCTGCGGGTTCGAGAACTATGTAGACATGATCGAGACACCTCTACGGTCAATAACCAATAGCGGGACCTGGATGCCCATACTGGTTCCTACATATTCCACAAAGATCTTTATCATTCGAACCTCTATATCAAGGATTCAGTTAATCCCATATGATGTTCCCTTTGTTCTTCGGTATGTTACTTGCCCGAGATTCGATCGTCGGCATCTCCATACCTAATTCAACCTCGTTACCGGCAAGTCTCTTTACTCGTTCCATAATACAAGATCCCTTGACTAACACTTAGTCACATTGCTTGCAAGGCTTATTGTGATGTTGTATTACCAAGTGGGCCCTGAGATACCTCTCCGTCACACGGAGTAACAAATCCCAGTCTTGATCCATGCCAACCCAACAGACACCCTCGGAGATACCTGTAGAGTACCTTTATAGTCACCCAGTTATGTTGCGACGTTTGATACACACAAGGCACTCCTCTGGTGTCAGTGAGTTGCATGATCTCATGGTCATAGGAACATATACTTGACATGCAGAAAGCAGTAGCAATAAACTGACACGATCATATGCTACGTTTGTAGTTTGGGTCTTGTCCATCACACCATTCTCCTAATGATGTGATCCCGTTATCAAATGACATCTCATGTCATTGTCTAGGAAACCTTAACCATCTTTGATCAACGAGCTAGTCTATTAGAGGCATACTAGGGACATGGTTTTGTCTATGTATCCACACATGCATCTAAGTCTCCGATCAATACAATTATAGCATGGATAATAAAAGATTATCATGAATAAGGAAATATGATAATAACTAATTTATTATTGCCTCTAGGGCATATTTCCAACACACCCAATCCTCTCCTACCGAGGGGGCTGCCCGGGTGTCAGGAGACGCCCGGAGCTCCCGGGCCACGACCCATGCGGCTTCTGCTACGGAAGCCCCCATGGACAATCCGGCGCGCGCCGAATCTGGTGACGGAGTATCCGTCACCAAATCAGAAGTGGAGAGTGCCATGCATCATCGACACCGATGGGAGGCCATGCAACACCCAATATTCTCTGACCAGGAGTTTGGCACCCTACGCTCAGCGGATGGACACCTCGGGGCCGCCGAAGCTCGATTCGGCGAAGCTATGAAGCTGATAACAACCAAGATTCAGGTAAGAAGTTGGATTTTGTAGAATCCACATACTTGTGTAAGCCTAGTATCCCCCGAGCCTTAATTTTATTTAGAAAAAATGAAGTAAAGATCTCCATGCTGTTTGACTGCTGACGCATGCCTGAAAGCAATAATCCGAGCAATTGGCCAAGGCCCTCGAGGAGAGCCGCACGGAAGTGCAGTTCGTGAAGGCCGAACTAGCACAAGTGAAGAGCTTCACGCGAGAGGCACATGGTGATTATGCTTGTACTGCTAATATTTTTACATTATTGTGCTTGACATATAGATTCTGTGTAGCATCCGAATCAATAGGACATATGGAAAGGCAGCTAGAAGAAACCCGGGATTCACAAAGGTATGCAGAATCCCAGCAACAGGCTGTCTGTCTTGTTATACAAAAATAGGCCAAAGATATATTGAATTTAAAGACTCAATTGGCCCAAGCTCAAGAAGAGAATTGAAATCTATGGAGGGGTGTATTTGGTAAATACAATTCCGATATGATTAAGTATTTCCGATGTGATGCCAGCCGCCCGTCTCCACTCCACTCCACTTGGTATATGACCACTCCACTTGGTATATGACCAGGTGATGCCAACCGCCCGTCTCTCGCAAGCAGACTGCCCCCTCAACACAATAATTGATGATCTCGACCAGCAGCTGCATATGTAATTTACATATACATGTGTAAAAGAAATCTGTGTTGTAAACTTTGTCTTAACTAGCCATCGGCTTCTCCCTCCCGTGCGATGAGCTCGGGAGTGTTCCTCCTTATTATTCCTTTGCCAAAGAGAGAACTGTATTCGAGGAAGCATGCAATCTGGCCATGTGGTGCAAACAGACAGAAAGCACACAGAAAGTTATGTTATATTACAACGTAGCGTAAGAAACATCTTCCGATGAAAATAGTACCTCTATCGATACCTTTCGTCGGGGTTCTACGTAGAGCGTAGATAGGGATCCACATACTTGTAGTATGCGACTAAGTGTCCTTTGGGAATAAAAGACCCAAACAACGGAAATAGCAACCAGAGCCGTATGAGGTGTTTCCGTCATAGCTGACCAATTGTCTACATAAGATAGCTAGCTTTCGGCTTCACGCGTCTGAGGAATGTGTCCGGATGACCTGATCCTAAAAATTGCAAAGGTTCTCTCTTTACTCTCTAGTCGAACAATCGGGAACGTAGAGAGTAACCATAGGAGCGAGGCAACCCAACTTGGCAAAGTCTTAGTTCGAATTGATGCATATGATGGCTAAAACATGACAAAAGAAACATGCGCGCCCGGTAACTATGAACAATTAAAATACTGCCTATTAAAAGTAGCCCCCATGTGCCGTGTTCGGATTTAACACTTTATGGTGTATGCCGATTATCCATAGTACAAGATTGGTTCAGCCGAACATAGGGTAGGAAAAGAATTTGTCCCTCTCGAACAGCAAAGTGGGAAAGGAAATGGCAAAAAGGCAAAGAATAGCGGAAATGAAAAGTGTAGGGGAGCTTAGACGACACAGGTTTATCAGTAGAAGCGCCGAAGACGAGGTGCGTTCGATGGGTTTGGTTCAAGGCGGTTATCGGATGAACTCTGCAAACGATAGGCCCCTCCCACGAGCACGTCGTGAATGATGAAAGGGCCCTCCCACTTGGGGTTGAGTTTGTGCTTCTGTTTCTCTGGGAGCCATAGGACGAGTTCTCCTACATTGTATGATTTTTCCCTGACCTCCCAACTTTGGTACCGCCGAGCTTGTTGTTGGTAAAGAGTGGATCGGAGCAGAGCTATGTCCCGCTCCCGCTCCAAGGCGTCTAAGTCGTCCTGCTGATCTAACTCGGCCTCCTTTTCCTTGTACATGCGCACTCTTTGTGCGTCGTGGATAATATCGCAGGGGAGTACTGCCTCTGCCCATAGACCATAAAAATGGTCTATATACCCTTGATCATTTCGGGGTAGTATGCATGCCTCATAGAATGGAGTCGAGTTCCTCCACCCAATGATAGTCGGACTCATGAAGATATCAGACCAAAGGTGCCTAGATGCCGCTCATAATGAGACCATTTGCTTGCTCGACCTGTCCATTGGTCTGCGGATGATAGACCGATGCATAATCAAGCTTTATGCCCACTTTTGCGCTCCAGTCCTTGACCTCTTGGGCCATGAAGTTAGATCCATTGTCCGTTAGTATACTGTGCGGGACACCGTAACGGTGTACTACGCTAGGTATAAATTCAATCACTGGCTTGGATTTAGCCAATTTAACAGGCCTTTGCTTCTACCCATTTGGTGAACTTGTTAACCATGACCAATAGGTATTTATTTTTCTTGGTTCCCCCTTTGAGGGTCTGACCAAGTCCATCCCCCAGACCGCAAAAGGCCAGGTGATCGGGATAGTCCAAAGAGCTGTTGGGGGCATGTCACTTTGATTTGTGAAGAGTTAACACCCAATGCAATGTTGAACGAGTGACTGGGCGTCCGTCCGAGCTATAGGCCAAAAGAAAACGGCTCGGAAGGCTTTGCCGACAAGAGATCTTGCCGCGACGTGATGCCCACCCATGCCTGCATGGATTTCGCGAGGAGCTCCCGTCGTTCTTCCTTGGATATACACCTCTACAATACTCCAGTGGTGCTTTTCTTGTATAACTCACCTTCGTGTACTCTGTAGGCCTTGGATCGCCGAATGATGCGCCATGCCTTTGTTTGATCGTCGGGGAGTTCCTTGTGAAGGAGGTAAGCGAGGAAGGGCTGTGTCCATGGCACAATTACTGCCATTGCCTCATGAGCCGAGGGTGTCTCATTCATCGTTGAGCCAACCATGATGCCATCATCTGTTTTGTTTATAGGGGGGACAACTTCGTCCGCTGTATTCGGACTGGTGCCATTTGCGTCGTCCTGCCACACTACAGAGAGCTTGAAGAGCTGCTCCAGGAATGTGTTTCTCGGGACGGGATTGTGCTTGGCTCCCATACGGGCCAATATATCGGCAGCTTGGTTGTTGTCTCGAACAACGTGGTGGAATTCCAACCACTCAAGCCGAGCAGATATCTTGAGGACGGCGTCTCTATATGCCTCCATCTTCGGATTTTTGGCGTCCAACTCGCCGTTAATTTGGGATATGGCCAGGTTTAAGTCTCCCCGTACCTCTAGCAGTTGTATGCCCATTGACACCGCCATACGAAGACCATGAAGAAGAGCTTCATATTCGTCGGCATTGTTGGAGTCGGCATACATGATTTGCTACACGTATCTTATGTTTTCGCCTCTGGGGGATGTGAGGATAAATCCAGCCCCTAGACTGGACAAGGTCTTGGATCCATCAAAGTACATTGTCCAATGGGAGTATGCACTATACTCCTTGGGGAGCTCGGCCTCTGTCCATTCAGCCAAGAAGTCCGCCAGTACCTGAGATTTAATGGCGTGACATGGCTTGTAGGTTATTTCAAAAGGGAAGGAGCTCAATGGCACATTTGGCTATGTGACCGGTGGCGTCCCTGTTGTTGATTATATCATTAAAGGAATGCCACCGTTACCACGCACTCCTGGAAGTAGTGTCGGAGTTTCCTCGATGCCATGAATACTGTATAGGCTATTTTTTGATAATGTGGGTATCTAGCCTTGCACGCGTTAGCACCTCTGACACATAATATACCGGCTTCCTAGTTCGGAATGTATGTCCCTCCTCATCTCGTTCGACGAGCACCCCACTGACGACCTTGTTGGTAGCCGACATGTATAACAACATGGGCTCACCGGCGCCTGGTGCCGTGAGTATGAGGTTGGCTGCTTCATCGGTCCATTCAAAATTGTTTGCCCATTTCAGCAGCTTATAGAGAAGCAAAGCTTTTTCTCCGAGCCAGGAAATAAAGCGGCTTAACGCGTCTAAGCACCTGGCTAGTCTCTGGACATGCTTCAGCTCTATGGGGATTGCAAGTTGTGATAGAGCACGGATTTTAGCTGGTTTTCCTCTATTCCTCTATGGGATACGATGAATCCAAGCAGCTTACCGAGGCAACTCCGAATACACATTTTTCCGGATTGAGCCGTATATCATATTCTCGCAAATTAGCGAAAGTTTGACAGAGGTCGTCGATCAACTAATCGACGTGTTTGTTTTTAATTACCACATCATCCACGTATGCCTCGACAGTCTTTCTGACTTGTATAGTGAGGTAGGTTTGGATCACGCTTCCGTATGGCGTAGGTGGTCCTTGATCATCCGATGCCTGCCTTGCGGCCCATACAGTCCGGCCCATGAAAAATAGGTCGGCTATCCGAGGACCCCTTAATCCAGGACTCCCTCAATGCTCGTGAGGAAATTCCAGAATTTCTCACGAAGATGCCGATTTGGAAAATCATCAAAAAGTGGTTTGAGGAAATCAGATTCCTCAAGCGACTACAAGAAGTGAACTTGTCACAAATGCAAGAAGTCTGGTCACTTTATCTCTGACTGTCCTCTCTGGAAAAAAGAATCAAAGAAGAAGAATTATAAGGATGACGGTTCTGATGACTCGAAGAAAAAGAAGAAATCTTCAAAGTCCTCATCTTCAAAGTCCTCAACGCACAAGAAGAATGGTTCTAGAAAGGCTTGGGCTTTCATTGGCAATGAAATGGATTCTGAAGAAGAATCTGGAATATGAAGCAGAGGAAGAATCTGAGGTGGAATCAGAATCTGCTATTGCTAGCCTTGCTCTCGCTACTGCTTTCGTCAGCAAGTCCATCTTCAACAATGAAGAAAATGACTACTCCAACGACTCTGACATCAGCAATGATGATGTTTCTCCCACCTATTGCTTCACGGCTAAAGGTTCCAAGGTACACAAGCGTCACTCCTCTTCTAAATCAAGTGAAGGTGAATATGATGAATATGTGAAACCTAGCTATGCCAAACTTGCTAATATTGCAACTAAGCAACAAAGTGCACTTGAAAAGCTTTAGAAACTGCTAGACAAAAGCGATGATCTGTTGAATGAGGAAGTGGATCGAACTCAAAATCTAATTGATGATCTCAAAAGTCTTCAGTTAAAGTATGATAACCTTCAGAATCACCATAATGCTCTCTTACTCGATGAAGATTTCGTATGAATTTCTTCAAAGAGAGCAAGATCTTGAGAAACTAAGAGTGTCTCATGAGGATCTCCCAAGGGAAAACCATTCCTTACTAGCTCAACATATCAGTACCGCTCAAGAAAAATTTGTTACACCTTGTTTGAAATGCATCAAATGTGAAACTGCTTATTCTTCACCTGAATGTTCAAATGCTTCTATTGCTGCAAATTCTTCAACTATCTCCGTGGTCACAAATTCCTCATCTGAGGATACCACAAGTATCTCTGACGAAAATGCAGGGTTGAAGGAATTGTATGTGATAGGCATGTAAGGGCATCAAACCCTTTGCGATGTGCTTAAAAAGCAGATTCTGAACAGAAACCCTAGGAAAGAGGGTATTCCATTTGAGAGGAAACTCAATGCTGATGGATCTTACTGGACACCTGAGTAGTACACCAAAACCTCATGGGTTGCTGCAAAAGGACCTTCTATAGATCCATCCACTTTATCCGGCTTTACTTGTGAAACATTATATTCCTCTGATGAGTTACTTGACTCCAACTACAAATTCTTCAAAGATCAGAAAGGTGAAGTATGTGCCAGATTTGTTGGAACTAAGTGCAGGAACGGTTTACCTTTGAAGAAAATATGGGTTCCTAATAGTTCCTTACAAAATCTTCAAGTGAATGTCCTCACGACACCACTCGTGAAGAATAGGAACCACATATCAAATTTCTCATATGTATCAAAGTCTTCACTTGGACCAAATTCCTCAAATGGTCAAAAATATCATTCTTGTGCTAATGCATCTGTTTCGCAGGAAAAATCTAAGTGTTCTGAATATGTGTATTATTTTTCAAATCACTATGTTCATAAGTCCTGGAAGAATTTCTCTGCTTATTCATATGAGTACTCTAACCCTCTTCCTGTGAAACAAAGGGCAATGGCTTCAATGCCTCCCTTCTCATATGGTGCTCGCAGAATGATGAACTCTTTGCCACCCCTCCAGATGTGGGTGGTGAAGAAATTTAACTAATCTCTTATGTAGGGTCAGGTCTCCAGATGAATTGGAACGTCTGATGAGTTTGTTGGAGACATGATGAAATTCTTGAAAGGACGCAAGCTAATCATGCAGAAATGAATTCCTCATTTCTCACGTCCTCACACTGCTTTACTTACCATATTGTGTGATAAAATTCTGCGTGATGAATTTGATGTCATATTCTTCACTCTAAAGCTTATGAGTTCGTAAGTTGTACAAATTCATCTGCAGGATGAACCTCCAAAAGCTATTGAGTGGGTCCTCGACAGTGGATGCACCGACCGCATGACTGGTGACAAGAATCTACTGATGAATTTGCCACTTACCCCATCTCATCTGAAGCATATCACCTACACTTACAAAGGAAAAAAGCAAGGTATTGGGTCTAGGTAAGGTTGCAATCTCAAAGGACCGACACATGCATAAGGTGATGCTTGTCCAATCCCTCGGGTTCAACCTCAGGTCTGTCTCAATGCTTTGTGATCTTGGTATGGTTGTCATCTTTGGAAAATATCGTTGCATTCTCATCATTGAATCTTACCATTACAAAGTCTTCTAAGGCTTTAGTAGAGAATACTTGTATATTGTTGATTTCTCTATAGGTCCTCAGCCTGCGACATGCCTACTTGCAAAGTGATCAGAAGGTTGGCTGTGGCATCAATGACTTGGGCACGCTGGTATGAGGAACTTGCACATACTCATGAAGAAAAAGTACGTCATTGACATTGAAGGTGTCAAATTCCTCAAGGACCACCTCTGTGGAGCTTGTGAGTCTAGGAAGATGACTAGATCCAAGCATCCCTCGAAGATAATCATGACCACGACTTGACCTTTTTGAATTGCTTCATATCGACCTCTTTGGCCCCACTCGTTATTCCACACTAACAAATTCTTCAAGTTTGTATGGATTTGTCATTGTTGATGATTACTCTCGCTACACTTGGGTGCATATTATTCTGTATAAGTCTAAAGTGTAGGATGTCTTGAAACGATTTGCTTCAAGGGCCTCAACAAACTTCGGCGTCAAGATCAAGCATATCAGGAGAGACAATGGGACTGAGTTCAAGAACACCAATCTTGATGAATATCTTGATAAAATTGGTATTAGTCATGAGCTATCTACCCCATATACTCCTTAGCAGAACAACATCGTGGAGCGCAAGAACAAGACTCTTGTTGAGATGGCCTGCACCATGCTTGATGAATACAAGACTCCTCGTCGCTCCTAGCCTGAGGCAGATGATACAGCTTGCCACATCATCAATAGGGTATATCTTCATAAATTCTTCAAGAAGACTTCGTATGAACTCATGATTGGAAAGAAACCCAATGTAAGTTATCTCAAAGTCTTCGGTGCAAAATGCTGGATTAGAGATCCACACCATAGTTCTAAATTTGCACCGAAAGCACATGAACGTTTAATGCTTGGTTACGGAAAGGACTCACAAACCTACAAAGTCTACAACACCTACCACCAAAAGGTTGTTGAAACTGTATATGTGGGGTTCGATGAAACTAAGGGCTCGCAAACAGATCACCTGCCTCCTGTGCTAGATGAAAAGTCCCTTGAGGAATCCATTAAGCTGAAAGCTACTAAAGATGCCATACCCAATGAAGAACCTCAACCTACTGGTGAAATCATTCCAACCAATGAAGACATTCATGTTGATGCACCTGAAGAAAATGGTGCTGAAGAAAATCCTTAGCCACGTCAACTTGCTCATCCAAGAGTTACAAATGAAGTGCAAATTGACAAAAGCATCGAAGACATCAATGCATAGGCCCCCTCACTCTCTCAAGAGCTTCACATTTGAATATCTTTGGTGGGCACCTTGCTTTTGTCTGTCATAGAGCCCACCAAAGTTGATCAAGCATTCAAGGAGCCTGAGTGGATTCAAGCTATGCAAGAGGAATCACATCAATTCAAGCTAAACAACGTATGGGAACTTGTCAAGCAGCCCAATCCTTGCAAGCAAAACATCATAGGTACCAAGTGGATCTACCGCAACAAGCAAGATGAAAATGTCCTTGTGGTAAGGAATAAGGCTCGTCTTGTAGCTCAAGTTTACACTGTAAGTGCATCTAGTGCCCCTTAGTGATTTTGGTGTATTGAATACTTATAGGTTAAGGAATAATGCGTTTGTAAGTGTACACAGGCTCTATAAGTCGATCAAGAGTTCGATATATTCGGAGATTACCGACCCCTAAAAATGTATGTCTTCAACTTAAGACTTTGGTATTCCCTGAAGACTTTGAAAATGAAGAAGTTGGTGTGACCTTAAAGATATGAACAAGGACTATGAATTGTGAAGACTTTTGTTTTCGTAGTTTTATGTCCTTTCTTTGAGTCATAGGAAACACTGTACTATTAAAGGAAAATTTCCGACTAATGCTCAACTCCAAAAGCCTCAACCTTTGCAATCCTTCGAGTGAAGCCTTTTCGAAATCTCTTGCAGTTCAGTCAAGTTCTTCAGTGATAGAGACAAACTTCTTCTGGTCTCTGAGGAAATTGATCTAACCGAGGAGTTAGGATTTCACCAGTGCGAATTGCCTACAAGTGAGCAACATGATAAGCCTGAGGACTGTCATAGTTTGAAATTCCGACCATTGTTGTGCTTAGCACCAGCTATCCCCAATCATCTTACCCACATAAAGATCATATCATTGGGGCCATTTATGTCTTATCATGTCAGGTTGCACCCTGGCTATAAATAGCCACCCCCACAACCACTAGTTGGTTGGCTGCTCCGAGAGAGAACTGACACTTCTCAGTTGAGAGCAACCCATCCTGCGAGGACTTTGAGAGAAAATCATCAGTGAGGAAAAACCCAAATCCAAACCACCAAGCCCAAAGTGATTGAGCATCACTGAAGAGATTGTTCCTATGTGGAACCGACGCTTGTTACCTTTGAAGACTGTGTATCTTCCAAATGGTTAGGTGTCATGGTCTAGTGCATCCTGCAGTCAATTGGGGATCATGAAGTGACCTTGGTCTAGAGCATCCAACAGTCAATTGTGGATCGCCGGGTGACCAGTTTGTGAGGGTTTTGGAAGTCTACCCTGAAGACTTACCATGAGTGTTGGGCGAGGACTTTGTGACCTTAGCTCAAGGAGAATACGGTAAGGACTGTGTGTCTTGGGACTATGTGTCCTCTGGTTTAAATACCAGGCCGCTCCAAACCATATGTATGACTATCACAACGGCTTGAACTAGGTCATCAAACCATTGTCTTCATCGAGCTACCTGGTTCTATTTCCTCAACCCTTTCATTTCCTCATATACCTGTTCATGAAATTGATCTTTACAGTTTGAAGAATTTGACTGAAGACTTTCTCAATTTCCTCACCTCAAATTCTTCAAGTTACATTGTTCCTCACCTGCTTATCCTGTATCACACTACTTGTAATCTGTGCATGTTTTATTTCATCATGATGACTATGATGTCGATATGTTTCTCATGCACTTGAGTACTTATTTCACTGCTAGTTATTCATCACATTTCAAATTCCTCAAGTTGAAATCCCTCAAGTGATGAATTTGTAAAAATCGTCTATTCACCCCCTCTAGTCGATATAACGCACTTTCAATTGTTATCAGAGCGAGGTACTCCCTTGTTCCATGTGATTTTGGTTTAACCTCTTGGAGTTCTAGGTATGTCGACTAAAGGTATGATCAAGGTTTCCATAGGGTGTCCTACCTTCGATGGGATAGATTACCCCTACTAGAAGAACAAGATGCGCATGCATCTTGAAGCTATTGACAATGATCTTTGGTACATTGTGGAAAATGGTGTTCCCCGCATTTATCCGACTGTTACTGCTGCTGAGACGAAGAAATTCAAGAATCTCGATTCTCAAGCGAAGAGTATCATCTTTGGCCATCTGAGAAAAGGTCAGTATGGCAGAGTGAGTGCTTTGGAGTCTGCTAAGCTTATCTGGGATAGGCTATCCAAAATAAACGAAGGTGTTTCCACTCAACATGACTCTTGTGTTGACGTTCGCAATCTCTTCAACCACTTCAAGAAACTCGACACTGAAAATGTTCAACAAACTTTTGATCGTCTCACTGGTATCTCCAATGAGCTTCAAGCACTGGGTGCTACTGATATCACTAACCATGAGGTGGTGAAGAAACTGCTAAGATCTCTTGATTCCTCATTCGATACTCTGGCTTTGATGATTCAAGAACGTGGAGACTACAAGTCACTTGAAACTGCTGGCATGCTTCAGAGATTCAATACTCATGAATTCCAACAAGATGAGAAGAGAGACCTCTACGGGCCAAGTTATGGAAGATCTCGTGCACTGAAGGCAAAAGCAATTTCCTCATCTGAAGGTGAAGATTTTGATAGTAGCCTTTGTGATCCTGAAGAACTAAGTCAGGAGCTAGCAAAGCTCATGAGGAAATTCCAGAAGTTCTCAAGGATAGGTGGATTTGGGAAGTCATCAAAAAGTGGCTTGAGGAAATCAGATTCCTAAGACGACTACAAGAAGAGAACTTGTCATAAATGCAAGAAATCTGGTCACTTCATCTCTGACTGTCCTCTCTGGGAAAAAGAATCAAAGAAGAAGAAGAAGAAGAAGTACAAGGACGAAAGTTCTGATGACTCGAAGAAAAAGAAGAAATCTTCAAAGTCCTCATCTGCAAAGTCCTCAATGCACAAGAAGAATAGTTCTAGAAAGGCTCGGGCTTTCATTGGCAAGGAAATGGACTTGGAAGAAGAGTCTGAAGAATATGAAGAAGAGGAAGAATCTGAGGTGGAATCTAAATCTAGTGTCGCTAACCTTTTTTTCGCTACTACCTTCGTCAGCAAGTCCATCTTCAACGATGAAGAAAATGACTACTCCAACAACTCTGATGTCAGCAATGATGATTACGCTCCTACCTATAAGCATCGCTACAAGAAATATGCTAACTTGCGACCATCAATATTGGTCACCGAATAGTCATTGTTTTTCATTTACGACCTTTTTATGACCAAAAACAGTTGGTCAAAAGCGGAGGGTCAAGAATGGAAATTAAGGACCTTTCTTCTAGATTTGTCGTAGACGTTTATGACCAAAAAAAGGTCGTAGGTTCTACGATCAATTGTTTTGGTCACTGGCAGTCTGCCCAGGCCACGTCGGATCCGACGTGGCAAGTTGACGTGGCAGAATTCCGACCAATTGGATTGATCATTGATAAGAATCGGCCCGGTCCAATTCGACACTTTAGTTGGGCCAAGCCCAACAATTCAGCATTTTTATAATTATTTCTGTCATTTTTTGGTTGGCTTCATGGGC
This sequence comes from Hordeum marinum, assembly GCA_022496015.1. Classification (NCBI taxonomy): domain Eukaryota; kingdom Viridiplantae; phylum Streptophyta; class Magnoliopsida; order Poales; family Poaceae; genus Hordeum; species Hordeum marinum. The sequence goes on from CM039673.1 coordinate 513,172,180, forward strand.
CAGGCCCAACAACTTAGGTTTCTTAATTTTTGGGCCATGGCCTTTATTTTTATTATTTTTCAAATGGGTGCCAATTGTCAGGTTCTGGTAAGTGTCTCCAAAATTTCAGTTTCTGGATTGTGGGTTCCTGTTGTGAGGGTCAGGTTCTCCAGCTTTCAAAATGCTAGTAAATAAACAACCGATGTTTAAATCAAAACAGATAAGAAAAACAGACATAATACTTCACATAACAACAAGAATCAATTTGTTACATCTTATAACACACATACAAATGTGATAACAGTACAACAGCTCTACAAGTGTAAAATATGTCACATAACCAAGTTTGTCCTTCAGTTTGATCTAATTGGCCTAACCTTGCCAATAGGATCAGCAACAGGGGCTTCATTACTCCAATAACTAGCTCCAAATTAGCTTCTTCTGACTTCTTCATCTTGAAGCTCGCGACAAAACATGAAGCATTTGCACTTATAGAACAAAATGGTTAGAACCAGATCAGATCCACAACAAAAATACAACCATGCTACCGAGTTCACAAACATTCAACTGATTTTGGAGCATTTTGGTTTGGGTTCATTACAATAATACCCCTAGGATCTACTGCATCAGATTAATCCCATCGGGATTTACTGCATCTTGCCAGCAAAACGAAGACAAAAAAACATGAATATCAACACAGCTTTAAACTAAAAAGAGTATCATCCATTGAGAGGGAGTAGCTACATAACCAGGAATAGTGCTACGCTGTACTTAAATTACACAAGTCTCCAAACTGAATAAATAGCATGCACCAGCAAACTATGATCTAGCAAAATAGGATCATAGCAAAATAGGCAAGTGAATTTTGCTCACAGGTTATTCAACCCAAGTGAAATGGGCCAAATCAAACTGATATCACCATCTTCTGTGTTAAGGCTGAAAAGGGGTGAATCATCTGATTTGGGGTTTCAGTTCCAGATCATCTTCTACTTATCTACATGATTACAATAGTTGCAGACACCTCACACTAATAGTTTCAGACTTGAACAGATTCAGATAACTGTTCTTCAGACCACAACAATTTTAGTAAACTATACCAAAGTCTGGATGTTGTGGATAACAAATTCAGTCAAATACTACCGGTTTTTCACCATGAGGAGATATGTACTTAGGAAGTTAGGGCATGGTGAGAGGCTCTCACCGTCAGTCCCGACCAGGAAGACGACGATCTTGAGGGTCCCGCCATAGCCATCGTCGGGCAGAATGACGACGAGCAGGGTAAGCCTCCTGTGGTGGCCCGCTCGGACGCACATGGCAACGTTCTGGTCGTCGATGATGACGTGGGCCGCCAGGTTGCCTCTCAGGCTGAACGCCGACCTCCCCCTGAACCAAAATTAGCAACAGTTGTCGACCTCGAGGCGGGGGGGGGGGGGGGTAGTACCAGTCCTCGATCGCCTGCACGAACCGGATGCGCTGTCGGGGAGAACTAAATATGGAGGAGAATCTTGGGCCATTCTGCAATAGAATCGCACAGATTCGATGCATCCATGGTTATGTTCTGGAGATCAAGAGCTCGGCTGACAGGAGCAATTCAAGAAGGGGGTCATGGCAAACTCACCGACGACACGGACGCTGGCGTGGCACCGAGACGAGCTGTCGCGGGCCTCTACGGTGTGGGGGTTTGTTGGATTTGGCGGGGCGGCGCTGGATCCGGCGAGGAGGTCGGTCGTCGACCGGGATCGATTCTGGCAAGATCAAGTCGACGACGACGGCATGGATCTAGGCGCTCGAACGACCTCCTTGGTCGGCCTTCCCTCCCTTCCCTTGGGTGGGGAAGAGAAGGTTGGGGCGACAGCATAGAGGGGGAGGAGATCGCTGGCGGCGGGGTTGGGATTGTGATCGGGATCGTGGTCGCAAGAGAGGAGAGCGTCGGTGGACAGGTCGCGAGAAATAAAGAAAGGAGGTGGGGGGAGGGGGTGGATGGAAGATTTCGAAAGGACAGTGCTAGGGTTTCGGCTCAGGTGGGGTTGATAGGGAGGCGAGGGGTGAGGGCTACCGTTGGATCCGGGAGGATCTAACGGTGTTCATGCATGATCCGCATGTGCTGTCTTTGGACGAATTAGAATGCAATACAATATTATGACCATTTAAATTGGTCGGAGTAGATTTAAATATAATATGTTAAATCATGTTAGCTATTTTCTTGACTTGAGAAATTCGAACAAAATAAGAAAAATGAAAATCCTTCTCGTCGTGTCATCAAATGTGACCTAGTTTTAAGAACAAAATAAATAACAAACTAGTAATAAGACATATATCTTTAAAAGAAGTGTCCTTAGAAATGCCCGTCATAGTTTTTTTAGTGCCCAAAACAAGTTTTTTTGTGAAGGACCTACCATATATTTGTTGGAAAATTGGACGGAATAATTTTTCTAAAACATTAGGTCATATTTAATATACAATTGACTAAAAGGTTGGGTACAAAATATCTATTTAATCAGAGAAACATCAAATGGTTTCCGAGATTCAACCACTAGCTAGAAACGGGCATGCGTGTCATTTTGACTGCATTTCGATATGGGCATAAAAAATTCAAAAAAAATCATAAAGTTGAAAAACCTTCGGATTGTGTCATTAGATATGACCAAGTTAGCATGAAAAATAATAAACTTGTAATACGACAATTATTTTAAAAAAGTGTTCGTAAAAATGAGCTACCATGTGTGAAGATTCATGGCTTTTAAGCCAAATGATCAATCTTATGGCCGCAATCATGGCATAGTTTGTTAAAATGATATAATATTATGCACAAGGGTGCATATTGGAATGACAAACAATGATGCATAAGGAATTTTTCATTTTCTTTGGACGGAAAATTCATTTTCCATTTTTCGAGTGCCCAAAATGAGTTTTTTTGTGAAGGACCTACCAAATATTCGGTGCAAAACCAGACCAAATCACTTTTATAAAATATTAGGCCATATTTAATGCACAATTGACCAAATGGTTGGGGTAAAAGCTTTCGATGCACCTCTAGTGAAAAAGACAAAACTCTGCCGATTCAGTTGAAAGCGAAGCAAATTTGAAGTAGAGGTGCCTCATAGTTTGCTCTTTATTTTTAAAAAAAATAATTTTAGTTAAATATGTATATATTTAATCAGAGATCCAAAAAAATTATGGCAAGATTCAACCCCTAGCTATGGGCGGTAATGCCCCCTGTTTCGACCGCATTTTGAAACGGGCATAAATAATCCAAAAAAATCAAAAAAAATGCATAACCTCCGCGTTGTGTCATCATATGTGACCAAGTTACCAGGAAAAATAATAAACATGTGATACTGTAATTATTTAAAAAAAGTGCTCTCAGAAATGAGCTATCATCTCTGAAGATTCATGGCTTTCAAGCCAAATGATCAATCTTATGGCCACATTCATGGAATAGTTTGTTAAAATGATATAATATTATGCACAAGGATGCATGTTGGAATGACAAACAATGCTCCATAAGGAAGTTTTCATTTTCTTTGGACAAAAAATTCATTTTCCATTTTTCGAGTGCCCAAAATGAGTTTTTTTTGTGGAGGACCTACCAAATATTCATTGCAAAACTAGACCAAATCATTTTTATAAAATATTAGGCCATATTTAATGCATAATTGACCAAATGGTTAGGGATAAAAGCTTTCGATGCACCTCTAGTGAAAAAGACAAAACTCTGTCGATTTAGTTGAAGCGGGTCAAATTTGTACTAGAGTTGCCTCATAGTTTGCTCTTTATTTTTTCCAAAAATCATTTCTAGGTAAATAAGTATCTATTTAATCATAGATCCAGCAAAATTATGGCAAGATTCAACCCCTAGCTATGGACGGTCATGCCCGCCGTTTCGACCGCATTTTGAAACGGGCATAAATAATTCAAAAAAATCAAAAAAATGCAAAACCTCCGTGTTGTGTCATCATATGTGACCAAGTTACTAGGAAAAATAATAAACTTGTGATATGGTAATTATTTGAAAAAAGTGTTCTCAGAAATGAGCTATCGCCTCCGAAGATTCATGGCTTTCAAGCCAAATGATCAATCTTATGGCCACATTCATGGAATAGTCTGTTCAAATGATCTCATATTGTGCACAAGGATGCATGTTGTAATGGAAAACAATGTTGCCAAAGGGATTTTTCATTTTCTTTGCACAAAAAAATCATTTTCCTTTTTTGAGTGACCAAAATGAGTTTTTTGTGAAGGACCTACCAAATATTTGTTACAAAATTGGACAAAATCATTTTTATAAAATATTAGGCCATATTTAATGCACAATTGAAAAAATATTTGGGTTCCAAAAGCTTTTGATCCACCTCTAGTGAAAAAGACAAAACTCGGTCGATTCAGTAGGAACCGAGACAATTTGAATTACAGCTGCCTTATAGTTTGCTCATGATTTTTTCAAAAAAAATTCTTGTTACATAAGTATCTATTTAATCAGAAATACATGGTTTCATGGCGATACGTCGAGGTTTGGACGGTGGCCGAGTGCCCCAACTCCAGAGCGTGTAAACTCGCATGCCCGCCGCGTGGTCACCGCATGACCATGGCATTGCCATGCGTTCTAGACGGCATAGGCATGTCTAGTGGGATGGACACTCCCCATGTAGGTTCTAGGAAGAAAATTACAGTAGGAGAATCTCACGAGGAGACAGAACTATGCTCAAACATGAATTAGCAGCCAAGTGTTTGATTAGAGGTACGGGAAATGCACATGGACAATGGACGTGAGTTTTGGGTGAAGATGATCATCTACTAAGAAGACTGTCTTCACAAATTTTCAGCTCCAATGGATGAGCTTCCTTTGCAAAGTGCCACACTGGACAGAAATATGAAAGTTGAAGCTGGGCTCAAAATAATGAATGGATTGAGCTGAATATTGGCATGTGGCAATTATTTGGATATGGAAGATCGCCCAAAAAGTTTGAGGGAAATGCGAGGGGTCTATATAGCACTTGCTTTGCAATGTGCCAATGTGGACAAAAAGTAGAAATTGAAGCTAGGCTCACATAGATGATTGGATTAAGCTGCAATTCGTAGGAGGATGATAATTTGGGCATATTGAGGCGTTGTAAAAATTTCATACTATTTGGGTAAATAAAAATGGTACTTCCTTCACAATGCTCTCCACTGAAGAGAATATTAGGAAAAATGTTGAGGGAAATTGGCTAAATTAAATGAGATAAATTTGGTGGAGGGAGGTTCTGTGATCATGGTCATGTACTGGTAAAGTTTCAGAAATTATAAAGAAATATAAAATGTAGTTGCTTCACAAACTGAAAATATTACTAGAAACAAAGCTTGCATGGTGAGCTCACATGGATTGTTAGACGGGGCTAAAATTTTGTGGATAGCTATTATTTGTGCATATAGAAGATCTCGGAAAAATTCAACTCGTTATGATATGCATAGCCAGTACTTCCTTCACAAAGCTTCTAGGTGAACGAATATTTTGGAAATTTGCCGAGGACAATTTACTAGGAAAATGGAGCTGAATTTTGCAATGATGCAATGATTTGGATAGGAAAGAGTTCCCAAAATTTTTGAGGGCAATCAAGAATATATAAGTAGAACTTCCTTCACAAAGTGTTTTTCTCAACAAAATAGGAAAATGAATATTTTTGAATTATTTTTGAACTAGGCAAGGTTTTTGACATATTTGATGAGGATATGATACAAAGAATTTATGAGAATTGTTTGGGAATTTTGGGAATAACAGAGATATAGGTTGCTTCACAACCTAGGGCAAAAATTGACACATGGACATGACATGTCGGCAAAAATTGACACATGGGCATGACACATAGGCAAAACTGATGAGGTGGTGACAAGTCATAGCTTACGACCATTTATATTGCTCATTATCAGCTAGAAATAAGGGAGTGGATCGGTGTTGTTTCCTTTATGACCATTTCAATTAAGGAAATTATGACCTTTTTGACCAAAATGGTCGTTGGTGTTTAGGGTTAGGACCCCTCCGGACAGCTTACGACCAATTTGCCTTAAAAGGCCATAGATTTACGACCATTTTTTCCAAGGTCACAGACAGAAGGTCACAAGATAGCATATTTCTTGTAGTGCATCAATCCTCCTTTGAATCAAGTGATGGTGAATCTGATGAATATGAGAAACCTAGCTATGCCAAACTTGCTAATATTTCTACTAGGCAACAAAGTGCATTTGTAAAGCTTCAGAAAATGCTAGACAAAAGAGATGATCTGTTAAATGAGGAAGTGGATCGGACTCAAACTCTGTCTGACGATCTCAAAAGTCTGCATACAAAGTATGATAACCTTCAGAGTCATCATAATGCTCTCTCCGCTTATCATGAGAAGATTTCTTATGAATTTCTTCAAAGAAAGCAAGATCTTGAGAAACTAAGGGTGTGTCATGAGGATCTCCAAAGAGAAAATGATTCCTTACTGGCTCAACAGATCATTACCGCTCAGGAATAATTTGTTCCACCTTGTTTGAAATGCATCGAACATGAAACTATAATTCTTCACCTGAATGTTCAAATGCTTCCATTGCTACAAATTCTTCAACTATTCCCGTGGTCACAAATTCCTCATCTAAGGATACCACAAGTATCACTGACAAAAATGCAGGGTTAAAGGAATTGTATGTGATAGCCATGTTCAAAAGTCTTAAAGGGCATCAAACCCTTTGCGATGTCCTCAAAAAGCAGATTCTGCACAGGAACCCTAGAAAATAGGGTATGGCATTTGAGAGGAAAATCAATGCTGATGGATCTTACTAGACACCTGAGCAGTACCCCAAAACCTCATGGGTTGCTGGAAAAGGGCCTCTTGTAGATCCATCCACGTTCTCTGGCTTTACTTATGAAACTTCGTATTCCTCTGATGACTCACTTGACTCCAACTAAAAATTCTTCAAAAATCATAAAGGTGAAGTATTTGTGAGATTTGTTGGAACTAACTGCAGGAACGGTTCACCTATGAAGAAAATCTGGGTTCCCAAGAGCTGCCTACAAAATCTTCAAGTGAATGTCCTCACAACACCACTCATGAAGAAAAGGAACCCCAGATCAAATTCCTCATATGGACCAAAGTCTTCACTTGGACCAAATTCCTTAAATGGACAAAAATATCATTCTCGTGCTAATGCATTTGGAGTACTCTAACCCGCGTCCTGTAAAACGAAGCGCACTAGCTTCAATGCCTCCCTTCTCATATGGTGCTCGCAGAATGATGAACACTTTGCCACCCCTCCAGATGTGGGTGGTGAAGAAATTTAACTAATTTCTTATGTAGGGTCAAGTCTCCAGATGAACTTGGACATCTCATGAAATTGCTAGAGACCTGAGGAAATGCTTGAAAGGATGCAAGCTAATCATGTAGAAATGGACTCCTCATTCATCACGTCCTCAAACTGCGTTACTTACTATGTTGTGTGATGAAATTCTGTCTGATCAAATTGATGTCATATTCTTCACTCTGAAGCATATGAGTTCATAAGTTGTACTAATTCATCTGCAGGATGACACTCCAAAAGCTACTGAGTGGATCCTCGACACTGAATGCACAAACCACATGACTGGTGACAAGAATCTACTGATGAATTTGCCACCGGCTCCATCTCATCTGAAGCATATCACCTACGTTGACAAAGAAAAAGCAAGGTACTGGGTCTAGGTACGGTCGCAATCTCAAAGGACCGACACATGGCTAAGGTGATGCTTGTCGAATCCCTCGGGTTCAACCTTATGTCTGTCTCAATGCTTTGTGATCTTGATATGGTTGTCGTATTTGGAAAATATCGTTGTGTTGTCATCATGGAATCTGACAATTCCAAAGTCTTCGAAGGCTTTAGGAGAGGAGACTTGTATATTGTTGATTTCTCTACATGTCCTCAACCTGCCACATGCCTACTTGCAAAGTCCTTAGAAGGCTGGTTGTGGCATCGACGACTTGGACATGCTGGTATGAGGAACTTGCACGCTATCGTGGTTTTATCACGGCAAATGTCCGGGTGAACGGACTTAGATTCGAGGCCATCGCTAACGGGGTGGACTCAAAGGGGTTAGTCGGGATGAAATACACGGATTTACCCAGGTTCGGCCCCTCAAGTCGAGGTAATAGCCTACGTCCTGCTTGTGTTTGTATTACTTGTGTATCGATTACAAGGAGCTGGAAGCTTGACCTAGTTCTCGATTGCCTGTCCCTTAAGGCGCCCCGGGTCTGCCTTTATATAAGAGGTCAGGACCACCGGGTCGTTACAACTGCTAACCGAGTCTCTCTCTATCTTCTTGTCCAAGCCGTCTGTGAGTCGGCTTGCACGCCCGGGTCTTCTCTGTCCGGGGCGTTGTATGGCCCACACCTTGAGCCGCCTACCTTCGTGGGCCACTAGTCTTATGGCTCACCTTTGCACCGGCTCACGAGCCAGCAACATGACCCGGAGCCTCCAGGGCGGGTCATATCCCCAACATTAGGCCCCAGGTTGAATTGAGCTTGCTCACTTCATCCTTCTCTTCCATTTTTGGCGAGTCGCTCAGAAATGACTCAGCGTGACGTCATGAGATCTGCTGACGTATCACCGAATCTTTCATTAATTGTCATCCCAAGAATCGAGGCGTCTGCCTCGGTCAAACGGTGTCATCGCCTGGATTTTCACGCCTTCCTTAACCCCCTTTTAAATATGACCCGTGCGGGTCGGAGTTTCCCATCCTCCCGCTCGTGCCTCTTCTTCTTCGTCTTCTTCCTGTCACCGCCCCAGCGTCTTCGAGCTTTGCTCTGGCGTCGTCCGTACGTCGTCCCCCACTTGGCCGCTGCATCACCCTGAACGTACCAGAGATTCGTCCACCTCTGCCGTGCCATCTCCGGTGAGTTCTCCTGCTCTTAGATTGCCGCTGCCGTATTAGGGTTTTCACCGGCGGCTCCACCGCCGCCGCTCAGGCTCTGGCACCACCATCGCGAGTGTATCTCGATGCTGCTAACGCCTTCAGAATGCGCTCTTGCTTCGCCGCCGTGTGCGGGCCGGCCGCGCGTAATGCGTGGACCAGGATAGCCCCGCTCCATTTTCTTTCTTTCTGCTGTTCATCACTAGGTCTGGATTAAATCCATTTTCACCGCTTTTTGTACATCCGTAGCTATAGTGATAGTTTGCGGAATCTGTTTTTAGGACTTAGCCGATTTTCGATCTTCCTTTCCTTTGTTGAGTCGCTAAGCCTCTCCGGCTCTCATAGCCGGGTCTTCCACTTTATCCATAGAGCCCTTAAATCTTTAAGCCGTCAAACATGTTTGCTTGCACTTTGACTCATCGCACCTTTTATCTTGCACAGCACTTAAGCCGCCAATATGTCTCATGCGTCCAACTCATGCAACTGGGTTGGTTCTTGCGTTATGAAGGAATATTTAGCCGATCTTGTCGAAGCGGGCACTCTCCATCCCAAAGAGATTCTTCACTGGCGGGTACCGGGTAATGTGACTCGGCCTGCACCCAAAAAAGGAGAAGTAGTTGTTTTCACCGACCACATTGAGCGAGGGTTCATGCCGCCCGACTCTAAATTTTTCCGGGACGTTCTTCATTTGTATAAGTTGCACCCTCAAGACTTGGCCCCCAACTCTGTTTCCAATATATGCAACTTCCAAGTGCTCTGCGAGGCTTATCTACAATCCAGGCCGTTTGTGGGGTTCTTTCGGGAGTTCTTTTATGCCAACCGCCAAACCGAGATGAAGGGCAGTCAAAGTCTGGAGCTTGGAGGGATCTTTATTCAGCGCCGTAGAGACATCATTTTTCCGGCTATGCAAATGCCGAGTCACCCAAAGGACTGGAATAAAACCTAGTTCTACTTCAAGGATACCTCTCCTGAGGGTGAACGCCCCTTGCCGGGCTATCGTCCTTCCCCACTTAAGACAGATTTAGAGCTTCCGGGCCGGCTCTCAGCCTTGGAGCGTGCTAGATTTGAACCGGCTCATACTAAGCTCAAGGCACTCATGGCCAATGGACTAACAGGAATAGACTTGATCCGCTGCTGGGTTTCTTGGAGGATCATGCCCTTAAGCCATAGGGGCCGGCTTATGTGTGAATACGAAGGCAAGTACGACAGTTCCTTGTGCTTCAGCAAATCAATTTTGACCGAAGATGACATCACGATGACCATCCGGAGCCTTGTCCAAGAAGCCTCCGGCTCTTGCAGCACCATCGGGGTGGCGCCTTTCTGCGTCAATCATCCGGCTCCAGACGTAAGTTAATCTCTTCCCATCCGTCTCTTGGATGTTACTTGTACTTTGCTGATTTATTACTCCTTCCCCGGGTCACTCCTGTAGGCTGACTCAGACTTCTAGAAGAAGGAATATGTTGCCCCTCCAAAGAAATCCAGGAAGAAGGTCGCAACTAAGAAGGCTAAAAAAGATGCCCCGCAAGATAATTTGCTTGACCCGCCACCATCATCCAGCTCAGAGGTAAAGTTTTAACTGCTTTGTTTGATCTTTTACCTTCCTGCTTTATTAATGCTTGTTTTACTCGCAGGATGAAGTAGAAACGAGCCGTGCCAATGCTCCTGAGGTAAATTACTTTTGTTCCGGCTCAGAATGTTTCGTCCCCCGAAAGCCATGGCGGGTTATCAGAAAAGTTCCTCTTTCTCACCCTCTTGCTTATATGGCTCCCGATTTTCTCTTAAAAAAGCAACAGCAAGTCGAGCGCCGATAGACTCGAAGCACCAGTTCTAATGAGCTCATGTCCGGGCTACCAAACTCTCCGGCTCCAAAGAAACGCCCCGCCGAGGTTTAAGTCTCTACTTTTCCTTTGACTTTCCTTTGTAAAATTGATACTTTCTTCACCGTTCTGTTTCATTCTTTATAGAAATCCCCTTCCTCCAGCGACTCTTCGCCGTCAATTCTACCACCGTCCAAGATTAATCCACTGTAAGCATTCCTTACTATGATATCTGGATATCCGGCTGTAAATATGATAGCCACATCTTCAATTGCTGATCCTTCTATTTTGCAGTGCTCAAGCTAAACGCCGCAAGACCAACAAGCCCTCCTTCGGCCCAGTTATCCAAGAGCCGGAGCCCGAACGACCGGAGGAGGCTGAAGCAGAAGAAAATCCACTGGCTGCATCCATCGAGCCGACTGCTGCTGATATAATCGTGGAGAGCCCTCGAAGGGCTCCTTCAAAACCAGCGACACCTGCCAAGACCCCTGACACTCCAGATGTTGTTATCACCGGGTCTGGTCATCAAACGCCTCCGGCTCATGTGTTGACCAAACATACAGGGCCGGTTGAAGCCTCGAAGAAGCTGAACTTTAACTCTTCGTGCGAGAAGATGACAGTCGAAGAGCTCCACGCCGGGTATATAAACCAGGTTACCACCAGCCGGGATCTGGAACTTCGGTTGATCTCTTCCATGAAGACAAAATATGAGGTACCTTTCCTTCTTACCATATCTTTACTTAGCCCCCAAGAGCCGGTTTAACGTACTCAATCGTTGAGCCGGGTCTTTCTGTGACCTCTGTAGATATTGTCATGCCAAATTCCCTTAGAATTTCTTTAGCTTAGTACTGTAGATAAAGTGAACTGCCAACCGTATCCCCCAAGGGCCGTCTCAGATTATATTTGAGTCGGGTCTTTAATGTAGACAGCTTCAAGACCTAATCGTAGCCCCCAAGGGCCGGCTCAAACTTGATCAAGTTGAGTCGGTGCTTCCATTGTTAGTACATTGAAGAGCCATAGTGTAGCCCCCAAGTTCCGGATTAGCTTCGAAGGAGATGAACCGGAACTGCATTGCATACCGAAAGATCAAATATACATTAGCCCCCAAGTGTCAAATATATTGCTTGCAATCTGTTTGAGACTTGCATTTGCTTTGAACACTCGTCCTGTATTTGGCGACTTATCCTGTATTTTGATGTATTCTAGGAAGCTTTAAATGAAGCCGGGTCTCAATTGACGGATCTGAAGGCCAACCTGGCGGCTCAGCAAGAAGCCCGAAGCATTGCTGACGAAAAGTGCCGGCTTCTCTCTGAGGAGCTGGCCAATGCCACCGCTGAGCTTACCTCTTTGAAAGAGATGGAAGAATCTGAAAAAAGCCGCTCTGACCAAACGGGCGGACAATGTCGAGCAGCGGCTTACAGCTGTGGCGGAGGAACTTCACGGCCTGAAGCGGCACATAGCGAAGATGTCAGCTGCCCTATTTGGTAACTTTCTATTTTACTTTGTATTGTAACATTGCTATTGAAATAACTGGCAACTCATTATCTTTATCTGGCTTATCCAGGTCCCAGGAGCCGGCAGTTGGCTTCTGATAGCCTTCTGCCACTGAAGGCCATCTACACCTTTGCGGAACAGCTATACTGCGACGCTATCTTCATGATCAAGAGTGTTCAATATAAGGAGAAGATCCCCACCGCTCTGAAAGGGGTATTGGAACTCTTCTCCACAATGCCCAAGCAGATAGATGAGCTGAAGAGGTCCGGCTTCCGCCAAGGAGCCATCGCTGGATTGAGCCGGGCTCTGGCCTTTGCCCCCGAGCTAACGCCGGCTGAAATGATGGATGGTTACCCGTCCAAAAGAGACGACAACTCAGAATTCACCGAAGAAGATTACAACCGGTGTGTCAAAGAGTCGCGTTATCTGGCCTCTGTACTGGCGGATGAAGCTAACTTGAGCACTTATCAGGCGGCTTATGACGCAGAGGAGAAGAGGATCCGTGGGCCTCTCTACGAGTGGAAGGATCTGTCACCCGCCCGCAGTAAGGACCTCTTCCCTTGTGATCTTGACGCGTCCCCATTCCTTTAAGGGTCTTTCGCTGCTCTGGCTGACTGTAATTGGGAATTGGGAAATCTCCAGATAAAGCCAGCGGAAGAACCGGAGCGGGATGAGCCAGCCAATAGCTGAAAGTTGTTCTTTTAATCTTTCTGAGCACCGACTCATGTACCGACTCATGTAATGACCCGCAGTGAGCGATTGAAACTTGGCAATGCCTTTTGCTCCTTCTGAGAGTAGTTTTTCTAAAGCATGACCCTGCCGTTTGGCGGCTGTGTAAATTTTTCACCTCTCTGTGTGCACTTTTCTTCTCTCTGTGTTTCAATTTAATGTGTTGCCGGATCTCCATGGATATACCTTGAGCTTTTCTGATGAGGGGTGTCTGTCTTTGAAGATGCCATTCCTTCTCCAGAATATTAGAGCCGGATAATCTCTTTGAAAAACTTATTTTTTGACAACCGGAGCAACATGGCTCCGATTCTTGTCAGATGAATCTATTAAGGAGCCGATTATCGTAGGATAATGTAAGCTATACCTGATGGTAAGAAGCCTCTATCGACAACTGCAGGTATTGATGAACCGGAACTTTTGAGGAGAATTGCGGCTGTGTAGCCCCCAAGTGCCGGGTAGTTCTGCCTGCAGCAACCTGGGACTTATAATTGCCTTGCTCTGACCCGGCTTGATAAGCCGGCATGATACAATATGTGATGATGATCTTTCTTTCCTCAAAAAACTCATATGACGGTTCTTCTGCGTGGATTCGAATGGTTAAACTCATACCAGTTCAGAGTCTCTATCGAGATTGGCCGTCAATTACTTGAACCGGCTTAGGGTCTCTAGGCAAGATTGGCCGGCAATTTCTTGAACTGGCTCAGGGTCTCTAAGCGAGATTGGCCGTCAATTTCTTGAACCCGCTCAGGGTCTCTAAGCGAGATTGGCCGTCAATTTCTTGAAGCGGCTCAGGGTCTCTACGCGAGATTGGCCATCAATTTCTTGAACTGGCTCAGGGTCTCTAGGTGAGATTGACTGGTAAGAGTACAGCGAACGTCGGCTGTCGATGGGATGGGAGATGTAAGCTATACCCCAAGGCAAGAAGCCTCCATCAACAGCCGCAGCTAATACTTAGCCTGAGATGGCATAAAGACGACTGTTTGAAAGGAGATGTAAGCTATACCCAAAGGCAAGAAGCCTCTTTCAACAGCTACAGTTGATAAGCAACTGAGGTTTGGCGTAAACGCCGGTTGTTAGGGTGAGATAAGCGAACCCGTCGGTAAGAAGCCCCCTTCGACAACCGCGGTTAATAAGTAACAGGAAGTGGCATAAAGCCGGCCATTAGGGTGAGATAAGCGATACCCGTCGGTAAGAAGCCCCCTTCGATGGCCGCAGTTGATAAGCAACTGGAATTTGGTGTACACGCTCTTGTCTTAGGGTCATGTAAGCTATACCAAAGGTAAGAAGCCTCCATCAACAACAGTGCTTAATGTACCCAAACTAGGCATAAAGCCAACTGTGCAAGGGAGATGTAAGCTATACCCGGAGGCAAGGAGCCTCCTTGCAACAGTTTAATAACAGTTGGTTGTGCAAAGGAGATGTAAGCTATACCCGAAGGCAAGAAGTCTCTTTGCAACAGTGCTTAATTAGGCATAACGTCGGCTGTGCAAGGGAGATGTGAGCTATACCCGAAGGTAAGAAGCCTCCTTGCAACAACGTAAAAGCAGACTGTACAGGGGAGATGTAAGCTATACCCGAAGGCAAGAAGCCTCCCCGCAACAACGCTTGATAGGGCATAAAGCCGTATCAGCCGTTTTGACGGCAAATAAACCACTGTAACTCAAATTTTTGAACCTGAAAAATTTCATCTTTGATTGCACAAAGACATACATAAAAGTAGAGGCCCCAGTTTTTGCGGGGATGCTAGTTTTCCCTTATGTAAACATGATAGTGGCTTTCAACGCCTGCTAAGTAAAGTATGGTCGCAGATGTGCGATATTCCATGGCCGCAACGTCTCTCGACCCGCGGTTTCCGACTCATCTCGGATATCAATGAGGTAATATGACCCATTGTTAAGGTTTCTGCTGATCACAAAAGGCCCCTCCCATGGTGGAGATAACTTATGCATTCTAGATTGGTCTTGAATCAGCCGGAGCACCAGGTCACCCTCCTGGAACGTCCGGGTCTTCACCCTGTGGCTATGATAACGTCGTAGGTCTTGTTGATAAATTGCCGACCTGGCTGCTGCTAATTCTCGTGCTTCATCCAAGGCGTCCAACGCATCTTGCCGCGCTACCTCATTGTCCGTCTCAACATAAGCCGCCACCCTTGGTGAGTCGTGCCGGATATCACCGGGTAGAACCGCCTCAGCACCATACACCATGAAGAAAGGCATGAAACCTGCAGATCTGTTAGGTGTAGTTTTGATACTCCATAAGACGGATGGCAACTCCTCAACCCAACATCCGGGTGTCCGCTTCAAAGGAACCATGAGCCGTGGTTTGACACCTCTTAAAATTTCCTGATTGGCTCGCTCTGCCTGACCATTAGACTGTGGATGTGCTACGGCAGAAACATCAAGCCGGATATGCTCCTTCTCACAAAACGTTTTCATAGCTCCTTTGGATAGATTTGTTCCATTGTCCATAATGATACTGTGCGGCTAACTGAAGCGATAAATCAGCTTCTTAACAAATTGAACCGCTGTAGCTGCGTCACATTTACTGACCGGCTCTGCCTCTACCCAATTAGTAAATTTATCAATTGCCAACAGAAGGTGTGTTTTCTTATCCTTGGATATCTTGAAGGGTCCTACCATATCAATCCCCCAGACCGCAAACAGCTAAGTAATTGGTATCATCCTCAACTCTTGAGCCGGAATATGAGCACATCGGCCAAACTTCTGACAGCTGTCACACTTATGGACTAAGTCTTCTGCGTCCTTGTGAGCCGTCAACCAGAAAAACCCATGTCAAAAAGCCTTGGCAACTAAAGATTTTGACCCGACGTGATGTCCACAGTCGCTAGCATGAATTTCACTCAAGATTTGCTGGCCCTCCTCCGGTGAGACGCAACACTGAAAGACACCCGTCACACTACACTTATGTAACTCACCATTGATAATCGTCATAGACTTAGAATGCTGGGTGATCTTCCTAGCCAGATCCTCCTCCTGAGGTAACTCGCTGCGTGTTAGATACGCCAAATAAGGAATAGTCCAGTCTGGGGTAGCATGCACAGCCGCCACCAATTCCGCTTCCGAGTCAGGAATAGCCAGATCCTCCTCAGAGGGTATCTTGACAGTTGGATGATAAAATACATCTAGAAAAACATTAGGTGGTACCGGCTTTCATTGAGAGCCTAACCGTGACAAAGCATCAGCCGCCTCATTCCTGCGACGATCAATGTGATCCACCTAGTACCCCTTGAAGTGACCGGCAATGATATCAACCGTCTGTCGATAAGCCACCATCCGCGGATCCTTGGAGTCCCAAGTACCTGAAACTTGCTGGGCCACCAGATCTGAGTCGCCTAAACATCTGACCCGGCTTAAACTCATTTCTTTCGCTACTCTGAGACCATGGAGCAATGCCTCATACTCAGCTGTATTATTAGTACAAGGGAACATTAACCGGAGCACATAGCAAAACTTGTCACCCTTGGGGGAGGTGAGGACAACTCCTACACCGGACCCCTCTAGCTGCTTGGACCCATCAAAGTGTATAGTCCGATACGTGTTATCCGGCTTCTCTTGGGGGGCTTGACATTCAGTCCAATCATTTATGAAATCCACCAAAGCTTGAGACTTAATTGCTATACGAGGAACATACTTGATGTTAAGAGGACCCATCTCTAAGGCCCACTTGGCAATCCTCCCTGTAGCTTCTCTATTTTGAATGATATCTCCCAATGGGGCGGAACTGACCACTGTTATTTGGTGCCCCAAAAAGTAATGTTTTAACTTGCGGTTGGCCATGAAAACTCCGTATACTAACTTCTGCCAATGCGGATACCTCTGCTTAGACTCTGCCAAGACTTCACTAATGTAATAAACCGGCCTTTGCATAGGATACTCCTTTCCTGCCTCCTTGCGCTCAACCACAATTGCTACACTGGCCGCTCTATTGTTAGCCGCCACATAAAGGAGTAATGGCTCTTTCTCAACCGGAGCAGCTAACACTGGCGGCTTAGTCAACTGCATTTTAAGAGCTTCAAGTGCCTCAGCCGCTGCTATGCTCCACTTAAACTTGTCTGTCTTTTTCATCATCTGGTATAAGAGAATGTCTTTCTCCCCAAGCCGGCTTATGAAGCGGCTCAACGCAGCAATCCGTCCTGGAAGGCGCTGAACGTCATTAATGCATGTCGGCTCCCCTAAAGAAGTGATAGCCTTAATCTTATCCGGGTTAGCCTCGATGCCCCGCTCAGAGACCAAGAAACCCAAAAGCTTTCCTGCTGGAACACCAAAAACACATTTCGTCGGGTTAAGCATCATCTTGTAGACCCGGAGATTGTCAAAGGTTTGTTTCAAATCCTCTAGGAGAGTTTCCTTCTTTCTAGATTTAACCACGATGTCTTCTACGTAAGCATGAACATTTTGACCAATCTGACTGTGGAGGCAGTTCTGCACACATCATTGGTAAGTCGGCTGGGTACTCTTGAGCCCGAAAGGCATGGAGATGTAACAAAACGCCCCAAAAGGTGTAATAAACGCTGTCTTCTCCTGATCTTTCATTGCCATCTTAATCTGATGATATCCTAAATATGCATCTAGGAAGCATAAACTTTCACATCTGGCTGTTGCATCAATAATTTGATCGATACGAGGGAGTGCAAAAGGGTCAGTCGGGCAAGCCTTCTTAAGGTCCGTGTAATCTATACACATACGCCACGTGCCGTTCTTTTTTAGCACTAGCACCGGGTTAGCCAACCACTCCGGGTGAAAACCTTCCGCTATAAAGCCTACGGCCAAGAGCCGGGCAACTTCCTCCCCAATAGCTTTACGTCTCTCTTCGTTGAACCATCGTAGGAACTGTTTGATCGGCTTAAACTTTGGATCCACATTAAGATTGTGCTCAGCGAACTCTCTCGGTACACTCGGCATGTCAGAAGGCTTCCATGCAAAGATGTCCCGATTCTCACAGATGAATTCGATGAGCGCGCTTTCCTATTTGGGATCCATGTGAGCCCCAATGACGAACTGCTTGGATGAGTCGCCTAGATTGAAATCTACTGCCTTGGTATCATCCGCTGAAAACTTGAGTGGCGGCTCAACTTCTATCGTAGGCTTCTTCAGCGGGGTCATATCCTCCGGGTCAACGTTCTCCTTGTAGAATTTTAGCTCCTCTTGAGCACAACTAGACTCTGCATATGCCGCATCTCCTTCCTCACACTTCAGAGCCGTTTTCCTATTACCGTGAATGGTAATTGTACCATTTAAGCCGGGCATTTTGAGTTGCAAATAAATATAGCAAGGCATAGCCATAAATTTAGCATAAGCCGGCCTCCCAAATAGTGCATTATAGGGACTTTTGATTTTCACCACCTCGAACCACAAGGACTCCACCCTGTAATTATGCTCTTCGCCAAAAGCTACTTCCAATGAAATCCGGCCCACCGGGTATGCTGATTTACCCGGGACCACACCATGAAAGACGATGGAGGAAGGTTTAAGATCTTTGTCAAGCAACTTCATCCGCCGAAAAGTGTCATAGTAAAGGATGTTGATGCTGCTACCTCCGTCCATAAGCACTTTATTCACGATATAGCCATTCACCTGAGGGCCACAACTAGAGCCAGCCGGCCCGGGTCATCTACCCGCGGCGGGTGATCCTCCCGGCTCCACATTATGTCATACTCAGACCAAGGTAAATATCGCGGGAGAGCCGGAGCAACCGCATTAACTGCTGGCCTCCTCAACTTCTCGTCTCGTTTATTGTGACCGCTTGTAAATACATGATACTGACCAGAACTGAGCTGCTTCGGGTTACTCTAAAACCCGGACTGATTGCGCTGCTGCTGATTGTTGTTACCGCTATTGTTGTCAGGATGCTGTTGGTGACCCCCTCGTTATTCTGACCCGGATGCCCGGTTCCTGAACCGTCGGTGCCGAATCCAGCCCCTGATCCGCCGTGCCCTAAGCCGCCAGGCAGGCCACCGCCCTGGTTATTACGCGGTTGGGAATGCTGGTTTTTGAATCTCTGCATGATAAAGCAATCACCCCACGCATGCAATGCCGGCTTGTCAGGCGTGCTGTGCTCCGGTCAAGGCTTCCTAAGCACTTCTTCTAAGTTGAAAGGGCCTCTGTTGCTTAGGTGAAATGGCCTAAATTTTCCATTCCCCTTGGGATGGTTCTGTCCTGTGTTGGTGTTTTCCACTTGCTCTGACCCGCCATCAGCGTCTTCCGCTTATTCTGATTCCCATTGTTCACGAAACCTTTTCCTTGACTGTTTTTCTTCCCTTGATTGGCTTTCTCATCATCCGAGCCTGGATCCTTGGTGTTATCTGAGTCAGCAATATTTGTTAAGGCCATCATGAGTTCTCCCATGTCCTGACACGTGCGCTTGAGCCGGCCGAGCTTCTGTTTCAGCGGAACAAAATGACAGTTCTTTTCCAAAATAAGCATCGCTTGAGCTGCCGTGATCTGCTCTGAAGAGTGAATAATGGTCGACACCCGCCGGACCCAATGATGGGCCGACTCATTCTCTTGCTGAACACAATGGTCCAAGTCGACAATGGTCATAGGCTACTTACAGGTCCCGTGGAAATTCTTAACGAACTTTACTCTCAGCTCCGCCCATGAGCTTATCGTGTTAGGCGGCAGACCTTTCAGCCATGTACGAGCCGGACCCTCAAGCATCATGATGAAATATTTTGCACATACCGCCTCACTGACATTCAACATCTCCATGGCTAGCTCATAACTTTCAACCCACGCCTCAGGGGGTAGATCAGCTGTGTAATTCGGAACCTTTCGAGGCCCCTTGAAATCTTTTGGTAGTCGTTCACTTCTCAGAGCCGGAGTCAAGCATGGCACCCCTACGGCTTTGGTACTAACTACTCCCATTGAGACAGAAAGCGCCAGCTCTGGACGGGCTGCCGCTATCTCCGCCTCTCGCCATTCTCTCGCCTGGTACGCAAGGGCTTGTGCATCTAGAGCCGACCGCTCGTCCTCCTGTGGTCCACGACGTGGATGAATGCTGGAACACGCCGACGACTCGTAGCGCCGGCTGAAACTTCGATTGGGGAGGGGGTGGAGTGAACCCGGCTCCGGCTGTGAGCATACCTCTCTTGCTGGGCCATGGCCGTCTGTAAATATCCAATGGCGTTTCGCACATCCTCCGCAAAGGGTGCTTCATCTGGGATGGGAATCGTCTCAAGCCGGGCGGCCGCTGCCACCATGTTCTCGGCCGGGTTAGAGTAATGACCCGCCGGTGTTGGAAAAGCCCTAGGTGAGATTTGGTTATGCTGGGGTGGATGAGTCGCCGGGCGTTCCATCGGGCGGCTCTCTGGTGCGCTAGTAACCCGCCCCGCACCAGGGGTGTTAAAAAGGTTCCTCGCTTCGTAACGTTCTGGTAGACGGGATTGATGCCTCCTCCGGCGCACCGCGGCCACTGACCTTTGCTCCAGCTCTAGAAGGAAAGCATCGGCCTTGATATGCTCCGCTTCCTCCTCCATCCGGGTCTTCAGCCCGGCCATCCTTTGTCGTTCCTCTGCCATCCGGCCCTTGATCCGTGCCACCTCTAAATTCCTGGCTGCTTGATTATCCGGTGTTACCTCTATGGCCATGAGAGCTGTAAGTTCGTCCATCAATTACACTAGAACTTGAGCCAGCGGCGGCGGGCTAGCACCCGCTATGGCGGCTCCCGCAGCAGTGTCACCGGCGGCAGAAGCCGATCCTGCCATGAACACCACCGCATGGACCGGGGGGCTCAGAGCATCCGTCTCAACGCCCTCTACCTCAGAATAGTTGTCGTAGTAGCCCCTAAGGCCACCGTTGCTGAGAAAATATACTGACTCTATCTCCCCACTGGAGGACTCATCTTCCGAGCAAACGAGAGTTCCCTGTGACCCGGACGCTTCCAGGTCCATGCCTTGAGTGAAGCCCACGAGAACATGCTTTTGACCTAGATGGGCACGGCCAGGCCGCACAACACCCGTAGATTGGAGGCGCCGAGCCGGCTCGACGATGTTGGTGCAGACGTCCGGCCCGGGTGTAGATCCATCAACCTTTCCGATGAAAACCTGGATCTCGCCGAACGGAACCCGGAATCCATACTCCACAGAACCAGCATCGAGCCCCTAGCCCTCATCGTTGATGTAGAGCCGGCCACGGCGACTCTTGCTCATTCTTCCAACCACGTATCCTTCGAGCCCTGGGAGAGAGCCCTTTGAGAACTCAACACCACCAAGCGCTAGCCCCACGGTGGGCGCCAATTGTCATGGTTTTATCACGGCAGATGTCCGGGTGAATGGACTTAGATTCGAGGCCATCGCTAACGGGGTGGACTCAAAGGGTTTAGTTGGGACGAAAGACACGGATTTACCCAGGTTCGGCCCCTCAAGCCGAGGTAATAGCCTACGTCCTGCTTGTGTTTGTATCACTTGTGTATCAATTACAAGGAGCTACAAGCTTGACCTACTTCTCGATTGCCTGTCCATTAAGTCGCCCGGGTCTGCCTTTATATAAGAGGTCAGGACCATCGGGTCGTTACAATTGCTAACCGAGTCTCTCTCTATCTTCTTGTCCAAGCCATCTGTGAGTCGGCTTGCACGCCCGGGTCTTCTGCGTCCGGGCCGTTGTATGGACCACACCTTGAGCCGCCTACCTTCCTGGGCCACTAGTCTTACGGCTCACCTTTGGGACGGCTCACGAGCCAGTAACATGACCCGTAGCCTCCGGGGCGGGTCATATCCCCAACACACGCGCTCGTGAATAAAAAGCACATCATTGGCATTGAAGGTGTAAAATTCCTCAAGGACCACCTCTGGGGTGCATGTGAGTCAGGAAAGATGACCAGATTCAAGCATCCCTCGAAGATAATCATGACCACAACTCGACCCTTCAAATTGCTTCACATGGACCTCTTTGGCCCTACTCATTACTCCACACTAACAAATTCTGCTAGTTTGTATGGATTTGTCATTGTTGATGATTACTCTCGTTACACTTGGGTGCATATTATTCTATACAAGTCTGAAGTGCAGGATGTCTTCAAACGATTTGGTTCAAGGGCCTTCACGAACTTCAGTGTCAAGATCAAGCATATCAGGAGTGATGATGGGACTGAGTTCAAGAACACCAATCTTGATGAATATGTTGATGAACTTGGTATTACTCATGAGTTATCTGCCCCATATACTCCTCAGCAGAGCGGCGTCGTGGAGCGCAAGAACAAGACTCTTGTTGAGATGGCTCGCATCATGCTTGATGAATACAAGACTCCTCGTCGCTTCTGGCCTGAAGCAATTGATACAACATGCCACATCATCAACAGGGTATATCTTCACAAATTCTTCAAGAAGACTTCATATGAATTCATGACTGGCAAGAAACCCAATGTAAGTTATCTCAAAGTCTTCGATGCAAAATTCTGGATTAGAGGTCCTCACCATATTTCTAAATTTGCACCGAGAGCATGAAGGTTTTATACTTGGTTACCGAAAGGACTCGCACACCTACAGAGTATTCAACACCTACCACCAAAAGGTTGTTGAAACTATAGATGTGCGGTTCGATGAAACATACGGCTCGCAAAGAGAGCACCTGCCTTCTAGGCTAGATGAACAGTCTCCTGAGGAATCCACTAGGCTGAAGGCAACCGAAGATGCCATACCCACCGAAGAAGTCATTCCAACGAATCAAGACATTCATACTGGTCCACCTAAAACAATGGTGCTGAAGAAAATCCTCAGCCACGTCAACTTGCTCATCCAAGAGTTGCAAATGAAGTGCAGATTGACAAAATCATCGACGACATCAATGCACCAGGTCCCCTCACTCGCTCAAGAGCTTCACATTTGACTAACTTTTGTGGGCACTTTGCTTTTGTCTCTATCATAGAGCCCACCAATGTTGATGAAGCATTCAAGGAGCCTGAGTGGATTCAAGCTATGCAAGAGGAAGTGCATCAATTCAAGCTCAACAACGTGTGGGAACTTGTCAAGCGGCCAGATCCTCGTATGTATAACATCATAGGTACCAAGTGGATCTACCACAACAAGAAAGATGAAAATGGCCTTGTGGTAAGAAATAAGGCTCGTCTTGTAGCTCAAGGCTACACACAGGTTGAAGGAATTGACTTTGATGAAACTTTTGCACCTGTTGCTAGATTAGAAGCTATTCGCAAATTGCTTGCTTATGCTAACCATCATGATATCATCTTATATCAAATGGATGTGAAAATTGCATTCCTCAATGGTAAGCTTGAGGAAGAAGTATATGTTGCTCAACCCCTAGGTTTTCAAGACCCTAAGCTTCCTGACAAAGTCGTCAGACTCAATAAGGCCATCTATGGCCTCAAGCAGGCGCCTCGGGCATGGTGCAACACTCTGAAGGAGTTCCTCATGAAGAAAGGCTTCAAACCCAGCTCACTCGACCCAACTCTTTTCACAAAATCCTATGACAATGAACTGTTCATATGCCAAATATATGTAGACAGTATTATCTTTGGCTGGACTGAATAACGTTATAGTGATAAATTGGCCTATATGATGAATGAAGAATATCAAATGTATATGATGGGAGCATTGAAATTCTTCTTAGGTCTTCAAATTTGTTAGCAAGACAATGGCATCTTAATCACTCAAGAGAAATACCTCAAGGATGTTCTGAGCAAATTCGACATGCAAGATTGCAAAGGCGCCAGAACTCCGATGCTTTCAAAATGCCACCTCTGCACTGACGAAAATGGTAAATATTTCGATCAGAATTTATATCGCTCCATGATTAGCTCCTTATTGTATCTCTGTGCATCTAGGCCTGATATTGTGCTAAGTGTTTGCATGTGTGCCTGCTTCCAAGCAACACTGAAGGAATTGCACCATAAGGCTGTGAAACATATTCTTCGATACTTAGCTCACACAGCAACCCTTGGATTATGGTATCCCAAGGGCTCAAATCTTCCCCTCGTCGGATACTCAGATGCTGACTATGCTGGAGATCGTTGTTGGAAATATGCCCTAGAGGCAATGAATAAAGTGTTTATTATTATATTTCCTTGTTCATGATAATCGTTTATTATCCATGCTAAAATTGTATTGATTGGAAACACATTACATGTGTGGGTAAATAGACAACACTCTGTCCCTAGTATGCCTCTAGTGAACTAGCTCGTTGATCAAAGATGGTCAAGGTTTCCTAGCCATTGTCTTGTGATGTCATTTGATAACTAGATCACATCATTAGGAGAATGACGTGATGGACAAGACCCAAAGTACAAACATAGCATATGATCGTGTCAGTTTATTGATACTGTTTTCTGCATGTCAAGTATATGTTCCTATGTCCATGAGATCATGCAACTCACGGACACCAGAGGAGTGCCTTGTGTGTATCAAATATCGCAATGTAACTAGGTGACTATAAAGATGCTCTACGGGTATCTCCGAGGGTGTCTGTTGGGTTGGCATGGATCAAGACTGGGATTTGTTACTCCGTACGACGGAGAGGTATCTCAGGGCCCACTCGGTAATACAACATCACAATAAGACTTGCAAGCAATATTACTAAGTATTAGTCACGGGATTTTGTATTACGGAACGAGTAAAGAGACTTGTCGGTAACGAGGTTGAACTAGGTATGGAGATACTGACGATCGAATCTCGGGCAAGTAACATACCGAAGAACAAAGGGAACATCATACGGGATTAACTGAATCCTTGACATAGAGGTTCGACCAATAAAGATCTTCATAGAATATGTAGGAGCCAATATGGGCATCCAGGTCCCACTGTTGGTTATTGACTGTAGAGGTGTCTTGGTCATGTCTACATAGTTCTCGAACCCGTAGGGTCTGCACACTTAAGGTTTGGTGACGTTTCGGTAGTATAGAGTTATGCATGGTGGTGACCGAAGGTTGTTAGGAGTCCCGGACGTCATGAGGAGCTCCGGAATGGTCCGTAGGTAAAGATTCATATATCAGAAGTCCTATATTGGTCGCCGGAAAAGTTTCGGGCTCATCGGTAGTGTACCGGGAGTGCCGGGAGTGTACCGGGAAACCACCGGGAGGGGTGTTTCGACCCAAGAGGCTTCATGGGCTGTGTTAGAGTGAATACCAGACCTTAGTGGGCTGGTGGAAGTCCCACACAAGGCCCATGCATATAGGAAAGAAAAGCCCAAAGGGAAAAGTGGAAAAAAGGGGAAAAGGGAGGAATCCAAGTCCTAGTAGGATTGGAGGAGGAGTCCTCCTCTCCTCCCCACTCGGTCGAAGAAAAGGAGGCTTGGACCTTGCGCCAAGGCCTCTACTCCCTCCCTCTTATATATACTGGTGATTTTAGGGGTTTTGCACAAGTTTTTCAGCCACGTGCTACCCGTTCCTCCAGTGCATAGTTTCTCCTCTAGATAGGATTTCTACAGTGCTTAGGCGATGCCCTGCCGGAATAGCTCCACCACCATCGCCGGAGCGTCGTCACGCTGCCGGAGAACACGTCCACCTCTCTGCTCCCTCTTGCTGGATCAAGAAGGCGGAGATCGTCACCAAGCTGTACGTGTGCTGAATGCGGAGGTGTCGTCTGTTCGGTGCTTGATCGGGATGGATCGTGATTGGATCGCGGTACGCTTGGCGATTTGGACCGCGAAGACGTTCGACTACACCAACCGCATTTCTTAACGCTTCCCGCTTAGCGATCTACAAGGGTACATAGATCCATTCTCCCTCTCATAGATGCTCATCACCATGGATAGATCTGCGTGTGCGTAGGAATTTTTTTATTTCCCATGCAACGTTCCCCAACAGTGGCATCATGAGCTAGGTCTATGTGTAGATGAGATCTCGAGTAGAACACAAAGAGTTTTTGGGCGTTGATGCTTAGATTGCTTCCTCCCTTGGTCATGTTTTGGTTCGGCGGTATTGTGGGATGAAGCGGCCTGGACCAACATTACTCGTACGCTTGCGAGAGACCGGTTCCCTCAACTGCAACTTGTTGCATAAATGGCTTGCGGGTGCCAGTTTCTCTCACTTTAGTTGGATCAGATTCGACAAAGACGGTCCTTGAGAAGGTTGAAAATCAACTAATGTATCACTGTTGTGGTTTATGCGTAGGTGAGAATTGTTCTTGCTAGATACCCGTAGCAGCCACATAAAACATGCAACAACAATTAGAGGACGTCTAACTTGTTTTTGCAGGGTATGTTGTGATGTGATATGGCCAATTACATGATGTGATATATGTGATGTATGAGATGATCATGTGATGTATAGAACATCACGACTTGCATGTTGATGAGTACGACAATCGGTAGGAGCCATAGGGTTGTCTTTAATTATTGTATGACCTCCGTGTCAATCATTAAGTGCTATGCAATGCTTTACTTTATTGCTAAACGGTAGCAATAGTAGTAGAAGCATGATGGGCGCGACAACCCCGATGGCGACACGCTGATGGAGATCAAGATGATGGAGATCATGCCGGTGCTTTCTAGTTGGAGATCAAAAGCACAAGTTCGTGGCCATATCATGTCACTTATGATTTGCATGTGATAGTAATCCTTTTATGCACGTTGTTTGGCTTAGGACGACGGTAGCATTATAAGGTGATCCCTCACTTGAATTTCAAGATGAATTGTGTTCTCCCCGAGTGTGCTCCATTGCGAAAGTTCGTCATGTCGAGACACCACGTGATGATCGGGTGTGATAGACTCTACGTTCACATACAACGGGTGCAAGCCAGTATTGCACATGCAGAACACTTGGGTTAAACTTGAAGAGCCTAGCATGTACAGACATGGCCTCGGAACACAAGAGACCGAAAGGTCGAACATGAGTCATATAGTAGATATGATCAACATGATGATGTTCACCATTGAAGCCACCTCAACTCACGTGATGATCGGACTTGAGTTGGTGTATTTGGATCATGTGACACTCAGATGACCTGAGGGATGTCAATTTGAGTGGGAGCTTCAGTAATTTGATTAACTAAACTCATTATCTTGAACAATAGTCAAAGTAACATTTGCATATTTATGTTGTAGATCAATGGCTCGCATAGTAGCACCAACGAATTTTAATGCTTTCCTAGAGAAAGCTAAGTTGAAAGATGATGGAAGTAACTTTGTTGACTGGGCCCGTAATCTAAGGATTATCCTCACGGCTTCCCAGAAATCATATGTCCTTGATGCACTGCTTGGTGACCAACCAGAAGACATGTCATCCGAAGACGTTAAGAACGCTTGGGAGGCACATACTGGAGATTACTCAATAGTTCAGTGTGCAATATTGTATGGTTTAGAACCGGGACTTCAAAGATGTTTTGAACGTCATGGAGCATATGAGATGTTCTAAGAGTTGAAGTTTATCTTTCAGAAGAATGCCCGGATCGAGAGGTATGAGACCTCCGATAAGTTCTATGCTTGCAAAATGGAGGAGAACGGGTTTATCAGTGAGCATATACTCACAATGTCTGAGTATTCAAATCGTCTAGCAGAGTTGGGAATTACCCTTCCGCCAGAGGCGAGCACTGACAGAGTTCTTCAATCACTGCCACCTAGTTACAAGAGCTTTGTGATGAAGTATAACATGCACGGGATGAACAAGTCAGTCGCCGAGCTGTTTGCGATGCTCAAAGTCATTGAGTCTAAAATCCAGAAAGAACATCAAGTATTGATGGTCAATAAAACCACTAGTTTCAAGAAGAATGGCAAGGGCAAGGGAAAGAAGGGTAAAACTAAGAAGAATGGCAAAGCAGTTGCTACTCCTGTAAAGAAGCCTAAGCATGGACCTAAGCTAGAAACTGAGTGCTTTCATTCCAAGGGAACTGGTCACTGGAAGCGGAACTGTCTCAAGTACCTGGCTGACAAGAAGGCGGCCAATGACAAACAAGGTATATATGATATACATGTTATTGATTTGTACCTTACTAGCAATCGTTGTAGTGCCTCGGTATTTGATAACAGTTCGGTTGCTCACATTTGCAACTCAAAACAGGAACTACGAAATAGACGAAGGCTGG
This sequence comes from Hordeum marinum, assembly GCA_022496015.1. Lineage (NCBI taxonomy): Eukaryota > Viridiplantae > Streptophyta > Magnoliopsida > Poales > Poaceae > Hordeum > Hordeum marinum. The sequence goes on from CM039673.1 coordinate 513,200,087, forward strand.
CAAAGGATGAAGTGATGATGCGTGTGGGAAATGGTTCCAAGGTTGATGTGATTGCGTCGGCACGCTCTCTCTTCGATTACCATCGGGATTAGTGATGAACCTGAATAATTGTAATTTAGTGCCTGCGTTAAGCATGAACATTATATCTGGATCTTGTTTATTGCGAGACGGTTACTTATTTAAATCAGAGATTAAAGGTTGTTCTATTTATATGAGTAATATCTTTTATGGTCATGCACCCAATGTGAGGGGTTTACTCATATTGAATCTTGATAGTGATGACACACATGTTCATAACATTGATGCCAAAAGATGTAGAATTGATAATGATAGTACCGCTTTCTTGTGGCACTGCCATTTAGGTCATATTGGTTTAAAACGCATGAGGAAGCTCCATGCTGAAGGACTTTTGGAGTCACTTGATTTTGAATCACTTGACACATGTGAACCATGCCTCATGGGCAACATGACTAAAACGCCGTTCTCTGGAACAATGGAATGTGTGAGTGACTTATTGGAAATCATACATACTGATGTGTGCGGTCCAATGAATGTCACAGCGCATGGTGGATATCATTATATTCTCGCCTTCACTCATGACTTAAGTAGATATGGGTATATTTACTTAATGAAACACAAGTCTGAAACATTTAAAAAGTTCAAGCAATTTCAGAGTGAGGTTGGGAATCATCGTAACAAGAAGATTAAATTCCTGCGATCTGATCGAGGAGGTGAATATCTAAGTTATGAGTTTTGCAGTCACTTAAGACAGTGTGGAATTGTTTCATAGTTGACACCGCCCGGAACACCACAGCGTAATGGTGTGTCCGAACGTCATAATCGAACCTTATTAGATATGGTGCGTTCTATGATGTCTCTTGCTGATTTGCCACTATCGTTTTGGGATTATGCATTAGAGATAGCTGCATTCACTTTAAATAGGGCACCATCAAAATCCATTGAGACGACGCCATATGAACTATGGTTTGGCAAGAGGACAAAGTTGTCGTTTCTTAAAGTTTGGGGATGTGATGCTTATGTCAAAAAGCTTCAGCCTGAAAAGCTAGAACCCAAAGCGAAGAAATGCGTCTTCATAGGATATCCGAAAGAGACGGTCGGGTATACCTTCTATCTCAAACCAAAGGAAAAGTGTTTGTCGCTAAGAATGGAACATTTATTGAGAAAGAGTTTCTCTCGAAAGAATTGAGTGGGAGGAATATAGAGCTTGATGAGGTTACTGAACCTTTACTTCAACCAGAAAGTAGCACAGCACAGAAAGATGTTTTCGTGGAACCTACGATGGTAGAAGAGGAAGTTAATGATGATCATGAAGCTTCGGATCAAGCTACTATTGAACTTTGTAGGTCGACAAGGGCGCGTACTGCTCCTGAATCGTACGGCAACCCTATCTTGGAGGTCATGTTGTTGGACAACAATGAACCTACGAGCTATGGAGGAGCAGTGATGGGCCCGGATTCTGAGAAATGGGTAGAGGCCATGAAATCTGATATGGGATCCATGTATGAAAACAAAGTATGGACTTTGGAAGTATTACCTGAAGGGCGAAAGGCCATTCATAACAAATGGATCTTTAAGAAGAAGACAGATGCGGACGGTAATGTCACCGTCTATAAAGCTCGACTTGTGGCAAAGGGTTTTTCACAAGTTGCAGGAGTTGACTACGATGAGACCTTCTCAACCATAGCGATACTTAAGTCTGTCAGAATCATGTTGGCAATAGCTGCTTATTTCGACTATGAAATTTGGCAGATGGATGTCAAAACAGCGTTCCTCAATGGTTTCCTTGAGGAAGAGTTGTATATGATGCAACCAGAAGGTTTTGTCAATCCAGAGAATGCTGACAAAGTTTGCAAACTTCAGCGATCCATTTATGGGCTAGTGCAAGCATCTCGGAGTTGGAGTAAGCATTTTGATGAGGTGATCAAAGCGTTTGAGTTTATACAAGTTTATGGAGAAACTTGTATTTACAAGAAAGTGAGTGGGAGCTCTATAGCATTTCTAATATTATATGTGGATGACATATTGCTGATTGGAAACAATATAGAAATGCTGGAAAGCGTGATGGAATATTTGAACAAGAGTTTTTCAATCAAGGACCTAGGAGAAGCTGCTTTCATATTTGGCATTAAGATCTATAGAGATAGATCGAGACGCTTAATAGCACTTTCACGGAGCACATACCTTGATAAAGTTTTGAAGAAGTTCAAAATGGATCAATCCAAGAAGGGGTTCTTGCTTGTGTTACAAGGTGTGAAGTTGAGTAAGACTCAATGCCTAGTGACTGCAGAAGATAGAGAAAAGATGAGTGTCATCCCCTATGCTTCAGCCATAGGCTCTATCATCTATGCAATGCTGTGCACAAGACCCGATCTTAGCCTTGCCATAAGTATGGTCGGAACGTTTCAAAGTGATCCTGGAATGGAGCACTGGGCAGCGGTCAAGAATATCCTTAAGTGCCTGCAAAGGACTAAGGAAATGTTTCTCGTTTATGGAGGTGATGAAGAGCTCGTCGTAAAGGGTTACGTTGATGCAAGCTTTGACACCGATCCGGATGACTCTAAGTCACAAACCAGATATGTATTTATTCTCAACGGGGAGCAGTAAGCTGGTGCAGTTCCAAGCAAAGCGTGGTAGCCGATTCTACGTGCGAAGCGGAGTACATCACAGCCTTGGAGGCGGCGAAGGAAGGTGTCTGGATGAAGCAGTTATGACAGATCTTGGAGTAGTGCCCAGTGCACTGAATCCAATGAACCTATTATGTGACAACATTGGTGCCATTACTCTGGCCAAGGAACCAAGGTTTCACAAGAGGACCAGACATATAAAGTGACGCTTCAACTCCATCCGCGATTACATCCAGGAGAAGAACATAAATATTTGCAAAGTGCACACGGATCCGAATGTTGCAGACCCGTTGACTAAACCTGTTGTAAGGGCTAAACATGATCAACACCAGAACTGCATGGGTGTTTGATTCATTACAATGTAAATCACATAGTGATGTGAACTAGATTGTTGACTCTAGTGCAAGTGGGAGACTGTTAGAAATATGCCCTAGAGGCAATGAATAAAGTGTTTATTATTATATTTCCTTGTTCATGATAATTGGTTATTATCCATGCTAAAATTGTATTGATTGGAAACACATTACATGTGTAGGTAAATCGACAACACTCTGTCCCTAGTATGCCTCTAGTGAACTAGCATGTTGATCAAAGACGGTCAAGGTTTCCTAGCCATTGGCATGTGATGTCATTTGATAATGGGATCGAATCATTAGGAGAATGATGTGATGGACAAGACCCAAAATACAAACGTAGCATATGATCGTATCAGTTTATTGCTACTGTTTTCTGCATGTCAAGTATATGTTCCCATGAACATGAGATCATGCAACTCACAGAAACCGGAGGAGTGCCTTGTGTGTATCAAATGTTGCAATGTAACTGGGTGACTGTAAAGATGCTCTATAGGTATCTCCGAGGGTGTCTGTTGGGTTGGCATGGATCAAGACTGGGATTTGTTACTTCGTATGACGGAGAGGTATCTTAGGGCCCACTTGGTAATACAACATCACAATAAGCCTTGCAAGCAATGTGAATAAGTATTAGTCATGGGATCTTGTTACGGAATGAGTAGAGAGATTTTCCAGTAACGAGGTTGAACTAGGTATGGAGATATCGACGATCGAATCTCGGGCAAGTTACATACCGAAGAATAAAGGGAACATCGTACGGGATTAACTGAATCCTTGACATAGAGGTTCGACCGATGAAGATCTTCGTAGAATATTTAGGAGCCAATATGGGCATCTAGGTCCCGCTAATGGTTATTGACCATAGAGGTGTCTCGGTCATGTCTACATAGTTCTCGAATCCGTAGGGTCTGCACACTTAAGGTTTGGTGACATTTCGGTAGTATAGAGTTATGCATGGTGGTGAACGAAGGTTGTTCGGAGTCCCGGATGAGATCCCAGACATCACGAGGAGCTCAGGAATGGTCCGGAGGTAAACATTGATATATAGGAAGTCCTGTTTTGGTCGCTGGAAAAGTTTTGGGCTCATCGGTAGTGTACCGGGAGTGCCGATAGTGTACCGGGAGACCACCGGGAGGGGTATTTCGACCCAAGAGACTTCATGGGCTGTGGGAGAGTGAATACCAGCCATTAGTGGACTTGTGGAAGTCCCACACAAGGCCCATGTGTCTAGGGAAAGAAAAGCCCAAAGGGAAAAGTGGAAAAAAGGCAAAAAGGGAGGAATCCTAGTCCTACTAGGATTGGAGGAGGAGTCCTCCTCTCCTCCCCACTCGGCCCATGCAAAGGAGGCTTGGCCCTTGCTCCAAGGCCTCTCCTACCACCCTCTTATATATACTGGTGGTTTTAGGGTTTTTGCACAAGTTTTTCAGCCACACGCTAGCCGTTCCTCTAGTGCATAGTTTCTCCTCTAGATCGGATTTCTACAGTGCTTAGGCGAAGCCCTGCTGGAATAGCTCCACCACCATTGCCGGAGCACCGTCACGCTGCTGGAGAACTCGTCCACCTCTCCCCTCCCTCTTGATGGATCAAGAAGGCAGAGATCGTCATCAAGCTGTACATGTGTTGAACGCGAAGGTGCCGTCCGTTCGGTGCTTGATCGGGACAGATCATGATTGGATCGCGGGACGCTCGGCGATTTGTATTGCGAAGACGTTCGACTACACAAACCGCATTTATTAACGCTTCCTGCTTAGCGATCTACAAGGGTACGTATATCCTCTCTTCCTCTCGTTGATGCTCATCACCATGGATAGATCTGTGTGTGCGTAGGAAATTTTTTGTTTGCCATGCAACGTTCCCCAACAATCGTGTGGATCGCAAGTCAACCTCAGGCACATGTCATTTCCTCGGATGATCCTTAGTATTTTGGTCCTCAAAGAGGTAGAAACGCATGTCTCTATCTACTGCTAAAGCTAGGTACATTACTGCTGGTTTATGTTGCGCTCAGTTGCTATGGATGAGGCAAACCCTCAAGGACTATGGCATCAAGGTGAAGAATGTGCCTCTCTACTGCGATAACGAGAGCGTTATCAAGATTGCTTAAAACCTAGTTTTGCATTCCATGACCAAGCACATCCAGATTCGTCATCATTTTCTTCGAGATCATGTACTCAAGGACGACATCTTCATCGACCACATCCCCACTGAACAACAACTGGCAGATATCTTCACTAAGCCCTTGGATGAAAAGAAATTGATCAAGTTGCACGTTTCTTGAGGAAAAATTGTGTACATCTTCATAATCTTCAAGAGTTCAAAGTCATCAAGTGAAGAAAATGGCTGATGGCAAAAGACCTAAGAAGGGTGGAAAGAAGGCTGAACAGAACACTGCCTGTGAGATACCTGAACCTTTGTATGCTGGTTACTATACTCGCGATGAAGAAATCCATGGGAAAGAAACAAAGGAGCAGATGAAAAGCAGGATTCAGAGGATTGAACAAAGGTGGGTGAAGGAATGGAGAGACTATCGTTATGTCACTCCTAAGTACATTTAGAAATTCGCACTCAAACCCCCTTGCAGAAGGGCTCCTCCTGCTGATGATCAAGAGGTTGATCCCACAAGTTTTGCTCGTGGTGAAGACTTTCCAGCTGAATGGGCAAAGCATCAATGCAAACTTTAGAGAACTACAAAGCTTCAGTGAAGAAATTTAATGAAGATTCTGCTGCTGCTACCTCTGCCGAAGCCTCTGCTAGTGCTTTGAAGAAATCAATGGTGAAGAAATCTGCAGTGAAGCCAAAAACCTCAACTTCAAAGTCCTCACTACAAAATCCTCAAGCGAAGTTTTCAAGGGCCTCTACAATGCCTTGAGTAGCTGCACAATCATCAGCTGCTGCCACAAAGTCCTCGACCCCTGTACATCTTGCAACATGTCAGAGGACTACAGGCTTCTCAATTGCTTCACGGGCCTATGCAATTCCTCTACCCAAGCACAGTCCTCAACTAGTCCTTCTCTGTTGAAGATGAAAGCTACTGCTGGATGAGATTCTTGACCAAGTCCTCAACCTAAGAAGGTGTTGTTCAAAGTACCCTCATATTCTCCAGATTATGAAGCTGATGATGAGGAACTTGACGAAATCATCAGAAACAAGCAACAAAGGGTTGCTAAATCCAAGGGAACTCAAATTCCTCTGATGATGGACCCAAAGACTGAGCTCAACTTCATTGACATTTGGCACTAGGACCCAAACACACCAATTCATGATTTGAATTTGCCTCCTGGTCCAAGCCATGTTCTCACTGCCTTCATGGCTGAAGAAAAGTGGAAGTATGAGAAGGCTCGAAAAATGAAAAATGCTCAGTATAAGAAGAAACATTTCTTGAAGAACAACGTTCTGAAGCTTTCTCCAGAACAACTTGTGACCGTGCAATCTGAGATCAAAGGCCTTAGTGATGAATTTAATCGATACAATGTAGATTGGGTAGGCACCAAGGTTCGTTTCATCAAAGTGGCTACAAGAGCCATCAAGGACCATAACGAGAGGGTTGCAGCTTGATCACAACCTCAAATTACTCAGGCTGATGAATCTGATCAGCTTGTTGAAGAAACTACTCCCGCAGCTGAACAAATTCAAGCTGCTGAAGAACCTGTCAGCGCAACCTCTACTGTTGCGCTTGAAGAAATTGCCAGGCGAACTGAAGCTTTTGCTGCACGTGATGAAATTGAGACCACAAGGACGACTGCATCAGTCATGCCTAGAGAAAATGCACCTCCTTCACCCTCTGTAGAAACTGCAAAATCCTCAAGGGTGAAGAACATCAACCATCCGTCTGCATCAGAAGTGAACAAAACTAAGGCTGCGGAGAACAAGGTTGCACAAAAGAGAAAGGCATCGACTTCAGATTCCTCAACACTGAAGAAATTGAAGACACTGCCAAGTTCTTGAACTGAGCCGATTGATGTTACTCCCATTACCTCCATGCCAGCCTATGAATTGGTACCATTTGGTGTTCAAAATGTCATTTCAAATGATGAACAAGAAGAAATGGATCATTTTGCTGCTTCCTCAGAGAAGATTGATGAACAAATTGAAGTGGAAGCAAATACTTCAACTCCATTGGTATCATCGCCCCAGCATAGTTGACTGCTGAAGAGGCCCGCGTTGAACAAATGGAAGAGGATGTGGACATTGGAAACACAACTCCTTTAATCAATGAAGAATATTGGGAAGCTGCATACCCAAATTCTCCAATGACAACTCCTCTGTAACAAATTCCTCAGCCTCCAGCCCAGACTGAAGAAATTCATACATGATCTGATGATTTGGCTACACCTGCCCCTGAAGATATTCTAGCTGCAGCAGCGGAAGAAGTTGTTGCTCCAACTGCAACTAAGGAAACAACCATTCAAATTTCTCAGTATGAAGAAGTTCCTCCCATGCCTAAGGAAATTGTGGGCCGCTTCAAACCAAACCTTCAGCTGAAGCCCAAGATGCCATTCAAAGTCTCAAAGCGCCCCAAATTCCTCAAGACCAATTTCTTCAACGAGCATATCTTCACTAGCGAAATCCTTATGACTCAGCAAGCGCCGTTCATACCAGATTTTGGACTCCCACGCAGATGAACTACTATGCATCAGTGTTGTTTTACAAGGAGAAAGTCATCGAGCATCAGCAAATTCCTCATGCGGACATGGAAACTATCCCATGCTTCACACCGGTGCTTGCAGTTCTTCATGATGCAGGACCCAAACACACCGATTGACGATTTGAATCTGCCTCCTGGTCCAATCCATGTGCTCACTGCCTTCATAGCTGAAGAAAAGTGCAAGTATGAGAAGGCTCGACAAATGAAGAAGGCTCAGTACAAGAAGGAACATTTCTTGAAGAAGAATGTTCTGAAGCATTCTCCAGAGCAACTTTTGACTATTCAAACTGATATTAAGGGTCTTAGTGATGAATTTAGTCGATATTATGTAGATCGGTAAAGAGCGAAGGTACGCTTCGTGAAAGTGGCTAAAAGAGCCATCAATGAACACAACAAGAGGATTGCAGCTCAATCGCAACCGCAATTTCCTCAGGCTGGAGAATCTCCTCAGCCTGCTGAAGAAACTGCAAGCATAGTTGGAGAAATACAGGCTGCTGAAGAACCTGTCAGGGCAACCTCCACTATTGCACGTGAAGAAATTGCCATGCCAACTGTAGTTTTTGCAGTGCCTGGTGAAATTGAAACCACAAGGGCGACTGTATCAGTCGTTCCTAAAGAAACTGCTACTCCTTCACACTTTCTTGAAATTGCAAAATCTTCAAAGGTGAAGAATATCAACCTTCCTTCTGCATTAGAAGTGAAGAAAACAAAGGCTGCGGAGAAGAAGGCACATAAGAGAAAAACATCAACTTCAGGTTCCTCAGCAGTGAAGAAAATGAAGACACTGCCAAGTTCTTCAACTGACCCGATTGATGCAACTCCCATTACCTCCGTTCCAGCCAATGAGTTAGTACCATTTGGTGTTGAGTATGTCATCCCAAATGATGAACAAGATGAAAAGGATCAGTCTGTTGCTTCCTCAGAGCAGATTGATGATGAAATTGAAGTGGAAGCAAATGCTTCAACTCCACTGGTATCATCGCCCCAGCCTCAGTTGATAGCTAAAGAGGCCAGTGTTGAAGAAATGTAAGAGGATGTGGACATTGGAAACACAACTCCTCTTATCAATGATGAATATTGGGAAGCTGCACACCCAGATTCTCTAATGACCACTCCTCTGTCACAAATTCCTCAGTCTACAGCCGAGATTGAAGAAATTCAAACAAGATCTAATGACCTTGCTGCACCTGTCCCTAAAGAAATTCCAGCTGCAATAGCTTAAGAAATTGCTGCTCTAAATGCAACCGAGGAAACTGCTCTTCAAATTCCTCAGTCTGAAGAAGTTCCTCCAATGCCTAAGGAAATTGTGGGCCGCTTCAAGCCAAACCTTCAAGCGAAGCCTAAGATGCCTTTCAAAAGCTCAAAGCGCCCCAAAATCATCAAGACGAATTTCCTCAACGAGCACATTTTCTTCACTAGGTCGAATCCTGATGACTCAGCAAGGGCCGGTCGCACCAGATTCTGGACTCCCACGTAGATGAACTACTATGCATTTGTGTTGTTTGACAAGGAGAAAGTCTTTGAGCATCAGGAAATCCCTCATGCGGACATGGAAACTATCCCATGCTTCTCATCGGTGCTCGCAATTTCTCACGATGCTGGAATTCTTCCATTCTACGTGGACATCTGTGATTGGAATGAAGAGCTGATTCTTCAATTCTATGTCACCTTGCACATCATAGGTGATGCCTGTGATATCAACTCTTGGGTCTTGGACTGGATGACTCGATCAACTCACTACACTGCTCCATCCTTTGAACTGCTTCGATCAGTCCCAATTCCAATTCCCTCAGAAGGTGCAAGATGCCTATTTGATGAACCTGCTATGCCCAACCACATGATGCAAGTGCAGATGAAGCTTTGGCTCCTGGACAACCTCAAAGGACTACCTTCCTTGTGAAGGATTTGCTCTATGTGCCCAGGACATTCTATCGCATTCTGACCAAAACCATCATCCTTAGAAGGGTCACAACTTTGAAGAAGATGTGTAGGGAATCATGAAGAATATGCTCTTCGACATCATTCATGGGATTCCCATCAACTACCATGATTTCTTCGTGAGGACTTTGGCCAATGCAGCTTTAGCCCCATTTGAATTGAACCTTATGCTCCCTGGATCATGAAATTCATCGGATCAAGGTCTTCATTTCCATTCAAGGCTGAGTTTCAGAATCACTTCAGCTTTCTGCCTCCTATTGAAGTCCTCAAGCACACACTCACTATAGTTGAAGGAAAATCCAAGGCATTTATTGATGAAGGTACTCGTCCATTTGATGGCCAGTTTCGCAAAGCTGCATCTTATTCCACCAATGATGACACTACAACCCAAGACTCTACTTCAAAAGCCTTAGTGCAAAAGCCTCAAGAGTCTGCCCCTCGTGTGATGACTGATCGTGAGCTTCTTATAAGTCTTCACCAACAGGTTAATCACAATCACAAGTGGGTCAAGCGTCAGTTTGGTTCACTTCTTCGAGACATGATTGTCATGCACAACATTGTGAGGAAGAACCAGTACTACCTCCATGAAGTCTTCAACCGCACTTGGGCCATTTTGTCTCACCTCAAGACTCCTGAAGAAATGAAGGAGATGAATCTTGAGCAGAACCTTGACTGGGCTCATCCTCCTCAGAAGAAATTCAAGAAAGTTCAAGTTGCTTAGCTGACTACAAGCTCATATTCTTCATCGTGCGAGGCAGATGAAGCTGAGGATATTGACGACACTACGGCGGGCCATGCATCGACAAACGACCCCGACAACACAAGCGCTCCTCCATCACCTACACGATGAAATTCTTCAAGGGGCGTTAGTCCTCAGTTTTCGTCCCTTTTGGTCTTCGATGACAAAGTGGCAGAAAATTTGAGTTAGTCTTCAAGCGGGTATCTATATATGAGCTGTTTTTTTTATGTTACAACTCTCACTCTTCTCAAGCTTTTGTTGGTTTAGTTGTAAACTTAAGTCCGATGGTGGTCTGACTCTTTTGAACTGCTTTCCGCATGCTATTTCCTCAAATTACCTTAATGCATGCATGCTGAATTTTTTCAGACACCATTTTCATCATGCATTTAAAATTCTTAATATCATATGTTAAATGCGTGTATAAATTATAAGATATAGGGGGAGTTCTCCATGTTTTTAACCTACCATGTGCATTTGCAGTCCAAAGCAAATTCCTCAAATATGCACATCTTCAATGGAGTTCTTCTATATCTTGCAATCAAATTCCTCAAACTCAGTACTTACACTTCATATTTTTATCCCTGTCGAAAACTTAACCTATTTGTCATCAATCATTAAAAAGGGGGAGATTGTAAGTGCATCTAGTGCCCCTTAGTGACTTTGGTGTATTGAAGACTTATAATTTAAGAGACTGATGCGTTTGTGAGTGTATACATGCTCTATAAGTCAATGAGAAATTTGATATATTAAGAGATTACCGACCCCTAAAACTAGATGTCTTCAATTGAAGACTTAGGTGAAGACTTTTTGAAGACTTTGGTATCCCCTGAAGACTTTGAAAATGAAGAAGTTGGTGTGAACTGGAAAATACGAATGAGGACTATGAAGCATGAAGAATTTTGTTTTCGTAGTTTAATTTCCTTTCTTTGAGTCATGGGAAACACCATACTATTAAATGGGGCTTAGGTAATACTAAGGAAAATTTCCAACTGATGCTCAACTCAAAATCCTCAACCTATCCAATCCTTCGAGTGAAGCCTTTGGAAATCTCTTACAGTTCAGTCAAGTTCCTCAGTGACAGAGACGATTTTCTTCTGTCTTTGAGGAAATTGGTCTGACCGAGGAGTTAGGATTTTGCGAGTGTGAATTTCCTTCAAGTGAGGAATATGATAAGTCTCAGGACTTTCATAGTTCAAAATTCAGACCGTTGATGTGCTTAGCGCCAGCTGTCCCCAATAATCCTATCCACATTACGGTCATATCATTGGGGGCATTTATGTATTATCATGTCAGGTTGCACCCTGGCTATAAATAGCCACCCCCCCAACCACTACTTGGTTGGTTGCTCCGAGAGAAAATTGACACTTGTTATTTGAGAGCAACCCATTCTTCGAGGACTTTGAGAGAAAATCATCACTGAGGAAAAACCAAACCACCAAACCCAAAGTGTTTGAGCATCACTCAAGAGATTGTTCCTGTCTGGAACCGATGCTTGTTACCTTTGAAAACTGTGTATCTTCCAGACGGTTAAGTGTCATGGTCTAGTGCATCCTGTAGTCAATTGGGGATCACCGAGTGACCTTGGTCTAGACCATCCAGCAGTCAACTATGGATCGTAGGGTGACCATTTTGTGAGGGTTATGGAAGTCTACCCTGAAGACTTACCACGAGTATTGGTTGAGGACTTTGTGACCTTAGCTCAAGGAGAATACGGTAAGGACTATGTGTCCTAGGACTGTGTGTCCTCTGGTTTAAATACTAGGCGTCCCCAAACTAGATGTACAACTATCACAGCTGTTGGAACTAGGTCATCAAACCATTGTCTTCATCTAGCTACCTGGTTCTATTTCCTCAACCCTTTCATTTCCTCATATACCTATTGATGAAATTGATCTTTACTGTTTGAAGAAATTGACTGAAGACTTTCAAAATTTTCTCACCTCAAATTCTTCAAGTTACCTTGTTCCTCACATGGTTATCCTATATTACGCTACCTGTAATCTGTGCATGCTTAATTTCATCATGATGACTATGCTACTGCTATATTTCTCATGCACTTGAGTACTTATTCCGCTCCTAGTTATTCATCACATTTCAAATTCCTCAAGTTGTAATTTCTCAATGATGAATTTGTAAAAATCGCCTATTCACCCCCCTCTAGTCGATAAAACCCACTTTCAAAGATGTTGTGAACAGATTGGGTTGAGTTTAGCATAGAGGAGGATTGGGTCCGATCACATTCACTTAGATGAAAATCAACTTGCAGAATTAGCAATAAGTGAATGTTGTTAAGGACATTGCAAACTCATATATATAGGCAATGAAGAACATAAATTTCCTAGTTTGAAAATTTTAAAAACTTGAGGATTTTGCAAACTTGAGGAATTTGAAATTTTGAAAAATTTGCAAAATGGCGAAAAACTAAACTTTAAAGAATTTCAACTATTGTTGGTGGCATGACCCACCGTATAAGAATGATGATTTAAGACACCGCGTACAATTGTCATAGGGTTCTGAGAATCAAATTCTTCTATAATTTCTTCACACTTAGAGTGTTATTCTTCATTGGTTGAAGAAAAATGTTACTTCCTGTGTTGCACATCTAAGTCATCAATTTTGCATAGGTGTTAGGATGTGTGTCTTTTCAAAGAACATTTGAAGATACTAAGATATTTAGCTCACACCCCTACTTGCAAAATATCTTTTCATCCAAGGCTTTGTGAAGATATCAACCAGTTGTTCTTCAGTGGGAATGTGGTCAATGGAGATGTCGCCCTTGAGTACATGATCTTGACGAAAATGATGACAAATCTGGATGTGCCTTGTCTTGGAATGCTGAACTGGGTTGTAAGCAATCTTGATTGCGCTCTCGTTGTTGCAGTAGAGAGGCACATTCTTCACCTTGATGTCGTAGTCCTTTAGGGTTTGCTTCATCCATAGCAACTGAGCGCAGCATGAACCAACAACAATGTACTCAGCTTCAGAAGTAGATAGTGACACGCAGTTCTGCTTCTTCGAGGACCAACAGACTAAGGATAGTCCGAGTAAATGACATGTGCCTGAGGTTGACTTGCGATACACACGATCTCCAGCATAGTCAGCATCTGAGTATCCAACGAGGTGAAGATTTGAGCCCTTGGGATACCATAATCCAAGTGCTGATGTGCGAGCTAAGTATCGAAAAATATGTTTCACGGCCTTATGGTGTGATTCCTTCGGTGTTGCATGGAATTGGGCACACATGCAAACACTCAGCATAATATCAGTCCTAGTTGCACATAGATACAATAAAGAGCCAATCATGGAGCGATATACGTTCTGATCGAAATCTTTACCATTTCGTCAATGCAGAGGTGGGCTTTTGAAGGCATTGGAGTTTTGACGCCTTTGCAATCTTGCGTGTCGAATCTCCTCAATACATCCTTGAGGTATTTATCTTGAGAGATGAAGATGCCATTGTCTAGCTGGAAAATTTGAAGACCTAAGAAGAATTTCAACTCTCCCATCATAGACATTTGATATTATTCACTTATCATATAGGCAAATTCATCACTGTAACGTTTGTCAGTACAGCCAAAGATAATATCGTCTACATATATTTGGCACATGAACAGTTCATTGTCATAGGATTTAGTGAAAATAGTTAGGTCGAGTGAACCGAGTTTGAAGCCTTTCTTCATGAGGAATTCCTTCAGAGTGTCGTACCACGACCGAGGGGCCTGCTTGAGGCCATAGAGGGCCTTGTTGTGTCTGAAGACTTTGTCAGGATGCTTAGAGTCTTCACAACTTGGGGGTTGAGCAACATATACTTCTTCCTCAAGCTTACCATTGAGTAATGTATTTTTCACATACATTTGCTATAATATGATATCATTATGGTTAGCATAAGCAAGCAATATCTGAATAGCTTCAAGTCTAGCAACAGGTGCAAAAGTTTCATCAAAGTCAATTCCTTCAACCTGTGTGTAGCCTTGAGCTACAAGATGAGCCTTATTTCTTACCACAAGGCCATTTTCATCTTGATTGTTGCGGTAGATCCACTTGGTAGCTATGATGTTCTGATTGCGAGGATCTGGACGCTTGAGAAGTTCCCACACGTTGTTTAGCTTGAATTGATGCAATTCCTCTTGCATAGCTTGAATCCACTCAGGCTCCTTGGATGCTTCATCAACTTTGGTGGGATCTATGATAGAGACAAAAGCAAAGTGCCCATAAAAGTTAGTCAAATGTGAAGCTTTTGAGCGAGTGAGTCATCGATGATTTTGTCAATCTGCACTTCATTTCTACTCGTCGATGAGCAGGTTGACGTGGCTGAGGATTTTCTTCAGCACCATTTTCTTCAGGTGTATGAGTATGAATGTCTTCATTAGTTGGAATGACTTCCTCATTAGGTTGAGGTTCTTCACTGGGTATGACATCTTCAGTAGCCTTCATCTTAATGTATTCCTCAACAGACTTCTCATCTAGCACATGAGGCACGTGCTCTCTTTGCGAGCCGTCAGTTTCATCGAACCACACATTTACAGTTTCAACAACCTTTTGGTGGTAAGTGCTGAAGACTCTGTAGGTGTTCGAGTCCTTTTCTTAACCAAGCATAAAACCCTCATGTGCTTTTGGTGCAAATTTAGAACTATGGTGAGGATCTCTAATCGAGAATTTTTCATCGAAGACTTTGAGATAACTTACATTGGATTTCTTTCCAGTCATGAGTTCATATGAAGTCTTCTTGAAAAATTTGCGAAGATATACCCTGTTTAAGATGTCGCAAGCTATATCAATTGCTTCAGGCCGGAAGCGAAGAGGGGTCTTGTATTCATAAAGCATGGTGCGAGCCATCTCAATAAGAGTCTTGTTCTTGCGCTCCCCGATGCCGTTCTGCTGAGGAGTTAATGGGGCAGATAGCTCATGAGTAATACCAAGTTCATCAAGATATCCATCAAGATTGGTGTTCTTGAACTCAGTCCCATTATCACTCCGATATGCTTGATCTTGACATCAAAGTTTGTTGAGGCCCTTGAAGCAAATCGTCTGAAGACATCCTGCACTTCAGACTTATAAATAATAATATGCACCCAAGTGTAATGGGAGAAATCATCAACAATGACAAAGCCATACAAACTTGAAGAATTTGTTAGTGTGGAATAATGAGTGGGCCAAAGAGGTCCATGTGAAGCAATTCAAAAGGTCGAGTCGTGGTCATGATTGTCTTTGATGGATGCTTGGTTTTGGTCATCTTCCCAGACTCACAAGCACCACATAGGTGGTCATTGAGGAATTTGACACCTTCAATACCAATGACGTGCTTTTTCTCCACGAGCATGTGTAGGACCGAAAGTATGTCTAGAGGGGGTGGTTAGACTACTTGACCAAATAAAAGTTTTGCCTACACCAAGTTTTAGGGTTGACAGTTTTTAGCATTTCATGGCAAGTCAACTACATCCTACACATGCAAGTCTATGAGTATACAGGAGTGGAAAGTAACAACAAGCATGTATAGAATGGATAGGGTAGGAAGATCAAACGCAATTGTAGATATGATGATTTTTCCCGTGGTTTCGGTAGGTGGCGCTATCGTACATCCACGTTTATGGAGTCTTCAACCCATGGAGGGTAACGGTCACGAGAGTCCACGGAGGGCTCCACCCAAAAGGGTCCACGAAGTAGCAACCTTGACTATTCCATAACGGCTTCCGTCCACGAAGGACTAGCCTCACTATGGGTAGATCTTCACGAATTAAGCGATCTACTTGCCCTTACAAACTTCTTGGTTCACTTCACAACACGAAGTAGGAGGCTCCCAAGCAACACCTAACCAATCTAGGAGGCACCACCCTCCAAAAGGTAATAGGCTCGGTAATGACGATGAACTCCTTGCTCTTGTACTTCAAGATGATAGACTCCTCAGCACCCAATCACGCTCTCACAAATTTTGCATGGTGGAAGAGATGGGATTGGTGGAAAGCTACTTGGGGAGGCTAGAAATCAAGATCCATATGATTGGAGTGGAAGATCTTGACCTCAACACAAGGGTAGGTGGTTCTCTCAGAAAATCTGATAGGATAGGTATGGAATAGTTCTGAGTGCTTCTCTCTCGAGTAGGTGGTGGCGAAGGGGTATATATAGGCATCCCAAAAATCCAACCGTTACACACAAAATTACCAACTCGGTGACACCGAGGTGTTAATCTCGGTGGTACCGAAGTGACCAAAAGGTGGCAACTTTTGAATCTCGATGAGACCGATATAGGAAACTCGGTTGCACCGATAAGGTGACCAATGGTCAGATTTCCAATCTCGGTGACGCCAATCCAACATTCTCGGTGGGACCGAAAATGTGAATTTGCATAACAGAAAGTTGGCAACCTAAACTCGGTGGCACCGGTATAGAATCGGTTTCACCGAAGTGGCTAGGGTTTGGCAGAGTCTGTCTAGGTTCTGGAATCGGTGGCACCGGTATGGGAAAGTTGGTTGCACCGATTTTGAGTGTTAGTTATAGAACAGACTTTGGTGGGAGAGTTTGTGGATGTTTTTGGCGACTATCACTTATGCACGTTTGAGCATATTGTTCACCAACAAAACCTTACCCCCTTTTTATAGTATTGGCTTTCCTATGGACTCAAAGTGATTTATCACAAATATAAAATGTAGAGTGCTCTTGCTTGAAGCTTGGCCAACCTATTTCCTTGCATCTTGGGGTATGTCCACACTCTCCTTTTGCCAATCCTATCATTGAACATTTCCTGAAATATACTTGGTGGAAATATTAGTTCAATGACTTATATGTTGTCATTAATTACCAAAACCACTAAGGGAGCAAATGTGCTTTCAATCTCCCCCTTTTGGTAATTGTTGACAACATATAGATCAAAGCTTCGACATATGATAAAATCAATTAATATAATCGTCGCTTTGAGAGGTATGTGATAAGCAAGAGCTCACCCTAAATTTATGCATTTTTTTGAATTTGCGTTTGAATGCAAATGCACAATCGATTAGGTATATGGGGCACTTCTTCCATGTCACGTACAACTTGGTGGTGTGCGAGAATAATTAGAATGAATAACAACGCACAACACAATCAAGCAAAGGTGAATGATCATCTCATAACCATTAAGATGATAGGAAATAGTTGCATCACACATAACAACGTATGATCACACATAAACACAAAAGTATCTCACGTCAAACCAAAAGAACCAAATGTTTTGAAAAGCAATAAACACCAAAACGCTCTCTCGCTCGAAGCCTAAAGATCTATATACACTTCTCCCCCTTTGGGAACAAGTTACCAGAAAGTTCAAAGGCATACATCTAAACGTTCTTGGGCAAATCTCCTCCGGTTGTTGATGAAGGAGTCGAGATGACAGCTTCGGCGAAGATCTCTGCAGATGTCGTGGATGGAGTTCGAGTGACAGCTGGAGGAACTAGAGCAGATGGAGCAAGAGCTGTGCTGACAGTGGCAGGAGCTAACGAAGAGGGCGTCAAGTCTTGTGTAGGCACTATGGCTGATCTGGCCTGAGTGGGGAACTAAGTGCCCGACCTTAGAGGTGATTCATCATCATCATCATCATCATCATCATCTGAAGTAGAAGAGACCCAAGGGATGTGCACGGAGTCAACTTCATGTTGAAGCTCTATGACTGTCTTAGTCAGCCTGTCCACCTTATCAGTAAGGGTCTTGATTCTGGTTTCAAAGATCCTGACAAGATTGTTCTGGTTGTCCAGAATCCCCTTAATATCCTTCTGCATGCCCTGAACTGATGCTATCAACAGATCCCTTTGCTCGTTCCTGGATCGAGGGGCTTGAGCACTAGTGGCTCTAACTGCCTCTGCCTCTGCCTGAGCTGCAACTAAAGTGGGATGATCAGCATCCATCACCACAACATTGTCCTCAAGATCTGGCTATAGGGGTAAATGAGGATGATCTAGAGCAAAGATGTGCTTCTCCAATTTTGAATTGATAAGCATCTGGATGTAGGGTGCATAACAGCAGGAGCGCTTCTGATCAGCAGCAACCCTATTGATTGTCTCAACAATCAAATCCATGACTCTGATCCTGGTATGTTTGTCAAGGTGGATCAACATATTGATGGAGTAGCCTCGGATCATCTTATCATCTTATGACTTGGGCATCAAAGTATGCCTCAGAATGGTGTTCATCGTGTGGAGGCCAGCCTGAAGAAAGTAGATTGATCCTAGCCTATGAGACTTCACATTGACAGTAGGGATCTCCTTGTACATATTAGCCATAGCATTGTGGCTAGCCTTGGATTCTGAGTATACATCCAAGTCACCATTCTATGCTTCAGGAACTACTAAGATATCAGCCCATTCTTCAACAGTTGATTCATACCTTGCACCTTCAGTCATCCATACAATTCTACCATTTCCGTAGAAGTGTGCAGTGGAGTAGAATTGCATGATCATCTCATTGTTCCAAGCTGTGAATTCTCTTCCAACAAACTCATCCAAGCCTATGCAATGGAAATTGTCTTGGACACTTGGAAAGTAGTCCTCATTCTACGTGATGAATTTCCAATCAACATACCGCATATCACTCATAGCTGGACTCTTGTCAAAGAGCACAGTGTCATAGAAGTCCTGTTGCTCCTTGGTATAAAATCTGTAGTCCACAGCTGTCTTCTTCCTCTAAGCATAATGATCTACAGCTCTCCAAGATCTTACTCCCGAATCCTTCCTCTTCCTCATATCTTCAGCCAGTGGGTAGCTGGCATTGTGTACTGGAAGATGTGGTCTGAGCTTCATCAAAGTTGTCAAATCATCATCAACTTCAGCTCTGGAGGCAGTCCCTTTGTTCTTCTCAGAAGCTGGAATCTGCCTAGTTGTCCTCTTAGGCTTCTCAATAGCAGCCTTCTTGGATGTGCCAGTCTTTGGCATAGCATCATACATCAGTTTCTTTCCCTTCTTCTTGGGAGGAGCTTTTGTAGCTGGCTCATCCTCCTCTTCCTCGACAGCAGCACCAGTTGCTTCCTCTTGATCCTATTACATGGAGGTGTTGGGAGACGTAGTAGTAAATCAAAATTTTCCTACGTGTCACCAAGATCTATCTATGGAGAAACCAGCAACGAGTGGGGAGAGATTGCATCTTCATACCTTTGAAGATCGCTAATCGGAAGCGTTACAAGAACGCGGTTGATGGAGTCATACTCGCAGCGATTCAGATCGCGGTGGATTCCGATCTAAGCGCCGAACAACGGCGCCTCCGCGTTCAACACACGTGCAGCCCGGTGACGTCTCCTACGCCTTGATCCAGCAAGGAGGAAGTTGAGGTTGGGGAAGAGCTCCAATAGCAGCACGACGGCGTGGTGGTGGTGGAGTAGCAAGGTATTCCTGCAGGGTTTCGCCTAAGCGCTGCGGAGGAGGAGGAAGAGAGGGAGGGCTTTGCCGTGAGAGAGAGAGAGTTCAGATCTATTCTCAAAAGGCCAAAACCTCAAGTATATATAGGAGGAGGGAGAGGGAGGTCTGGCTTGGACTCTCCTCCAAGGAGGAGAGCTTCGGCCGAATCAAAGGGACAGTCCACCTCCCACAAGGGAGGTGGATCTCCTCCTTTTCAAAGTCCTTTGCCCTTATCTCTAGATCTCCAGCCACATGGGCCTTTCTAGACGGTCTTCGCCAGCCCAATAAGGGCTGGAACACCTCCTCTAAGGGCCCATGAAGTCCTTTGGTCGTCACACCCCTCCCGGGGGTCCTCCAGCACCCTCCCGGCACTCCCGGTACACTATCGATGAGCCCGAAAACTTTCCGGTGACCAAAACTGGACTTCCTATATATCAATCTTTACCTCCGGACCATTCCGGAGCTCCTGTGACGTCCGGAATCTCATCCGGGACTCCGAACAACTTTCGGTAATCACGTATACCATTTCCCTATAACCCTAGCGTCATCGAACCTTAAGTGTTTAGACCCTACGGGTTCGGGAGACACGTGGACATGACCGAGACACTTCTCCAGCCAATAACCAACAGCGGGATCTGGATACCCATGTTGGCTCCCACATGCTCCACGATGATCTCATCGGATGAACCACGATGTCGGGGATTCAATCAATCCCGTATACATTTCCCTTTGTCTATCGGTATGATACTTTCCCGAGATTCGATCGTCGGTATCTCTATACCTTGTTCAATCTCGTTGCCGGCAAGTCTCTTTACTCGTTTCGTAATACATCATCCCGTGGCTAACTCCTTAGTCACTTTGAGCTCATTATGATGATGTCTTACCGAGTGGGCGCAGATATACCTCTCCGTCACACGGAGTGACAAATGCCAGTCTCGATTGGTGCCAACCCAACAGACACTTTCGGAGATACCCGTAGTGCACCTTTATGGCCACCCAGTTACATTGTGACATTTGGCACACCCAAAGCATTCCTACGGTATTTGGGAGTTGCACAATCTCATGGTCTAAGGAAACGATATTTGACATTGAAAAGCTTTAGCAAACGAACTAGACGATCTAGTGCTATGCTTAGAATTGGGTCTTGTCCATCACATCATTCTCCTAATGAGTTGATCCCGTTATCAACGACATCCAATTTCCATGGCCATGAAACCGTGACCATCTATTGATCAACGAGCTAGTCAATTAGAGGCTCACCAGGGACATGTTGTGGTCTATGTATTCACACATGTATTATGGTTTCCGGTTAACACAATTATAGCATGAACAATAGACAATTATCGTGAACAAGGAAATACAACAATAACCATTTTATTATTGCCTCTAGGGCATATTTCCAACAGTCTCCCACTTGCACTAGAGTCAATAATCTAGTTACATTGTGATGAATCGAACACCCATAGCATTCTGGTGTTGATCATGTTTTGCTCGTGCGAGAGGTTTAGTCAACGGATCTACGACATTCAGATCCGTATGTACTTTACAAATATCTATATCTCCCTCCTAAATGTAATCACGGATGGAGTTGAAGAGGTGCTTGATGTGTCTTGTCTTCTTGTGAAACCTGGGCTCCTTCGCAAGGGCAATAGCTCCAGTGTTGTCACAGAATAGAGTCCTCGGGCCCGACGCACTTGGAATTACTCCTAGGTCGGTGATGAACTCCTTCATCCAAACTCCTTCCTTTGCTGCTTCCGAAGCAGCTATGTACTCTGCTTCACATGTAGATGCCGCCATGATGCTTTGCTTGCCGCTGCACCAGCTAACTGCCCCTCCGTTCAAAATATACACGTATCCGGTTTGCGACTTGGAGTCGTCCGGATCTGTGTCGAAGTTAGCATCGACGTAACCCTTTACGACGAGCTCTTCGGCACCTCCATATACGAGAAACATGTCCTTTGTCCTTTTCAGGTACTTCAGGATATTCTTGACCGCTATCCAGTGTTCCGCTCCGGGATCACTTTGGTACCTCCCTACCAAACTTATGGCAAGGTTCACATCAGGTCTGGTACACAGCATGGCATACATAATAGAGCCTATGGCTGAAGCATAGGGGATGACACTCATCTCTTCTCTATCCTTTGCCGTGGTCGGGCATTGAGTCGTCCTCAGTCTCACACCCTGTAACACAGGCAAGAACCCCTTCTTGGACTGATCCATATTGAACTTCTTCAATATCTTTTCAAGGTATGTGCTTTGTGAAAGACCTATGAGGTGTCTCGATCTATCTCTATAGATCTTAATACCTAATATGTAAGCAGCTTCTCCAAGGTCCTTCATCCAAAAACACTTATTCAAGTAGGCCTTTACACTTTCCAAGAGTTCTATACATCTCCCATTATCAGTATGTCATCCACATATAATATGAGAAATGCTATAGAGCCCCCACTCACTTTCTTGTAAATACAGGGTTCTCCATAAACCTGTACAAACCCAAACGCTTTAATCACCTCATTAAAGCGAATGTTCCAACTCCGAGATGCTTGCACCAGCCCATAGATGGAGCGCTGGAGTTTGCATACTTTGTTAGCATCTTTAGGATCGACAAAACCTTCCGGCTGCATCATATACAATTCTTCGTTCAGGAAGCCATTTAGGAATGCCGTTTTGACGTCCATTTGCTAGATCTCATAATCATAAAATGCGGCAATTGCTAACATGATTCGGACAGACTTCAACATTGCTATGCGTGAGAAAGTCTCATCGTAGTCAACTCCTTGAACTTGTCGATAACCCTTAGCGACAAGCCGAGCCTTATAGACGGTCACATTACCATTCGCGTCAGTCTTCTTCTTAAAGATCCATTTATTTTCAATGACTCGCTTATCATCAAGCAAGTCCACCAAAGTCCACACTTTGTTCTCATACATGGATCCTATCTCGGATTTCATGGCTTCAAGACATTTGTTGGAATCCGGGCCCGCCATCGCTTCTTCATAGTTCGAAGGTTCACCGTTGTCCAACAACATGATCTCCAGGACAGGGTTGTCGTACCACTTTGGTGCGGAACGTGTCCTAGTGGACCTTCGATGTTCTATAGTAACTTGATCTGAAGTTTCATGATCATCATCATTAACTTCCTCTCTAGCCGGCGTAGGCTCCTCAGGAACAACTTCCTGTGTTGCGCTACTCTCCGGTTCGAGTGGAGGTACAATTACCTCATCAAGTTCTATTTTCCTCCCACTTACTTCTTTCGAGAGAAACTCTTTCTCGAGAAAGGATCCATTCTTGAAAAACAAAGACTTTGCCCTCGGATCTTAGGTAGAAGGTATACCCAATAGTCTCTTTGGGATATCCTATGAAGACACACTTTTCCGCTTTGGGTTCGAGCTTCTAAGATTGAATTTTCTTCACATAAGCATCGCATCCCCAAACTTTTAGAAACGACAGCTTAGGTTTCTTTCCAAACCATAATTCATACGGTGTCGTCTCAATGGATTTTGATGGTGCCCTATTTAAAGTGAATGCAGCAGTCTCTAATGCATATCCCCAAAATGATAGCGGTAAGTCGGTAAGAGACATCATAGACCGCATCATATCTAATAGAGTGCGATTACGACGTTCAGACACACCATTTCTCTGAGGTGTGCCAGGCGGCGTGAGTTGTGAAACAATTCCACATTTCCTTAGGTGTGTGCCAAACTCGTGACTTAAATATTCTCCGCCACGATCAGATCGTAGGAACTTTATTTTCCTGTAATGTTGATTCTCTACCTCACTCTGAAATTCCTTGAACCTTTCAAAGGTTTCAGACTTGTGTTTCATTAAGTAGACATACCCATATCTGCTCAAGTCATTAGTGAGGGTGAGAACATAACGGTAGCCACCACGAGCCTCGACACTCATTGGACCGCATACATCGATATGTATTATTTCCAACAAGTTAGTAGCTTGCTCCATTGTTCCAGAGAACGGAGTCTTAGTCATCTTGCCCATGAGGCATGGTTCGCACGTGTCAAATGATTCGAAATCAAGAGACTCCAAAAGTCCATCAGTATGGAGCTTCTTCATACGTTTAACACCAATATGACCAAGGCGGCAGTGCCACATGTAAGTGGGACTATCGTTATCAACCTTACACTTTTTGTTACTCACACTATGGACATGTGTAACATCACGTTCTAGATTCATCAAAAATAAACCATTGACCAACGGGGCATGACCATAAAACATTTCTCTCATATAAATAGAACAACCATTATTCTCAGATTTAAATGAGTAGACATCTCGCATCAAGCGAGATCCAGATACAATGTTCATGCTCAAACCTGGTACTAAATAACAATTATTAAGGTTTAACACTAATCCCGAAGGTAGATGTAGAGGTAGCGTGCCGATGGAGATCACATCGACCTTGGAACCATTCCCGACGCGCATCGTCACCTCGTCCTTTGCCAGCCTCCGCTTATTCTGCAGCTCCTGCTTGGAGTTACAAATGTGAGAAACTCCACCGGTATCAAATACCCAGGAGCTACTACAAGCGCTGGTTAGGTACACATCAATAACAAGTATATCACATATACCTTTAATGTTGCTGTCCTTCTTATCCGCTAAGTACTTGGGGCAGTTCCGCTTCCAGTGAACGGTACCCTTGCAGTAAAAGCACTCAGTCTCAGGCTTGGGTCCATGCTTGTTCTTCTTCTTTCCGGCAACTTGCTTACCGGCCGCGGCAACAGCTTTCCCGTCCTTATTGAAGTTCTTCTTACCCTTGCCTTTCTTGAAACTAGTGGTCTTATTCACCATCAACACTTGATGCTCCTTTTTGATCTCGACCTCCGCTCATTTCAGCATTGAGTACAACTCATGAACGGACTTCTCCATCCCTTGCATGTTGTAGTTCATCACAAAGATCTTGTAGCTAGGTGGAAGCGACTGGAGGATTCTGTCAATGACCGAGTCATCCGGGAGATTAACTCCGAGCTGAGTCAAGCGGTTGTGTAGCCCAGACATCTTGAGGATGTGCTCACTGACAGAACTATTCTCGTCCATCTTACAGCTGAAGAACTTGTCGGAGACGTCATATCTATCGACCCGGGCATGAGCTTGGAAAACCAGTTTCAGCTCTTGGAACATCTCATATGCTCCGTGTTGCTCAAAACGCTTTTGTAGCCCCGATTCTAAATTGTAAAGCATGCCGCACTGAACAAGGGAGTAATCATCACAGCGTGTCTGCCAAGCGTTCATAACGTCTTGTTCCGCTGGGAGAATCGGTGTGTCACCTAGTGGTGCATCAAGGACATACAATTTCTTGGAAGCTATGAGGATGATCCTCAAGCCACAGACCTAGTCCGCATAGGTGCTTCCATCATCTTTCAGTTTGGTTTTCTCTAGGAACGCGTTGAAATTGAGGGTGACATTTGCGTTGGCCATTGGATCTATAATATAGTTTGTAAAGGTAATTTTAGACTAAGTTCATGATAATTAAGTTCACATAATCAAATTATTTAATGAACTCCCACTTAGATAGACATCTCTCTAGTCATCCAGCTGACACATGATCCATGTCAACTAGCCCGTGTCCGATCATCATGTGAGACGGACTAGTCATCCATCGTGAACATCTCCATGTTGATCGTATCTTCCATACAACTCCTGTTCGACCTTTCGGTCTTCCGTGTTCCGAGGCCATGTCTGTACATGCTAGGTTCGTCAAGTCAACCTAAGTGTTTCGCATGTGTAAATCTGGCTTACACCCGTTGTATGCGAACGTTAGGACCTATCACACCCAATCATCACGTGGTGCTTCGGAACAACGATCCTTAGCAACGGTGCACAGTTAGGGTGGACACTTTGCTTGAAATTTTAGTGAGAGATCATCTTATTTACTACCGTCGTTCTAGGCAAATAAGATGTAAACATGATAAACATCACATGCAATCAATATAGTGACATGATATGGCCATTCTCATCTTGCTCCTTTGATCTCCATCTTCGGGGCACCATGATCATCACTATCACTGGCACGACACCATGATCTCCATCATCATGATCTCCATCATCATGATCTCCATCATTGTGTCTTCATGAAGTTGTCTCACCAACTATTACTTCTACTACTATGGCTAACGTTTAGCAATAAAGTAAAGTAATTACATGGCGTTTATGATTGACACGCAGGTCATACAATAAATAAGACAACTCCTATGGCTCCTGCCGGTTGTCATACTCATCGACATGCAAGTCGTGAATCCTATTACAAGAACATGATCAATCTCATACATCACAATGCATCACATCACATCCTTTGGCCATATCACATCACAAGGCATATGCTGCAAAAACAAGTTAGACGTCCTTTAATTTGTAGTTGCAAGTTTTTACGTGGCTGCTATAGGTTACTAGCAAGAACGTTTCTTACCTACGCCAAAACCACAACTGATATGCCAATTGCTATTTACCCTTCATAAGGACCCTTTTCATCGAATCCAATCCGACTAAGGTGGGAGAGACAGACACTCGCTAGCCACCTTATGCAACATGTGCATGTCAAGCGGTGGAACCAGTCTCACGTAAGCGTACGTGTAAAGTCGGTCCGGGCCGCTTCATCCCACAATACCGCGGAATCAAGATAAGACTAGTAGTGGTAAGAAAATTAACAAAATCGACGCCCACAACTGCTTTGTGCTCTACTCGTGCATAGATTCTACGCATAAACCTGGCTCTGATACCACTGTTGGGAGACGTAGTAGTAAATCAAAATTTTCCTACGTGTCACCAAGATCTATCTATGGAGAAACCAGCAATGAGTGGGGAGAGATTGCATCTTCATACCTTTGAAGATCGCTAAGCGGAAGCGTTACAAAAACGCGGTTGATGGAGTCGTACTCGCAGTGATTCAGATCGCGGTGGATTCCGATCTAAGTGCCAAACAACGGCGCCTCCGCGTTCAACACACGTGCAGCCCGGTGACGTCTCCTATGCCTTGATCCAGAAAGGAGGAAGGAGAGGTTGGGGAAGGGCTCCAACAGCATCACGACGGCGTGGTGGTGGTGGAGTAGCAAGGTATTCCGGCAAGGCTTCGCCTAAGCGCTGCGAAGGAGGAGGAAGAGAGGTAGGGCTTTGACGTGAGAGAGAGAGTTCAGATCTGTTCTCAAAAGGCCAAAACCTCAAGTATATATAGGAGGAGGGAGAGGGAGGTCTTGCTTGGACTCTCCTCCAAGGAGGAGAGCTTCGGCCGAATCAAAGGGAGAGTCCACCTCCCACAAGGGAGGTGGATCTCCTCCTTTTCAAACTCCTTTGCCCTTATCTCTAGATCTCCAGCCACATGGGATTTTTAGAAGGTCTTGGCCAGCCAAATAAGGGCTGGCACACGTCCTCTAAGGACCCACGAAGTCCTTTGGTCGTCACACCCCTCCCGGGGGTCCTCCGGCACCATCCCGGCACTCCCGGTACACTACCAATGAGCTCGAAAACTTTCCGGTGACCAAAATTGGACTTCCTATATATCAATATTTACCTCCGGACCATTCCGGAGCTCCTCGTGATGTCCGGGGTCTCATTCGGGACTCCGAACAACTTTCGGTAATCACGTATACCATTTCCCTATAACCCTAGCGTCATCGAACCTTAAGTGTGTAGACCCTACGGGTTAGGGAGACACGTGGACATGACGGAGACACTTCTCTGGCCAATAACAAACAGCGGGATCTAGATACCCATGTTGGCTCCCACATGCTCCACGATGATCTCATCGGATGAACCACGATGTCGGGGATTCAATCAATCCCGTATACAATTCCCTTTGTCTATCGATATGATACTTGCCCGAGATTCGATCGTCGGTATCTCTATACCTTGTTCAATCTCATTGCCGGCAACTCTCTTTACTCGTTCCGTAATACATCATCCCGTGGCTAACTCCTTAGTCACTTTGAGTTCATTATGATGATGTCTTACCGAGTGGGCCCAGAGATACCTCTCCGTCACACGGAGTGATAAATCCCAGTCTCGATTCGTGCCAACCCAACAAGCACTTTCGGAGATACCCGTAGTGCACCTTTATAGCCACCCAGTTACGTTGTGACGTTTGGCACACCCAAAGCATTCCTACGATATCCGGGAGTTGCACAATCTCATGGTCTAAGGAAACGATACTTGACATTGAAAAGCTTTAGCAAACGAACTACACGATCTAGTGCTATGCTTAGAATTGGGTCTTGTCCATCACATCATTATCCTAATGATGTGATCCCATTATCAACGACATCCAATGTCCATGGCCATGAAACCGTGACCATTTATTGATCAACGAGCTAGTAAATTAGAGGCTCACCAGGGACATGTTGTGGTCTATGTATTCACACATGTATTATGGTTTCCGGTTAAGACAATTATAGCATGAACAATAGACAATTATCATGAACAAGGAAATACAACAATAACCATTTTGTTATTGCCTCTAGGGCATATTTCCAACAGGAGGTAGGCCTGCTAGTCACATGAATAATCCTCTTCCTAGACTTTGTCTCCCCTGCCTTCTTAGGCATAGCTTTCTTGGGGACTTCAAATGAGATAGTTGCTCTGGCAGTCTCATGAGCCTTGAAGGTTGAGGCAGGTGCATAGATCTTGCTGACAACCCTCCTAGAGGAAGTGGCTTCAGTAGCACACTTCCTTGCAGCTTTCTCTTGCTTCTTCGCAAGAATCTCTTTTGGAACGAAGTTTAAATCTTCTTCATATGAGTTCAGCTTCTTCCTGGTTCTGGTGGCAGACTTGGGCAACCCATGAGAGCTGGGGGTGCCTGGATCTGAGAAAGAACTAGATTCTAGGCTTATTCTAGAACTCATATCAACTCCTTGCTTTGGCAAATTCGGATTGTCTTCTAAGCCTGACATACTGTCCCTGTGAATAGAGTATAGGAGAGCACAAGAAGATGAGTCATCACAAAATGAGGCTGGTTTTTGAAATTTGAGCAATGATTTTTCAAAAGTTTTGCAATCTGTCAAATAGATATCGGCGTAGCCGAAAAGAAATTTTCGGTGGGGCGGAGACAAACTAACTCCTTAACAAGAACTTGGCAGTCTTTTTGGTAGGACCGAAAAGAGCCACTCGGTTCCACCGAGTCAGTTCTCAACCTCACTGAAAAGCATATCGGTGAGACCGATATTTTCATTTCAGTTCCACCAAGATTTATCGGGTGGATGGCAAAACACTAGAAAATCAATCTAACCTGAAATTTTGGAGTTTTAAGTGGATAGATATATGAGGAAGGGGTGCATAGATGATTAACAAGTATCTAATGCGCAAGAATCGGATGTGGAGCGCACTAGAGATCGAATCCATACCCTAGCTTGGCGCGGATCCTCTACAGCGGCGACGAGGTAGCAGATTTCGTCGACGGCAGCGATTCCCAGCGGCTGAGGAGCGTAGGAAGACAAGGGAGACGACCAGGGGTCTCGAGGCGGCAGCTTAGGGTTCTGAGGCGCGATGTTTGAAGATAGTAATTCAAAGCGTCGGGGTCCACATCATATATACCCTTCACTGTCGGTGATACCGATTTTATGTTTTCGATGTCATCGAGTTCCACAACTGTTAGTTGACAGGGAAACTTGGTGTAACCGAGAATATGAAATCGATGTTACCGAGATTGAAAACCAGATCAACCCTAGGCATGCGGTGAGACCCAGATTGTTGGGTTGGTTCCACCGAGATGCACTTGGGAGGTTTTAATGGTCATTTGTTGTCGATACGGAACTCCGAGTGCTCCACACACAAAGGGATCGAAAAGCACTTGTTCAAATTTTCTGATGCAGCATGAATGGAATATGAGGTGAGAAAGCATAGATAGCTAGAGAGTGGTGCTAGGCATTCTTGTCCATCCAATTAGCAAAATAGAAAATCAATAACCAAATAGCAACAATTGGATGTCCTCGAATAATAAAATAAATGCAAACCAACAAGCTCACACAATAAGATGTCAAAAGAACTCATGACAAACATGCACAAACACACTAGCATCTAACAAGCACTTGGGTGATGACGAAGTCATCTATATATGAGTATTTGACTTAGGATCCAAGTAAGAGTACTTGATCATAGGTCATACTCATCGTTTAAGCACAAGTGCGGTTACCACTTTTACATAAAGTTTTTGATGTTGTCACATACTAAGAGATGCTTTGACTCAAGTCTTAGAGTAAAGCTCCCCCTTAATGTGACATCCCCCCATAAGAGGGATAAACTAACCTAGGGTTTTGGCGATCAAGACTTCATGTTGGTGAGGTAGTTGTGGATGTTCAATGGTGATGAAGATCACCAAGAGTTGGGAGTATCCTTGTTGTTTCTATTGGAAATATGCCCTAGAGGCAATACTAAATTATTTATTATCATATTTCCTTGTTCATGATAATCGTTTATTATCCATGCTATAATTGTATTGATCGGAGACTTAGATGCATGTGTGGATACGTAGACAAAACCATGTCCCTAGTATGCCTCTAATAGACTAGCTTGTTGAACAAAGATGGTTAAGGTTTCCTAGCCATTGACATGAGATGTCATTTGATAATGGGATCACATCATTAGGAGAATCATGGGATGGACAAGACCCAAACTACAAACGTAGCATATGATCGTGTCAGTTTAATGCTACTGTTTTCTGCATGTCAAGTATCTATTCCTATGACCATGAGATCATGCAACTCACTGACACCGGAGGAGTGCCTTGTGTGTATCAAACATCGCAATGTAACTGGGTGACTATAAAGTTACTCTACAGGTATCTCCGAGGGTGTCTGTTGGGTTGGCATGGATCAAGACTGGAATTTGTTACTCCGTGTGACGGAGAGGTATCTCAGGGCCCACTCGGTAATACAACATCACAACAAGCCTTGCAAGCAATGTGACTAAGTGTTAGTCACGGGATCTAGTATTATGGAATGAGTAAAGAGACTTGCCGGTAATGAGGTTGAACTAGGTATGGAGATACCGACGATCGAATCTCGGGCAAGTAACATACCGAAGAACAAAGGGAACATCATACAGGACTAACTGAATCCTTGACATAGAGGTTCGACCGATAAAGATCTTCATAGAATATGTAGTAACCAATATGAACATCCAGGTCCCTCTATTGGTTATTTACCGCAGAGGTGTCCCAGTCATGTCTACATAGTTCTCGAACCCACAGGGTCTGCACACTTAAGGTTTGGTGAAGTTTCGGTAGTATAGAGTTATGTATGGTGGTGACCGAAGGTTGTTTGGAGTCCCAGATGAGATCCCAGATGTCACGGTGAGCTCCGGAATGGTCTGGAGGTAAATATTGGTATATAGGAAGTCCCATTTTGGTCGTCGGAAAAGTTTCGGGCTAATCGGTAATGTACCGGGAGTGCCGGTAGTGTACCGGGAGACCACCGGGAGGGGTATTTCGACCCAAGAAGATTCATGGGCTGTGGGAGAGTAAATACCAGCCTTTTTGGGATGGTGGAAGTCCCACACAAGGCCCATGCGGCTGGGAGAAAAAGCCCAAAGGGAAAAAGGTGGAAAATGGTCAAAAAAAGGAGGAATCCTAGTCCTACTAGGATTGGAGGAGGAGTCCTCCTCTCCTCCCCAGTTCGGCCGAATAAAAGGAGGCTTGGACCTTGTGCAAACCCTCTCCTCCCTACCTCCTATATATACTAGAGAATTTTAGGGTTTTGGCATATATCTTGAGTTGGAGTTTCTTTCTTTGCCTCTATTCTTGTAGAACTTGTTGAATTTCTAGACCATGAGGCTTATCTCTTAATTGGTGACAAGGTTGTTGCTTGAAGTTGCGGGAGCATCACTTGTGGCTTTGTAAGCACTGCTAGACTTGAGATGAAGTTTTTATTTATCTTTGAGTGTCATATCATGAGAAACAATCCTTCCAATGACTTCTGTAGGCTTGAGATCTTTGTAGTTTGGCATCATTTGGATCAATATGCACACGGTGTCGTATCTCTCATCCAAAGCTCTAAGTATCTTCTTGATAATGAATTTGTCGGTCATTTCGTCGCTTCCTAAGCCGGCAATCTCATTTGTGATGAGAGCTAGACTAGAGTACATCTCTACGACTCCTTCACCATCCTTCATCTTGAACTTGTGAAGCTGACCTTGAAGAACATCTAACTTGGATTCTCTCACGGACTCGGTTCCTTCGTGCATATCAACCAAAGTATCCCAAATCTCTTTTGCATTCTCAAGACGACTGATTTTGTAGAATTCTTCGGGGCATAAGGAGTTGAAGAGAATGTCGCATGCTTGAGCATTGAGTTGCAACATCTTCAACTCATCCGCGGTCGCTTCACGGTCTGGTTCCCATCCATTCACAAAGAACCCACCTTGCAAGCCAACACGAACAACAACCCAAATGGCGGGGTTATGACCAAGAATATGCATTTTCATTTTGTGCTTGTGAAAGAACAACATGATCCCTTGGTGGTTTTGATAATTCATGACAACATACATTATCTCTTGGACTGATATTGTTACCTACTGTATTTCAGATACAGTCTATAGAGAGGTCTGGCAAAAGGAGATTGTGGAGAAACCCAAAGATGCAAGGAAATAGGTTGGACAAGCTTCAAGCAAGAGGACTCTACATTTTATATTTGTGAGAAAACAGTTTGAGTCCATAGGAAAGCCAATACTATTAAAAGGGGTAAGGTTTTGTTGGTGAACAATATGCTCAAACGTGCACAGGTGATAGTGTTGGAAATATGCCCTAGAGGCAATAAATAAATTGTTTCTTATTATATTTCCTTGTTCATGATAATCGTTTATTATCCATGCTATAATTGTATTGATTGGAAACACATTGCATGTGTGGGTAAATAGATAACACTTTGTCCCTAGTATGCCTCTAGTGAACTAGCTCGTTAATCAAAGATGGTCAAGGATTCCTAGCCATTGACATGTGATGTCATTTGATAACGGGATCACAACATTAGGAGAATGATGTGATGGCCAAGACCCAAACTACAAACGTAGCGTATGATCGTGTCAGTTTATTGCTACTATTTCTGCATGTCAAGTATATGTTCTTATGACCATGAGATCATATAACTCACAGACACCGGAGGAGTGCCTTGTGTGTATCAAACGTCGCAACGTAACTGGGTGACTATAAAGGTGCTCTACAGGTATCTCCGAGGGTGTCTGTTGAGTTGGCATGGATCAAGACTGGGATTTGTTACTCCGTGTGACGGAGAGGTATCTTAGGGCCCACTCGGTAATACAACATCATAATAAGCCTTGAAAGCAATGTGACAAAATGTTAGTCGCGGGATCTTGTATTACGGGACGAGTAAAGAGACTTTCTGGTAACGAGGTTGAACTAGGTATGGAGATACCGACGATCGAATCTCGGGCTAGTAACATACCGAAGAACAAAGGGAACATCATACAGGATTAACTGAATCCTTGACATAGAGGTTTGACCGATGAACATCTTCGTAGAATATGTAGTAACCAATATGGGCATCTAGGTCCCGCTATTGGTTATTGACCGTAGAGGTGTCTCGGTCATGTCTACATAGTTCTCGAACCCGCAGGGTCTGCACACTTAAAGTTTGGTGACGTTTCGGTATTATAGAGTTATGTCTGGTGGTGACCGAAGGTTGTTTGGAGTCCCGGATGAGATCCTAAACATCACGAGGAGTTCGGGAATGGTCCGGAGGTAAAGATTGATATATAGGAAGTCCCATTTTGGTCGCCGGAAAAGTTTCGGGCTAATCGGTAATGTATCGGGAGTGCTGGTAGTGTACCGGGAGACCACTGGGAGGGGTATTTCGACCCAAGTGGCTTCATGGGCTGTGGGAGAGTAAATACCAGCCCTTTGTGGGCTGGTTGAAGTCCCACACAAGGCCCATGCGTCTGGGAGAAAAAGCCAAAAGGGAAAAAGGTGGAAAAAGGAGGAATCCTAGTCCTACTAGGATTGGAGGAGGAGTCCTCCTCTCCTCCCCACTTCGGCCGAATCAAAGGAGGCTTGGACCTTGTGCCAACCCTATCCTCCCAACCTCCTATATATACTAGAGAATTTTAGGGTTTTGGCATATAATTTTTAGCCACGTGCTATCCGTCCCTCCAGCGCATAGTTTCTCCTCTAGATCGGATTTCTGCAGCGCTTAGGCGAAGTCCTGCCGGAATAGCTCCACCACCATCGCCGGAGCGTCGTCATGCTGCCGGAGAACTCTTCTTCCTCTCTGCTCCCTCTTGCTGGATCAAGGCGGTGGAGATTGTCATCAAGCTGCACGTGTGCTGAACGCGGAGGTGTCGTCCGTTCGGCGCTAGATCGGAAGGAACGTGATCAAGTTCGCGGGACGGATCGTGATCAAGTTCACGGGACGGATCGTGATTGGATCGCGGGAAGGATCATGATTGGATTGCGGGACGCTTGGCGATTTGGACCGCAAAGACGTTCGACTACACCAACTGCGTTTCTTAATGCTTCCCGCTTAGCGATCTACAAGGGTATGTAGATCCACTCTCCCTCTCGTAGATTCTCATCACCATGGATAGGTCTTGCATGAAGGTAGGAAATTTTTTGTTTCCCATGAAATGTTCCCCAACAGTGGCATCATGAGCTAGGTCTACTTGTAGATGAGATCTCGAGTAGAACACAAAGAGTTTGTGGGCGTTGATGCTTAGATTGCTTCCTCCCTTGGTTGTGTTTTGATTCAGCGGTATTGTGAGATGAAGCGACCCGGACCAACATTACTCGTACACTGACGAGATACCGGTTTCCTCAAACACAACTTGTTGCATAGATGGCTTGCGGGTGCCGGTTTCTCTCACTTTAGTTGGATCGGATTCGACAAAGGCGATCCTTGAGAAGGTTGAAAAGCAACTAGTGTATCACCATTGTGGTTTTTTGTGTAGATGAGAATTGTTCTTGCTAGATACCCGTAGCGGCCACGTAAAACATGCAACAACAATTAGAGGACGTCTAACTTGTTTTTGCAGGGTATGTTGTGATGTGATATGGCCAATTACATGATGTGATATATGTGATGTATGAGATGATCTTGTGATGTATAGATCATCACGACTTGCATGTTCGATGAGTACGGCAACCAAAAGGAGCCATAGGGTTGTCTTTAATTATTGTATGACCTGCGTGTCAATCATTAAGCACTATGTAATGCTTTACTTTATCGCTAAATGGTAGCAATAGTAGTAGAAGCATGTTGGGCGCGACAACCCCGATGGCGACACATTGATGGAGATCAAGATGATGGAGATCATGGTGTCGTGCCGGTGACGACGGAGATCATGCCGGTGCTTTCAAGATGGAGATCAAAAGCACAAGTTCATGGCCATATCATGTCACTTATGATTTGCATGTGATATTAATCTTTTTATGCACCTTGTTTTGCTTAGGATGACGGTAGCATTATAAGGTGATCCCTCACTTAAAATTTCAAGATGAATTGTGTTCTCCCCGAGTGTGCACCGTTGTGAAAGTTCGTCGTGTTTAGACACCACGTGATGATCGGGTGTGATAGACTCTACATTCACATACAACAGGTGCAAGCCAGTGTTGCACGTGCAGAACACTCGGGTTAAACTTGACGATCCTAGCATGTACAGGCATGGCCTCAGAACACAAGAGACTGAAAGGTCGAACATGATTCATATAGCAGATATGATCAACATGATGATGTTCACCATTGAAACCACCTCAACTCACGTGATGATCGGACTTGAGTTGGTGAATTTGGATCATGTGACACTCAGATGACCTGAGGGATGTCAATTTGAGTGGGAGCTTTAGTTATTTGATTAACTAAACTCATTATCTTGAACAATAGTCTAAGCAACCTTTGCATATTTATGATGTAGATCAATGGCTTGCGCAGTAGCACCCCTAAATTTTAATGCGATTCTAGAGAAAGCTAAGTTGAAAGATGATGGAAGTAACTTTGTTGTCTGGGTCCGTAATCTGAGGATTATCCTCACGGCTTCCCAGAAATCATATGTCCTTGATGCACCGCTTGGTGACCAACTAGAATACATGACCTCCGAAGACGTTAAGAACGCTTGGGAGGCACGTTCTGGAGATTACTCAATAGTTCAGTGTGCAATACTGTATGGCTTAGAACCGGGACTTCAAAGATGTTTTGAACGTCATGGATCATATGAGATGTTCCAGGAGTTGAAGTTTATCTTTCAAAAGAATGCCCGGAACGAGAGGTATGAGACCTTCGATAAGTTCTATGCTTGCAAGATGGAGGAGAACGGGTCTATCAGTGAACATATACTCAGAATGTCTGGGTATGCGACTCGTCTAGTGGAGTTGGGAATTGCCCTTCCATCAGAGGCAATCACTGACAGAGTTCTTCAATCACTGCCGCCTTGTTACAAGAGCTTTGTGATGAACTACAACATGCACAATGAACAAGTCAGTCGCCGAGCTGTTTGCGATGCTGAAAGTCGCTGAGTCTGAAATGCAGAAAGAACATGAAGTGTTGATGGTCAATAAAACCACTACTTTCAAGAAAAATGGCAAGGGCAAGGGCAAGAAGGGTAAAACCAAGAAGGATGGCAAAGCAGTTGCTACTCGTGTAAAGAAGCCCAAGCATGGACCTAAGCTAGAAACTGAGTGCTTTCATTGCAAGAGATTTGGTCACTAGATGCAGAACTTCACCAAGTACCTGGCTGACAAGAAGGCGGCCAACGACAAACAAGGTATATATGATATACATGTTATTGATGTGTACCTTGCTAGCTCTTGTTGTAGTGCCTCGGTATTTGATATCAGTTCGGTTGCTCACATTTGCAACTCAAAATAGGACCTACGGAATAGACGACGGCTGGCAAAGGATGAAGTGACGATGCATGTGGGAAATGGTTCCAAGGTTGATGTGATCGCCGTCGGCGCGCTCTCTCTTCAATTACCATCGGGATTAGTGATGAACCTGAATAATTGTTATTTAGTGGCTGCGTTAAGCATGAACATTATATCTGGATCTTGTTTATTGCGAGACAGTTACTCATTTAAATCTAAAAATAAAGGTTGTTCTATTTATATGAGTAATATCTTTTATGGTTATGCACCAATGTGAGTGGTTTATTCATATTGAATCTTGATAGTGATGACACACCTGGTCATAACATTGACGCCAAAAGATGTAGAGTTGATAATGATAGTACCACTTTCTTGTGGTACTACCGTTTAGTTCATATTGGTGTAAAACGCATGAGGAAGCTCCATGCTGATGGAATTCTGGAGTCACTTGATTTTGAATCACTTGACACATGTGAACCATGCCTCATGGGCAAGATGACTAAAACGCTGTTCTTTGGAACAATGGAACGGGCAAGTGACTTATTGGAAATCATACATACTAATGTGTGTGGTCCGATGAATGTTACAGCGCCAGGTGGATATCGTTATTTTCTCACCATCACTGATGACTTAAGTAGATATGGGTATATTTACTTAATGAAACACAAGTCTGAAACATTTGAAACGTTCAAGCAATTTCAGAGTGAAGTTGAGAATCATCGTAACAAGAAGATTAAATTCCTGCGATCTGATCGCGGAGGTGAATATCTGAGTTATGAGTTTGGTAGTCACTGAAGACAATGTGGAATTGTTTCACAGTTGACACCGCCCGGAACACCACAGCGTAATGGTGTGTCCGAACGTCGTAATCGGACCTTATTAGATATGGTGCGATCTATGATGTCTCTTGCTGATTTGCCACTATCATTTTGGGGTTATGCATTAGAGACAGTTGCATTCACTTTAAATAGGGCACCATCAAAATCCGTTGAGACGACGCCATATGAACTATGGTTTGGCAAGAGGCCAAAGTTGTCGTTTCCTAAAGTTTGGGGATGTGATGCTTATGTCAAAAAGCTTCAGCCTAAAAAGCTGGAACCCAAAGCAGAGAAATGCGTCTTCATAGGATACCCAAAAGAGACAGTCAGGTATACCTTCTATCTCAGATCCGAAGGCAAAATGTTTGTCGCTAAGAACGGAACATTTCTTGAGAAAGAGTTTCTCTCGAAAGAATTGAGTGGGAGGAAAATAGAGCTTGATGAGGTTCTTGAACCTTTACTTCAACTAGAAAGTAGCGCAGCGCAGAAAGATGTGGCTGGGGAACCAACGACGGTAGAAGAGGAAGTTAATGATGATGATCATGAAGCTTCGGATCAAGCTACTATTGAACCTTGTAGGTCGACAAGGGCACGTACTACTCCTGAGTGGTACGACAACCCTGTCTTGGAGGTCATGTTGTTGGACCAAAATGAACCTACGAGCTATGGAGGAGCAGTGATGTGTCCGGATTCCGAGAAATGGTTAGAGGCCATGAAATCCGAGATGGGATCCATGTATGAAAACAAAGTATGGACTTTGGAAGTATTACCTGAAGGGCGAAAGGGCATTCAGAACAAATGGATATTTAAGAAGAAGACAGACGCGGACGGTAATGTTACCGTCTATAAAGCTCGACTTGTGGAAAAAGGTTTTTCACAAGTTCAAGGAGTTGACTACGATGAGACCTTCTCACCCGTGGCGATGCTTAAGTCTGTTAAAATCATGTTGGCAATAGCTGCTTATTTTGATTATGAAATTTTGCAAATGGATGTCAAAACATCGTTCCTCAACGGTCTCCTTGAGGAAGAGTTGTATATGATGCAACCAGAAGGTTTTGTCGATCCAGAGAATGCTAACAAAGTTTGCAAACTCCAGCGATCCATTTATGGACTAGTGCAAGCATCTCGGAGTTGGAATAAGCGCTTTGATGAGGTGATCAAAGCGTTTGAGTTTATACAAGTTTATGGAGAAGCTTGTATTTACAAGAAAGTGAGTGGGAGCTCTATAACGTTTCTAGTATTATATGTGGATGACATATTGCTAATTGGAAACAATATGGAAATGCTGGAAAACGTGAAGGAATATTTGAACAAGAGTTTTTCAATGAGGGACCTAGGAGAAGCTGCTTTCATATTGGGCATTAAAATCTATAGAGATAGATCGAGACGCTTAATAGCACTATCACAGAGCACATACCTTGATAAAGTTTTGAAGAAGTTCAAAATGGATCAGTCCAAGAAGGGGTTCTTGCCTGTGTTACAAGGTGTGAAGTTCAGTAAGACTCAATGCCCAGTAACTGCAGAAGATAGAGAAAAGATGAGTGTCATAGGCTCTATGCCGGAAGGTTTCAAAGTGATCCTGGAATGGAGCACTGGGCAGCGGTCAAGAATATCCTTTAGTACCTGAACAGGACTAAGGAAATGTTTCTTGTTTATGGAGGTGATGAAGAGCTCGTCATAAAGGGTTACATCAATGCAAGCTTTAACACTAATCCGGATGACTCGAAGTCACAAACCAGATACGTATTTATTCTTAATGGGGGAGCGGTAAGCTGATGCAATTCCAAGCAAAGCGTGGTAGACGATTCTACATGCGAAGAGGAGTACATCGCAGCCTTGGAGGCGGCGAAGGAAGGTGTCTGGATGAAGCAGTTCATGACAGATCTTGGATTAGTGCCTAGTCCACTGAATCCAATGAACCTGTTCTGTGATAACCCTGGTGCCATTGCTCTGGCCAAGGAACCAAGGTTTCACAAGAGGACCAGACACATAAAGCGACGCTTCAACTCCATCCGCGATTACATCTTGGAGAAAGACATAAATATTTGCAAAGTGCACACGGATCTGAATGTTGCAGACCTGTTGACTAAACCTCTTCCAAGGGCTAAACATGATCAACACCAGAACTTCATGGGTGTTCGATTCATTACAATGTAAATCACATAGTGATGTGAACTAGATTATTGACTCTAGTGCAAGTGGGAGACTGTTGGAAATATGCCCTAGAGGCAATAAATAAAGTGTTTATTATTGTATTTCCTTGTTCATGATAATCGTTTATTATCCGTGCTATAATTGTATTAATTGGAAACATGGATACATGTGTGGATACATAGACAAACACAATGTCCCTAGTATGCCTCTAGTGAACTAGCTCGTTGATTGAAAGATGGTTAAGGTTTCCTAGCCATGGACATGAGATGTCATCTGATAAAGGGATCACATCATTAGGACAATGATGTGATGGACAAGACCCAAACTACAAACGTAACATATGATCGTGTCAGTTTATTTCTACCGTTTTCTGCATGTCAAGTATATGTTCATATGACCATGAGATCATGTAACTCACAGACACCGGAGGAGTGCCTTGTGTGTATCAAACGTCGCAACGTAACTGGGTGACTATAAAGGTGCTCTACAGGTATCTCCGAGGGTGTCTATTGAGTTGGCATGGATCAAGACTGGGATTTGTTACTCCGTGTGACGGAGAGGTATCTTAGGGCCCACTCGGTAATACAACATCATAATAAGCCTTGCAATCAATGTGAAAAAATGTTAGTCACGGGATCTTGTATTACAGGATGAGTAAAGAGACTTTCCTGTAATGAGGTTGAACTAGGTATGGAGATACTGACGATCGAATCTCGGGCAAGTAACAAACTGAAGAACAAAGGGAACATCATACGGGATTAACTGAATCCTTGACATAGAGGTTGGACCGATGAAGATCTTCATAGAATATGTAGGAACCAATATGGGCATCCAGGTCCCGCTATTGGTTATTGACCATAGAGGTGTCTCGGTCATGTCTACATAGTTCTTGAACCCGCAGGGTCTGCACACTTAAGGTTTGGTGACGTTTTGGTAGTATAGAGTTATGTATGGTGGTGACCGAATGTTGTTCGGAGTCCCAGATGAGATCTCGGACATCACGAGGAGCTGCGGAATGGTCCGGAGGTAATGATTGATATATAGGAAGTCCCATTTTGGTCGCCGAAAATGTGTCGGGCTAATCGGTAATGTACCAGGAGTGCCGGTAGTGTACCGGGAGACCACCGGGAGGGGTATTTTGACCCAAGAGGCTTCATGGGCTGTGGGAGAGTAAATACCAGCCCTTTGTGTGCTGGTGGAAGTCCCACACAATGCCCATGCGTCTGGGAGAAAAATCCCAAAGGGAAAAAGGTGGAAAAAGGCAAAAAAAAGGAGGAATCCTAGTCCTACTAGGATTGAAGGAGGAGTCCTCCTCTCCTCCCCACTTCGCCCGAATCAAAGGAAGCTTGGCGCTTGTGACAAGACTCTCCTCCCTCCCTCCTATATATACTAGAGGATTTTAGGGTTTTGGTATAGAATTTTTAGCCACGTGCTACCCGTTCCTCCAATGCATACTTTATCCTCTAGATCGGATTTCTGTAGCGCTTAGGCGAAGCCCTACCGGAATAGCTCCACCACCATCGCCGGAGAGCCATCATGCTACTGAAGAACTCTTATTCCTCTCCGCTCCCTCTTGCTGGATCAAGACGGCGGAGATCGTCTTCAAGCTGCACGTGTGCTGAACACGAAGGTGTCGTCCGTTCGGCGCTAGATCGGAAGGACCGTGATCAAGTTCACGGGACGGATCGTGATCAAGTTCGCGGGACGGATCGTGATTGGATCGCGGGATGCTCGGTGATTTGGATCGTGAAGACGTTCGACTACACCAACTGCGTTTCTTAACGCTTCCAGCTTAGCGATCTACAAGGGTTTGTAGATCCACTCTCCCTCTCGTAGATGCTCATCACCATGGATAGGTCTTGCATGAATGTAGGAAATTTTTTGTTTCCCATGCAACATTCCCCAATAGATAGTCGCCAAAAACATCCACATACTCTCCCACAAAAGTCTGTTCTATACCTAACACGCAGAGTCGGTGCAACCAACTTTCCCACTTCGGTGCCACCGATTACAAAACCTAGACAGACTCAAGCCAAACCCTAGCCACTTCGGTGCAACCGATTCCATACCGGTGCCATCGAGTTTAGGTTGCCAACTTTCTGTTACGCAAATTCACATTTTTGGTCCCACCGAGAATGTTGGATCGGCGTCACCGAGATTGGAAATCTAACCGTTGGTCACCTTATTAGTGCAACCGAGTTTCCTATATAGGTCTCACCGAGATTCAAAAGTTGCCACCTTTTGGTCACTTCGGTGCCACCGAGATTCACGCATCGGTGTCACCGAGTTGGTCATTTTGTGTGTAATGGTTGGATTTTTGGGGATGCCTATATGTACCCCTTCACCACCACTTACTCGAGAGAGAAGCACTGAGGACTATTCCATACCTATCCTATCAGATTTTCTGAGAGAGAACCACCTACCCTTGTGTTGAGGTCAAGATCTTCCACTCCAATCATATGAATCTTGATTTCTAGCCTCCCAAAGTTGCTTTCCACCAATCCCATCTCTTCTACAAGCCAAACCCGTGAGAGAGAGATTGTGTGCTGAGGAGTCTATCATCTTGAAGCACAAGAGCAAGGAGTTCATCGTCATTACCGAGCCTGTTACCATTTGGTGGGTGGTGCCTCCTAGATTGGTTAGGTGTTGCTTGGGAGCCTCCTACTTTGTGTTGTGGAGTAAACCAAGAAGTTTGTAATGGAAAGGAGATCGCCTACTTCGTGAAGATCTACCCATAGTGAGGCTAGTCCTTCGTGGATGGAAGCTGTTATGGAATAGTCAAGGTTGCTACTTCGTGGACCCTTTTGGGTGGAGCCCTCCGTGGACTCTCAGGTACTTTATCCTCCGTGGGTTGAAGACTACATAAACGTGGATGTACGATAGCGCCACCTATCGAAACCACGGGAAAACTCATCGTGTCCACAACTGCGTTTGATCTACCTATCTCAACACTTACCTCATATGGAATGTCTTTACTTTCCGCTGCCATATTTGTTGACATGCATGTGTAGGTCTATTAGACTTGCTAGCTTTGTTCAAACTGTTAAAATCTGTCAACCAATTAACTTGAGAAAAGGTTAGGTTTAAAATTTCTGCTAATAGTCTAGTCACCCCCCCCTCTAGACACTCTTCTAGTGATCCCTCAATTTGTATCAGAGCATTGGTCTCCATTGCTTCGGTTTAATCACCAAGGAGGAAGATGGATATGTCTAGTATAGGGAGTTTGAGTTGTAGAGTGCCCATACTTGATGGAGAGTACTATATTCAATGGAAGTCTTTGATGCTTGAGTTGTTTAATGAATTTCAATTGAGCAAATATGTTATGCGCCCCTATGAGCCTCCTATTGATCCATTGCATTCCACACACGAAGAGGAAATTAACATGATTGGTAACCTAAGTATTGTCAATCTTATTGTTAGAGGTTTACCAAGATTCATGCTTTCTCAAATGAAGAACTTTGCATGTGCTTATACCTGATGGACTGATTTGGATAAACAATATCCAAATCTTTCCTTAGGGAATGTAGATGAAATTCTTCATAAAGCTATTGCTTTTCACAAAATAAAGCCTAGTGATTCAAACTTTGATAAATGCCTATTTGAACTCTGTGATCTTATGCGTGCTAAAGGAGATGTCACCACTATCAACAACATTATCTTTGAAGCAATTCCCACTCATAAACTTGAACATTGTCATGATCACTATTTTAACGAATCTCTTGTTCTTTATGACGAGGATTTCCCACTTGATGATGACAATGTGGAAGATGGCTATTATGAAGAAGATGAGTTGTTTGACATCGAATATGAGAAGATCATGAAGAATCTGAGTTTAATGGCAAACCTTAAGGATTACATGTCAGGAGGAAAAGAGTGGATTCTCGACAGCGGATGTATGGATCATATGACTGGTGATAAAGACATGTTCCAAGAAATCACGCCTAATCAAGGTCCTCGACGGTACGTGACCTTTGGAGACAACTCTAAGGGTAAGGTACTCGGCCTTGGTAAGGTGGCCATATTCCATGATAGCCTTATTCAAAATATTATGCTTGTTGAATCCCTTGGTTACAATCTTCTTTCCGTGTCTAGACTTGCTGATTTTGGTTTCAATGTTCTATTCAGGAAAGTAGATTGCAAAGTGTTTCATCAAGATAATCATAAAATTGTCTTTACCGGTATTCGTAGAGGTGATCTATACATTGTCAATTTCACTAAAAGATCCAAACCTCGCACTTTTTTAATTGCTAAATCTTCTAAAGGTTGGCTTTGGCATAGAAGATTAGGACATGTTGGTATGCGTAATTTAGACAAACGTATCAAAGGTGATCATATACTTGG
Source organism: Hordeum marinum (assembly GCA_022496015.1). Classification (NCBI taxonomy): domain Eukaryota; kingdom Viridiplantae; phylum Streptophyta; class Magnoliopsida; order Poales; family Poaceae; genus Hordeum; species Hordeum marinum. The sequence goes on from CM039673.1 coordinate 513,243,874, forward strand.
TGTTAAAGATGTTATCTTTGACAAAGATAGACTTTGTAGTGCCTGTCAAGCTGGAAAGCAAGTAGGTCAAAGTCATCCCGTTAAGAATATCATGACTACTAGGAGACCACTAAAGTTACTTCACATGGTTATTTTCGGTCCCAATGCTTACAAGAGTCTCGGTGGAAATTCCTATGGTCTAGTTATAGTTGATGATTTTTCCAGATTTACGTGGGTATTCTTTCTTGATGATAAGTCGCAGGTTCAAAAGATCTTCAAGAACTTCGCTCGCAAAGCGCAAAATCAGTTTGAAGTGAAGATCAAGAAGGTTCAGAGCGATAACGGATCTGAGTTCAAAAACACCCATGTGGATACCTTTCTTGACGAAGAAGGTGTCTCACATGAGTTCTTGGCCACGTACACGCCTCAACAAAATGGAGTTGTTGAGAGGAAGAATCGGACACTCATTGAGATGGAAAGAACGATGCTTGACGAATACAAGACGCCAAAGCACTTTTGGGCAGAAGCCGTGGAAACAGCATGTCATGCCACAAACCGACTTTACCTCCACAAGCTTCTCGGTAAAATAGCATACGAGCTACTCACCGGTAACAAACCCCAAGTTGGATACTTTCGGGTATTCGGCTCCAAGTGCTACATTCTTGATAAGCATCATCGTACTAAATTTGCTCCTAAATATCATGAAGGATTCCTACTTGGTTATGGATCGAACTCTCACACTTACCGTGTCTACAACAACTTCACTCGAAAAGTTGAAGAGATGGTAGATGTGAAGTTTGAAGAATCTAATGGTTCACAAGTCGAACAATTGCCAAATTATGTAGGTGATAAGAATCCTTCGGAAGCTATCCTAGATTTACCCATCGGCAAGATTCGTCCCATGGAGGTGAAGGAAAGTACTTCATCAACTCAAGTGGAAGCCACTACTTCATGACAAGGTGAACCACAACATTATATGGAGGCATCCACAAGCGTTACACGGCAAGATGATGAAGAGGAGGAAGTGCATCATGAAGATCCACCACAACCTCCTTCACCACCACCTCAAGGGAACGACACCTTCAACAACAACGAAGATGAAGGAGATGATGATGAAGAAGAAGCTCCACCAACCAACAATGGGAAGCTGACCCGAGTTCGAGCACAAGTGACCAAGAACCATCCCCCAAACCAAATCTTTGGTGATATACAAATAGGGAGGATCACTCGCTCTAAAACTCGTCTAGCAAACTTCTGTGAGCATTATTCTTTCATCTCTAGGACTGTGCCCTTGAAGGTAGAACAAGCTCTTTAAGACACAGATTGGGTGAACCCTATGCATGAAGAGCTTCACAACTTCGAAAGGAACGAAGTGTGGACACTCGTGGAGAAGCCCGAGGATGAACACAACATCATCGAAACCAAATGGGTATTTCGGAACAAGCAAGACAAAGACGGTCAAGTCGTGCACAACAAGGCTCGCCTCATAGCCCAAGGATATAAGCAAGTCGAAGGTATGGACTACGGTGAGACCTACGCCCCCGTCGCTAGACTTGAAGCTATTCGCATTCTTCTTGCTTATGCCAATCACCACGATATCACACTTTATCAAATGGATATTAAAAGTGCATATTTAAATGGTGAAATTGAAGAAGAGGTTTATGTTAAGCAGCCACCTGGCTTTGTGAATCCTAAGAAACCTAATCATGTTTACAAGCTTCGTGAAGCTCTTTATGGTCTTAAGCAAGCCCCTCGTGCTTGGTACAAATGTTTAACGAAGTTTCTTATCGAAAGAGGTTTTGAAATTGGTAAAATTAACGCAACCTTATTCACTAAGAGAGTTAATGGTGAATTATTTGTGTGCCAAATTTATGTGGATGATATTATCTTTGGTTCAACTAACCCTGAATTTAGTGAAGGATTTGGAAGGTTGATGTCCGAGAAGTATGAGATGTCTATGATGTGTGAGCTGAAATTCTTTCTTGGCTTGCAAATCAAGCAATCAAAAGAAGGAAATTTCACCTCTCAAACTAAGTATACCAAGGACTTGATCAAAAAGTTCAACATGCATGAGTGCAAAGGTATGAAAACCCCTATGCCTACTAGCGGACATGTTGATCTTACCAGAGAGGATGTGCCAGTTGATCAGAAAGTTTATCGATCTATGATTGGTTCATTGCGATATCTATGTGCATCTCGTCCCGATATTATGCTTAGAATTTGCATGTGTTCTAGATATCAAGCTGCACCGAAAGAATGTCATCTTTTAGCTATAAAACGCATTATGAGATACTTGATACAAATGCCAAGTTTTGGCATTGGGTATCCCAAGGGATCTTCGTTTGACCTTGTTGGCTATTCTGATTCGGACTATGCCGGTGACAAGGTTGATAGAAAGTCTACCTCAGGTACTTGTCAATTTTTGGGCAGATCTCTTGTATCTTGGTCCTCTAAGAAACAAAACTCGGTATCTTTATCAACTACCGAAGCTGAGTACATTGCTGCCGGATCTTGTTGTGCGCAATTACTATGGATGACACAAACACTTAAGGATTATGGAATTCATGTTAAAAATGTTCCATTACTTTGTGACAATGAAAGTGCTATTAAAATTGGTCATAATCCTGTGCAACATTCTCGAACTAAGCATATTCAAGGTCGACATCATTTCATTCGTGACCATGTTGCCAAAGGAGATACTAATCTTAAGCATGTTCTCACTAACAAGCAATTGGCAGATATCTTTACTAGGCCACTTGATGAGAATACATTTTGTCACTTGAGGAGTGAGTTGAACATTATTGATGCTTCAAACTTGAGATAGACTCACTTGGTTGCATGCAAGGGAATGAGCTTTCTTGATATTTCCATGTGTCTTACCATTTCATATTTTGCCATGGAATTCCATGCTCCCTTGTATTGCATCTAATCTCTTGTAGGTACTTGGAAGAACTTCATTCCACAAGATTGCCATCAACTCCAATCATATGGATCTTGATTTAGTATCCACACCCCTCTTGATGATGGAAGGAAGAAGGCCACTCAACCATACCCTTGACATATAATTGATCAAAATTGCACACTTTCAATTGGTATCGTGTCAATGGGATATATCTATTGTTCTTCTTTGCATGACTAATCTTTGTAGGTAACCAGTGTACTAAAACAAGAAGGATTGCTCAAAACTCAAGATGATCTTCATCAACCTCGAGCATCCTCAACAAGTTCATCTACAAGCTATGTCATCAACATCACTCAAAGGTATGTACTCATGTCCTTGAAAAGGCTTTACTCCAATAAATGAGCTAAAGCAACTCAAGCGATATGAAGACATTAAAACACTTAATCAAAAAAATGGTAACCCCATTCTGAGCTTAACATAGAGTATGACCTATGATCAAGTATTCTTGCTTGCCTCCTAAGTCAATATACTCTAATATAGGTGACCTAGTCACCGCCCATCATTTAGTTAAGAAACTGGTGTGGTTTGCTCTCTATTGCATGATTTCTCATAACTACTCCAATCTTCTCTAGTTGATGTCCATTGTAAAAACTTTACATTTCATTGAAACTCTTTCTCTTGACTCTGTGAAAAACAGAAACTTGGTTTATCCTTCGGAGCCGCCGACTTACATATCTCGGCGTCACCGATTTTCACTCTGTCTCTTTTGAATTCGTTTTGGCAATTCTGTGTTTTCTTAGTGATCTTTCCTGTGATACTTCTGTTACTTCGATGATCCCCTATTATTATTATTACAAAAAAATTGAATTAGTGAGGGGGAGAAGATATTAAATTAATTTTAAGGAGAGAATTTCTTTCTTCAAGGATCCCTACCTTCAATGAAGAAAGGAGGAGAAGAACAAATCAGTTTCAATGCCTCTCTCAATTTTTAGTTCAATGAATCCTACATTTCTATGACCCTTGTTCTCAAGGATCCCTTCTCAGTCAATGATCCCCGTACCTATCCCTGTTCTTGACCTTTTTGGAAATTAATGCCAAAGGGGGAGAAGACCAAAGCTTCTAGCTAAAGGGTAGATATCCAAAGCTTCATGCTAAAGGTGATACATGCTTATGCAAAAGGGGAGATATGATCAAGGGAGAGAGCCTTTTCATATCTTTATAAACAAGGGGGGAATATCAAAGTAGGGGGAGAAGAAATTGTTGACCTTTCTCACCTTATCCAATCCTAATATCTACATGCTAAGATTCAAGGGGAGAGGATAATCTATTTTTATATATACGGTGAGAAAATTCGATCTTGGAGACATATCAATTCTAATGAATACTATTTTCTATATGTCCTCCATATCTTGGAAATTTTGAGTTCTATTGCCTTGCTTTTTGGTAGAATACTCTTGTGTTTCCTAACATTGTTTTCTCAAGTGTGCTTCTATTACCAAGATGCTCAAGAACTCAAGGTAAGTATATGCATCATATCCTTGGTCACGATGATCTCTTGTTTCTTGCACATATTGTTTGCAAGAGTGATGTCTTGAACAAAGATACATCTCATTCATATATATTTGATGCATATAGCCAAGATACACATGACCTGTTATATCCCTTCTACCTTATGTGTGTTTATGCATTCAAAAGCAACTATCCTTTAAAGGACTGCACACACTTAGGGGGAGCAAGTCTAAGTCATGTGTCTCTCAAAGTCTTCAGTATAACCATGCATATCTTTATTTGAAGCTTTGATTGTATGTTGTCATAAATTACCAAAAAGGGGGAGATTGAAAGAACAACATGCTCCCTTGGTGGTTTTGATAATTCATGACAACAGACATTGTCGGTTGGACTGATATTTTTACCTAGTGTATTTCAGATACAGTCTATAGAGAGGTCTAGCAAAAGGAGATTGTGGAGAAACCCCAAGATGCAAGGAAATAGGTTGGCCAAGCTTCAAGCAAGAGGACTCTACATTTTATATTTGTGAGAAAACACTTTGAGTCCGTAGGAAAGCCAATACTATTAAAAGGGGGTAAGGTTTTGCTCGTGAACAATATGCTCAAACGTGCACACGTGATAGTTGCCAAAAACATCCACAAACTCACCCACCGAAGTCTATTCTATACCCCACTTCGGTGCCACCGATTCCAGAACCTAGACAGACTCAAGCCAAACACTAGCCACTTCAGTGCAACCGGTTCCATACCGGTGCCACCGAGTTTAGGTTGCGAACATTCTATTACACAAATTCACATTTTCGGTCCCATCGAGAATGCTGGATCGGCGTCACCGAGATTGAAAATCTGACCGTTGGTCACCTTATCGGTGCAACCGAGTTTCCTATATCGGTCTCACCGAGATTCAAAAGTTGCCACCTTTAGGTCACTTCGGTACCACCGGGATTCACATATCTGTGTCACCGAGTTCGTCATTTTGTCTGTAACGGTTGGATTTTTGGGGATGCCTATATATACCCCTTCACCACCAATCACTCGACAGAGAAGCACTCAGAACTATTCCATACCTATCCTATCAGATTTTCTGAGAGAGAACCACCTACCCTTGTGTTGAGGTCAAGATCTTCCACTCCAATCATATGGATCTTGATTTCTAGCCTCCCCGAGTTGCTTTCCACCAATCCTATCTCTTCTACCAAGCCAAACCTGTGTGAGAGAGATTGTATGTTGAGGAGTCTATCATCTTGAAGCACAAGAGCAGGGAGTTCATCATCATTACCGAGCCTATTACCTTTTGGAGGGTGGTGCCTCCTAGATTGGTTAGGTGTCATTTGTTAGCCTCCTACTTCGTGTTGTGGAGTGAACCAAGAAGTTTGTAAGGGCAAAGAGATCACCTACTTCTTGAAGATCTACCCATAGTGAGGCTAGTCCTTCGTGGATGGAAGCCGTTATGGAATAGTCAAGGTTGCTACTTCATGGGCCCTTTTGGGTGGAGCCCTTCGTGGACTCTCCTGACCGTTACCCTCTGTTGGTTGAAGACTCCATAAACGTGGATGTACGATAGCACCACCTATCGGAAACACGGGAAAAATCACCGTGTCTACAACTGCGTTTGATCTACCTATCTCAACACTTACTTCATATGCAATGTCTTTACTTTCCGCTACCATATTTGTTGACATGCATGTGTAGGGCTGTTAGACTTGCTAGATTTGTTAAAACTGTTAAAATCTGCCAACCAATTAACTTGAGAAAAGGTTAGGTTTTAAATTTCTGCTAATAGTCTATTCACCCCCCCTAAAGAAACTCTTCTACTGATCCCTCAGCTTCCGACTAGCAAAATTAGTGCCATCAAGGTACGGACTGTTGGGAGACGTAGTAGTAAATCAAAAAAATTCCTACGTGTTCACCAAGATCTATCTATGGAGAAACCAGCAATGAGTGGGGAGAGATTGCATCTTCATACCTTTGAAGATCGCTAAGTGGAAGCGTTACAAGAACGTGGTTGGTGGAGTCGTACTCACAACGATTCAGATCGTGGTTGAATCCGACCTTAGCGCCGAACAACGGCGCCTCCGCGTTCAACACACGTGCAGCCTGGTGACGTCTCCTATGCCTTGATCCAGCAAGGAGGAAGGTGAGGTTGAGGGAGAGCTCCGGCAGCATGACGACATGGTGAGGGTGGAGCTGCGTGGTCTTCGGTAGGGCTTCGCCAAGCACTACGGAGAACGAGGAGTAGGGCTGCGCCGAGAGGGAGAGAGAGTCGTGTCGCCAACAGCCCAAAAACCACCATTATATATAGGAGGAGAGGGAGGAGGGTTCCCACCAACAACATGATCTCCAGGACAGGGTTGTCGTACCACTTTGGTGCGGAATGTGTCCTAGTGGACCTTCGATGTTCTATAGTAACTTGATCTGAAGTTTCATGATCATCATCATTAACTTCCTCTCTAGTCGGCGTAGGCTCCTCAGGAACAACTTCCTGTGTTGTGCTACTCTCCGGTTCGAGTGGAGGTACAATTACCTCATCAAGTTCTATTTTCCTCCCACTTACTTCTTTCGAGAGAAACTCTTTCTCGAGAAAGGATCCATTCTTGGCAACAAAGACTTTGCCCTCGGATGTTAGGTAGAAGGTATACCCAATAGTCTCTTTGGGATATCCTATGAAGACGCACTTTTACGCTTTGGGTTCGAGCTTCTCAGATTGAAGTTTCTTCACATAAGCATCGCATCCCCAAACTTTTAGAAACGACAGCTTAGGTTTCTTTCCAAACCATAATTCATACGGTGTCGTCTCAACGGATTTTGATGGTGACCTATTTAAAGTGAATGCGGCAGTCTCTAATGCATATCCCCAAAATGATAGCGGCAAGTCGGTAAGAGACATCATAGACCGCACCATATCTAATAGAGTGCGATTACGACGTTCAGACACACCATTTCTCTGAGGTGTGCCAGGCGGCGTGAGTTGTGAAACAATTCCACATTTCCTTAGGTGTGTGCCAAACTCGTGACTTAAATATTCTCCGCCACGATCAGATCGTAGGAACTTTATTTTCCTGTCATGTTGATTCTCTACCTCACTCTGAAATTCCTTGAACCTTTCAAAGGTTTCAGACTTGTGTTTCATTAAGTAGACATACCCATATCTGCTCAAGTCATTAGTGAGGGTGAGAACATAACGGTAGCCACCACGAGCCTCGACACTCATTGGACCGCATACATCGATATGTATTATTTCCAACAAGTTAGTAGCTTGCTCCATTGTTCCAGAGAACGGAGTCTTAGTCATCTTGCCCATGAGGCATGGTTCGCACGTGTCAAATGATTCGAAATCAAGAGACTCCAAAAGTCCATCAATATGGAGCTTCTTCATACGTTTGACACCAATATGACCAAGGCGGCAGTGCCACATGTAAGTGGGACTATCGTTATCAACCTTACACTTTTTGTTACTCACACTATGGACATGTGTAACATCACGTTCGAGATTCATCAAAAATAAACCATTGACCAACGGGGCATGACCATAAAACATTTCTCTCATATAAATAGCACAACCATTATTCTCAGATTTAAATGAGTAGACATCTCGCATCAAGCGAGATCCAGATACAATGTTCATGCTCAAAGCTGGTACTAAATAACAATTATTAAGGTTTAACACTAATCCCGAAGGTAGATGTAGAGGTAGCGTGCCGATGGCGATCACATCGACCTTGGAACCATTCCCGACGCGCATCGTCACCTCGTCCTTTGCCAGCCTCCGCTTATTCCGTAGCTCCTGATTGGAGTTACAAATGTGAGCAACTACATCGGTAAAAAATACCCAGGAGCTACTACAAGCGCTGGTTAGGTACACATCAATAACAAGTATATCACATATACCTTTAACGTTGCCGGCCTTCTTATCCGCTAAGTACTTGGGGCAGTTCCGCTTCCAGCGACTGGTACCCTTGCAATAAAAGCACTCAGTCTCTGGCTTGGGTCCATTCTTGTTCTTCTTCCCGGCAACTTGCTTACCGGGCGCGGCAACAGCTTTGCCATCCTTCTTGAAGTTCTTCTTACCCTTGCCTTTCTTGAAACTAGTGGTCTTATTCACCATCAACACTTGATGCTCCTTTTTGATCTCGACCTCCGCTGATTTCAACATCGAGTACAACTCAGGAATGGACTTCTCCATACCCTGCATATTGTAGTTCATCACAAAGCTCTTGTAGATAGGTGGAAGCGACTGGAGGATTCTATCAATGACCGAGTCATCCGGGAGATTAACTCCCAGCTGAGTCAAGCGCTTGTGCAACACAGACATTTTGAGTATGTGCTCACTGACAGAACTATTCTCCTCCATCTTATAGCTGAAGAACTTGTCAGAGACGACATATCTCTCGACCCGGGCATGAGCTTGGAAAACCAGTTTCAGCTCTTGGAACATCTCATATGCTCCGTGTTGCTCAAAATGCTTTTGGATCTCCGGTTCGAAACTGTAAAGCATGCCGCACTGAACGAGGGAGTAATCACCACAGCGTGTCTGCCAAGCATTCGTAACGTCTTGGTCCGCTGGGAAAATGGGTGGGTCACCTAGTGGTGCGTCAAGGATAAACAATCTCTTGGAAGCTATGAGGATGATCCTCAAGCTACGGACCCAGTCCACATAGTTACTTCCATCGTCTTTCAGCTTGGTTTTCTCTAGGAACGCGTTGAAATTGAGGGTGACATTCGTGTTGGCCATTGGATCTACAATATAGATTGTAAAGACAATTTTAGACTAAGTTCATGATAATTAAGTTCACATAATCAAATTATTTAATGAACTCCCACTTAGATAGACATCTCTCTAGTCATCCAAGTGATACATGATCCATGTCAACTAGCCCGTGTCCGATCATCACGTGAAACGGACTAGGCATCCATGGTGAACATCTCCATGTTGATCGTATCTTCTATATGACTCATGTTCGACCTTTTGGTCTTCCGTGTTTCGAGGCCATGTCTGTACATGCTAGGCTCGTCAAGTCAACCTAACTGTATCGCGTGTGTAAATATGGCTTACACTCGTTGTATGCGAACGTTAGAACCTATCACACTCCATCATCACGTGGTGCTTCGGAACAACGATCCTTAGCAACGGTGCATAGTTAGGGTGAACACTTTTCTTGAAATTTTATTGAGAGATCATCTTATTTACTACCATCGTTCCAAGAAAATAAGATGTAAACATGATAAACATCACATGCAATCAATATAGTGACATGATATGGCGAATATCATCTTGATCCTTTGATCTCCATCTTCAGGGCACCATGATCATCACTGTCACCGGCATGACACCATGATCTCCATCATCATGATCTCCATCATTGTGTCTTCATGAAGTTGTCTTGCCAACTATTACTTTTACAACTATGGCTAACGGTTAGCAATAAAGTAAAGTAATTACATGGCGTTTGTGATTGACACGTAGGTCATACAATAAAATAAGACAACTCCTATGGCTCCTACCGGTTGTCATAGTCATCGACATGCAAGTCGTGAATCCTATTACAAGAACATGATCAATCTCATACATCACAGTGCATCACATCACATCCTTTGTCCATATCACATGACAAGGCACATGCTGCAAAAACAAGTTACACGTCCTCTAATTTGTAGTTGCAAGTTTCTACGTGGCTGCTATAGGTTTCTACCAAGAACATTTCTTACCTACGCCAAAACCACAACGTGATATGCCAATTGCGATTTACACTTCATAAGGACCCTTTTCATCGAATCCGATCCGACTAACGTGGAAGAGACAGACACCTGCTAGCCACCTTATGCAACAAGTGCATGTCAGGCGTTGAAACTAGTCTCACGTAAGCATACGTGTAAAGTCTGTCTGGGCCGCTTCAGCCCACAATACCGTTGAATCAAGATAAGACTAGTAAAGGCAAGCAAGTTAACAAGATCGACGCCCACAACAACTTTGTGTTCTACTCGTGCATAGATTCTACGCATAGACCTAGCTCTGATACCACTGTTGGGAGACGTAGTAGTAAATCAAAAAAATTCCTACATGTTCACCAAGATCTATCTATGGAGAAACCAACAATGAGTGGGGAGAGATTGCATCTTCATACCTTTGAAGATCACTAAGCGGAAGCGTTACAAGAACGCGGTTGGTGGAGTCATACTCGTAGCGATTCAAATCGCGGTGGAATCCCATCTTAGCGCCGAACAACGGCGACTCCACATTCAACACACGTGCAGCCCGGTGACATCTCCTGTGCCTTGATCTAGCGAGGAGGAAGGAGAGGTTGAGGGAGAGCTCCAGCAGCATGACGGCGTGGTGACGGTGGAGCTGCATGGTCTCTGGCAGGTCTTCGCCAAGAACTACGTAGAACGAGGAGAATGAGGAGTAGGGTTGCGCCAAGAGGGAGAGAGAGCCATGTCTCCAACATCCCAAAAACCACCACTATATATAGGAGGAGAGGGAGGAGGGTGACCACCCCTAGGGTTCCCACTCTAGGGTGGTGCAGCATCCCTAGATGGGTCCTAGCCGTTGGCCAGAGAGGGGAGAGGGGGAGGGCGCAGCCCTAGTGGACCTTAGGCCCATCTGGGTCTTGGGTTTCCCTTCCTTCCCACCTCTCCTGTGCCTTGGGCCAGGGTGGAGGGCGCACCAGCCCACTTGGGGCTGGTCCCTTCCACTCTTGGCCCAGGTAGTCCTCTGGGGCTAGTGGCCCCACTTGGTGGACCCCCGGAACCCTTCCGGTGGTCCCGGTACGTTACCGGTAATCAAAACAGTTCCAGTGGCCAAATTCTCACTTCCTATATATCAATCTTTACCTCCGGGCCATTCCAGAGCTCCTCATGACGTCCAAGATCTCATCTGGGACTCCGAACAACCTTCGGTAACCACATCCACTATTTCCCTTTAACCCTAGCATCATCGAACCTTAAGACAAGTAGGCATGACCGACACACCCCTCCGATCAATAACCAACAGCGGGATCTGGATACCCATGTTGGCTCCCACATGCTCCACGATGATCTCATCGGATGAACCACGATTTTGGGGATTCAATCAATCCTGTATACAATTCCCTTTGTCTACCTGTATGATACTTGCCCGAGATTCGATCATCGGTATCCCTATACCTTGTTCAATCTCGTTACCGGCAAGTCTCTTTACTCGTTCCGTAACACATCATCCCATGGCTAACTCCTTAGTCACATTGAGCTCATTATGATGATGTCTTAACGAGTGGGCCTAGAGATACCTCTCCGTCACACGGAGTGACAAATCCCAGTCTCGATTCGTGCCAACCCAACAGACACTTTTGGAGATACCCATAGTGTACCTTTATGGCCACCCAGTTACGTTGTGACATTTGGCACTCCCAAAGTATTCCTACGGCATCCGGGAGTTGCACAATCTCATGGTCTAAGGAAACGATTCTTGAAATTGGAAAAGCTTTAGCAGACGAACTACATGATCTTGTGCTATGCTTAGGATTGGGTCTTGTCCATCACATCATTCGCCTAATGATGTGATCCCATTATCAGTGACATCCAATGTCCATGGTCATGAAACCTTGACCATCTATTGATCAACGATCTAGCCAACTAGAGGCTCACTAGGGACACATTGTGGTCTATGTATTCACACATGCATTACGGTTTCCGGTTAACACAATTATAGCATGAACAATAGACAATTATCATGAACAAGGAAATACAATAATAACCATTTTATTATTGCCTCTTGGGCATATTTCCAACACAGACCTCTATGGTGATAACTTCCCTCACTAGACGCCATACTCTCCTAGGTTTTGAGACCTAAGCAGTGGAGACCAAAGCTCTGATACCACTTGTTGGACCGAAAGTATGTCGAGAGGGGGGGTGATTAGACTACTTGACCAAATAAAAGTTTTGCCTACACCAAGTTTTATTGTTGACAGTTTTTAGCATTTCATGGCAAGTCAAGTAAACCCTACACATGCAAGTACACATGCAAGTCTAAGAGTATATAGCAGTAGAAAGTAACAACAAACATGTATAGAAGGGATAGGGTAGGAAGATCAAACGCAATTGTAGACACGATGATTTTTCCCATGGTTCCGTTAGGTGGTGCTATCATACATACATGATTAAGGAGTCTTCAACCCACGGAGGGTAATGGTCGCGAGAGGCCATGGAGGGCTCCACCCAAAAGGGTCCACGAAGTAGCAACATTGACTATTCCACAACGGCTTCCGTCCACGAAGGACTAGCCTCACTATGGGTAGATCTTCACGAAGTAGGCAATCTCCTTGACCTTACAAACTTCTTGGTTCACTCCACAACATGAAGTAGGAGGCTCCCAAGAGACACCTAACCAATCTAGGAGGCACCACCCACCAAAAGGTAACGGGCTCGGTAATGACGATGAACTCCTTGCTCTTGTGCTTCAAGATGATAGACTCCTCAACACCCAATCACTCTCTCACGGATTTCGCATGGTGGAAGAGATGGGATTGGTGGAAAGCTAATTGGGGAGGCTAGAAATCAAGATCCATATGATTGGAGTGGAAGATCTGGACCTCAACACAAGGGTAGGTGATTCTCTCAGAAAATCTGATAGGATAGGTATGGAATAGTTCTGAGTGCTTCTATCTCGAGTAGGTGGTGGTGAAGGGGTATACAAGGAATCCCCCAAAATCCAACCATTACACACAAAATGACCAACTCGGTGACACCGATGTGTTAATCTCGGTGGTACCAAAGTGACCAAAAGGTGCCTACTTTTGAATCTCGGTGAGACCGATATAGGAAACTCGGTTGCACCGATAAGGTGACCAACGGTCAGATTTCCAATCTCGGTGATGCCAATCCAACATTCTCGGTGGGACCGAAAATGTGAATTTGCATAAATGAAAGTTGGAACCTAAACTCGGTGGTACCGGTATAGAATCGGTTGCACCGAAGTGGCTAGGGTTTGGCAGAGCCTGTCTAGGTTCTGGAATCGGTGGCACCAGTATGGGAAAGTTGGTTGCACTGATTTTGAGTGTTAGGTATAGAACAGGCTTTGGTGGGAGAGTTTGTGGATGTTTTTGGGGACTATCACTTATGCACGTTTGAGCATATTGTTCACCAAAAAAACCTTACCCCCTTTTTATAGTATTGGCTTTCCTATGGACTCAAAGTGATTTCTCACAAATATAAAATGTAGATTCCTCTTTCCTGAAGCTTGGCCAACCTATTTCCTTGCATCTTGGGGTATCTCCACACTCTCCTTTTGCCAATCCTATCATTGAACATTTCCTGAAATATACTTGGTGGAATCATTAGTTCAATGACTTATATGTTGTTATTAATTACCAAAACCACCAAGGGAACGAATGTGCTTTCAGCATGTGCAAGTTCCTCATACCAGCGTGTCCAAGTCGTCGATGCCACAACCATTCTTCTAAGGACTTGGCAAGTAAGCACGTGGCAGGCTGAGGACCTGTAGAGAAATCAACAATATACAAGTCTCCTCTCCTAAAGCCTTCGAAGACTTTGGAATGGTCAGATTCCATGATGACAACACAACGATATTTTCCATAGATGACAACCATATTAAGATCACAAAGCATTGAGATAGACCTGAGGTTAAACCCGAGGGATTCGACAAGCATCACCTTATCCATGTGTCGGTCCTTTGAGATTGCAACCTTACCTAGACCCAATACCTTGCTTTTTCCTTTGTCAGCGTAGGTGATATGCTTCAGATGAGATGGGGCAAGTGGCAAATTCATCAGTACATTCTTGTCACCAGTCATGTGGTTGGTGCATCCACTGTCGAGGACCCACTTAGTAGCTTTTGGAGGTTCATCCTGTAGATGAATTAATACAACTTACGAACTCATATGCTTCAGAGTGAAGAATATGACATCAAATTTATCAGGCGGAATTTCATCACACAATATGGTAAGTAAAGAAGTGTGAGGACGTGAAAAATGAGGATTTCATTTTTGCATGATTAGCTTGCGTCCTTTTAAGTATTTCATCAGGTCTCCAGCAAATTCTTTAGAAGTTCAAGTTTATCTGGAGACCTGACCCTGCATAAGAAATTAGTTCAATTTCTTCACCACCCACAGCTGGAGGGGTGGCAAAGAGTTCATCATTCTGCGAGAGCCATATGAGAAGGGAGGCATTGAAGCTAGTGCGCTTCGTTTCACGGAACGAGGGTTAGAGTACTCATATGAATAAGCAGAGAAATTCTTCCAGGACTTATGAACATGATGATTTGAAGAATAATGCACATATTTAGAACACTTTGATTTTCCTTGCGAAACAGATGCATTAGCATGAGAATGATATTTTTGACCATTTGAGGAATTTGGTCCAAGTGAAGACTTTTGTCCATATGAGGAATTTTATATGGGGTTCCTTTTCTTCATGAGTGATGTCATGAAGACATCCACTTCAAGATTTTGTAAGCAGCTCTTGGGAACCCAGATTTTCTTCACATGTGAACCGTTCCTACAGTTAGTTCCAACAAATCTGGTAAATACTTCACCTTTCTGAATTTTGAATAATTTGTAGTTGGAGTCAAGTGACTCATCAGGGAGTATGAAGTTTCACAAGTAAAGCCAGATAAAGTGGATGGATCTATAGGAGGTCCTTTTGCAGCAACTCATGAGGTTTTGGTACTACTGAGGTGTCTAGTAGGATCCATCAACATTGAGTTTCCTCTCAAATGCAATGCCCTCTTTCCTAGGGTTCTGTCGGAAATATGCCCTAGAGGCAATAAATAAAGTGTTTATTATTGTATTTCCTTGTTCATGATAATCATTTATTATCCATGCTATAATTGTATTAATTGGAAACATGGATACATGTGTGGATACATAGACAAACACAATGTCCCTAGTATGCCTCTAGTGAACTAGCTCGTTGATTGAAAGATGGTTAAGGTTTCCTAGCCATGGACATGAGATGTCATTTGATAACGGGATCACATCATTAGGAGAATGATGTGATGGACAAGACCCAAACTACAAACGTAGCTTATGATCGTGTCAGTTTATGGCTACTGTTTTCTGCATGTCAAGTATATGTTCCTATGACCATGAGATCATGCAACTCATAGATATGGAGGAGTACCTTGTGTGTATCAAACGTCGCAACGTAACTGGGTGACTATAAAGGTGCTCTATAGGTGTCTCCGAGGGTGTCTGTTGAGTTGGCATGGATCAAAATTGGGATTTGTTACTCCGTGTGACGGAGAGGTATCTCAGGGCCAACTCGGTAATACAACATCACAATAAGCCTTGCAAGCAATGTGACTAAGTGTTGGTCACGGGATATTGTATTACGGAAAGAGTAAAGAGACTTTCCAGTAACGAGGTTGAACTAGGTATGGAGATACCGACGATCGAATCTCGGGCAAGTAACATACCGAAGAACAAAGGGAACATCATACGGGATTAACTGAATCCTTGACAAAGAGGTTCGACCGATAAAGATCTTCATAGAATATGTAGGAACCAATGTGGACATCCAGGTCCCGCCATTGTTTATTGACCGTAGAGGTGTCTCGGTCATGTCTACATAGTTCTCGAACCCGCAGGGTCTGCACACTTGAGGTTTGGTGACGTTTTGGTAGTATAGAGTTATGTATGGTGGTGACCGAAGTTTGTTAGGAGTCCCGGATGAGATCCTGGATATCACGAGGAGCTCCGGAATGGTCCGGAGGTAAAGATTCATATATAGGAACTCCCGTTTTGGTCGCCAGAAAATTTTCGGGCTCATCGGTAGTGTACCGGGAGGCCTTCGGGAGGGGTATTTCGACCCAAGAGGCTTCATGGGCTGTGGGAGAGTGAAAATCATCCCTTAGTGGGCTGGTGAAAACTCCCACACAAGGCCCACGTGGCTGGAAGAAAAAACCCAATAGGAAAAGGTGGAAAAAAAGGCAAAAAGGAGCAATCCTAGTCCTACTAGGATTGGAGGAGGAGAGTCCTCCACCTCCCACTTCGGCCGAACCAAGATTGGCTTGGTGGCCAAGCTGCCTCCTCTCCTCCTCTCCTCCTATATATACTGGTGGTTTGGAGGGTTTTTGCACTTGATTTTCAGCCACGTGCTACCCGTTCCTCCAGTGCATAGTTTCTCCTCTAGATCGGTTTTCTGCAGTGCTTAGGCGGAGCCCTGCCAGAATTGCTCCACCACCATCGCCGGAGCGTCGTCAGGCTGCCGGAGAACTCTTCTACCTCTCCACTCCTTCTTGATGGATCAAGACGGTGGAGATCGTCATCAAGCTGTACGTGTGCTGAATGTGGAGGTGTCGTCCGTTCGGTGCTAGATCGGAGGGATCGTGATCAAGTTCGTGGGACGGATAGTCATCGGATCGCGGGACGGATCGTGATTGGATCGCAGGACGGATCATGATTGGATCGAGGGACGCACGGCGATTTGGATCGCGAAGACGTTCGACTACACCAACCGTGTTTCTTAACGCTTCCCGCTTAGCAATCTACAAGGGTATGTTGATCCACTCTCCCTCTCGTAGATGCTCATCACCATGGATAGATTTTCGTGTGCGTAGGAAATTTTTTGTTTCCCATGCAACGTTCCCCAACGGTGGTATCAGAGCTAGGTCTATGTGTAGATGAGATCTCGAGTAGAACACAAAAGATTTGTGGGCGTTGATGCTTTAGATTGCTTCCTCCCTTGGTCGGATTTTGGTTCAGCGGTATTGTGAGATGAAGCGGCTCGAACCAACATTACTCGTACGCTTACGAGAGACCGGTTCCCTCGACGCAACTTGTTTCCTAGATGGCTTGCGGGTGGCAGTTTCTCTCACTTTAGTTGGATCGGATTCGACAAAGGCGGTCCTTGAGAAGGTTGAAAAGCAAATTATGTATCACCATTGTGGTTTATGCGTAGGTGAGAATCGTTCTTGCTAGAAACCCGTAGCATCCACGTAAAACATGCAACAACAATTAGAGGACGTCTAACTGTTTTTGCCGGGTATGTTGTGATGTGATATGGCCAATTACATGATGTGATATATGTGATGTATGAGATGATCATGTGATGTATATAATTTCACGACTTGCAAGTCGATGAGTACGGCAATCGGAAGGAGCCATAGGGTTGTCTTTAATTATTGTATGACCTGTGTGTCAATCATTAAGCGCTATGTAATGCTTTACTTTATCGCTAAACGGTAGCAATAGTAGTAGAAGCATGCAGGGCGTGACAACCTCGATGGCGACACGTTGATGGAGATCAAGATGATGGAGATCATGGTGTCATGCCGGTGACGATGAAGATCATGACGGTGCTTTCAAGATGGAGATCTAAAGCACAAGTTCATGGCCATATCATGTCACTTATGAATTGCATGTGGTGTTAATCCTTTTATGCACCTTGTTATGCTTAGTACGACGGTAGCATTATAAGGTGATCCCTCACTTAAATTTCAAGATAAAATTGTGTTCTCCCCAAGTGTGCACTGTTGCGAAAGTTCGTCATGTTGAGACACCACGTGATGATCGGGTGTGATAGACTCTACGTTCACATACAATGGGTGCAAGCCAGTGCTGCACGCGTAGAACACTCGGGTTAAACTTGACGAGCCTAGCATGTACAGACATGGCCTCGGAACACAAGAGACCGAAAGGTCGAACATGAGTCATATAGCAGATATGATCAACATAATGATGTTCACCATTGAAGCCACCTCAACTCACGTGATGATCGGACTTGAGTTGGTGGATTTGGATCATGTGACACTCGGATGACCTAAGGGATGTCAATTTGGGTGGGAGCTTTAGTAATTTGATTAACTAAACTCATTATCTTGAACAATAGTCTAAGTAAACTTTACATATTTATGTTGTAGATCAATGGCTCGCGCAATAGCACCCCTGAATTTTAATGTGTTCCTAGAGAAAGCTAAGTTGAAAGATGATGGAAGTAACTTTGTTGACTGGGCACGTAATTTGAGGATTATCCTCCCGGCTTTCCAGAAATCATATGTCCTTGATACACCGCTTGGTGACCAACCAGAAGACATGACCTCCGAAGACGTTATGAACGCTTGGGAGGCATGTACTAGAGATTACTCAATAATTCAGTGTGCAATATTGTATGGCTTAGAACCGGGACTTCAAAGACGTTTTGAACGTCATGGAGCATATGAGATGTTCCAGGAGTTGAAGTTTATCTTTCAGAAGAATGCCCGGATCGAGCGGTATGAGACCTCCGATAAGTTCTATGCTTGCAAGATGGAGGAGAACAGGTCTATCAGTGCACATATACTCCAAATGTCTGGGTATTCGACTCGTCTAGCGGAGTTGGGAATTGCCCTTCCGCCAGAGGCGATCACTGACAGAGTTCTTCAATCACTGCCACCTAGTTACAAGAGCTTTGTGATGAACTATAACATGCACGGGATGAACAAGTCAGTCGCCGAGCTGTTTGCGATGCTAAAAGTCGCTGAGTCTGAAATCCTGAAAGAACATCAAGTGTTGATCGTCAATAAAACCACTAGTTTCAAGAAAAATGGCAAAGTCAAGGGCAAGGGCAAGAAGGGTAAAACCAAGAAGGATGGCAAAGCAGTTGCTACTCCTGCAAAGAAGCCCAAGCATGGACCCAACCCAGAAACTGAGTGCTTTCATTGCAAAGGAACTGGTCATTGGAAGCGGAACTGCCCCAAGTACCTGGCTGACAAGAAGGCGGCCAACGACAAACAAGGTATATATGATATACATGTTATTGATGTGTACCTTACTAGCTCTCGTAGTAGTGCCTGGGTATTTGATACCGGTTCGGTTGCTCACATTTGCAACTCAAAGCAGGAACTATGGAATAAACGAAGGCTGGCAAAGGACGAAGTGACTATACGCGTGGGAAATGGTTCCAAGGTTGATGTGATCGCCGTCGGCACGCTCTCTCTTCGATTACCATCGGGATTAGTGATGAACCTGAATAATTGTTATTTAGTGCATGCGTTAAGCATGAACATTATATCTGGATCTTGTTTATTGCAAGACGGATACTCATTTACATCAGAGAATAAAGGTTGTTCTATTTATATGAGTAATATCTTTTATGGTCATGCACCCAATGTTAGGGGTTTATTCATATTGAATCTTTATAGTGATGACACACATGTTCATAACATTGATGCCAAAAGATGTAGAATTGATAATGATAGTACCACTTTCTTGTGGCACTATCGTTTAGGTCATATTGGTGTAAAACTCATGAGGAAGCTCCATGCTGATGGACTTTTGGAGTCACTTGATTTTGAATCACTTGACACATGTGAACCATGCCTCATGGGCAAGATGACTAAAATGCCGTTCTCTGGAACAATGGAACGGGCGAGTGATTTATTAGAAATCATACTCACTGATGTGTGCGGTCCAATGAATGTTACAGCGCGTGGTGGATATCGTTATTTTCTCATCTTCACTGATGACTTAAGTAGATATGGGTATATTTACTTAATGAAACACAAGTCTGAAACGTTTGAAAAGTTCCAGCAATTTCAGAGTGAAGTTGAGAATCATCATAACTAGAAGATTAAGTTCCTGCGATCTGATCGAGGAGGTGAATATCTGAGTTATGAGTTTGGCAGTCACTTAAGACAATGTGGAATTGTTTCACAGTTGACACCGCCTGGAACACCACAGTGTAATGGTGTGTCCGAACGTCGTAATCGAACCTTATTAGATATGGTGCGTTCTATGATGTCTCTTGCTGATTTGCCACTATTGTTTTGGGGTTATGCATTAGAGACAACTGCATTCACTTTAAATAGGGCACCATCAAAATCCGTTGAGACGACGCCATATGAACTGTGGTTTGTCAAGAAGCCAAAGTTGTCATTTCTTAAAGTTTGGGGATGTGATGCTCATGTCAAAAAGCTTCAGCTTGAAAAGCTGGAACCCAAAGCGGAGAAATGCGTCTTCATAGGATACCCGAAAGAGATAGTCGGGTATAACTTCTATCTCAGATACGAAGGCAAAGTGTTTGTCGCTAAAAACGGAACATTTCTTGAGAAAGAGTTTCTCTTGAAAGAATTGAGTAGGAGGAAAATAGAGCATGATGAGGTTATTGAACCTTTGCTTCAACCAGAAAGTAGCGCAGCGCAGAAAGATGTTTCTATGGAACCTATGACGGTAGAAGAGGAAGTTAATGATGATGATCATGAAGCTTCGGATCAAGTAACTATTGAACCTCGTAGTTCGACAAGGCCGCGTACTACCCCTAAGTGGTACGGCAACCCTGTCTTGGAGGTCATGTTGTTGGACAACAATGAACCTACGAGCTATGGAGGAGCAGTGATGGGCCCTGATTCCAAGAAATGGTTAGAGGCCATGAAATCCGAGATGGGATCCATGTATGAAAACATAGTATGGACTTTGGAAGAATTACCTAAAGGGTGAAAGGCCATTCAGAACAAATGGATCTTTAAGAAGAAGACAGACGCGGACGGTAATGTCATCGTCTCTAAACCTCGACTTGTGGCAAAGGGTTTTTCACAAGTTCAAGGAGTTGACTACGATGAGACTTTCTCACCCGTGGCGATGCTTAAGTCTGTCAGAATCATGTTAGCAATAGGTGCATATTTCGACTATGAAATTTCGCAGATGGAGGTAAAAACAACGTTCCTCAACGGTTTCCTTGAGGAAGAGTTGTATATGATGCAACCTGAAGGTTTTGTCGATCCAGAGAATGCTGACAAACTTTGCAAACTCCAGCGATCCATTTATGGACTGGTGCAAGCATCTCGGAGTTGGAATAAGCGCTTTGATGAGGTGATCAAAGCGTTTGAGTTTATACAAGTTTACGGAGAAGCTTGTATTTACAAGAAAGTGAGTGGGAGCTCTATAGCGTTTCTAGTATTATATGTGGATGACAAATTACTTATTGGAAACAATATAGAAATGCTGGAAAGTGTGAAGGAATATTTGAACAAGAGTTTTTCAATGAAGGACCTAGGCATTAAGATCTATAGAGATAGATCGAGACGCTAAATAGCACTTTCATAGAGCACATACCTTGATAAAGTTTTGAAGAAGTTCAAAATGGAACAGTCCAAGAAGGGGTTCTTACCTGTGTTACAAGGTGTGAAGTTGAGTAAGACTCAATGCCCAGTAACTGCAGAAGATAGAGAAAAGATGAGTGTCATCCCCTATGCTTCAGCCATAGGCTCTATCATGTACGCAATGATGTGCACAAGACCCGATGTCAGCCTTGCCATAAGTATGGCCGGAAGGTTTCGAAGTGATCCTGGAATGGAGCACTGGCAAGCGGTCAAGAATATCCTTAAGTACCTGAAAAGCACTAAGGAAATGTTTCTCGTTTATGGAGGTTATGAAGAGCTCGTCGTAAAGGGTTACATCGATGCAAGCTTTGACACTGATCCGGACGACTCTAAGTCGCAAACCGGATACATATTTATTCTTAACGGGGGAGCGGTAAGCTGGTGCAGTTCCAAGCAAAGCGTGGTAGCTGATTCTACGTGCGAAGCGGAATACATCGCAGCCTCGGAGGCGGCGAAGGAAGGTGTCTGGATGAAGCAGTTCATGACAGATCTTGGAGTAGTGCCCAATGCACTGAATCCAATGAACCTGTTCTCTGACAACACTGGTGCCATTGCTCTAGCCAAGGAACCAAGGTTTCACAAGAGGACCAGACATATAAAGCAACGCTTCAACTCCATCCGCGATTACATCTTGGAGAAAGACAAAAATATTTGCAAAGTGCACACGGATCTGAATGTTGCAGACCCGTTGACTAAACCTCTTCCAAGGGCTAAACATTATCAACACTAGAACTTCATGGGTGTTCGATTCATTACAATGTAAATCACATAGTGATGTGAACTAGATTATTGACTCTAGTGCAAGCGGGAGAATGTTCGAAATATGCCCTAGAGGCAATAAATAAAGTGTTTATTATTGTATTTCCTTGTTTATGATAATCGTTTATTATCCATGCTATAACTGTATTAATTGGAAACATGGATACATGTGTGGATACATAGACAAACACAATGTCCCTAGTATGCCTCTAGTGAACTAGCTCGCTGATTGAAAGATGGTTAAGGTTTCCTAGCCATGGACATGACATGTCATTTGATAACGGGATCACATCATTAGGAGAATGATGTGATGGACAAGACCCAAACAACAAACGTAGCTTATGATCGTGTTAGTTTATGGCTACTGTTTTCTGCATGTCAACTATATGTTCCTATGACCATGAGATCATGCAACTCACACATATCGGAGGAGTACCTTGTGTGTATCAAATGTCACAACGTAACTGGGTGACTATAAAGGTGCTCTACAGGTGTCTTCGAGGGTGTCTGTTCAGTTCGCATGGATCAAAACTGGGATTTGTTACTCCGTGTGACGGAGAGGTATCTCAGGGCCCACTCGATAATACAACATCACAATAAGCCTTGCAAGGAATGTGACAAAGTGTTGGTCACGGGATCTTGTATGACGGAACGAGTAAAGAGACTTGCCAGTAACGAGGTTGAACTAGGTATGGAGATACCGACGATCGAATCTCGGGCAAGTAACATACCGAAGAACAAAGGGAACATCATACGGGATTAACTGGATCCTTGACATAGAGGTTCGACCGATATAGATCTTCGTAGAATATGTAGGAACCAATGTGGACATCCAGGTCCCACCATTGGTTATTGACCATAGAGGTGTCTCGATCATGTCTACATAGTTCTCGAACCCGAAGGGTCTGCACACTTAAGGTTTGGTGACGTTTCGGTAGTATAGAGTTATGTATGGTGCTGACCGAATTTTGTTCGGAGTATCGAATGACATCCTGGACGTCACGAGGAGCTCTGGAATGGTCCGGAGGTCAAGATTCATATATAGGAAGTCCCGTTTTGGTTGCCAGAAAAGTTTCGGGCTCATCGATAGTGTACCGGGAGTGCCGGGAGTGTACCGGGAGGCCTCCGGGAGGGGTATTTCGACTCAAGAGGCTTCATGGGCTGTGGGAGAGTGAATATAAGCCCTTAGTGGGCTGGTGTAAACTCCCACACAAGGCCCATGTGGCTGGAAGAAAAAACCCAATAGGAAAAGGTGGAAATAAAGGCAAAAGGGAGCAATCCTAGTCCTACTAGGATTGGAGGAGGAGAGTCCTCCTCCACCTCCCACTTCGGCCGAACCAAGCTTGGCTTGGTGGCCAAGATGCCTCCTCTCCTCCTCTCCTCCTATATATATTGGTGGTATTGAGGGTTTTTGCACTTGATTTTCAGCCACGTGCTACCCGTTTCTCCAGTGCATAGTTTCTCCTCTAGATCGGTTTTCTGAAATGCTTAGGCGAAGCCCTGCCGGAATTGCTCCACCACCATCGCCGGAGCGCCATCAGGTTGCCGGAGAACTCTTCTACCTCTCCACTCCTTCTTGCTGGATCAATACGGTGGAGATCGTCATCAAGTTGTACGTGTGCTGAACGCGGAGGTGCCGTCCGTTCGGTGCTAGATCGGAAGGATCGTGATCAAGGTCGTGAGACGGGTCGTGATCAAGTTCGTGGGACGGATCATGATCGGATCGCGGGACGGATCGTGATTGGATCGCGGGACGAATCGTGATTGGATCGAGGGATGCACGGCGATTTGGATCGCGAAGACGTTCGACTACACCAACCGTGTTTCTTAACGCTTCCCGCTTAGCGATCTAGAAGGGTATGTAGATCCACTCTCCCTCTCGTAGATGCTCATCACCATAGATAGATCTTCATGTGCGTAGGAAAATTTTTGTTTCCCATGCAACGTTCCCCAACAGGTTCCTGTTCGGAATCTGCTTTTTGAGCACATCGCAAAGGGTTTGATGCCTTTGAGCCTTTTGTACATGCCTGTCACATACAATTCCTTCAACCCAGCATTTTCGTCAGAGATACTTGTGGTATCCTCAGATGAGGAATTTGTGACCACGGAGATAGTTGAAGAATTTGCAGCAGTAGAAGCATTTGAACATTCAGGTGAAGAATTAGTAGTTTCACGTTCGATGCATTTCAAACATGGTGGAACAAATTCTTCCTGAGCGGTATTGATCTGTTGAGCCAGTAAGGAATCGTTTTCCCTTTCGAGATCCTCATGACACACTCTTAGTTTCTCAAGATATTGCTTTCTTTGAAGAAATTCATAAGAAAGCTTCTCATGATCGACTAATATAGAATTATGATGACTCTGAAGATTATGATCCTTTAACTGAAGACTTTTGAGATCATGAGTTAGAGTTTGAGTTTGATCCATTTCCTCATTCAACAGATCATCGCTTTTGTCTAGCAGTTTCTGAAGCTTTTCAAGTGCACTTTGTTGCTTAGTGGCAACATTAGCAAGTTTGGCATAGCTAGGTTTTACATATTCATCAGATTCACCATCACCTGATTCAGAGGAGGAGTGATGCTTGTGTACCCTGGAACCTTTAGCCATGAAGCAATAGGTGGGAGCATAATCATCATTGCTGATGTCAAAGTCGTTGGAGTAGTCATTTTATTCATCGTTGAAGATCGTCTTGCTGACGAAAATAGTAGCGAGAGCAAGGCTTGCTACACCGGATTCTAATTCCATCTCATATTCTTCCTCTTCTTCATATTCTTCACATTCTTCTTCGGAATCCATTTCTTTGCCGATGAAAGCCCGAACCTTTCTGGAACCATTCTTCTAGTACATTGAGGACTTTGAAGATGAGGACTTTGTAGAAAAGGACTTTGATGATTTCTTCTTTTTCTTTAATACATCAGAACTGTCGTCCTTGTACTTCTTCTTCTTTGATTCTTTTTCTAGAGAGGACAGTCACAGATAAAGTGACCAGACTTCTTGCATTTGTGACAAGTTCTCTTCTTGTAGTCGCTTGAGGAATCAGATTTCCTCAAATCACTTTTTGATGATTTTCCAAATCGGCCTCTCCTTGAGAACTTTTGGGATTTCCTCACAAGCATTGCCAGCTCCTGACTCGGTTCTTCAGGGTCACCAAGGCTACTATCAGAATCTTCGCCTTCGGATGAGGAAATTGCTTTTCCTTTCAAAGCACGAGTTCTTCCATAGCTTGGCTCGTAGAGGTCTTTCTTCTCGGCTTGTTAGAATTCATGAGTATTGTGTCTCTTAAGTATATCAACAGGATGAAGTGACTTGTAGTCTCAATGGTCTTGAATCATCAAAGCCAGTGTGTCAAATGAGGAATCAATTGATCTTAGTAGTTTCTTCACCACTTCGTGATCGGTGATGTTAGTGGCACCCAGTGCTTGAAGCTCGTTGGAGATATCATTGAGACGATCAAAAGTTTGTTGAACATTTTCATTGTCGAGTCTTTTGAAGCGGTTGAAGAGATTGCGAAGAACATCAACACGGGAGTCACGTTCAGTGGAAACACCTTCGTTGAATTTGGACAGCCTATCCCAGATAAGCTTAGCAGAATTCAAAGCAATCACTCTGCCATACCGACATTTGTTCAGATGGCCACAGATGATATCCTTCGCTTGAGAATCGAGTTGCTTGAATTTGTTCACATCAGTAGCGTTGATCGTGGGAGTAAAAGAGGGAACACCATTTTCCACAACATACCAGAGATCGTTGTCAATAGCTTCAAGATGCATGCGCATCTTGTTCTTCCAGTAGGGATAGTCCGACCCATCAAAGGTAGGACAACCTGTGGAAACCTTGATCATACCTGCAGTCGACATAACTAGAACTCCAGGTGGTTAAACCAAAATGACACATAACAAGGGAGTACCTTGCTCTGTTATCAATTGAAAGAGCGTCATACCGACTAGAGGGGGTGAATAGGCGATTTTTACAAATTCATCACTTAGGAATTTCAACTTGAGAAATTTGAAATGTGATGAATAACTATCAGTGAAATAAGTACTCAGGTGCATGAGAAACATAGCAGAATCATAGTCATCATGATGAAACTAAGCATGCACAGATTACAGGTAGCGTGATACACAACAAGCATGTGAGGAACAAGGTAACTTAAAGAATTTGAGATGAGAAAATTGAGAAAGTTTTCAGTCAAATCTATTATATATAAAAAGTACTTGATGGGTTGATGGACTAAACAGAAAAAAGATAAATAAATTAGAAATTACCATAATAATTAGAAACATCCGTTCGTTGATTCGGTGGATCCATAACTTAAAAGACACAATTAACAGATTAGATCTAAAAAACGCTCCATCTCAAAAAGAAAAAAAAACTACAGCTATCCTAAGCCTATACGTACTTAATTAATCGATTATCAGATCTATGAGCGCTTCTTCTTAAAAAGAAAAAAAAACTGGAGAAAAAAATAGTAGCTTAGCCTGTACGTTAGATCAAAGACACACACACACACAAAAAAAAAACTACACCTATCCTTAGACCATGTGTACGTAACTAATACTCTATATTATTAGATCCAAGAACGCTCCATCTCAATCAAAAAGAAGAAAAACTATAGCTATCCTTAGCTTTGTACGTGCGGCTCAATCCTAAAATAAAGATTACATGCAGTTCAATTTTATCTTTTACATGAAATCATTAAATGTTTCACGATTTTAACCATTGTCCAGCCCCCACTCCCTCAAAAAAAAAAAAAAGATTGATCACGTCCAATAAAAAGCTGGTCAGCCTCCAAGCCATTCCAGAAGAAACAAATGACCAGCCTCCACGTAAAAAAATCTCCATCAGTCCCAACTCCAATCAAGTTTGCTTCAAGTACATGTAGAAAAAATATCAACTTTAAGTCTATTCAAGCTAGTTTCTCATATATGTAAAAAAACTGTAAAATGGATCGACACCACTCCCTACGAATTGATCGATCAACCCGTAGTCCTTTCAAGCCAGCTTCACGTACATGAAAAAAAAACAGCTTTAGCTTCACATACATGTTAATAAATAAAACAGCTTCACCTGTTTCCATCCACTAGAGCCCATCCATGAGCATGCATTGTCTCTCCATGCGGCTCGCGCGGTCATTGGGCTTCAATTCATGAAAAGGATGACACTGTGTATTGTAGGGATATCTCCAAGTTGGAGAACTTGCAGAATATCTGGACGACACTGCCGGCAACTAATGTGCTACATGCTCCCACACAACATGAGATAAGGAGCATGATATCTGGTCGTTTAATTGCTAACCAGTAAAATATCATCATACCCTTGCTATATCAGGATCATTGTACAAGGTTTCCAAGCGAGACGACATAGAAAAAAAATTCAAGCCTACAGAAAGTTCAACTAATTGAAATATTTGGATGAGGAGCAGATGAGGCAGTGTGCGTGTGGATGGGTTGTTGATGTGAATGGTAGCTTCGGGGATGGAATTTTGTAAGAAGAATATGCGTCGCCCTCCATATGATGAATTGATCGAAGGGGATATAATTGATCTGAGGAAAGTTATTATTGGACATATGTGGGTAATTCTTTCTATTCCACGCATATGGCCACAATGCAGCGCACATATACATTATTACTGATGACTTGGCATGCCGGGATGATAACTATGGCTACTACATTAAGACAAGCTCGGGTCGCAACCAGGACATGTCCTATTGTTACCCGTAGTAGGGAACAAGGATGAACCGGAAAGTTAAAGAAAGAAAGAAAATATGATTTACGTAGCTCCCATTTCCTATGTCCTTGACCACACGTAGCAGCCTTCACAATGATTCTCCGCACCAATGTTGCCGGTCTTGCTTCGGGATCTGTGGTCTCTTCGATGTCGCCTAGCTATAGAAAAAACTATCAACTTCCGATCTCCTTTTGTAGAAACAAAACCTATGTTCAAGGCATCAATTCACGATCTCCTTCTCCATGGTCCCAACCACTATTCTCACTCTATGTTCGAGCCTTCGATCCACTAGCTTCATCGCCCTTGGCTGCCAGGTTGTTGCCTTCTGACATACAAGCCTACGATCCACCAACTTCCTCGATATTGGCGGCAAGGTTCTTGCCGCCAGAGTAGGCACGTCGGGAGGTTTTGGATGCCGCATCAGTACATGTATATGGTGGGCAATAGTTGTTGTAATATTACAACGATGGTGGTGGCACTGAGTACACGCCTTCTAGGCATGAGGTGGATGCCATTTGATTAGGTTCCTTGCATTTATTTATAATAAAATATATATGTACCAACAACTTTAGAGTAATAATTGGTGGGAATAGTTCATTGGTTTCAAACATTTACAACTATATATTATTCCATATCGGAGTCCCCAAGCTTTTTATATAGTGCGACCAATAGTAAGAGCATATGAACATTGTTATGTTTTATATGTAGAATGCAATCAAACATGTTTTTAATCAACTATTAAATCTTAACGAGTCTTTGGGAGTTTGTTTAAAATTAATAGTTTTAGGGGGGCTAACACTGCCAATGCTGCCAAAACCAAAAATAAGTGGAGGAAACATAAGAAAATTAACACTACGCATTTGTATTTCACCTTCATAACTTACTATCATCATTTTTCACATGGCCATAAGTCAATTGAGTGAAGATCAAAAGCGGCCATCTTACAGGGTGGTACAAAAACATAAACTAGAAGGTTAGTCACTAACAAAAACTAGCTTAATTAATTTATAGTTTTACTTTAGGGTGGAAAAAAGGGGAAGTGAGACTTGCAGATCAAAAAATTAGACATATCTCTGCCTAAACATGTGTTTACACATGGAACTATACGTAGCATTCTCAAGAGTTGCACTAGAGGGATGGACTAGGTGTAATAGTATATAAATAATTATCTAAAGGCATGGAAAAAACTTTTAGAATAACTCCATCGAAAACTGATATGCTATAACCTTTCTTCAAAATAATAACTAACATAACAATGATAACATGATATGGCAGGACGAATATGGTCTACTGATATGGAGAAGTAATGGAAATGTGGATCTGTATTTGATGGAAACAACTCATTCAAACCTAATATCGATGCTCTATCTTATCTGATATTTAAGGATCATTGCATAGTTAAAAGCTTGAATATTAATAGGGGTATGGGGGAAACTCCCAATGTCAATCCCAAGCATGAATAAAGTGGATAGGCATAATGAAATTAATAGTTTCACTACCTTAACTATATCGGTTCAACAGTACAAACACGGGAAAAGGATAACATGAAGGGGGGTATAACTTGAACATGTAAGGGAAAAAGTTTCACCTACAGGCGGAAGATGGCAACTACTATGGAGGACGAAGACGCCGTGTTAGTTGGCATTGATTCTCACTAATATGAATGTGTCTTATGGAGGATGAACTTAGCCCAGATCCAACCTGGCTATGGGAGAACATATCCATGCCCACAAGGCCACAATGAATCAACAACAACATCGAAGTTGCTCTTTGTGCAGCTGGACATCACCCGACGACATCAATCTAGGAGTCAATGCAGAAAGGGAGGGCGTCTTTCCTCTATGAGTGGATGGACATCAACTGGCAACAGTAACCCGGGAGTCAATGGAGAAACAAAGCAAAGGAGAAATGGTACAAAGAGGATATCGCAAGACCAACCTTTGTGTGAAGGTGTGGATTGTGGAGTGTGCAAGATCCCTGAACGCTTTGTGCATCTGCGTGAGCCTGGTGGGCTAAAAGCCCAACTAATAATTGAAGCACGAAAATATTATATGACTACAAATAACACAAATAATCAGCTATAAATTGTTCTAATAAAATCAGCTATGAACTACAAAAAACACCTATGAATAATGTACATCATCTAGGGAAAAAAGTATAGTGCATATACGTATTTTTAGCATAAATTATGTAATTTTTGATCATGCAAACTTTTATAAAAAGATCCATGCTAACATATACTTCATGGGAATATGAACGAAAACATATAATTGTTACAAAATCAGCCATACTTACTCAATTTTTATGAATATGATACTTCTTGGGAAAATATTATATTCTAAAAACAAGATACTTTAATACGCCGGGATTGTCAAGCAAACCAGACACAATGTACACATCACTGCAACCGCATTAGGCAAACTCGTGGATTCAAGACGTAACACTAAAAAAGGTCAGCAACAACAAAGCCTCCAGATATTTCCTTGGAACATGAAAGGAGTAACTCTTATATAGCCTTAAAATCGCCATTTAGTGACCAGCCCAAAGCACTGTTAAATATGAACTTATTTCAACCAAACAATATTAAATACTAGCCCACACGAAGAGCGGACCACTTTGCTAGTTCTACAAACAGTAATGATCAATTTCATCAACAAGTATACGAGGAAATGAAAGTGTTGAGGAAATAGAACCAGTTATCTCGATGAAGACAATGGTTGATGACCCAGTTCAAATTGTTGTGGCAGTCGTACGTCTGGTTTGGAGCGGTCTGGTATTTAAACCAAAGGACACACAGTCCCAGGACACATAGTCCTTACTATATTCTCCTTGAGCTAAGGTCACAAAGTCCTCCCCAACACTCGTGGTAAGTCTTCAGGGTACACTTCCAAAACCCTCACAAACTGGTCACCCGGCGATCCACAATTGACTGTTGGATGCTCTAGACCAAGGTCACTCTGTGATCCCCAATTGACGGCAGGATGCACTAGACCACGACGCCTAACCGTTTGGAAGATATATAGTCTTGAAAGGTAACAAGTGTTGGTTCCACACAGGAAAAATCTCTTCAATGATGCTCAATCACTATAGGTTTGGTGGATTGGATTTGAGTTTTTCCTCACCGATGATTTTCTCTCAAAGTCCTTGGAGGATGGGTTGCTCTCAAATGAAAAGTGCCAGTTCTCTCTCGGAGCAGCCAACCAACTAGTTGTTGTGGGGGGTAGCTATTTATAGCCAGGGTGCAACCTTGCATGATAAGACATAAATGTCGCCAAAGATATGACCGTTATGTGGATAAGATGATTGGGGACAGCTGGCGCTAAGCACAGTAATGGTCAGAATTTTGAACTGTGAAAGTCCTCAGGCTTATCATATTCCTCTCTTGTAGGCAGTTTGCACAGGCGAAATCCTAACTCCTCAGTCAGACCAATTTTCTCAGAGTCCAGAAGAACTTCGTCTCTGTCACTGAAGAACTTGACTGAACTGTAAGAGATTTCCAAAGTCTTCACTCGAAGGATGGGATAGGTTGAGGCTTTTGAGTTGAGCATCAGTTGGAAAATTTCCGTAGTATTACCTCGGCCCCCTTTAACAGTATGGTGTTTCCTATGACTCAAAGAAAGGAAATGAAACTACGAAAACAAAAGTCTTCACGCTTTATAGTCCTTGTTCATATCTTCAAGGTCACACCAATTTATTCATTTTCAAAGTCTTCAGGCAATACCAAAGTCTTCAGCGAAGTCTTCACCAAAGTCTTCAGCTGAAGACATACATTTTTAGGGGTCGATAATCTTCGAATATATTAAACTCCTCAACGACTTATAGAGACTGCGTACACTCAGAAACGCCTTACTCTCTTAAACTATAAATCTCCAATACACCAAAATCACTAAGGGGCACTAGATGCACTTACAATCATTCACATGGTTAGTCATAAAAACCTACATAAAACTTGTAGATCACTGAATATGATGTGTTTGGTTCCTTTCAAAAGTTTTGAGATATAAAGATGGTAATTGTAGTCGTTTTCTCACAACAGATGCCATGGGTAGGCCTATCGTAGGTAGTTGGGGCCGGAGGACGCCGACGGGCTCCGGGTGCGAGATTGGACACAAGCGGTGACGACACACGATGTACCCAGGTTCAGGGCCCTCCGGGGGAGGTAATACCCCTAGTCCTGCTCGGTCTAGTTGGATGGATAGTTGTGTTTACAAGGATGCTCCTAGAGCTGTGTCTAGAGGATGAAGAAGGAGTAGCCGGCTCGACTTCCTCCGTTGCTAGTGATAGTGTGAGAGGAAACTCTATGTGGGTGTGGGCGAGTGATCATCCGTCCGTCGCATGGGGGGCTCGGGGGGTTTTATAGGCCAACCCCCCGGCTCTTATAATATGTTCTAAAGTATAGGGGTGGAGGGACCTGGCTGGCAGTCTCTCCAGCTGGCCAGGGGGTCCCACCCTTCGTGCCATCTCGTCGTCTGTAGGGTCCACCGGCTGAGCGGTCCCGTCTCCCGCTGGGGCCTGCCAGCTAGCTCTACGATTGGCCCTCGCCCACCTGCCGCGGCAGGGGTCGCCCGGGAGACGTCATCTAGTGCCAGCCGGTCGAAGTCTCCGGTACGGCCGGCCGCACTGTAGCCACGCCGGGGCAGGTAATCGAGTGGGCGAGGGTGTGCCGGTACTGTTCCCCCACCCGGTCGCGCTCGCCGAGGTCAGCGGCATGGACGGCTGGACTGTAGCCATGTGCTCAAGTGCGTCAGCGGCCACTGTGCCCATAGGGCCGCCCATCATGGTGGTCGCGTCATGTCGTCGTACCATCGCGTAGAGGGATGGGACGTCGCATGTCCATCCTAGGGTCAACGGAGGAGGCGACCCAGAGGCAGTCGGCCGCGCCTAGCCAGTCGGGGGTCGAGCCGGCTTCTTGACCAGCCGTCCGCGTCGTCAGGCGGTGGCAGCTCGAGCCGAACGTCCTCTGGCCCGCCATGGGCAACCGGCCGCGTAGTTTTTCTTCGAAGCGGGAGGGGGATGACCCCGTTGCTTTGGCCTACCCGGGGGTAATAACCCCGTTAGTAGTCCCCAAAGCCGGCGGGGGCCCGCGTCCGGCAGACGGAGGGGAGCCGACGGCTTCCCCCCAGTGTTACCCGCCTCCACCATGAAGCCAAAGGAGCAGCCGGTTCGGCCATTCGACCCGATGCCTCGGGTCCCAGCGCATTGCCCCGGGACCCGTGTCAGCCCGCCGCGCGCCAGGTGGCGCGTGATGATGCGGCAGGCCCTGCACACGTGAGGAGACATGACGTCAGCCTGGGCCTAGCCCACTAGGCCCCGGGAGTAGCCCAGTAGGCCTCGGGGCGCAGACCGGGATCCTCCGTTCCCCGAAGTGGCCGTCACGGTTCGAGGCCACCCACACACGCGCGGAGTTTCCAGGGGAGTGGGCGCAATTAATCTCATGTCCCCTAGTCGTGGCCTCCCCTATAAAAGAGGAGGAAGGGGCAGGAGTGGAGATACCCACATCCCGCTCGCCCCCTGCCGCCTCGCCTTCTTGCCTTCTTCGTATTCCTCGCGCAACACCACGCTCGAACCCGCAACCGCACCCGCATGCCATCCCGCCACCGCGATGGCCGATGGACACGAAGGGAGCTGCGCTGGCTCTATCGTCGTCGAGGCAGACATTGCGGAGCTTCGTCACACGCGTATGCCGTCGCCAGATGAGCGGGTGGTCGCACACGCGTCGGGCGATGAGGTGGCGCCGGCGCCGCAACCGGAAGGACACGTCGTGTTCCTCTGGCATTTTCCCCATGGCTTCGGGCTCCCTGTGAGCCTCTTCTTTCGCCAACTCCACGACACTTTTGACCTCCAGCCACATCATCTTGGCCCCAATACAATTTTGTACCTTGCCGCCTTCATGACGCTATGCGAGGGTTATCTCAGAATCCTCCCTTTCATCGATTTCTCCAACGCCCTCTTTTATCTCAAACCGCTGAAGAGTGGCGCCTGCGAGGGCACGGTGGTGTGTTGCAACGACGTCGCGTGCTTCTTGCCTCTTTGTATTATTGATTCCGTCAAGGGGTGGCACCGGACGTTCTTCTACGTGAAGAACACCGACCTGAACTTGGACTTCATCCGGCTGCCGCCGTTTGTCGACGCATAGTCCACCTAGGTGAACTGGCTAGGGACTGCCCCGGGCGGCGTGGCCTTGGAGGAGCTTGTCCGGCTCGCACAGCTGAAGAGCTCCGAGGGGTTGGTTGTCGCCGATCTGGTGGCGGCCTTCATCTCGCGTTGAGTGTTGCCTCTCCAGCTGAGGCTGCACCAGATCTGTGACATGTCCGGCTGGCGTGACCCCTGTCGGCTGTCCACCGTCGATCTGACACCGGCTCGGGTGGCGAAGCGGGTGAACGCCCTCATGGCGTTAAAGCTGAAGCCCGTGTCATGGTCCTTTGGCATGGAGCCGTACGACCGCATCAACCGGCTCCCTGGTAAGTCTTTCGTCGAGGCGGATTTTTCTTTGTTTGATTCTTCCCAGCCGACAACCGGCTGGAGAATTTACTTTGCCGTGCTGACTGTAGCTGCTGGTGAGACAGAATACGCCGGATGGCCCGCACCCTCAAATCTTTGAGGCGGAGCGTGAAAACTCCGACTCCGAAGACTATGAGATGGGAGGCCCTCCGAAGGAGGGGGTGGACTCCTCGGGAGGAGTCGACGAGCCTGCAGACCCGCGAGCCGGCACCCCCAGCGGAGCCAGAGGATCCGGCGTAGCCGGGGAGCCCAGCGAAGCGGGTGAGTTCCTTCTTGCCCCCATGATCAGGGACTAGACGGACGGCGATGATGATGATGACTTAATGATTCTGAACGAGCCTCCTCCCTCAACGCGTTAGGGTCGGAGGAGCGAGGGGCGGCCGGCTCAAGCACCAGCGGCCGTAGCAGCCGGTTAGGCGAAGAGGCCGGCTTAGGAGGGGCCGGCAGCCTCGCCACCAGTCCTAAAGCAGGTGAATGTGACCATGCGGAAGCAGCCTCCGTGTGCCAAGCGGGCCTTGCCCCTCGTCATCGGGTAAGTCTCTTTCTCATGTATGTTTTTCTTCCGGGTCGCGAGCCGGTGAATAACCGGTCCTTGGGCACTGCAGGAACCCCATCAAGCTCCACGAGGGGGAGCCAGTGGGGGATCCGACGGATGTCGCAAGCTGGCTGGCCCGCGAGCACGTGGCCACCCAGCGGGAGGAGAAGAGGAGGCTCGTAGAGCTGCAAGCCTCCAAGTCCGGATCGCGAGGTGGGGCCTCGCACTCCGGGACCTCGAGTAGCCGGAGGCGGATGAGGTCCGCGGATCCCATGCGGGCATCAGACTTGGCAGCGGAATTGACCCGTATATCGATGCCTCCGTCGAGCGAGCCGCGATGGGAGGCCATGGATCCGCCAGTACCTCCGTCTGCGGAGGAGGCGGCCCAAGCGAGGGCACCGACGACGGAGCCGGTTCCCAAGGCGGCCTGGCCCAAGGTGCCGGTCGTGACCTCGCCCGCTGCCGAGCCGGCCCGGGTTGATGTGCCGAAGGCTCCAGTAGCTCCGGAGGCGGTGTCAGGGGCGGCTCTAGACGTGGCGGCCATGGAGGTGGAAGCGCCCTCCGTCGCGATTGTCGTGCCGGAGCGGGAGGAGGCAGAGGCGGCGACGGCGTTGGGTGGAGGGACGGTGGGAGGCGCCTCCAGAACCCTTGCCATCATCAACCCACCCCGGGCGGCTGGCACCGTGGCGAGCCCGAGTGGCAATGGATGCCGGGCCCGGAGGACCCTACGGACAATGCAGGAGGTGCTCTAAGACTGGGAGGCACTGGCACGCGTGCCGGCCCTGTCGGCTCCCCAGGCAAGTGGCCCGGTCCCCTTGTTCGAGGACTTGGGGAGCGTCCTGGACTGATGCCGGCAAGAGCTGGCCTGGTTCATAGAGGCGGCAGACGCTACCCTGAAGCACGCGAAGGTAAGCACGGTTGCCTTGTCTTAGAATTTTTAGTGGGGGTGCACAAGCGCACCCACTGGGTGTAGCCCCCGAGATGCGGGTCGGCTGACCGGCTGACGGGTAGCCGGGCCGGATCTCTTTTGAGCATGTCTTGATTTTTGGCTCTTCGTGACAGGAGGGAACCTCCTTGCGGTAGAAGTTGTTTGAGCAGGCGGTCGCCATCCACGACCGCGGTAAACACGACTTCTACCGTCTAGAGGAGGAGCTGGCATGCGTGCAAGGTCAGTTAAACTTTGTGGGAGGGGTATGTAGCCCCCGAGAGCCGGCTGACGCCTGCCTTGCCTTGCAGCTGATCTCACCACCCTCCGGGGCGAGAAGACCAGGCTCATCTCCAAGCGAGACCGTCTGGCGCAAGACGTCCAGGCGGCCACGCAGGAGAAAGACCGGCTATCCGTGCTGCTGGTAGACGGGGAGGAGGCCCAGGATCACCTTAAGGCTGAGGCGCTGATGGAGGTAGCGGCCAGGGAGACGGCCGTCAAGGAGGCGGCTGGTGCCGCCCGGAGGAATGCCGCCCTCCAAGACGAGGTGACCCGCCTCGAGAGGACGCTCGAGGAGGTCAAAGGCTCCCTTTCCGCATCAGAGGCGGCTCTAGCGTTGGAGCGGAAGGCGGCTCTCAACTTCGCCCTTGGGGTGGACGACGCCATTGAAGGTAAGTGCCCCTCTTTCTCTTCTCCAGCTGGTTGCTTTTTTCCTTTGCTAGTTCTTGTGTTTTAATTTTCCTTTCTTTCCGCTTCTTCTCCTTTCTATTAGGGCACTTTCCGGAAACTCAGCACCATGTTGAGCGTGCCGTCAGGAGCACCGGGAGTACCTTCAGGAACGCGGTCGCTCCATCGAGAAGGATGCCGCGTGGGACGTGGACGAGATTGGGGTCGCCATTGAGTACCGGCTGACTCATCTCGAACGAAGCGTGGATCGGCTAAAGATGGCCGGGAAGGAGATCATCGCCGCTTTGTGGCCGGGCCATGGGGGAGCTCTAACGAACCGCGTGGCCTTCTGGCTGGAGCATGTCGTGGCCCAGCTCGAGGCCTGGAAGGTGTCGGCAGCCCGATCCGGTGCATAGATGGCGCTCCGGTTCGTCACCTTGTGGTATCGAGGCATCGATCTGAAGCGGCTGGCCACCATGCGCGATGAGCTGGCCGAGGAGCGGGAGGCCCGTGAGCCGGCCCTCATCCACCAGGCCAACGAGCTCGCGTCGTGCGTCGATGTGGACGAGTTCCTGCCGGTGCTTGGCGAGGACGGCGAGCCGCTGCCTGAGGACTCCTTCGGCATCCCCCGAGGACCAGCAGACGAGGAGGTTGCCGACGAGAGCATCGACTTGAGCGGCGAGACGTCTAGGACCGTGGAGGCCGCTTCGAAGGCCAAGGAGGCCGACCCGAAGGCCGCAACCACTTCTGAGGCGAGAGTCGAGCCGCCCAGCGACCCGCCGGCTAGAGGCACGCCGGCTGGCGACGCGCTGGTGGCCTGAACCCCTAGCATTTTTGTCTTTTTTTTTCTTTCATGTAAGTTAGGCTCGAGTCCACCCACTGGGGGTGTTTATGTAATGAACCGTGCTGGCCGTGGGCCACTTCTGTCTTAACATTTATGTTGTGAATACTTAGTGTGTTTGCATTATTGCTCGTGCCGACTTGTGCTTATCTCTTTTCGCCCTCTTGGTTCTTTTTTATCCCTCCCTTTTTTCCCTTTGGTTTCGGCCCCGCCAGCCCGACAGCCAGGAGCCGTTCTGTAGCTGGGTTGGGGTGTCCACCTCGAGGGAGCCAATTTGAAACTTAGGAACCGCGAGAGCCTTTTGGGATAAGTAGAGTGGCAGAGGCGAGGCGATGGTCCGGCTCGGCCTAGCCGGAGTCTCCCTTCGATTGACCTTTTGTATGAGCCAAGCCTTGCTGCCCTGAGTCCCCATCAGCAAGATAGATGGGGCCAGATCTGTAGCTGGTAGGGGTGGGGAGGTTTGCCCGACTCACATTATTTAGCCAATTTTTTGAGAGAAGCGACCTAGGACCAGCCGGCGAGCCCTCGGGCCCGGGAGCCGGCGGGCGAGGAACCTTTGAAGGAAACGAAATAGGGCATGCCCCAAGAGCCGTCCTGGGGCACCCATTGCATTCATAAGCTCAAAATGGGAGGGATGCATACATACACTTAGTTTTTCAGAAGTAAAACGGGTGGAGGAGCGCCGCGTTCCATGGGTGCTCCGTCTCCTTGCTGGAGGCATCTCTTTTGCGCTTCTGCGGCTTCTGGGCGTCTATTAGGTAGTAAGCACTGTTGTGCAATGCCTTGATGATGATGAACGTGCCTTCCCATGGGGAGGACAGCTTGTGTTGTCCGGCTGTCTGTTGGATCCGCCTGAGGACCAGGTCCCCTTCGTGAAAGGAGAGCAGATGGATCTGCTTGTTGTGGTAGTGCCGGAGATTCTACTGGTAGATTGCCGTCCGGCTCAAGGCTAGTTCACGAGCCTCCTCGAGTAGGTCGACGCCATCTTCTCTTGCCTCCTTCGCGTCCTTCTCCGTGTATAGGGTGACCCGAGGCAAGTCAAACTCCATGTTGGTGGGGATGATCGCCTCGGACCCGTACACAAGGAAGAAGGGAGTGTAGCTGGTTGATCAGTTGGGGTGGTCCTGAGACTCCAAAGGATGGCCGACAGCTCGTCGATCCAGCAGCCGGCCGACCTTACCAGCGACGTCACGAGCCGGGGCTTGATTTAGGACAAGATGAGGCCGTTTACCCTCTCGACCTGGCCGTTTGACTGTGGATGAGCGACGGAGGCCAGGTCGAGCCGGATTCCTTGCTTGGAGCAGAAACTCGCGAGTGCGCCCTTGGCGAAGTTCGTGCCATTGTCGGTGATGATGTTGTGGGGAACGCCGTAGCGAACTATGATGTCGTCGATGAACCGGACGAACGTGGGGCTGTCCAGCTTCTAGATTGGTCGCGCCTCGATCCACTTGGTGAATTTGTCAACAGTCACCAGCAAGTGCGTCATGCCGCCTCTAGAGGTCTTGAAGGGGCTCACCATGTCCAGCCCCCAGACGCTAAAGGGCCACGAGAGGGGGATGGTCTGGGGGACTGATGTCGGCAGGTGGCTCTGCATGCTGAAGGGTTGGCAGCCCTCGCACTCATCGACCAACTTCTTGGCCGCCTCGAGAGCAGTGGGCCAGAAGAAGCCATGGCAGAAGGCCTTGGCCACTAGGGTCCTCGAGGCGGCATGATCCTCGCACTCACCCTGGTGGATGTCCAGAAGAATTTCCAGGCCCTTTTCCAGCTCGACACATCGCTGAAACATGCCGGTAGTGCTGCGATGAACGAGCTCGTTGTTGATGATGCTGTATGCCGGGGCCCGGCGTTGGATCTGCCTTGCTAAGGCCTCGTCCGGGGGGAGCTCTCCTCATAGAAGGAACGCCAGGATAGGTTGGGCCCATGAGGGGGCCGAGGCGGGGGGCTGGCTCGGGAGCCCTTGGGACTGGCTGATCAGCCCCCAGGACCGGCTCGCTGGCCCCCGGGACCGGCTCAGGAGCCCCCGGGACTGGATGATCAGTCCCCGCGACCGGCTCGCCAGCCCCCAGGGCCGGCTGGTCGATAATCATCATGACGGCCACATCGCTGGAGCCGGCCGCCTTGGGTGCAGCCGGCTCGAGTGGTGCCGGCAAGGTGGCCGATGTTGTAGGAGCTGGTGGCCAAGATACCGGAGGGGCAGCCAGAGCCGTCGATGGGCCGGCGGCATCTGCCGGCATGAAGATTGACTCCGATTCTAAGATAATCTTGATCGATGGCTTGAGCAGCCGATCGAGGGAGATGCCGGCTAGGATGGCTTGCCGGGTGGAGCCGATCTTTGCCAGCGCGTCAGCCGCCTCGTTGCCCGCCCGTGGGACGTGATGAAACTCACAGCCCTCAAAGGAGCCGGTGAGCTGTTCTACGAGGAAGCCGTAGCTGGCCATGTTGGCATCCCTGGCATCCCATTCGCTAGAGACTTGCTGCACCACGAAGTCGGAGTCGTCGAAGCATAGGATGCGCCTGATGCCGATCTCCTTGGCGAGCCGGAGGCCGTGGACGATGGCCTCGTACTCGGCCACGTTGTTGGAGGCGGCGAAGTGGATCTGGAGGGAGTACTTGAGCTGGTCACCTTTCAGGGTGGAGAGGATTATGCCGGCACCCACGCCGGTCCTCATTTTCGAGCCATCGAAATGCATGCGCCAATGTGTGGAGTCTGGGGAAGGCGGCACGAATTCCGTCTCCGCCCAGTTGACGAGGAAGTCAACCAATGCCTGCGACTTGATGGCGGTTCTTCGCTCGTACGGGATCTCATGATCGGCGAGGGTGATGACCCATTTGGCGATCCGGCCGGTGGAATCCCGGGTGCTCATGATGTCTTCGAGCGGGGTTGTGCTCACCATGGTGATGGTATGCTCCCGGAAGTACTGCTTGACCTTCTTGGCGGCGAAGTATATGTCGTAGCACATCTTTTGGTAGTGGGGATAGTTCTGCTTGGATGCGAAGAGGACCTCGCTGAGGTAGTAGACATGCCGTTGGACCGGCAGGGGCTTGCCCTCCTCCGGCCGCTCGACCACCAGGACGACGCTCATGACGCGGGTGGTCGCCGCGATATAGGCCTCTTTTTTATTTGGACTTCGCTGGCCTCTTTTATTTTTCATAAAGTCCAGAGTCTCATCCCCACTTGTTAGGGAATCATATCTTCCATCATCCTTTCCTCACATGGGACAATGCTCTAATAATGATGGTCATCACACTTTTATTTACTTACAACTCAAGAATTACAGCTTGATAACTAGAATAAATTATTACTCTATATGAATGCCTCCGGTGGTATACCAGGTTGTGCAGTGATCTAGCATAGCAAATGACATCAAAAAACGGACAAGCCATGAAAACATCATGCTAGATGACGGGGGGATGACCTCGGGGTAGCCTCAGGCGCCCCCTTTCCCCAGACTCCTAACGCAACCAAAGGGCGGGCCGCCTCCCCCTGCGGTCCGGCTACGCCCTGTCAGAAACGACCCGACGGCTATGCCCTGCCGGTTATGGCGTACCGGCCAGCTGGGGGGCGTTGCCGCCTGCCCCCCCCCCCAGCCGGCTGCGCATTGGATACCATCTTCAGGGCATGCGTGGCAACAGTGGCCCCCGTCCCATCGGGGGTCAGCGCTAGTATGGCCAAAGCGAAGACGTCGGGGCCTCTGACCCTGGCGGATGGTGACCGGGCTTCAAACAGTGCCGGCACGCCCCCAACCACTCCATTACCTGCCCCAGCATGGCTACAGGGTGGCCGGCCATACCGCTGACCCCGGCCGGCCGCCGCAAGACGACGCCACGAGGAGCGCTACTGTATTCTAACTTCTCCATGGTTCATACCCCCTGAGACAACCCATAGATACATCAAAATAGGTAAACAACACAAAGAAAATAGAATATGTCAAAAACAGAACAGTCTGTAGCAATCTGAAAACTTTGTATACGTATGTAACTGAAAAAAATCAGAAAAATGAGGACAACCTGTGAAATTTGTATATCAAGCGTGTGTAGAACTTTCAGACTCATTTGACACTGAAAATTTTATAAAATTCCTGGACTGGGCGCAACAATTTCTGTTTTTTGAGCAAGATCAAATCAACAATCACCATAGACCATCCCAAAGGTCTTACTTGGCTCAAATACTAATTAAAACACCAAGACACAGTTACTACAGAAGTAATAATATGGGAAACACTCAAAAACAGAACATAAAAATAAAATTGCGTTGCCTCCCAACAAGCGCTATTGTTTAATGCCCCTAGCTAGGCATAACACAAAAGATATAGGTATTGTCATCTTTGGTATGCAACCCCTCAATTTCACAATTATAAGTCCTAGGAGGTCCATTGTTCTTATCAATAATAATTCTCCTAGGCAACAAGTCAAGAGATTCGATTGTGGCAATTGGTTTCTTAACAATATTGAAAAAGTTAGTATGAATACTTATCATCTTAAGATCTTCATCTGCTTTACTCGAGGATTCACCCTTATTTTTAGGAACATAAACAAACTTGGCAGATTTAGGAGGAGAAGGATTTGGAGTGGTTTGAACCAAGGCAAAAGCGGATACCAAGTTGGTAATAATGTCCTCTAGCTTGCGAATTTTAGGGGAATCCTGATCCAATTTTTCATTAACTATGGGTTCTTTTTCCCTTAGCTTTTTTAAAGTAACTCCTACCTTAGATCCATATTGAGTAATGTGATTATGAATCTTTTTATCCAAGTTTTCAATAAGCTCAAAAGTAGCAACCTTTTTTCAATAATATCAAGCCTTCGCATCACATGTTCCAAAGTTAAAATTGTTCCATTAACCATGATTGGGGGTGAACCTACCAAATTTATCACAACGCTATAAGAATTAAAGGTATGACTTCCCAAGAAATTTCCTCCCATAATGGTATCTAGGACATATCTATTCCATGGAGAAATACCCACATAAAAATTGCGAAGTAGAACGGTAGTAGATTGCTTACACATAGATTTATTTTGAGCATTACAAATTCTGT
Source organism: Hordeum marinum (assembly GCA_022496015.1). Taxonomy (NCBI): domain Eukaryota; kingdom Viridiplantae; phylum Streptophyta; class Magnoliopsida; order Poales; family Poaceae; genus Hordeum; species Hordeum marinum. The sequence goes on from CM039673.1 coordinate 513,286,322, forward strand.
ACCAAGCATCTTTTAAGTTTTCTCCCTCCCTTTGCTTAAAATTAAGAACTTCACTCTTAGGAGTACTAGCTATAGTGGTGAGGCTAGCCATGAGTTCAAGCGATCCAACACACGGGCAAACAAAAGGTAATCGAAAAGGTGAACAAAAGAAGGCCGAATAAAAAGGCAAATCTTTTTGGTATTTTCTGAAAATCGTTTTAGAAGTGGAGGAGAGGAAAATGAGAGGCAAAAGGCAAATAATGTAAGTGCAACAAATGAGTTTGTGATGAGTACTTGGTAGGCTTGATGTGTATCTTCCCCGGCAATGGCGCCAGAAATCCTCACTACTAGGGAAAAGCCTAGCAGTCGCGCGGTTTTTAGGTGTATCAGTAGCGCGGGTACCTACGCTACTAATACGGCGCTATAGCTAACTTGTAGCAGTAGCACTGGTTGACCCGTGCTACTGCTATACATGTGTAGCAGTAGCATGCTTTACAGGGACGCGCTAATGCTAATAGTTGTAGCGCTCAAGAGTAACACGCGCTACTACTAAACATGGGTAGTAGTAGCAAGCTTTACCGGGATGCGTAGCCACGCTACTGCTAGTTTTGTTAGTTTCTGTTTTTTCTGCATATTTCTTTTGTATTTGTACAGGCTTTATACAATAATAACTAGCATATCATACACATACAAATGTAATCATAGCATATACATACGAATAGTCTCATCAAATCATGTCATCATCATAATCATCATCCAACACAAAGTGGTCTCCCGTCATCATCTCGAAAATAGCGATACAAGTCTCGAATACTTGCAACTACATCGTGATCCATCTAAAAATTGATATACGCGAGAAGAGCTATCACTGTGAGTGAGAGCGAAACTATGTAGTACATGAGGTGGCGGTTATGAGCCCTCTCTCGCGCTAGCATGAGCCTCCTCACGTAACTAGCTTCTGCTTCTTGTCTGCTTTTGAAGCCTTTATGGCTGGCACCCGAGACCCCCTCCACTTGCGCCTGACACTCGGACCACTCGTCGTATACTCCCGGAACCTTTCCTTTGTACACGACATAGCACCGGTACTTCGCCATCAAGAATCTAGGTACCTGTTAGAGATGCATCTAATGTACAATCATATGCAACAAAATATACTTGAGCAACACAAAAAAGAAAGTGTTAGCAACTAGATGCAACATATAGTAAACATAAATTATCAACGCAGTTTCATCGTATGCAAACTAATTAACTAGAGGTATGCAGGTCATCGTACCCAAACTAACAAAGTAGCATTACGCAAGTTCGTTAGGGACCATGGACATCACAAAGTTTCATCGCTACAGAAAGTATATACAAGTTCAACCGACACATATCATCATCATCGGCATCGTAAATCACTAGAACTTCCATCCTTCCAGATCATCGAGGATGGACCCTAGCTTCTTGAACGGCGTGAGGTCCTGATGTTGCATGCCTATGATAGTTCGGACGTCAGCTCGCGATATAGAGCCATGGTGGAACATCTCCTTCACTTCAATGACTTCTTTCATAATGATCTTTGCAATGTCCCTCTAGATGCGAAAGAAGTCTTCTTTAAGTTTATAATCCGCTTCTCCTTGAGATTCTACCCACTTGCGGATATGATCATCGTTTCTATTTGTCATGCGAAGCTTTTTGTGATCCCTTCTGAAGTCCATAATGATATGTTGGAGGTAGAATCCATCCTTCATACTTGATTTCGGGAATGGATGCAACAGAAGTTGGTTTTATGCGAGAAACCTGTCTTGCGGTTCCTTTGTTTCCTGATCTGCATGTGGCCACCCCTGAAGTTGAAGCCTTGGAGAGCATCATCTAGAATATTCATTACGTGGGTGTAGTACTTCTTCTCATTGTTTCTGGTAGGGTCAAAATACACGGCATGGGAGACTTGCGGGTAAAGAACGATAAAGATGGCGCTACCGTTGCTGCGGGGAAAAAACACCTCAAGTTATTATCCATATGAGCGAGAAGGAATGATTGAATTGTACGAAAGGGTTGTCCTGCACTGACTTACTTTGGATGATAAGGCAGGAGGACAATTTCCTGGTCTTTATTCCGTACCATGAAGTTTTCGAGGTACTCCCTAGCAGTTTAACGCTCAAAGTCGTTGAGACTCAAGAAGGACTCGTGCATGTAGTATGGATCCACCACACAGATTTGCGAGACTTCTTATCTCTTCATGACGGAGCTCATATGTAGCGCAAGAAGGCGGACGATTGTACAATCGACCCGCCTTGTCAGAAACATCTCGAAGATATGTTCAGACCACGGGAAGAACACCTCCGCGGGTCGTGTGTCAACATAGCACTTGCCCTCGGGCACACGAGCCACGTATGTCGGATATCCTAGATCCTTAGAGGCTAGTAGGCTTTTCTCATTCGACAGCACATGGTCGTGTAGTCTCCTGAGATCCCCTGATATTGCCTCCAGTGGTTCCAGCGGTAGCATCGGCTGGCTCGTGACATGGAACATGACTACACCTTTGACGATTACACGCTCTTCAAAATCCACCGTCTGGCTGCTATGTGCTCTGGCTTGTTTGTAGGCAGCTGAGCCTTTCTTCCCCGATCTCTTCCCCTTTATCTTGGGCTGACCTTCCAGACCCTTCCTTAAACCCTGCCCCAGTGTTGTCGGGCTAAGCATTATACTCCTGGCTAGTTTAGCCTATGTTGAGGCAGCATCTTTAGGCGTGTCCTGTGAGGATTGCATGAAGAGAGACTTCTTGCAATCCCTGCTAGGACGTTCCTGCCCGGGCAGATCATCCATATCCTCATTAGCATGCTGATAGCCCGAGTCGTCATATGGCTGACTCATCATATCTAAGTCACCATCACAGGCGCCTATATTGAGGAACCGAAGAGGCTCCTCCTCCATCGCATCATCCACTCTTTGTTCTACGGGGGTGATTACATGAGCCACTATTCGACCCCTTCATCACATCGTCCGCCGCTCTCACCTGGCACTACAGGCGCTGGTAATTGCATAGGCAGGGTGGTGGTGTCCACACCTGCTTGTTGATGTGTGGTTATTGGTGTGTTCTCGGCCTACTCCAAACGAAGAAGATTATTCGGCCATAGCAGCACCCAACCCTTGGAGCTTCCAATCCGGGATGGGGTCTTGTCGTCCTCTCCCCCTAGCCATACTGGACGAGGCAAATCATTGTGCCCTGATTTCACACTCGACAAGGTAACCCTGAAGTGCCCACCGGGCATCGACTGGCCGTGGAACGAGAGTTCCAAGGGCTTCGTTATCACCCCCTTTCCCACATCCACCTTCTGGCCTTTGATCAAGTAGAGTACAGTGCATGGGGTTTTGTTGGCCTGCAAACACATGTTTGCGGTGTAAAACATCCGAAAGGCAACAAAAATGGAATATTCTAGATATATTTTGGTGTGACATGTAATTACCGTGAGGTCGTCGAGCTCAGCCAAAGAAGAAGGCCCGCCTAGCGCGCTAGAGACTAAGGACGGGCTTCTATGAGCGGGTGCGGGTGAGGGAGCAGGCACGGTTACATTAGCAGGTAATGATGTGGTGGTGTTGTCCACCGAGTTTCTCCCGACGAAACTTGGCATGGGGAAATCATCTGCCGTCTTGTCTGGATTTTCCTATGTCTAGTTGATGATAGCCGGGATCAAGTTAGTAGCAAAATCATTTCTGCAGGCATGTACAGCTGCATTGACTGCCTGCTATAGCAAATCATTTTTCTCCTCGGCTGTTTTTTTCGCGTCCTCGGCTGTTTTTTTATCGAATACAAGATTCACCTTCTAGTCGATGTCCATATGACTAAACTTCTTTTTCTGCTTCTTAGCCTCCGGGCACTCGTTATAAAACACCTTCCACGTGGCGCCGTCTCCGGTGTCGTGCACACGTCCATATTGCGGCCGTTGGCCCAAAGGGAGTCCCTTAAGTTCGTTCAAGGCCCGGTTGAGATGGGTGTCTGTTGGGAGACATAGTAGTAAATCAAAAAAAATCCTATGTGTTCACCAAGATCTATCTGTTGGGGAACGTTGCAAGGGAACAAAAAATTTCCTATGCACACGCAGATATATCCATGGTGATGAGCATCTACGAGAGGGAGAGTGGATCTACATACCCTTGTAGATCGCTAAGCGGGAAGCGTTAAGAAACGCGGTTGGTGTAGTCGAACGTCTTTGCGATCCAAATCGCCGAGCGTCGCATGATCTCATCACGATCCGTCCCGTGAACACATCATGATCCGTCCCGCGAACTCATCACGATCCGTTTCGCGATCTTGATCACGATCCTTCCGATCTAGCGCCGAATGGACGACACCTCCGCATTCAGCACACATACAGCTTGATGACGATCTCCACCGTCTTGATCCAGCAAGAGGGAGTCGAGAGGAAGAAGAGTTCTCTGGCATCCTAACGGCGCTCCGGCAATGGTGGTGGAGCAACTCCGGCAGGGCTTCGCCTAAGCACTACAGAAATCCAATCTAGAGGAGAAAGTATGCACTAGAGATTAGGGTTGCACGTGGCTGGAAAAACTGTGCCAAACCCTAGAAATCCACTAGTATATATAGGAGGAGGGGAGAGGAGGCTGCGCCCAAGGGGAGGGCCTCCCTTGGCTTCGGACGAACTGGTGGAGGGGGAGTCCTCCTCCAATTGGGAGTCCACCTCTCACACGAGAGGTGGAACTTGGGGAGGACTCCACCCCAATTCGGTTTGGGCCTCTCTCCCCTGCGCCTAGGCCACCTTGGCCGACCCCACCATCCCACTAGGGGCTGGTGGGTCGCCACTTTGGCCCATGGGGTGGTTTGGCCCCACTGGTGGACTCCCGGGACCCATTCGTCACTCCCGGTACACTACTGAAACTGCCCGAAATCTTTCCGGAGTCCATACACCACCTTCCTATATATCAATCTTCATTTCCGGACCATTCCGCAACTCCTCATGACGTCCGGGATCTCATCCGGGACTCCGAACAACCTTCGGTCACCACCATACATAACTCTATACTACCGAAACGTCACCAAACCTTAAGTGTGCAGACCCTGCGGGTTCGAGAACTATGTAGACATGACCGAGACACCTCTACGGTCAATAACCAATGGCGGGACTTGGATGTTCACATTGGTTCCTACATATTCTACGAAGATCTTTATTGGTCGAACCTCTATGTCAAGGATTCAGTTAATCCCGTATGATGTTCCCTTTGTTCTTCGGTATGTTACTTGCCCGAGATTCGATCGTCGGTATCTCCATACCTAGTTCAACCTCGTTACCGGCAAGTCTCTTTACTCGTTCTATAATACAACATCTCGTGACTAACACTTAGTCGCATTGCTTGCAAGGCTTATTGTGATGTTGTATTACCGAGTGGGCCCTGAGATACCTCTCCGTCACACGAAGTAACAAATCCCAGTCTTGATCCATGCCAACTCAACAGACACCCTCGGAGATACCTGTAGAGCACCTTTATAGTCACCCAGTCACGTTGCGACGTTTGATACACACAAGGTACTCCTCCGATGTCAGTGAGTTGCATGATCTCATGGTCATAGGAACACATACTTTGACATGCAGAAAACAGTAGCAATAAACTGACACGATCATATGCTATGTTTGTAGTTTGGGTCTTGTCCATCACATCATTCTCCTAATGATGTGATCCCGTTTATTCAAATAACATCACATGTCAATGGCTAGGAAACCTTGACCATCTTCGATCAACAAGCTAGTTCACTAGAGGCATACTAGGGACATAGTGTTTGTCTATTTACCCACACATGAAATGTGTTTCCATTCAATTACAATTATAGCATGGATAATAAACGATTATCACGAACAAGGAAATATGATAATAACTAATTTATAATTGCCTCTAGGGCATATTTCCAACAGTCTCCCACTTGCACTAGAGTCAATAATCTAGTTCACATCACCATCTGATTCGCATTGTTATGAATCTAACACCCAATGAGTTCTGGGGCTCGATCATGCTTTGCATGTGAGAGAGGTCTTATAGTCAACGGGTCTGTGACCTTCAGATCCGTGTGTACTTTGCAAATCTCTATGCCAAACTATAAACACTGCTACCACACTTGGTACTATTCCAAATGGCTGCTCCTACTAAACGTATCCAGATTGCTACTACGAGTTATCCGGATTGGTGTTAAAGCTTGCATCGACGTACCTCTTTACGACGAACTCTTTATCACCTCCATAATCGAGAAATATCTCCTTAGTTTTAGTTACTAAGGATAATCTTGACCGCTGTCCAATGATCCACTCCTGGATTACTCTTCTACCCCTTGACGGACTCAAGGCACACACTGGTGCGGTACACAGCATGGCATACTATACAGAGCCTATGGCTAAGGCATAGGGGACGACATTCGTCCTTTCTCTTTCTTGTGCCGTGGTCGAGCTTTGAGTCTCACTCAACTTCATACCTTTCAAAGCAGGCGAGAACACTTCTCTCTGACTAATCCATTTTGAACTCTTTCAAAATCTTGTCAAGGTATGTACTCATTGAAAGTCTTATCAAACATCTTGATCTATCTTTATAGATCTTGATGCTCAACAATTAGGTAGCTTTATCCAGGTCTTCCTTTGAAAAACTCTTTTCAAACAACCGTTTATGCTCTCCAGAAATTCTACATCATTTCCGAATAGCAATATGTCATCCACATATACTTATAAGAAACTCTATAGTGCTCCCACTCACTTTATTGCAAATACAAGTTTCTCGTAAACTTTGTATAGACTCAAAAACTTTGATCACCTCATCAAAGTGTATATTCCAACTCCAAGATGCTTTCTTCAGTTCATAGAAGAATCACTGAAGCTCACACACCTTTTAGCATCCTTAGGACTTACAAAACCTTCTGGTTGTATCTCATACAACCTTTCCTTAAGGAAGGAAACGATGTTTTGGCATCCATCTGCCAGATTTCATAATTGAAAAATGCAGCAACTGCTAACTTAATTCCAATAGACTTTAGCATCGCTACGAGTGAGAAAGTCTTATCGCAGTCAACTCCTTGAACTTGTCGTAAACTACTTTGCAACAAGTCGAGCTTTACAAATGGTAACATTTACCATCAGCGTCTGTCTTCATTTTAAAGATCCATTTGTACTTAACGACCTGCCGTCCAACAAGCAAGTCCACCAAAGTCTATACTTGGTTTTCATACATGGATCCTTTCTCGGATTTCATGGCCTCTAACCATTTGTTGGTTTTCGGGCCCATCATCGCTTCTCCATAGTTTGTAGGTTCATCGTTGTCCAACAACATGACCTCCAAGACAAGGTTGTCGTACCGCTCAGTAGCAGTACACGTCCTTGTCGACCTACGAAGTTCGATAGTAACTTGATCCGAAGCTTCATGATCATCATCATTAACTTCCTCTTCAACTGACGTAGGCTTCACAGAAACAACTTCCTGCGCGGTGCTACTCTCTAGTTGAAGTAAAGGTTCAATAACCTCATCAAGCTCTATTTTCCTCGTAGATCGATAGTAACTTGATCCGAAGCTTCATGATCATCATCATTAACTTCCTCTTCAACTAACGTAGGCTTCACAGAAACATCTTTCTGCGATGCGCTACTTTCTGGTTGAAGCAGAGGTTCAATAACCTCATCAAGTTCTATCCTCCTCCCACTCAATTCTTTCAACAGAAACCCTTTCTCGAGAAAGGACCTAGTTTTTAGCAACAAACATTTTATGCTTGGATCTGAGATAGAAGGTTCACCACCCTGTTCTTTAGGGTATTCTATGAAGACGCATTTTTCCGCTTTGGGTTCGAGCTCATTAAGTGAAAAAAAATTCCACACAAGCGTCGCAACCCCAAACATTAAGAAATGACAGCTTAGGTTTCTATCAAACCATAGTTCACACGGTGTCAACTCAACGGATTTAGATGGTGCCCTATTTAAAGTAAATGTAGTTGTCTCTAATGCATAACCCCTAAATTATAGTAACAAAAGCATAATAGACATCATAGCACGCACCATATCCAATAGAGTACGACTATGACGTTCGGACACACCATCACACTATGGTGTTCCAGGTGGCGTGAGTTGTGAAACAACTTTCACATTGTCTAAAGTTGTATGCCAAATTTGTAACTCATATATTCACCTCCATGATCATATCGCAAACATTTTATCTTCTTGTCACGATGATCTTAAACTTCACTCTGAATTTGCTTGAACCTTTCAAATGATTCAGACTTATGTTTCATTAAGTAAATATACACTATATCTACTCAAATCATCAGTGAAGGTAAGAAAATAATGATATCCACCGCAAGCTACAAGACTCATTGGATTGCATACATCAACATGTATCATTTCCAATAACTCACTTGCCCGCTCCATCAAACCAGAAAACGGGGTCCTTTAGTCATCTTGCCCAAGAGGCATGGTTCGCATGTCTCAACCGATTCGAAATCGAAATGAGTCCAAAGATCCATCAGCATGGAGTTTCTTCATGCGTTTTATACCAATATGACATTTAGCGGCAGTGCCACAAGCATGTGGTACTATTATTATTAACTTTGTATCCCTTTGGCATCAATGTTATGAACATGTGTATTACTACGATCAAGTTTTAACAAACCATTCTTACTGGGTACATGACCATTGAAGGTATTATTCATGTAAATAGAATAACCATTATTCTCTAATTTATATTAATAACCGTGTTGCAATGAACATGATCTAATCACGTACATGCTCAACACAAAAACACCAAATAACATTTAGGTTCGTCACTAATCTCGAAGGTAAAGAGAGCGTGCGATGTTGATCACATCAACCTTGGAAACATTTCCAACACACGTCGTCACCTCACACTTAGCTAGTTCTCCGTTTATTCAATAGCTTTTATTTCGAGTTACTAAGATTTAGCAATCGAACCGATATCCAATACCCATGTGCTACTAGGAGTATAAGCAAGGTACACATCAATAACACGTATATCAAATATATTTCTATCGACGTTGCCAGTCTTCTTATCTACCAAGTATCTAGGGTTGTTCCGCTTCAGCGACCTCTCTCCTCATAATTGAAGCACTTAGTCTCGGGTTTGGGTTTCAACTTTGGGTTGCTTCACTGGAGCAGCAACTGACTTGCCATCCATGAAGTTTCCCTCCTTGCCCTTGCCCTTCTCGAAACTAGTGGTTATACTAACCATCAACACTTGATGCTCCTTCTTGATTTCTACCTTCGCGGTGTCAAACATCGCGAACAGCTCAAGGATCATTAATTCTATCCCTGGCATTTTATAGTTCATCACCAAGTTCTAGTAGCTTTAGTGAAAGTGACTTGGAGAACTATATCAATCACTATCTTATCTGGAAGATGAACTCCCACTCGATTCAAGCGATTGTAGCACCCAGACAATCTGAGCACATGCTCAACGATTGAGCTATTCTCGTTCATCTTGTAGGCAAAGAATCTTGTTGGAGATCTCATATCTCGCAACACGGGCACGAGCCTGAGATCCTAATTTCAGCTCTTAGAACATCTCACATGTTCCGTGACGTTCAAAATGTTTCGAAGCCTCAATTCTAAGCCATAATGCATGACGCACTAAACTATCAAGTAGTCATCAGCACGTACCTGTCAGATGTTCACAACATCTACAAACGACCCTAGAGGGGTTGGCGCACCGAGCGGTGCATTAAGGACATAAGCCTTCTGTGCAGCAACGAGGACAATCCTCAGATCACGGATCCAATCCACAATATTGCTACCATCATCTTTCAACTCTATTTCTCTAGGAACATATAAAAATTCAAGGGAGCTACAGCGCGAGAAAGTAATCTACAACATAATTTGCAAAGACACTACTGACTATGTTCACGATAATGAGTTCAATTAATCATATAATGCTACCGTCGCAACACGTGGTGTCTCAACATGACAAACTTTCGCAACGGTGCACACTCGGGGAGAACACAATTTATCTTTAAATTTAAGTGAGGGATCACCTTATAATGCTACCGTCGTACTAAGCAAAACAAGGTGCATAAAAGGATTAACATCACATGCAATTCATAAGTGACATGATATGGCCATGAACTTGTGCTTTAGATCTCCATCTTGAAAGCACCAGCATGATCTCCATCGTCACCGGCATGACACCATGATCTCCATCATCTTGATCTCCATCAACTTGTCGCCATCGGGGTTGTCACGCCCTGCATGTTCTACTACTATTGCTACCGTTTAGCGATAAAGTAAAGCATTACATAGCACTTAATGATTGACAGGCAGGACATACAATAATTAAAGACAACCCTAGGGCTCCTGCCGGTTGCCGTACTCATCGACATGCAAGTCATGAAATTCTATACATCACATGATCATCTCATACATCACATGTATCACATCATGTAATTGGCCATATCACATCACAACATACCCTGCAAAAACAAGTTAGACATCCTCTAATTGTTGTTGCATGTTTTATGTGGCTGCTACGGGTTCTATCAAGAATGATTCTCACCTACGCATAAACCACAATGGTGATACATAATTTGCTTTTCAACCTTCTCAAGGACCGCCTTTGTCGAATCCGATCCAACTAAAGTGAGAGAAACTGCCACCCGCAAGCCATCTAGGCAACAAGTTGCGTCGAGGGAACCGGTCTCTCGTAAGCATATGAGCAATGTTGGTCCGGGCCGCTTCATCTCACAATACCGCTGAACCAAATCCGACCAAGGGAGGAAGCAATCTAAGCATCAACACCCACAAACCTTTTGTGTTCTACTCGAGATCTCATCTACACATGGACCTAGCTCATGATGCCACTGTTGGGGAACGTTGCATGGGAAACAAAAAATTTCCTACGCACACGCGGATCTATCCATGGTGATGAGCATCTACGAGAGGGAGAGTGGATCTACATACCCTTGTAGATCGGTAAGCGGGAAGCGTTAAGAAACGCGGTTGGTTGGTGTAGTCAAACGTCTTCGCGATCGAAATCGCCGAGCATCCCGCGATATCATCACGATCTGTCCCGTGAACACATCACGATCCGTCCCGCGAACTCATCGCGATCTGTTCCGCGATCTTGATCACGATCCTTCCGATCTAGTGCCGAATGGACGGCACCTCCGTGTTCAGCACACGTACAGCTTGATGACGATCTCCACCGTCTTGATCCAGCAAGAGGGAGTGGAGAGGAAGAAGAGTTCTCCGGCAGCCTGACGGCGCTCCGGCGATGGTGGTGGAGCAATTCTGGCAGGGCTTCGCCTAAGCACTGCAGAATCTAGAGGAGAAAGTATGCACTAGAGATTAGGGTTGCACGTGGCTGCAAAACTGTGCCAAACCCTAGAAATCCACTAGTATATCAAGGAGGAGGGAAGAGGAGGCTGCGCGCAAGGGGAGGGCCTCCCTTGGCTTCGGCCGAACTGGTGGAGGGGGAGTCCTCCTCCAATAGGGAGTCCACCTCTCACACGAGAGGTGGAACTTGGGGAGGACTCCACCCCAATTCGGTTTGGGCCTCTCTCCCCTGCGCCTAGGCCACCTTGGCCGACCCCACCAGCCCACTAGGGGCTGGTGGGTCGCCACTTTGGCCCATGGGGTGGGTTGGCCCCACTGGTGGACTCCCGGGACCCATTCGTCACTCTCGCTACACTACCGAAAGTGCTCGAAATCTTTCCGGAGTCCAAACACCACCTTCCTATATATCAATCTTCATTTCCGGACCATTCCGGAACTCCTCGTGATGTTAGGGATATCATCCGGGACTTCAAACAACCTTCGGTCACCACCATACATAACTCTATACTACCGAAACGTCACCAAACCTTAAGTGTGCAGACCCTGCGGGTTCGAGAACTATGTAGACATGACCGAGACACCTCTATGGTCAATAACCAATGGCGGGACCTGGATGTCCATATTGGTTCCTACATATTCTACGAAGATCTTTATCGGTCGAACGTCTATGTCAAGGATTCAGTTAATCCCGTATGATGTTCCCTTTGTGCTTCGGTATGTTACTTGCCCGAGATTCGATCGTCGGTATCTCCATACCGAGTTCAACCTCGTTACTGGCAAGTCTCATTACTCGTTCCGTAATACAAGATCCCATGACTAACACTTAGTCACATTGCTTGCAAGGCTTATTGTGATGTTGTATTACCGAGTGGGCCCTGAGATACCTCTCCATCACACGGAGTAACAAATCCCAGTCTTGATCCATGCCAACTCAACAAACACCCTCGGAGATACCTTTAGAGCACCTTTATAGCCACCCAGTTATGTTGCGACGTTTGATACACACAAGGTACTCCTCCGATGTCAGTGAGTTGCATGATCTCATGGTCATAGGAACACATACTTTGACATGCAGAAAACAGTAGCAATAAACTGACATGATCATATGCTACGTTTTTAGTTTGGGTCTTATCCATCACATCATTCTCCTAATGATGTGATCCTGTTTATTCAAATGACATCACATGTCAATGGCTAGGAAACCTTGACCATCTTTGATCAACGAGCTAGTTCGCTAGAGGCATACTAGGGACATAGTGTTTGTCTATTTACCCACACATGAAATGTGTTTCCATTAAATTACAATTATAGCATGGATAATAAACGATTATCACGAACAAGGAAATATGATAATAACTAATTTATTATTACCTCTAGGGCATATTTCCAAAACTATCTATGGAGAAACTAGAAACGACTAAGGGGAGAGTGCATCTTCATACCTTTGAATATCGCCAAGCGGAAGCATTACAAGAACGCAGTTGGTGGAGTCGTACTCATAGCGATTCAGATCGCGGTGGACTCCAATCTTAGCGCCGAACAACGGCGCCTCCGCGTTCAACACACGTGCAGCCCGGTGACGTCTCCTACGCCTTGATCCAGCAAGGAGGAAGGAGAGGTTGAGGGAGAGCTCCGGCAGCACGACGGCGTGGTGATGGTGGAGCTGCGTGGTCTCCGGCAGGGCTTCGCCAAGCACTACGGAGAACGAGGAGAGGGAGGAGTAGGGCTGCGCCGTGGGAGAGAGAGATGTGTGTCTCAAACAGCCCCAAGGGCACCACTATATATAGGAGGAGGAGGGAGGGCTGCGCCCTAGGGTTCCCACCCTAGGGGCCAGCGGCAGCCCTAGATGGGACTTGGGTGGCGGCCAAGGGAGGGAGAGGTGGTGCGGCAGCCCTAGCTGCCCCAGGGTGGGACTAGGGCCCATCTGGGCCTAGGGTTTGCCCCCCTCTCTCCTACTGCTCCTTGGGCCACGTGGGAGGGGTGCACCAGCCCACCTAGGGGCTGGTTCCCTCCACCTTCGGCCCATGCAGCCCTCCGGGGCCCGGGGCCCCTCCCGGTGGACCCCCGAAACCCTTCCGGTGGTCCCGGTACGTTACCGATGACGCCCGAAACATTTCCGGTAACCAAAACCTCACTTTCTATATATCAATGTTTGTCTCCGGACCATTCCGGAACTCCTCGTGACGTCCAGGATCTCATCCGTGACTCCGAACAACCTTCGATAACCACGTCCACTATTTCCCTGTCACCCTAGCGCATCGAACCTTAAGTGTGTAGACCATACGGGTTCGGGAGACACGTAGACATGACCGAGACACCTCTCCGGTCAATAACCAACAGCGGGATCTGGATACCCATGTTGCCTCCCACGTGCTCCACAATGATCTCATCAGATGAACCACGATGTCTGGATTCAGTCAATCCCGTATACAATTCCATTTGTCTACTGGTATGATACTTGCCTGAGATTCGATTGTCGGTATCCCTATACCTTGTTCAATCTCGTTACCGGCAAGTCTCTTTACTCATTCCGCAACACATCATCCCGTGGCTAACTCCTTAGTCACATTGAGCTCATCATAATGATGTCTTACCGAGTGGGCCCAGAGATACCTCTCCGTCATACGGAGTGACAAATCCCAGTCTCGATTCGTGCCAACCCAACAGACACTTTCGGAGATACCCATAGTGCAACTTTATAGCCACCTAGTTATGTTGTGATGTTTGGCACACCCAAAGCATTCCTATGGTATCCGGGAGTTGCACAATCTGATGGTCTAAGGAAATGATACTTGGCATTGGAAAAGATTTAGCAAACAAACTACACGATCTTGTGCTATGCTTAGGATTGGGTCTTGTCCATCACATCATTCTCCTAATGATGTGATCGCGTTATCAACGACATCCAATGTCCGTGGTCATGAAACTGTGACCATCTATTGATCAACGAGCTAGACAACTAGAGGCTCACTAGGGACACATTGTGGTCTGTATATTCGCACATGCATTGTGGTTTCCGGTTAACACAATTATAGCATGAACACTAGACAATTATCATGAACAAGGAAATACAATAATAACCATTTTATTATTGCCTCTAGTGCATATTTCCAACAGTGTCCCACTTGGGCCTCATCAGTGGGCTTTCGGCCATGCTGGTGTTGCTTCTCCTGCAGAAGGAACGTGAACCGTTTAGGATTGTGTGGTCGACTTGATCAGAAGCTAAATGTAAGGTGGTAAAAGAATAATTACCAGTATTCTAATCATTTTCCTCGTGATCTAGTCCGTGTAAAAAACCTTCTTTTCCTTGTCCCACTTGTAGTGGGCCCTGATGAAGTCACGCTCCAAGGGGTTGGTGAACTTCGTGAAGGGGTCTGGGAGACCAGCGGCTTCACGTTCCACTTCCTCCTTATCCCATATGGGCCTTTTGACAAGGTAGCCATGGCTTCTAAGGCGATGCTTCCCCGAGTTCCTTTGCTGATGGCTCTTGAATTTCGCAGGCTTAGCCTTGGCTACCTCGGTAGCGCAATTGTCCTTGAACTTTTCGAACTCCTCTTCTGTAAGTGTCGGATTTTCCTCCAGAATCTTGGACAGGGGTTCCTCAGCCTCAATATCTTGTTTCACCCTCCCTTTCAAGGAGGCCAAATCATTGCTGAACATTCACATGGCATGATTGTTAATCTTTTTCATCTTCGGATCATCTCACGGTTGTTCTATCTTATCTTCCCGATCGGGGAACTTGAATCTCTTGTGCAACTTCGTCAGGAGCAACTGCCTCAAATGTTCTTTACTCCTTAAGTCATCGTTGTTGATGCTCACGCATTCCCATAGGATGCATCCTACTTGGCTCCCATATCACTTGCAAGGTTCTTCTTGCTCTAATGGCTCAAACTTGCCAGGGGTCATCTTTGTGATCACCAGTCGTCCGATGCCAAGTTTTTAGGTTTTCGTATCCTTTGCTTCTTCTGCTTCTTCTTTTCAGTAGCGGCATCGGCACCGGTACCTTCCCCGCCGGTACCTTCCTCGCCGGTCTTGGTGCCGCCATCGGTGCCGGCGCCTTCGGTGTCAATGTCGTCGTCAGTACCATCATCGAGGCCGACCTTCAAACCTTGACTATGCTTAGCAGAGAAAAAGTCGAGGTACTGTTGTTCACCCTCATAATCCATCTCGTTTGCATCTTGGTCAGAAGGCCCGGTTTCTTTGTTGTTCGACATGTTTCCTATGATTAAGTCTCCTCGTTTAATTCTAAAACTATAAAAAATGAGAAATGACATAAAAAAGATGTATGCTTGTCGGAATGTTGTTTCCCAGCAAATCCCAGCACTCGATATGCCTACTTTCTAGCACAAGTCATGCCATAATTCACGGAAAATTTTGGCATGACCTTTGCTAAAAACTGGACATGTCGAGTGCCTGAAATTCACCGAAACGGTAATGAATCAACATTCTGGCGAAACATAGGCCACTCGGATCATTTACCCTACACATAATCATCATTTTCCAAATATTACATGTCCAAAACATCACATGTCCACATATTACATGTCCAAAACATCACATGTCCAAATATGACATGTGCAAATCACATGTCCACTTCGAATT
Source organism: Hordeum marinum (assembly GCA_022496015.1). Taxonomy (NCBI): domain Eukaryota; kingdom Viridiplantae; phylum Streptophyta; class Magnoliopsida; order Poales; family Poaceae; genus Hordeum; species Hordeum marinum. The sequence goes on from CM039673.1 coordinate 513,302,200, forward strand.
TGCATATAAAAGGAAGAAAAATATAGAACTTGACGAAAATGCAAGAAGTCATTTTTCTTCACAATAGAATTTGGCTCGGTTTCTTCGTTGTTCGACATGTTTCCTATGAACAATATTGAAAAAGTTAGTGTGAATACTTATCATCTTGGTCAGAAGGCCCGGTTTCTTCGCTGTTCGACATGTTTCCTATAAACCCTAAACCCTAAATTTGAAACTAAAAAATAGCAACAATTGCTTTAACTAAAAAAATTAAATAGCAACAGTTGTTTTAACCAATTTGTCCACTTCAAATTCTATTTTTTTAATACCAACAGTTGCTTTAACTAATCTTCCCTAGGTTTCATACTAATTCTAATTAACTAACTAGCACTATAAAATTTAAATAGCAACAATTGCTTAAACTAAAAAAATGCAAGAAACCTATATAATCAATTCTATTTTTTCTTTTAACTACACCTAAAACACCTAACCCTAAATTTCTGTCCCAATTTGACAAAGAACAAAATTAACCTACTACCCTAACTAACTAGGGTTCATACTAACTATGGTTCATACTACCTAATGTTCATAATATAGCCAAATTAACCTACTAGTTGGATAACTAGGGTTCATAATTAAATAGATAACCTAATTAACCTACTTCCCTAACTAAAACCTAAGTAAATAAACAGAAGAACCCTAGCTAGCAGAGAGAGGAGGAGCGGTGGGGGGCTTACAGAGGGTGTAGGGGCGAGGAGGCAGGCCCGATGACGGCCGAGGTTGAGAGGGGAGGAAGCAGAGGAGGGAGGCATGGCGCGTCGGGGCCGGGTTCAAGGGCGAGGGCGAGGTCCTGGTGGGTTGGGGGTGAGTGCCGGGGTCGGGGGCAAGCGCCGGGTCGGGGGCGAGGGCAGGACTCCGGTGAGGTCAAGGGTGAGGGCATGGCTCCGGCGCTTGAGGAGGGAGGCGTGGCCCACCGGGGCCGGGGTCGGGGGCGAGGGCGAGGTCACCCGTGTCGGGGGGTCGGGGGCGGGAGAAGAGAGAGTGGGGATTTGGGGGAAGAGGCAGAGGCGGGAAGCCCGCTGGGGGGTTAAGTCAATATAGCAGTAGCGCGTTTCCTCAAAAGGCGCTATAGCTAATTTAGCTATAGCACCTTTCGGCAAGAAGCGCTACTCCTATCTTGACTAGCTATAGCTCTTTTTTGGAAAAGCGCTACTGCTATAACCAGTACCTATAGAAGTTTTCTTGTTTGTTTCTTCTATTGTCTGTTCCTTTATTTTATCTTCCTTTTCTTTTCTTCCTTTTCTTTTCTTCCTTTTCTTTTCCTTTCTTTTCCTTTTTTCCAAGAGCAGGAACGGAGGGAGGGTGATACAATTTATATAACTAAGGGAATATATATTGCACCATTTGATGGTTAAGTATGTATACAAAATAGGAACATATAGATTACATCATTTGACCCATGCATAACGGTTAGGTGTGTACACAAAATAGGAACATATATATTACATCATTTGACCGATAACGGTTCCTCAGCGTCGACGTTTTCGTTTTTGAGTGAGCTTATTTCCCTTCTTGTTTGTTGAAGAATAATTGAGCCCCTCATTGTGACTTTTCCTTTTCCATGGAGTATGATCTTTCTTAGGTAATGTACTATTGATTCTTCTTTTGACGTATGCTTCATTGTCATCGTCATCTTCCCCCATTGGGTTGCCGTACTGGTCATAGTCTTCCTCGTTGGTGACTCCATCCATTCCAATGATGTTCATTTTGCCTCTCATCACGACAACACGGCTGGGATTGCATGGGTCGGTTATGAAGAAGCATTGTGTCACGTGCTTAGCGTGTACCCATGGCTCGTTTTTTGAGATAGTGTTCACGGTGCAGCTCTTGGTGCCGGGTATAGTCATGGTAGTGAAATACCGTTTTTCTCTTTCGACATTCTTAGCCCATCTGACACGGAACATCGTCATGTTGTGCAGTCCAGAGTAGTCAAGCTCCCAGATCTCCTCGACCCTTCCGTAAAATCTCTCAATTGCATCGTTGTCGCTGTCTGTCATGCATTCCATCGTCACCCCTGAGTTCTAATCATCACTATCCATATCTTTGGCCTTCGTGTAGAACATATATCCGTTGATATCATATGCCTGATAGGTGACGAGGTTGGGCGATTGGCCATGTGCTAAGGCGTATATGAGCAATATGTCCTTAGAGCCATCTTCTAGGGCATTAGCAATAATATGCTCTTTGAACCAATGTAGGAAAGTAGAGTTGTGCTCTCTAGTGACTTCATCGTCCGTCCTGCATACCCCCCGGTCACGATACTTCTTTACGATAGTTTGTTTGTGTAGTGTCGCAAAAGGATCTACCTAGTGTAGGTGTTGTAGCACAACCAAGTTTGCTTTGTCAAAGTCGTTGTGTCGATATGAGTAGGCCACATGCAGTTCCATGTGATTGTTAGAGTGACCTTCTTCTTCGAGCCTCCCATCGTGCTTGTTAATGGGCAAACCAACACCACGCGACCGGTCTGCGCCATATAGAAAATTCTCGCAGAAAGAGATGCACTCTTGTGTCAGAAAGCCCTGGACGATGCTTCCATCCAGACGGGACATGTTACGAACAAATCCTTTGATGATCCCATTCATCCTCTATATGGACACACAGATGCACCATGACGTCAAAGAACGCGGGTGGGAAGTACATCTCAAGCTTATTTAGTATGACAACGATCTCTTCCTATAGCCATCAGAGCTGCTTCACATAGATTGACTTTCGAGAGATGACATCGAAAATGTTGCAGAGACCAATAAGCGTGTCACGCACATTCTTGTCCATTATTCCTCTAAGGGCAATAGGTAGTATCTGCGTCATCATCACATGACAGTCATGGGACTTCATCCCGCTGAACCTTTTCTTCTTCGTGTCTAGATATCTGCTTATCTTGCAACAGTAACTAGAACTAACTTTGATTCCGATAAGGCACTTGAAGAATTGATCGATCTCAGTCGGACTTAAGGTGAAGCAAGAAGGGGGCAATAATCCTCTTCCTTTATTTTTTTTGCCCTTCTTCTCCCGCGCCTTTATCTCCGTCTATGTCTCCTCTGACTTTTTACGGGGCGGCATGTGTACATCTGCCATGATCTCCAATCTTGCAAGTCTTTTCTTGCCTTCGACCCATCCTTGGTCTTATCCGGCATGTTCAGCAGTGTCGCAAGCAAGCTCTCAAGGACATTCTTATAGATATGCATTTGATCAAGGAAATGAGGCGTGTCGAGTTTGTGCCAGTACTCCAAGTCCCAAAAAATAGACCTCGTCTTCCATACCTTCAGCAGCAGCTCCGGCGCCTTTTTCATCGTCTTTCCCGGTGCAGGCACTATTCCCAGTTTTTCAATAGCTCATCGATTTCGGCGACGCTCCGCTTACGTGGAGGTCGTCGATGCTCAGCCTCACCATTGAATAGATCTCCATGGTTTCTCCACAGGTCGTCCTTCTCGAGCCATCTTCGATGCCCCATGTACACGATTTTCCCAGACCCGTCATCTTTCCTTGATGTTCGCTGCTGAGACGTCATATCTTCCATGCACCGCGTGCATCCACAATATCCATGGCACACTTGTCCTGCAACATATCCGTAACTGAGATAGTCATGCATCGTCGTGATCAACACGGCTCTCATATAGAAATACTCGCCTTTGCTAGCGTCCCATGTCTTGGCCGGTGTTTTCCATAACGTGTCTAACTCCTCTTGAAGTAGCCCCAGATACAGATTAATAGTATTTCCCGGTTGTTTCGTCCCTTGAATCAGCATGCTCATGTGTATGTACTTCGACTTCATGCACAACTAGGGGGAGGTTGTACATCCATACAAATACAAGGAGTGATCAGTAAGTATCGTACAACTTTCTGGGGAGATTTCTTCCCGACCTTCTTGTAATGAGAAGCATTTCACATCGGACAGCTTGTTTTTTCCGTGTGCTCCTTCCGATAAATTATGCAATCGTTGATGAATGCATGGTATCTAACATGCGGAAGATCAAGAGGGCACACGATCTTCTTGGCCTCATCCACACTAGTAGGACATAGATTCCCCGTGGGAAGAACATCCTTTAGGTACTTGAGAAGCTCATCGAGACTAGTGTCGGTCTATTTGTTTTTAGCCTTCGTCTTCAGGAGTTCGAGTGTGAAACTCAAGCGGGTCACCTCGGGATTGCAACCATGATACAATGGAGTGTTCGAGTCTACCACCAATTGTTGCAGCTTGGCCTCCTCTCTAGAAGAAGCTCTCTCAGTACTTGTCTTACGAAGAAGTTTCTTGAAAATGAGGGTCCCGCATGATTGAACTTAGTACTGACGAATTCTGCGACATGGAGTCCATGTTTTCTCCGCCGCCATGTTCGGCCCCTTCTCTGCCGCCATGTCTAGCCCCTTCCCCGCCGCCATGTCCAGCCCCTTCTCAGCCGCCATGTCCGGACCCTTCTCCACCGCCATGTCCGGACCCTTCTCCACCGCCATTATCGATCATCTCTTCGTCTTGCCCCGTGTCATCATTGCGTGCCCCGTTGGCGTCCTCAACATCATCATCCTCATCTTCAATTATCCACCGAGTATAGCCATCCATGAAACCAGTTATGAGCAGGTGCGCCATCACACGACCATCGTCATAGGGGTCGAGCCAAGCTCGTCCTTTGCATCTTCGACACGGACATAAAACCTCTGTCAGGTTATTTTCTTTCATGTCATGCACCGCCGACCCCAACCACCTGCCCACCACCATTCCGCTGACCATCATGAACGCCTGAATGGTAATAATAAATAAATTGATTATAAAAATGCATGCATGCATCAAATTCATACAAAAATTTGGCATGACCTTCCCTAAAAATAGGACATATATAGTTTGCCCGTAATTCATCGAAACGGAAATAAATCGACATTTCGGCAAAACATAGGCAACTCACAAGCACAATTCGGCGGCAACTCATGCCACACACACAATTTCCATCATATCGCCCGATTATGTCATATCGCACACATACACATATTTCCATTCTTGCAAAAGCATAGATTTTTAATCACCTATCTTGAGATCGAGAACGGTGATAATGATGTTTATAGGTGTCGCCACACACACCTATGGAATGATCAAAAGTGGACAAAGCTCTTCTTGACAAGGTTATAGATCTAGTTAGGGAGGTACATAGGTCACTTCACTAAATGCTAGCTAGATCTATCTAGCTTGCTAGTTTGGGAGGAGACAAGTTCAACTAGTGGAGGGGGAAGGAAAAAGAGAAAGGAGATGCATTAATGGAGGTTGGTGTAGTTAGCTAGGAGTAATAAAGAGAGAGAAAGATAGGTAGAAGAAGCAGAGTAATGGGGGGGCGATAAGTAGTCAGGAAGAAGAAAAGTGAGGGAGAGAGGAGGTGGGAGCTAGGGGAAAGTGAGGAAGAGATGAGGGGAGGGGGGAAAGGTGGTATGGTTGCGGATTAGCAGTAGCGTTGGGCTCAAAACGCGTTGCTTCTAATAAGCTAGTAGTAGCGCTCCTTTGGCACATGCGCTACTGCTAAGCGGGGCCCTCCATGTAGCCAGTTTCAGAATTAGCAGTAGTGACATGAGAGAAAAGCATGCTACTACTATTACATTAGCAGTAGTGTGGTTATTCTGGGCGCGCTACTGCTAAACCTAGAGTGGCGGGAACGGTCGGTCAATTTTAGTAGCAGCGTTGTTCTGCCGAGCCGTGCTACTGCTAAGTTTGTAGCAGTAGCGTCTGTCCGCGGACAGCACTAATGCTAATTATCAGTAGCGCCTCTTCCTGTCCCACGCTGTTGCTAAGATTCCGTGTATAAGGTTTTCCCTAGTAGTGTCTTCTTGCTACCTCTTGAGCATGTGTTGGTTTTCCATTGAAGAGGAAAGCGTGATGCAGCAAAGTAGATAAGTATTTCCCTCAAATGATGAGAACCAAGGTATTAATCCAGTAGGAGGAACAAGCAAGTCACCAATGGATGCACCTACACAAACAATCAAACTCTTGCACCCAATGCTATAAAGGGGTTGTCAACCCCTTCACAGTTATTTGGAAGGATTAGATCTGATAGAGATAGATGTAAAAGATTGCGGAAAGTAAAAAAGGTAAATAAATTGTAGCAAGGTATTTTTGGTATTTTTGGTTTATAGATCTGAAAATATATTATGGAAAGTAGACCCGGGGGCCATAGGTTTCACTAGAGGCTTCTCTCTTGAAGGAAAGTATCACGGTGGGTGAACAAATTACTGTCAAGAAATTGATAGAAAAGCGAATAATTATGAAGATATCCAAGGCAATGATTATGCACATGGGCATCACATTCGTGTCAAGTAGACCGAAACGATTCTGCATATACAACTATTACTCCACACATCGACCGGCTCCTGCCTGCATCTAGAGTATTAAGTTCATGAAGAACACAGTAACGCATTAGGTAAGATGACATGATGTAGAGGGATAAACTCAAGCAATATGATGAAAACCCCATCTTGCTACCCTTGATGGCAACAATACAATACGTGCCTCGCTACCCGTACTATGTCACTGGGTGAGGACACCGCAAGATTGAACCCAAAACTAAGCACTTCTCTCATTGCAAGAATTACCAATCTAGTTGGCCAAACCAAACAAATAACTCGAAGAGACTTGCAAAGATATGAAATCATGCATATAAGAATTCAGAAAAGACTCAAATAATATTCATGGATAATCTGAACATAAACCCACAATTCATCGGATCTAGACAAACACACCGCAAAAGAGTATGACATCAGATAGATCTCCATGAAGATCATGAAGAACATGGTATTGAAGCACAAAGAGAGAGAAGAAGCCATCTAGCTACTAGCTATGGACCCGTAGGTCTATGGTGGACTACTCACGCATCATCGGAAGGGCAATGAAGTTGATGTAGATGCCCTCTATGATCGAATTCCCCTCTGGTAGATTACCGGAAAAGGCTCCAAGATTGGATCTCTCGGGAACGGAGACTTCTAGTGGCGGAAAACAATTTGTGTGGCTCTTTTTGGTGTTGGGGGAATATTTGGGTATTTATCGGATGAAGAATAGGGCTAGGACTCCTGCCAGGGTGTCACAAGTCTGCCAGGCGCGGCCAGGGGGGTGGCCGCGCCACCTGGCTTGTGACCTCCTCTCAGCTTCCTTGCCTTGCACTCCAAGCCTAGTAGATCTCTTTTGTTCCACAAAAAATCATCGCAAAGATTTTATTCCCTTTGGACTTCGTTTAATATTCCATATCTGCAATACTCAAAAACAAGGAAAAAACAGAAACTGGCACTAGGCTCTAGATTAATAGGTTAGTCCCAAAAATAATATAAAATAGCATATTAATGCATATAAAACATCCAAAACAGATAATATAATAGAATGACATAATAAAAAATTATAGATACGTTGGATACGTATCACCGCCTCGTGAGTGACGGCTCGTGAACCTGCCGCATCAATGAAAGGTTGACCGGTGGCTGCCTTGCATTGGTTCCCCGTGAGAAACCAAGGTGATGAGGAAGATGAAGCCCGCACGATCATTGACTCGGCGGACCCACCCATTTCGTGCCAAAAAAAAGTCTCGCCCGGCGCCCCCAGGCGCCACTCAGCGCGCCGGGTTCGGCCTAGGTACGCGAGCACCAAATTCGGCCCTAAGATGCGAAAACTGGGCTCCTGAGGGCGCGACTGGGCCGATTTTCGCCTGCAGCGATAAAACATGACCTTGAGGGCCTCTCGGGGGCGGTTGAAGATGCTCTAACATCCTTTTCCATTTTTCTTATTGCATCCTTCCCTTTCTTCCTTTTTTTCTTTTTTCTTCTTCATGGTTTGACGATTTTTAAAATAATTCAAGAATTTTTTTCTTCAAATCGATGAACTTTTTTTAATTCACTGAGCATTTTTTGAATTCAATGGTTTTTTCCAAATTTAATGATCTTTTTCCAAATTTAATGATCTTTTTCCAAATCTAATGATCTTTTTTAAAATTTAATGATTTTTAAAATTTTAATGATTTTTAAAATTTCAATGAACTTTTTTTCAAATTCAATGTTTTTTCTCAAATTCCACGACTTTTTTTCAAAATTTTGAACTTTTTTAAATCTTTACAGTTTTATTTTGAAAATCCATGAATTTTTTTCAAATTCGATGAATTATTTCCAAATTTGATGAACTTTTTCCATGTTTGATTATTTCTTAAAATCTACGAACATTTTTTAAAATTTTGTGAACACTTTTTGAAAATTGATGAACTTTTCTCAAGTGAACTTTTCTTCAAAAATGATGAATGTTTTCAAAATCCATGATTTTTTTTGTAATCATGGGTTTTTTATAAAATTATTCAAAAAAATATGCTCTAGAGGCAATAATATTGTATTATTATGTTTCCATATTCAAAATTAAGAGTTTATATTCTTTGCTTTAACTGCTACGATTCTGGAATATGCAATTCACTGGATAAGTCATATGCACTTGTGGAATGATAAACGGTAAAAAATGTTGCTAATCTTGCCTCTATAACTAGCACAAGTACTGATAGTGATCTTGTTTTTCCGGATTTTATGATATCGTTAATTCTAAAGATTGTCCTAAAACAACATTGAGAATATGGCGATATAAGAACGATCATATTGAATCGACCCAAAACTTGTTTGTTATAATTTGAGATATTATCGTATGAAATCAATTTTTATTACATGGAGTGTTAACACGTGTTTTATATTCCTGAGACCATGAGAGTATCATAGTAAACTCTTACCGTACAATGAGCTTTCGGGTTGCTCAAACGTCATCCGTAACTAGGTGATCATAACAACAACTTACATGTTCATCAGAAAGTTGGATGAGGGACTAGATAGCTCAAGAGTGGGGTTTGCTTCTTCGATGATGGAGATGTATTCTTAGGGCCCTCTTGGTGTGACAACATCAGTTATCGTATGGTCAGACATAGGTGACTATGTCACAGGGATGTCGGAACACATCAACGAGAAAAAAGAACAAAATCGATAACGAGAATAACGGTATAACGAGCATGCGGATGGCCCAAGAGGATACCGATGATTCTTCGGTCTTGTAAAGTATTGTGAGGCAAAGTGAATGTCACATAGTAACCAATGGTTCACTCAAATGTTATTCGTGTACTCATAGGGATCCATATGGATGCCCATAGTTTCCGCTATCGGTCATTGAACGAAGGAGTTTCATTCATGTCTATGAGTTACTGAACCTACGGGGTCACAAGCTTAAGGTAATAACGATTTGCTAAGTCTTGGAAGGATGAGAGTATCTAGGATTTATTTATTCAATTGTTTCATTAATACTTGGAATAGTTTTGAGAGGATCCGAAAGCGTTCTGTGGTCACCGAAAGTGTTTACATGAATATCGGGTAATAGGAGGAAAATATTTTTGACGATGATAAATTATATATAAAATAGTATGAAAGTATTTAGAACAATTTTATATTTAATAAAATATCAACGGGCCTAATAAGGCCAAGTGGAAGGAAGCAATTTGGGCCACAAGGGCCCAAGTGGGGAGGCGCCCCCTTCCGGCAGGCCGAATTGGAGGAGGGGAGGGACTCCCCTTCCCTCCTTGGCCAGCACACGGGGAGGGTATTCCTTCTCATCCTCTTGGCTGCCTTCTCCTCCCTCCCACATATATATACTTGAGGTTTTGTCCCTTTTGAATACATAAGTTTTGGAACCTCCTCCAGTTCATCTAGTTCTAATTCTAGTTGGTACTAGTTGATTAATTAGAGCTAGGTCTAGTTCCTCTAATCCTCATAATTAGAAGCTCAGTGTGGTTCTAATCTCCTCCCTTTAACTCTCCAGCGTTGATTAGCTCTAGACGGTGAAGCGCTGCCAAATCGTGAAGACCATACACTTTCAACCAAGTAGAGAGGTCGTGCTTTTGGTCCTCGGTTTGATGGATTGTTCATCTATGGTTCGAGGGACTCCAAGCTCAATCTTCATCGTCATGTTCTTCTTTCGCTGCTACTCAGTCACGGTAACGATCGTGATCCCAACTGTTATGTTTTCATACTGTTCCTGGTTGATCGTAGGGTGATTTTTTTTGTTTTCTACTACGTTTCCCAACAGTGGCATCATGAGCATTTCTATGAATGGATATAGGTTGCTATCTAGATCACACGTGGATGTGAGGGTTTGATGTTCTTGCTATGCTTACCTCGAGTGTTACTTCGGTTCAGTTCATTGACGGCATGATGTGGCTTTGCACAAAGTTCTAACAATCGATCGGCGCTGGCTGTCGGCGATCTGCTAAGAGTTATTTGGGCCTCATCATAGTCAAGAAAGTGAACCATTGTGTACACAAGAGGGTGATGAAGATGATCGGTCTTCTAGGGGGTCACACATTTTGATGAAATTCAGTGTGGGGCTAGTGATTTTTAATTAAGTCTCTTTCCTCACACACCCCAAAACTTAATCTAGCAACAAGGATTATCACCTTAATGGTGGACATAGGTAGCTAGTGTTATGCTGAAATCCTAGAAACCATGTAATTAAAATTTGCCAAACCGATTAGAGTACGTCTAACTTGCTTTTTCAGAATTGCATGTGATGTGGTATAGACTTCGTCATGGTAATTCGTTTATGTGTGATATGGTTATATGATGTGACGTTAAGTGACCTGCGCGTCATTGTACGACATGATGGCTAGAGCCAAAGGATTGTCACTTTAATGACCTGTGTATCAAAATTGTTGTTTTATTATTGACGGATGTGATGACCGTGCTATGCAGGACCCAAATCAAGGTGGCTTCACCACGTGTAGGAGATCATGGCGGTGACTGAAGTATCATCCCAGAACCGAGGGCTATACCATGTCATGCTATTATGAATTGTCTGATATGTTTATCCATGTATTGCTTGCACCCTTGTTTTTGCAATAGTCAATTATTAGGGTCATCTCTCACTGAATATATCAAGTTAAAAGATGCCCTTTCCAGTGTTGCAACCGTCTATAACAAGTAGTTTTCAAGAATGCATCATGTCGACATGAGTCGAAACGGATCATGAGGTGTAAGACGGGTTAGGTCTGACCTAGCAAGCAGACATCACTAGGTTATCTTGAAGTTATGGTAGAATCTTTCTGAGCTCGGAGTAGAAAGCATCGAAAGATGATCAAGAGTCATATGGAGATATGATCGGCAGAAAATTTCCCATCAATTAAAATTCTCGTCATTACCGATGTCCACATCAATGGCTGAGAATAAGATCATGGTCTTCAATCACTTACATATCAATTATGAGAGATATTCATTTAAGTGGGAGTGCACTTTAATTAAAACTTGTTTAATAGTGCAAATTAATTATGAAAAATTTCTAACGTGAATCTTATGGTTATGGTTTTAGATCAATGGCTCGAAATAGTTTAAACTTAGCACCTTTGCCTGTGAAAGAAAAGTTAGATGCAAATGGTGCAAACTATGAGGATTGGATCCACACTTTGAGATGTGTTCTCAAAAGTTCTAATACAAAATATGTGCTGGATCAACCACTTGGTGATTCCCCGATGCTTGGAGCATCATAGGATCTCATCAAATGTGTTTATATCTCGCAAAGAATGATTTCAATGTTGTCAAAAGTATTATGCTATCTTGTATGGATCAAGTGCTACATAAACATTTTGAACGATTCAATGCTATCAAGATTATCGAGGCAATGAAAGTTCTGTATCACAAGGAACCAACTAAAGTTCATGAGATGGCTGAAAGCATTAGATGAATGCAAAGTAGAAGAAGTTGGTGAGCAAGGTGATAGGCTTGCAGGCTATTATTATAGTTTAAATGCAATGGAAGTTGATTTTCCCAAGACACCAGAAAATGATTTGATCATTACTACACTTCATGAAGCTATTCTCAAAGCCAACAAAAATAGGTTGCAGAATCATCAAAAGTTGATGGTTAAAGCTTGGACTATTAAACAAGTTTCCACTATTAAACAAGTTTCTGCCAAAATCATCAAAAGCTTGGACTTTAATTAAAACTTGTTTAATAGTGCAAAACCATTTCCGCCAAAAAGAAACACAACACCAAAAGGAACAAGGGTGGAGCTTATTGCGAGACAATTTGTTTCAAAGCTTGCAATTGCAACCTGACTTGAAGACTTGCAGTTTCGACCTGACTTCAAGACTTGCTATTTTGACCCCAATTTTAAGACTTAAGGTTGTGACCCATGACACGAAAACTTACAGTTGTGACTCTATTTGAAAACTTGCAATTGCAACCCCATTTGAAACTTAAAGCGTAACTTGAAGACTTGCAGTTGCAACCCGACTCCAAGAGTTGCAGTTGGGACCCGACTTCAAGGCTTGTAGTTGCAACCTCCAACATCAAACTTATAGTTGTGACCCTTTTTGAAAAGTTGCAATTGTGACCCCATTGGAAATATGCAAATTCAACCCGACTTGAATACTTGCAGTTGTAACCTGGCTTATGAACTGGCGATTGCAACCCATTTTCAATATTTGAGTTATGGCCCATTCTTGAAACCTTATAGTCATGACCCCTTCTGAAAACTTGCAGTCGCGACCCCGTTTGAAAGATTTATCATGGCGATCAAACGGGACAACTTTGACAAGACGGAAAATTGGCTAAAAATGACCGAAAAACCATTTCCGCCAAAGGGAAGGCTTGGACTATGATGTCATTAATATAAAAAGAAAATAAAAAAGTGTGTGAGTGTGTGTGTGTGTGTGATAGTTTTTTATGCAAAAACGACTCATCTAACATGACGTTTACTAATTAAGCATCCCAAACATAATAAAAATTAATTTGACATTTTTGAACATCCCTATAGCCTAACCTTGTCGATGATAATTGGAAAGTCTCTATGTGCATGCCAAGACCAACGTCCTCAAGCCGCACTCATTGTCGTTGTACCCTTACTAGTAAAAAAAGGGCATTAGAAGCACCCAGGAAGTAGTTGTGTCCCTAACAAACCAAACCATATTTAATAACCCGATGCAGGTTATTTTTATAGTCAAAAACACCAACGTGGTTAGTAATATGCAGCCGTATAAATTACAAAAGTAAGCCGGTTGTATTAAGTAATTGCCTCTAGTTTGCCTGTGTAAACCATTGTTGTGTGATAGTAGCTTGAAGGGTACATACTTCTCTTCCTTCTCTTTCGCCTCGATTTTTTCCTTCATCCCTTTTCATGTTTAGTCCCTTCCCTCCCTTCCCTGGTCCATGGCAAAACCTTAGCATCAGACATCCGAGATAGCAGATCTGCCCCACCATGATGTTGACCGAGTTCTCGCCCAAACCGTGGCGGCGTGGTGGCAGATTCACCCTACCATGCCTTCAATCGAGTCACTCGTTGAACCATCGCAGCGCAATGACATATCCGTCTGGCACCGCCATAAACCCAAGTATCCGTCAAATATCTATGCCGTAGTGGAAGATTCACAAGGACACGACATCGGCTAAGTCCTCCGTTGAACCGCAACGATGCGGTGGTAGATTTTCTTGGCACCGCCATCCACTCAGGCTTCGCTGAACCACGGCGACGTGGTGGCGGCTTTGACGTGGGGCTAGGGGGAGGAGGGGTGTGCCAGGATGGTGGGACATACACCATCGGAGTTCCAACATCTGGGAGGGGCCCTCATGATGACATTGATCCAGATCTCCGGAATGGTGAGCTCCAGTGTTACTGGCCTTCGCGCTGTATTTTTTTGGTTAACTTGTCAATGGTGTTGGTTATCCTATAAATCAATGATGGAACTATTTTGATGAAAGCATGATAATAAGTAGCGCTATAAATTATTTCTATTGTGTATTTAAAATAGGTAGTTTATTATCGAGTTATTATAATATATTAAATAGAAAAATCATATTAGCAAGATATAAGTACAAACCTAAATAAAAAATTTATTGGGATGCAATATGTGGTGAACTTTTGAGATTTAGGAACACATCGGAACACCCTCCTCCCTTCTTTAAACATGCACATCCATGTTGGTGTCATACTAGATTATTTACTATTTATAAAATTAAAAGTGTTTTGTAGCTCATACAACTTGTATTTTTCAAAATTCGTTTTCGCGATTAAATCAATCGCGATGAGGTGTTCCAAACAATAACCCAATTTGGTATGTTCCGGTGATTTTTTTTTGTGGCTCAAAACTTATCAGGTTGTAGTATGTAAGTTACCAACGTCATGAAGCCGTTAGAATTGGAGACTTGTTTTATTAGCGACTTGACTCACTGGCTAAAGAGTGTGTGGGCAAAGCCATGCACGGAAAACCGGGCACAAAAACTGGAACTCTGTAATGTTTCATTGTTTTTTTTTAGTTCAAAAATTATCAGCTTGCAATATAAGAGTTGACGATATTTTCATATGTTGGCATTGGCAAAAAATATGTGCATTGTTGGACTACTCGTGGACAGTTATCGATTCCAAAACTAGATCTCGCTGCAACCACCCTGTAATTACATCACTGCTATGACGACATATGCGACCTAACATGCTCGACATTGTAGCGTAGACAACTGGTAGCTATAGTTGTCCAATGATGGTAATACTCGCATGGGCAGCTAGGTAACTAAAATGGTTAACGTATTGGTAACTGTGGCATGGGTTGGTGTCTAATATTACTAACTATAGCATAAGCGGGCTCATAACTACATAATTATTATATTGGTAACTTTAGCTTGCGCATCACGATAAGTTGATAACTTCAGCGGGAGCGGTATAACTTAGCATGAGATGCTTAACAAGTACTACATGAGCAACACCTTGGTAAATATAAGTTGAGTAGCATGGTAATTGTAACATGAGTAGTCTGGTAACTTTAGCATGGGCAACTTGATAACAATGTTAGATAATTCAAAAAGTTCACAAAGTGTAAGAAAAGTTCACGAATTCGAAAGAAGTTTCAAATTCATGGGCCTTAAGCGCTAAATATGGTTGGTCAATTTTCAAATTTGTGCACCTTCTCAGGAGACATAATAAGTCGCCCATTATAGGGCATTTCATACATGGCGCTCAAAGCACCTTTGTAACGGGTTGGCCTATATAGGGACATACTCTGTACTATGCATTTTTTTTGTTAAGGGAAGTTTTCGGAAGCTTCTAACAACTTCTAGTACGCTTTTTCTTTCGTTTTGTTTTGGTTTGGTTTTCCGTTTAGCCTTTTGTTTTGTTTTTTAACTTCAAGAACTTTTTTCTTCAAATTCATTTTTTTTAAATGTAATAAATTTTCAAATTTGAAAACTGTCTTGATATTGTTTTTTAATTTGCACATTTTTTTCTACTGCTTGAACTTTTTGAGAAGACCGAAAAAAACAATAGTCAGTTTTTTTCTCCTAAATCAGCAGGTAAGAATCATATGGAAATCGTTTGAATCAAAGGAGCCCTAAAGTTGGCCGCATCAAGACACCAGAACTACGGCGACGTGTTCCAGGGGCGGACAGGAAGACAGCAGGGGGACTCTGAAATGACATGGAGGAGCATCCGCTTCCCTTTGTGCATGCCATTCTAGGACGTCACCCAAAAAAAATTGAACTCGAGTTAGTCTGTCAAATAATAATCGACGAAAACAGATGATAGACCTCATGCCACTTCTCCCGGTGTTGATGTGCAACCTGCAAATCTGCGAGAGCCTTCAAGAATATTGTAGTATGTATGACCCAGAATGTTCCAATGATTCAGAGTTTTTTTCTAATAATAGAATATGCACAAACATTATTTTATATTTCAAAATCATGCCACACCATATAGGCTTACTAGAGGAGAGTGCTTCACAAGTTTGATGGATTTGTGAAACTTTCATGCAAAATGTTCATGAGCTAAATGCAGAAGAGATAAAAGTACCATGTGATTATGTTCAGGAGGCATGATATCTACAAGTTTGGATGAACAAAAACGATTAAACTGGCGACATGTACAAATCACAGGCTGCCGTCATGCGCACCGTCCCATCCTCCTCTGTCATGTACACTATCTCATCCTCCTCTGACGTGTGGATTGTGCCCTTGTCCTTTGGCATGCCCATCGATTTATGGGAGATTTGGGACATGATCCGTTGCCCAACATGATCCTTGAAATGCTCCTCTGCAGCCTTTCAATATTTTGGACTCGATTGATCTTTCCGGTGACAGCATCGAGAGAGATATCTTCCCATGCCAAGACAAGTGCATTATCCTCATTGAGCTTGAAGTTAGTTCCCTGAACTGGTCTCGACGAGCTGGAGGCCTCAAATTGGTCAAATTCCATATCTTCGCCGGACTGATAATAAAAAAGCGACAATGATGTGCCATCAAGAGATACACCATTTGTCTCAGAATCATCAATCCTACTATTGCATTTAAACTATTATTAATAGACTGATACAATGCCTACAGTGAGGGGCAATAGATGCATTGCCATCAAGAAAATCAGTGGTGGGATCTCGGAGCAACAACAGCAATGAACAGGACACTGTAGTCTGTAGATAATGCCAACAAGGCACAGAGCAAGAAAAACATATCTTTATTCAAATAGAAGATTCTGAATTAGGAGTAGTTCTCAATTCACAGCCATTCCGTGTAGAACACGATGACCTACTGAAGAAATTACATTCGAAATATCTGTAGATCATAAATATACAACTTCCGATACTGAAATCTGCATATATAAAACTTAACGCCCCTCTAGTGTTGTGATACTCACTGTATTCACCGAGTGTTCCCTTGATTTTTCAGCTTCAAAATTCTGTAGAGGAAAATATGCAGGCTGCTTTGGTGCTGGGAGCAACACACTTCCATTCTCTAACATAAAAGTAACCGATGACATGAATGGCCTATCATCCGGATGGTCTTGAACACACAAGAGACCAACTTGAATACACCTTAGAACTTCATGAAGTGAACAACTCTCAGAAAACGAAGAGTGTACAAGTTCTGTTGCTTTTCCATCTTCCCATAGTCTCCACGCCTGAGCCAATAGAACCAACTGAGGATCAAGTTACAATGTTTGACAGATTAAAATTCTATGCATTTTGTACTTACATATGTTGTCAGGCCGACAAAATTCACTACGAGTTGCGGTGAGGTGATCTTCAAGCCACTTACAACCTCTAAGAGAAGAACACCGAAGCTATAGGTGTCCGATTTTACAGAAAAGGCACCTCCCATAATGTATTCAGGCGACATGTAGCCACTGTTTAGATAACAAAAAATGCATAATTTGGGATAAATAGACAACATAAATTTGAATCTTGACAGGTGGCTAGTTCCTTGAATTACTTACTATGTCCCAACAACCCGGGTAGTTTTTGCTTCTTGTTTGTTTCCACCAAAGATCCTTGCCATACCGAAATCTGATATTTTGGGAGCCATTTCGGAATCCAGCAATATGTTGCTTGGTTTGAGATCTCTGTGAATTATAGTTAATCTTGAATCTTGGTGGAGGTAAAGAAGACCTCTCGCCACCCCTTTAATTATTTGGAAGCGTTGGGACCAATCAAGCACATATTGTCTTGTGCTATCTCCAAAGATGAAAAATAAACAAGGTATACTATCAGCGATCAGTGATATCCTTTTGGTAATCAAAAACATGTAATATGTATCAGAAGTCTGGAAATACCAAAAAGGAAGGCATCCAGGCTTTTGTTTGGTAAGTATTCATAGATAAGTAACCTCTCATCTCCATGAATAGAACAACCAAGAAGTCTAACAAGGTTTTTGTGCTGCAATTTTGCAATTAGAATTATCTCATTTTTAAACTCCTCCATCCCTTGGCCAGAACCCTTACTAAGTCTTTTGATAGCAACTTCAGTGTTCCCTTGTAGGATGCCCTGCATGATTGTGAAACTATGAAAGGTATTCTTCTACACATAAAATTATTCTCAAGAAATAGAGCATGTTCTACTAATATGATGAATGCATAACTTTCTGTTACCTTGTAAAGTTTGCCAAAACCTCCACTTCCGATTTGTTTAGAGTCTGAGAAATTATCCGTTGCCATGGCAATATCTTCAAAGCTAACAAAAGGAAAGTCTGCATGTTCACCTCCAATTTCATTAGACGAGGTAAGGTATCCTAGCATTGGTCTGTTGTGGATTTCCTTCTTCTTTTGTTTGCTTGCTAAAGATCAATACTTTGTTATTAACATTCATAAAAATGAAGTACAATTTTGACAAGAGAGAATATTTTATTTTACCTTTGTATTTGTATATCCCAAGGGCTATGCATGCGAGTATCAACACGCAAGCCATGGTTGGGAGTATAATGTTTACCAATTCGCCATTTTGAACTACAAAAAGAATCATGTATAAATTTAGCACATCACTTTTTTTTAAACAAAAACATGTTTACAGTACCATGAGTGACACGTTGACTAAATAAATGTGTTATCAGATCTACTGATTGCCCCTACACCAAATTATTGGACACGGAAAAGTATTTGGCGGTTACTGCTATACTATTAAGTTCGTATATTTAGTACATTCCCCACGATTAATTGTTGTGTTGATTTGATAACATTAAGTGCCAACATAACAGAAGGTTAGAATGGAGTGGTGCATACCAGGAGAGTTGGCAAGCCGGAGGTACAAGTTATTCTCATTGTTACTATACTTCCCTGTATCGACAAGCTCCCCTGTCCAAAGCAGGCACCTTGACTGGTCGGCCATAGCACCATTACTGCTCAAGTTGGTGTAGGCGTAGGCTGTACACGAGCAATTGTTTCTGCACTCGGTTGTGCATTTGTCAAAGCTTCTGTTGAGGACATGTACAAACTTGTCAGGGAACTTCATCTTAAGCAAGGTCACGAAATGACTTTGCTTGCCACAGTTTTTCAGTTCCTTGATTCTTCTACATCTGCTCGAAAAGTTAGGACCAGCGGATTCAAACCCATCGAGACAACGACATGTCGCGGCAGCCCCAGTGTTGTCGCAATACCCGTACGGGCCACATGAAGCATAGAGGTCACAGCTGCTACTGCTAGCGGGGTGGGCGGTGACAGTTTCCCAAGATGAGTTGTTCATCCAGCTAAGAGTCCTCATCACACCCATGTAGTCGAGCACAAGGCGTGCATACGGTGAGCCAGCAGAAACAGTGAATTGATAATAGAACCCGTCACTGCTTGTCCCACCAAACGCTTCATAGAAGATAGTGTTCTCGTATATGCCACCAGCCACCGACACATAATCAAGATTACTGATACGGAAGTAGGGCATAGTCCCGTGCCAAATGACTAACTGAATGAACGAGTTGGGGTCAACGCCCAGAGAAAAATCTCCAGTGGATGGGTCAATGGGGCCCTTCCAAGCAATTAGGCGCCTGGCAACGAGACCCTTGTCTTTTTTCTCACTCAGGTAGATCTTAGTACCGGGAAGAATGGTGTCTGTCGGATAATCAAAGCTCTGCCATATGTGTGTGCCATTTGGAGAGAGGAGGACAAAGTTCCCCGTGTCAAGCAGCACCGCAGCAACTCCCATGCCCGTGATGTCGTTCCCCACTGCCCAAGGAGTGCGACCTTGGGAGTCAGACAACACCAGGCCGGAACTGTTAGTGATGGCGAGCGTCGGAGATGAAGTGGCGGCGATTGGATCGTCGCGGTTGGCGGTCCATACGATGGTGCGGCCGGGGATGCTGTGGTACCATATGCCAAGGTACAGGCTCGTGTTGGAGCTGTTTGAGGGGAAGAAACCGAGCGCGAAGTCCCCGCCCTTGGAGACGAGCGTGTCACCAGCGGAGAGCGGCTTTGCGTGTGTGAGCTGGTCGTTGGATTGGCAGAATGAACTCGGCAATAGGAGGATCAAAATTGGAATGCAAGACTTGCCCCTAAAGGCCATCTTCTTCAACTCCCAGCAAGTAACTAATTGAGGGGTATGTGGTCTCCTCGGAACAATTCGGCTGCAGATATAGGAGGTAAAAAGTGAAATTGGACGGCCATCGCATAGCTACAATGGAAGAGTAGTCCTACTCACTACAGACCAAGATGGCAGGAGACCGGACTCCAAAGTCTCCCAACGTCGCTGAACGCGCAAAGAAAAATGGTTGCCAGGCATTCAGATTGGAGAGTGCGACAGGGGAAGCCTCGCTCTGTAAGGACGCGTCGCTTGCCGTCGAACACTCGGGCTGACTGGTTGGGGTTCACGAAGTGACAGCGGACGAGTGCGGCGTCCTCCACGCACAAAATATCTCATGCCGAGTGCCGACGCCGACCACCGCAAGGAGCGCCTACCGCCGCTGCCGCGGAGGACGTCGACCTCTTCTCCTCGGTGCTGGACCTGGACGACGACGCCGGTGGACTGGAATCGGGACGACGCCGTAGGCCCGTAGCTCTCCCATTCGCGGCCGGATTGCTCGAGGAGTTCGATGAGCCGCGGCAATCGGGCGCGGATCGAGCCGAATGGATTTGGTATGGCTGCTGCTAGTCCAGAGATTTTTTCAGGGATTGGTTGCTCCTAGTCTAAGATGACCGCCATATGGGCTTCTGCCCCGTACGCGCACACGCGAGGAAAAGGCCCAATAGAGTGTATCTTTTCCATCTTTTTGACAAGGTCATCCTCAAAATGGAGCTGGAGGTGCGGAATAAAAAGAAATTGAGCTCCCCTCGATTTTTTTTTAGTTGGATGGGTAATCATTTCTTTTCCGTTTGCCGTTCATATGGAATCATTTCATGAACAATGAAGATATCCCGCCGCGAGATTTAGCTCACAAACCAAAATTCTATTTCCATCGAATGTAGAAAATAATTAACTTGAATGGAATATACTTTCTACGTCTCATAACGTGTGAGACGTTCTTTGACACTAATGTAGTGTCAAAAAAACATCTTACATTATGAGACGGAACAGTACATTCAAATAGTAAGGTATATAGTGATGATTTTGTCAAGAGCTTAATAAATCAGTCATTGCGGTTATGCTCGCTGCCCCGCCAAAGATCCCGGCTAATCTGGCTAAGAGACCACGATCCAAACGCATCGTTTTTTCACATGCCCGCTCAGCCACACGGTGTCAAATTATTATTATTTTGAATTAGATGTATATGTATGCATTTTAGTGTGTTCGCTCGGTTGTTTCAGTCCATATATAGTTCATACTGTAAAAAACGTATGATAAAAGTTAACAGGGATAACCAAGTCATGGTGAGCACTTCCAGGCTCACTCTCATGATGACATAGAGCAATGTCCTTCACTGCCATTTTGTAAGCACCAATCACATCCCAATAGTCTGTACTCCATTTCCTTTTCCAAATGCTAACGCCCACACGTGTGGCATGTTTGCACTTTCTCCACACACATTGATCTCCGTTGATTTTGTTTTGTCCCAGTCTTGATAACGTTTGACGATTTTTATGTATCGTGTAGTTATCATCGTGTATGTGGGCGTTGAAGAGTTTACCCACACGACCCGCATCGCGCGGTTGCCAGATGCACCATGTGGGCGAATCAGTTCCCGCCCACATAGTTACCATCCAGTCCGTGCACGTGTGGGTGAACTACTCTTCGCCCACACGACACTAGTACGGTGCTAGATGGCAACTACAGTTGCACATATGTGGCAACTAGGTAATCACACATGGCAATTATGGTTGGACCACACATGGCAACTAGTTAATCACATATGGCAACTATTGTTTGACCATATGTGTCAAGTAGTTAACCACACATGGCAACTATGATTTGATTACACGCAACAACTAGCGTTAATTAGATATGGCAACTATAGTTAACCAAAATAGAGAAGTTGTCATGCTTTACAACTATAGTTGCCATCCAGGGTAACTAAAGTTGTCGTCCTCTAGGTAACTAAAGTTATTGCGCTAGGACGTATGGGCCTATTTTGCTTCGTGCCACACGCGTGGGGTGAGAATGAGTAGTAGTTGTTGGGCATGTGGCACGAAGTAGCTGCGCCCACACGTGTGGATAGTTCTAATATTTCGCTCACACATGACCGCGCGGGCTGCCTCCTAGATATGCCACACATGATGTGTAGATGGATGTCTAATATACCACACGTATGGTCAATATCAGAACCCTTTCCTTTTAGGAATCGTCAGAAGCTCTGTTTTCGCATTTAGAAGGGGAAAAGTAGTTACACGGGCTAAACCCAAGGTTAGCTGGCCGGGTTAGCAATTAAGAAAGAACAGAAACATAAATTGAAAACAAACCAAATAGCCCTTTAAGAAACAAAAGCAATTCATCTGAATTATGTCTCACGTTTCGTGTGTTTTCTCTAGTTGGTTGCTATAGTGTGGAATCAACTCAGATCTAGTGACTTCTCTCTAGCAAGTCACGTTATAACTCGCCCCCTCTAAACATGATCCAAGAAACAACAATGACCCAAAGAGAATACAAACACAGTTCATACTTAGCCATTTTACGCAATTAGAGATACAAATGCAATTCGGACTTAGCCTTACGCTATTAGAGATACAAACAACTTTTCAGTCATTCAACAATACGAACATCCATCATATATGTTGTACAAATCATCATCATCATCGGGTGAGGAATAGTTATTCTTCACCCCCCTATATTTTCATATCAGTACACCGTAATTTTACGTTCCGTAAATTTTATCGTATTCCATACGTAAAAAGAGACCGTAAGAAAATATAGTCACCGTAAAAAATACTTATGTCATGTAAATTTACAAATATAAAAATATAGTGTAAAATATACATAAAATGTGTTTTTTCTGGTCTTATAACTTATATTTTTATTTTTTTATGTCAAACTTTACGTAGTGAATCAATCTATATGTAACTATTTACATTTGAAATGTAATTTATTTATGAAACGATCGTAATATTACCTTGAGTGAAGAATAACTTATTCTAGATCCTGGGTGATGAATAGACTTTCTCTCTCTCTCTCTCTATATATATATATATATAAATTTAAAACTCACACTTGTACGCCATAGCTATCACCATTCAACACTTCACATTGAAGAAAATAGAAGTCTTGTATGTTGTATCAAATCACCAATACCTTCTTATGCTCATGAGTCATCTTGTTTTAAGCCTTTTGGTGTTTTTATGCAATTTTTGTTGTCCGGTTATCCTAGGATTTGCTTTATACGTGAGGACCATGTTGAGCATCCTTACCATTACGGTGCCTCTGCCTTTGTTGTTCACAACTTATTTATATATATATATATATATATATATATATATATAATAAATTCACAAATACACCCTCCATTCCAAATTCAGTTTACAGTTAGTAAACTCTTAAAGCATACAACCATCTATAATAGAACTCCACACTAAATTTGACAACATCTAGCGACCCTCGAGTGCTGTGATACTAATTGCATTCAATGAATTCTCCATGTTCTCCCGTGCTTCTTCACCTTCACAATTACTTGTAGTAAAATATACAGGTTGCTTTGGAGTTGGAAGTAGTCCACTTTCATTCTCTATCATAGACAGGACCAATGACATTAGTGGCCTTTCACTTGGATGGTCTTGAACACACGAGAGTCCCACATGAATGCAACGTAAAGCTTCATGAAGTGGGCAACACGCAATAACTGAAGAGTCCACTAGTTCAGTTGCTTTCCCCCCTTCCCATAATCTCCATGCCTGGCCAATAGAGCGAAACCATGTCACTAAATAATTTTTGTGAGCCTAGTATCTTATTGATAAATTCACATATTCCATAATAATTGCATAGTTTATAAGGCTAGAAAAGTTTGTTCTGAGGTTAGGCGAGCTGATCTTCATGCCAATAACAATCTCCAAGATAAGAACACCGTAGCCGTAAGTGTCCAATTTCATAGAAAAGGCACCTCCCATCGCATATTCAGGCGACATGTAACCACTGTTTCGAACATGCAACAAGTCAGAAAGGATTCTATATAGTATTTCGTACATAATCATAAAAGCTAGACTTCTATGGCTTTGTTTGTTCACTAGTTACTTACTATGTCTCGACGACCCGTGTAGTGTTTGCATGATTCTGGTTTGCACAAAAAATTCCTGCCATACCAAAATCTGAAATTTTGGGAGTCATTTCTGTGTCCAATAAGATGTTGCTTGCTTTAATATCTCTGTGAATTATTGTTAATCTTGAATCTCGATGGAGATAAAGAAGGCCTCTTGCTACTCCTTGAATTATTTTGAACCGTGTCACCCAATCGAACACATGTTTTCTTGCAGAATCTTTCATGGCAAATTACGAAACAAAGCTATTCATTTTGAGTATCAATTTGGTTAATGTAAGAACTTCACAATATGTATTTGATAATTGAACAAACACATACTAAAAAAGAAAGGCATCCAAACTTTTGTTAGGTAAGTATTCGTAGATCAATAGCTTCTCATCTTCTTGAATGCAACACCCAAGAAGTCTGACTAGGTTCTTGTAATGTAGTTTGGCGATTAGAACCACTTCATTTTTGAACTCCACTATACCTTGTCCAGAACTCTTACTAAGCCTTTTGACAGCAACCTCATGTCCACCTTGCAGTGTGCCCTACATGAGCACATATTATTGAACTGAGCAAAAAAATGGAAACCAACTTTTTTTTTACTTATGTAGTAAATTAACCTTTGACACGAAAAAGTGCAGATTGCCCCTTTTAACTCCGGCCTAGGAGACATTCATTAACTCTAAAACTATCCCCCTTGTAACCTCGGATATCAAACTAGTGCAAATCCAAATCGTACAAAGCCACATGGATTTTGGACAATGTGTTATCAACATAGACATGTTTCGCTAATTTGGCATCGACCTGAATATGTGTTTATTGTTAGGTCACATGGATTTGTTTAGAAAAAAAGGATGCTGCTGGTAATGACGATGACACATGGATTTTGGACCTGAATATGCCTTTGGTTAGATAAAAAACGATGATGCTGGTAATGACGATGACAAGCGCTTAAGTCGTCATCTTTTTCCTGACGATCCTAAGTCATCTACTTATCCAAACAGATGCCACATTATCCAAATTGGGCGTTGATTTGGGGAGCAATTGTAGAAACATATTGAGAGTCAAGGGAGCTTTCTTGACTCAGATAACAGGTGAAAGTTAATTATGCTTGTTTCCTATTCTATCATAAACATGTTCTATTGTAAGTATCACTTTCAGCTACCTTGTAAACTTTGCCAAAACCTCCACGTCCAAGGAGGTTCGAATCGGCGAAAAATTTTGTTGCTGAAAGGATGTCTTCATAGCTAACAAGTGGAATTTCTGTATTTTCACCTTCAAGTCTGTTGGATGTGCTAAAGTATCCTCGAATCATTTTCTTTTGATCTTCCTTCTTTCGCCATTTGCCTGCTGGTTAGGACATTCATTGTTCTTCTTAACTCTTCCTATACTAATGTCATAGTCCCACCGTCCGAAAATACTTGTCAAAGAAATGGATAAAAGTGGATGTATCTAGAACTAAAATATACATCTAGATACATCCATCTTTAGCCATTTCTCGGACAAGTATTTTCGGACGGAGGGAGTATATCAAACATAAGAGGAAATTTGTTAGTGTACCTTTGCGTTTGCAGATCCAGATGAGGACTATGCATGTCAGTAGCACACACGCCATAATTGGGAGTGAAATCTTTACTAAAGTGATCTTGTCAACTGTAGGAAGCAACTACTCAAAAATTTGGAATTCACTTGCATAAATACCGTGACAGATCTATGAAGCTACTTAAGTTCTTATTCTAACGTAATTTAAGTACGTACATTACTGAGGCCATGCTAAAACTTATAGACCTTCTTTCCAAGAGACCGAGGGAGTAATAGATATTGAGATACTACATGCAGCGTATCAAAACAATCTAGTTAAATAGTATTTGTTTTCTTCCATTTGTCCATGTGAATAACTAAATGTATAAAGATACCAACATCAATATACGGATTGTCTCTGTCGTCAGCCTTCCGCATACAGTATAGCCACCAACCAAGGAACTCAATCTAAATCATGAAGCATAAAAGATAAAACCACCTTACTGAAACGTGCATACAGAAAAAGCAGGTGGAGACTAACTGTGACTCTATGCGTGCATGTTTAGTTTACAATACAGAACATTACTAATCATCGGCAAGTTGGTTTTAGAGGAACTAATTTTTTTGTTACAACTATGGTGTTCAAATCATTTGATCAGCAGCTAATTCAGGCATGCGTTATTTATATAGTGAAAAACATCCATTGCACGTTCAGGAAAGCTAGTAGAACATATGCACCCGAGTAAGTTCACACGAATATTTAATCTTGCATTGCTTTATGCCTAGACGTTACTATATAACAGTATAAGTATTTAAACTTGGTGTTATTTAATTTGATGCAGGAGACTAGTGATAAGGGAAGTGTCCATGAAAAGCAGCTAGACAACCCCCACTATGAACACGAAAGAAATAAGCTAAAGTGAAACTGAAAGAAGACCAAAAAAGAGAAAGGGGGGAGGGCGATGCGATGGTGCATACCATGTGAGTCGGCAAGCGGAAGAGCTACCAGATCTGGATATACCGGATCGAACGATGATGGTATCTTTTATGCCGTTGTCCCTCTTGAGGGCATCGTTTTGGAGCAAGTGTTGGTTGAACGGGACAAGCGGAAGAGCGGTATCTCATCCACCGCAAGGCCGACGGTGGATCCCGGTGGCATGGTGCTGCGGAGGTTTAGAGACGGGCGCGTGTGGACGGATACATGCAGGATGGTGGAGTTGTCTGGCGTCGTGGTGGCGTCGACGGCAGGCCCGGCAAGGTCGATGGGTCAGTTTTTGCTCTGGAGATGGACTGGTGGAAGATGGCGGCGGCAGCCTCTGAGAGTGCGTCGGTCCGGTATGGGACCCCGTCCCGGTGTGTGGCTGGGCTGGGGCATCCGGCTTTAGATGTTAGGGTTTGGTGCGATGTCCGTTTGGTATTAGGCCCGAATATTCGGCACACCTTCATCAAGGGAATAGGAGTAGCAACAGGTGTTGCCTAGATGGTGGCTTCAGGCTGACTGATGTATTACTTTGTATGATCTCTGTAAATAATTAATAAAATGGTTGTATGCATCATGCTGATGCAGAAGTCGAAGGTCATACTTCTTTTTTAAAATAAAAAAAATGTGAGTCGGTACAAGTTTTCTCCAGAATTAATGGATTTCCCTCGAGTAAAAAAAGATTCGCCCGAATACTTCTCAGTGTCGATAAGCTCTCCTGTCCAAACCAAACACCTTGACTGGTCGGCCTTACCAACATCATGGCTGAAAGTTGTGTAAGCATATGCCGTACACGAGCAACTGCTGCTGCACTCGGCTTCACACTCTTCTAGGCTTCTATTCGGTAAATGCAAGAACTTATCAGGTACCTTCATCATAGACTAGGGTGCGAAATAAGATTGCTTTCCGCACGTTAATGTTTCCTTTCTCCGACATCCTCTTGAAATATTAAGTCCATTAGGCTCGAACCCATCGAGGCACTGGCACATTGCCCCTCTCACGGTGAGGTCACAATATCCAAACGGTCCACATGAAGAGTAGATGTCACATGCAGCAGCAGGGTGGGAAGCAATGGTTACCCATGAGAATGACTGATTGTTCCATCTTAGAGATGTCAACTTGCCTGTGTGCTCAAGCATGAAGAAGGTGAATGGTGATCCATCAGAGACTGTGAACATAAAGTAGAGTTCATCTTGTAGGTCGATGGCTGTTTGGACGACGGTGGAGCTGCTATTGCTCAAGTACATGCCACCAGATACCGTTTGACCATTCCACACACCTCGGTAGTACGGTCTGGTCCCATTCGAAATGAGCATTTGAAGATCCGGGGAGGCTGGGTCACCGCTGCAGGAGAAGCCGCACGATGGGTCATCGGGGCCCTTCCAAGCAACGAGGCGCCCACCCACTTGTCCCTTGTGGCTCACACAAGAAACTTCATGGTTGGTAGGATGGTGTCGGTTGGATGATCGAAGCTTTGCCAAATATATGTGCCATTTGCAAAACGGAGGACAAAGTTACCGGTGTCGAGCAGCACCGCAGAAACTCCGGTTCCCCCAGGGGAGATGTTGTTCTTCGTCACCCAGGAAGTGATGCCTTGGGTCCGACAACACCAAGTCAGAACTGTTTGTGATGGCAAGCATGGGAGAAGAAGGTGTACTGATTGGGCTATCGCGGTTGGCGACCCACACAAAGCGTGGATCGGGGATCTGGTTGTGCCATATACCAAGGTATAGGCTTGTGTTAGAGCTCGCCGGAGAGAAGAAGCCGAGAGCAAAGACTTTTTTTTTTTACGAAAAGACAGCTAGGTGCTGGTTTTCGTTGATGAAGAAGGGGGGTACAAAGTCAGGTTACAACAGCCTGGCAAATATGACGCCGGCGGCCCTCAGATCACTGAAAACAAAAACTATGGTGGTTCAAAAAACTTGCTCATCGGTGCCAACCCAGCATGAAGCCAGCATCGGGCCTCATCAACGATTTTGCGAGCTACCTGTGTCTCGGTATAGACTTTGCCCTCGAAGATCCTGGCGTTTCTCTCCTTCCAGAGGCACCAAGCCACCAGCAGGCAAGTAGCTCGCCAGGTGGCTCTGCAAGAGCGCGACAGGGTTGCAGTCTGACGTCTGAAGCGGTCTCTGAGGCAACCGCCAGTGTTCATGTCGATGGCCGAGAATGGCTGGCCGAGGGAAGCTGCAGTTCTTGCCCAGATAGACTTGGAGAAATGGCAAGAGCTGATCAGGTGCAGTGTCGTCTCGGGCTCGCTGCGACAGAGAGGGCACAACGGGTCATGAGGGATCTGTCGTCGGGCAAGGTTATCAGCCGTGAGACACTTGCCTCGGAGGAGGATCCATGCAAAAGCCTTGGCCCTCGGCGCCGCTTTGGCATTCCACATGATGGCATTGTCATTTGTCGGGATCGAGCCCTGGAATTGCATTCGGTAGGCCGATGCCGCGGTGTACTACCCAGACGTCGTCAGTCTCCATCTGATCTGGTTAATTGAGCCCTCTGTCAGGGTAATGGCTCTGGTCGCCTCCCACAAGTCACAGAGCTCATGGAGCACCACGCCCGACGGGTCAGCCTTGACATACTGCAGCCACCTATCATTGGTGATTGCATCTCTGATGGTGAGTCGGCGGCTGTTGCAGTGGCGGAAGAGGTTGGGCCATCTGTCCGCCGGTCTGCAGCCGTGCGCCCAATGCGAGCGCTAGAAATTTGCCTTGCATCCATCACCAATGATGACCTCAGTTGCTGCCCGGAAAACATTCTCCGCTGCCGGATCGTTGGGCGTGATCAGCGAGTGGATTTGCATGTGTAAGAGTATCATCGGATTTGCAGAATGAGCTCAGGAAGAAGAGGATGAAAATGGGGATGCAAGATGTGGACATATTCGTCGGACAATGCTTTGTGCCGAAGTGAAGAAAACGGCACGCTGATATAGACGATAACAATTGAGGTGATGGTTCTTCCGAACAGCTTAGCGAGTGGATATGTGGTTGGAGACTTCTTCCTTCCAATCTAGACTGGTTTTTTTATTGCACTTCAATAATACAATCTAGAAACGACTGGGATTCATGAGACTAGTGTGGCATCATAAAGACAGCAAGGTCGTCCGGCAGGAGATGGCCAGACGACCGGCAGGAGATGGCCATAACAAAAGATGGCCAGACGACCGGCAGGAGAGTAGACTCCAAAGTCACCACTGATGGTAATGCTCATGCAAAGAAAAATCATCACTACTGGGAGGTCCAGATTGTAGTTTAAAGTGAGAGGGCGACAGGGGGAAAAACCTCACGGTCGGGCATACATGGGTACGCTGCGGTACAGACGAGGATCATGACATGCTGTTGGTCGCGTCGTGGGTGGCGACTTTTTTTCTCCTCGCTTAATATCACGTCTGACCAATCCAAGTATGATACACACGAATTGTTATAAATTGCAGCAGAAATTAATTTGTACTGGTAGGAAATCAGATGTTTCATGTCACACAATATATCAGTATGTGAAAAAAACAGTACTGTACCTTCTTTATACAGGAAAATAGGGGGCTTCAGGGATACATGTTAAAAACTCAGCTTCAGGAATACATGTCAAAAACTCAAAATCAAGCAACAAGGAGGTTATGTATCAGGCTACTTCTTGTATCTGCAACACTCATATGGGTAAAGACAACTTCATGTTCATACTACAAGACTAAAGGCATGTATCTGTCAAGCAGATAAAAGTGCAGCTTAATAGAAGTGTTCCCAGTTTGATTGATTTGTGGAACTTTTAGGCTAACATTACATATTAACAAGACAAATAAGCAAATAGTATACATTTAAAATGATAGACTGACTTAGATGTAGAAGAGACAAGTGTACCGGGAGATATGTTCATGAGCATATCTGCTGCAAATTAAGCTGTTAACATACTGATACAATGCCTACATTCCTTGTTAGTTCCCAGTTCACAGCTTTTCACTATGACACAACAACCTACTGAAAAAATTACACTCCACATATTTGTACATAATAAAGTATCAGCTACTGATAAAGTGTACGGCTTCCCATCTAACGCCCCTCAAGTGTTGTGATACTCACTATATTCATAGAATTTTCCATGTTTTCCCTTATGTTTCCAGGTTCGAAGCTTCGTAGAGGAAAATATGCAGGCTGCTTGGGTGCTGGGAGCAGTGCACTTTCATTCTCCAACATAAAAGTAATTGATGCCATGAGTGGCCTGTCATTGGGACAGTCTTGAACGCACAGGAGTCCGACATGGATACACCGTAGAACTTCCTGAAGTGAGCAACTCTCAGTAACTGAAGAGTGCACCAGTTCTGTTGCTTTTCCATCTTCCCACAGTCTCCATGCCTAAGCCAATAGAACCAACTTATGATCAAGTTACTATGTTTGATATATTGAGATTCTATGCATTTACCTATACTTACATAAGCTGTAAGGCCGACAAAGTTCATTACGAGTTGCTGGGAGGTGATCTTCAGGCCACTTACAATCTCCAAGAGAAGAACACCGAAGCTATAGGTGTCCGATTTTACAGAAAAGGCACCTCCCATCACATATTCAGGCGACATGTAACCACTGTTTCATACAATTCAGCAAGAGGTGCATAATTTGAGACGAACTAGACAATAGAACCCTTGAGAAGTAGCTAGTGCATTAAATAACTTACTAAGTCCCAACAACCCGGGTAGTGTTTGCCTCTTGTTTGTTTCCACCAAAGATCCTCGCCATACCGAAGTCTGATATTTTGGGAGTCATTTCAGAATCCAACAAGATGTTGCTTGGTTTGAGATCTCTGTGAATTATAGTTAATCTTGAATCTTGGTGGAGGTAAAGAAGCCCTCTCGCTACTCCTTTAATTATTTTGAAGCGTGTGGGCCAATCAAGCACATATTTTCTTGTATCATCTGCAAAGATGAATAATAAATTAAATATATCATTAGTACTGAGTGATGTTTTTTTTGGTTAATCAAAAACATGTAATATGCATCAAAAGTCTGAACATACCAAAAAGAAATGTGTCCAAGCTTTTGTTAGGTAAGTATTCATAGATAAGTAACCTCTCATCTCCATAAACACAGCAACCAAGAAGTCTAACAAGATTCCTGTGTTGCAATTTTGCAATTAGAATTATTTCATTTTTGAACTCCTCTATCCCTTGGGCAGAACCCTTACTAAGCCTTTTGATAGCAACTTCTTTGTCCCCTTGCAACAGTCCCTACATGTTTGCATCATCCTGAATTAATTGTTAAACAATGAAAGCAGTTGTTTCCACAAATAAAATTATTCTTCAAAAACAAAGCACATGCTACTATAACTGTGGGTCCAAGGCTTTCTGCTACCTTGTAAACTTTACCAAAACCTCCACTTCCAATTTGGTTAAATTCAGAGAAATTATCCGTTGCAGCAGCAATATCTTCGAAGCTAACAAATGGAAACTCGACATGTTCACCACCCATTTCACTGGACGAGTTAAGGTATCCTAGCATCAGTCCCTTGTGTATTTCCTTCTTCTGCCATGTGCCTGCTAAAGATTAATACTTTTGTTATTAAGAGTCATAAAATGAAGTATAATTTTGAAAATAAGGGTCGTATTTCAGTCTACCTTTGTATTTGCATATACTGACAAGGGCTATACATGCAAGTACCAGCACACATGCCATGGTTGGTAGTACAATCTTTACCAATTTGTTATTCTTTTGAACTGCAAAATGGAAAGTTTAGCCTATCGCTAATTTACAGCCATGAGTGAAGCATGGATCGAATAAAAGTGCTACACATAACCCTCTAGAATTTCTGCTATGCTTATGGTAAAAAGAGGTCTAATGTTGCATTACGGTTGTATAGAATAGTCATAGATCTATAGATTACCCTTGCACCAAAGTAGTTGGATGCAAAAAAAATAAAAAGGTATTTGCCCCTTATTGCTATACTGTTAAATTCGTAAATTTAGTATAGATGCCCAATGGTTAAATGTTGGTGTTTATATGATAACATTAAGTTCCATGCTAATATAAGGCTAGAAGCCTAGAATCAGTTGGTGCATACCAGGAGAGTTGGCAAGCCGGAGGTACAGGTTCTCGCCATAGTCGCTAAACTTTCCTGTGTCGAGAAGCTCCCCTGTCCAAACCAAGCACCTTGACTGGTCGGCCATAGCATCATTAGTGCTGAAGTTGGCATAAGCGTAGGCTGTACATGAGCAATTGTTGCTGCACTCAGTCATGCACTCGCCAAAGCTTCTGTTGCGGACGCGTAAAAATTTGTCGGGGACCGTCATCCTAGGTAAGGTCACGAAATGACTTTGCCTGCTGCATTTCAGCTCTTCGATTCTTCTACATCCGCTCGAGAAGTTAGGACCAGAGGGCTCAAACCCATCGAGGCAACGACAGACAGCCGCCGTGTAGTCACAATAGCTGAACGGGCCACATGAAGCGTAGATGTTGCAGCTAGCGGGGGCTGCGGTGATGGTTGTCCATGACGAGCCATTGTTCAAGCTCAGAGTCAACACACCCATGTAGTTAAGCGTAAGATGTGCATACTGTGAGCCACCAGAGACTCTAAAATCATAATAGAACCCATCCCCTGCCCTGACAATGGCTTCATACAAGACCGTATTCTGGTATATGTTGCCAACCGCCATCTCACCGTTTAATATAGAGAGGCGGCGGTAGGGCCTAGTCCCGTTCCAAAGGAAAAACTGAACGTCTGAGCTAGGATCGAGGCTCATAGAGAAGACTCCAGCTGATAGGTCATTGAGGTCCTTAGAAGCAATAAGGCGCCAAACGACACGACCCTTCTTGCTCAACATAATCCTACCTGGGAGGAGTGTGTCCGTCGGGTGATCAAAACTCTGCCATATGGATGTGCCATTCGGAGACTGGAGGACAAAGTTCCCCGTGTCAAGCAGCACCGCAGCAACTCCCATGCCCGTGATGCCGCTCTTCACCACCCAAGGAGTGCGACCTTGGGAGTCCGACAGCACCAGGTCAGAACTGTTGGTGATGGCGAGAGTCGGAGACGAAGAAGAGGCGATTGGGTCGTCGCGGTTGGCGGTCCATACGACGGTGCGGCCGGGCATGTTGTGGTACCATATGCCAAGGTACAAGCTCGCGTTAGAGCCGTCGGGGGAGAAGAGGCCGAGCGCAAAGTCCCCGCCCTTGGAGACGATCGTGTCGCCGGGGGAGAGCGGCTTCGCGGGCGACAGCCGGTCATCGGAACTGCAGAATGGACTCAAGAATAGGAGGATCAAAACCTGAATGCATGGCGTGCCGGCCTGCTTCATCTTCATCATGCGAAGAAGGAAGCAACCCAGGGGCACATGGTTCATCTGAAGAACTTCTTCAGAAATAATTTGGCTGTTGTTGCAGGGAGGGGATTTTTCTTCCGGCCAAATCGGAATTGGACAATGCAAGCAAGAGTGTTGCCGTGTCTGTGTGCAGACAAGCCGTCGACGCTGCGTGGGTGTACTTTCAGGTTTGCTGGGTGTTCAGAGTAGTGCCTACCTACCGTGCGTGTCTGTCGTGTGAAGACTGAAGACAAGTCCTCGCAAGGAAAAGTCGTTGCTGGGTGTTGAGGTTTCAAGTCTCCATCGGGCAGATCTGACTTTGGACTGAGAGTGCGACAGGAGAAACCTCATGGCTCGGACGCGTGGGGCGGATGGAGGGTCACGCCACGGCAGCGAGCTCCTGCTGCCGTGGTCATACCTGTCGGATTAAGGGCAATTTCCTTCATGATTAAGGGCCACCACACCCAATAAACCATGGTCATACCTTAAATCATGGTCATACCTGTCGGCGGCGGAGACCAATTGAAGGTAGAAGCATGTGTTTCACGTCTTTGAATATACGTTGGCTTGAATAAATGCATAAATATCATCTCAACATAAGTACGGACTTTCATAACAGTAACTCACGGATGATGATAAATAGCCTCATTCCTTGCCTCATTTCTAGCCTCTCATATATGCCATATCGTCACCACAAGAACAGACGCCTCACGATCAGAAGATCTTTGGAGGAAATCAAACAACCACTACAAAGCCGAGTGAAAGACTGAACGACACAAATTAACATGATAGAAAGATTTTATCTCATCCCAGATAGCACGAACATGAGGGCAAAATAGGATAGTATGTTCAACACTTTCTATTCTGTCACGGAAGCAACAATTTGCCGAAGTCGGAACTTGACGTCGAAGAAGTTGTTCATAGGAAGGTAAACAATTATGTGCGATACGTCAAAGGACAATTTTCATCTTATCAAAAGCCTTAATTGACTAGATTGATTTCCAAAATTTCTGTCTAGCCGCTCTGTCAGAAGACTGGCCACATTCACTATGGCTGCGAGCTAACATGAAACGTTGTGAACGCGCCAAGTTATAAGCTGATTCCTGTTCTGAACAGAATTTGCAGCGTAGGTCATTTGCTTGCGGTGCAAAGGAGGGCATCTTGAGTTCAGTGTACAATTTGTTTGATGGATGGAACAAACGGCGTTTGCCACAGTAACATTAAGTGTACAATTTGGGGAACGAGATCCTCTAACGTAGCGGCAAACTACTGCAGAGGGACGTCCTGAACGTATCGCCCATTCATGAGCCATCCAACGGGAGGAACTGCAAATGAGAATCAGTAGCGTGGGTTGTGCAGCCCATAAGCAGCCCGGCTACACAAGACACAGCCATGGTCGGTTGCACCATGCCGTCGAGAGAAATTTCCCGTCGAGAAGACGAGAATAAGCTTCCAGTTGCTATTTGTGCATGAACAAATTTGGATGGCAAAATGTTCCGGTTGAAATCATAACAAACAACACCATCTCAAATCTCTATCTGTTTTTACACACTCAATTTTGTAACTTACAACATCAATCCATCTCCTCTTGGTATGAAGCACTACCACAATGAACCACTATTCCGACGGCCCAGGCCGTCGGCATAGCCTAGATTCTCATTGAGATAGGCCTATGTCGACAACCACCGTCGGCATAGGGCCGTCGGCAACATATACGTCGGCGTACCCCGCGATGCCGTCGGCATAGAAAAGTCATCGGCATAGATGCCTATCTCGACGACTTTCATACGGTTATGCCGATGGCCCAAGCCGTCAGCAACGTTCCCCGCCTAACGGTGGCTGACGGTGATGTCGTCACATGCAGCCCAACCAGGAGACGACACATGGAAAAGCTATGTCGACGGCTAGACCGTCGACGTAGTTTGAAATCTACGCCGATGGCCTAGCCGTCGGCATAGCTTTGCCATGTGCTGTCCACTGGTAGCTCCTGGGGCATAGGTATCCCGGCATACCTATGCCCTAGGAGCTACTAGTGGATGGCACGTGACACCTATGCCGACGGCTAGACCGTCGGCATTGGTGCCATGTGTCGTCCACTGGTAGCTCGCAGTTGTCCTATGCCGACGGCCTAGCTTTTGTCTGATCTTTTACCTGTTTTCTGTTTGATATCAATTCAATTCAATTGAAATAGCAGGCATATATAATGAAAATAGACATGCATAGCAACACCAGCACCATCACAACGAAATAACTATATATGTGCTCACAACCAACACCAACACCATCACATCCTCACAACCAACAACATAAGCATATCAGAAACAAAAATAAGCATCTAAGAAGCACACAAGTCATCTGAAGTAGCATAAAAGAGCATAAGTCATCTAAAGCACATAAGTATATCATCACCACCACTGTCACCCACAGGCTTAAGTGCCAGTACGTCCACCACCACCACCAAGGTCGTCACCGCCAAGTCCGCCAAAGCCCAGGTCATCACTGCTACCGGCAGCGCTACTGCCAAGACCGCCACCGCCATCGCCTCGGTGAATCGGAGTGACCGGGCTTTGTGAGTCGGGAGTGATGCCAAGACCGACACCACCACCAATGGTAGAATCAGCGGTTCCTTACATGTTTGAAAATACATGTTAAGGGGATATATGATTGTGTTGAATAAACGGTAAGCTTTGGGTGAATAGTTTGGGAATGTACTAACCGGCATAGTCCCCGGGTGCCATGCTAGAAACTCCTCATAGGTAAGCAACACTGGTTGTGGTCTAGGAGGTGATGGTGGTGGTTCCATTTGAGGAAATGTGTCAGCCGCCATGCACTCAACAACGCGCTGCATGTTAGTTGACCAAGCAAACACCAATGTCAGAAGAAATGCAAGTGCAAATATAGAAGTGAAATGAAAGGGGCCAAACTAACCGTCATCATGCGAGTGTTGTGCTTCTGCGCTGCTAAAACTCTCGCGTGCCACGCCATGGTCTCCTGGCGTGTGTACTCCATGTAGGCCTATAATATGACATGATGAAACTCATAAAACATCTCAATGCAGAAAATAAAGTGAGCAATGAAGATAAGAGGGAAAATACTTACAGAGTGCTGCTCAACTAGGAGGGAGTGTGATTGTGCACTGGTCATGGCCGTGCTCGTGCGCTGGCTCAGGCTCGGGTCGGTAGCTCGGAGCTATGTGTAGGAGATGGAAGGAGTGATCAAAGCATCCAGAACCGGTTGTCGGCTGTGAGCCTTGGGGCCCATGCCAACCACCACCTTGTCATCCAGATCCTCCCTAATTGGGGTCAGGTGTGCCAGGATGTAACCTTAGATACCCCTCAGAGTAGGCCTTCTTCTTCTCTGCGGTCTTGACGTAGTACTTGGCCTCGCCAGGCTTGGGCTTCCTCCGCGTATGGGCGATCTCCCATGCATCCATGTGTGAGAGCGGCCGCTTCAGTTTCTCCTCTTGCACCACCAAACAGAGGTTACTCATACATAATAAAGTGATGGTAAATATAAGAAGAAGATTGTTTAATGAGGTTAGTCATACTTGAAGTTTCTTGTGGAGAAAGTGGTTTCGGTTTCCCTGAGCATGTACTCCCTCCTTCCCTCGATTAGCCCTGTTTTTGATGCTCTTAGTCGCCCAATCTCCATCCTAACCATACCACAGATCCACCAATGCCTCCCAGGACTCGTCGTTTGAATAGCACCAATTTGGAAACACCTACATAATGAAAGCATAATGGCATGTCAACACGAAACGATGAAATTTACCACAAACGTCAGAATGAAAAATCTTTTATACTTATCGCCAAGTACTCGTCCCTCTACAAGGTAAGGTCCTCCCTCCGTGCTTCTTCCTTGGTCATCTTTACACCAAGAGTGTGGTGATAGTATTGCGAGATGACCAGTGATACGTCTCCAACGTATCTATAATTTTTTATGATGGCATGCTATTATATTATTTGTTTTGGATGTTTTATATGCATTAATATGCTATTTTATATTATTTTTGGGACTAACCTATTAATCTAGAGCCTAGTGCCAGTTTTTGTTCTTTCCTTGTTTTTGAGTTTTGCAGATATGGATTATTAAACGGAGTCCAAACGGAATAAAACCTTCGGAAGGAATTTTTCTGGAAGGAAACAAATCAACCAGGCTTGGAGTGCACGCCAGGACTTCTGCCAGGAGGTCACAAGCCTGCTAGGTGCGAGCCCCCCGTGGTCGCGCCTAGCAGGCTTGTCGTCTCCCGACAAGTCTCCTAACCCTAATCTTTGGCCTATAAATTCCCAAATATTCCCCTAACATCAAAAAGAGCCACGCAAATATTTTTCTGCCGCCAAAAGCCTCTATTCCCGAGAGATCCAATCTTGGAGCCTTTTCCGGTAATCTCCCGAAGGGGGTTTCGATCACGGAGGGCATCTACATCAACTCCATTGCCCCTCCGATGATGCGTGAGTAGTCCACCATAGACCTACGGGTCCATAGCTAGTAGCTAGATGGCTTCTTCTCTCTCTTTGATCTTCAATACCATGTTTTTCATGATCATCATGGAGATCTATCCGATGCAATCCTCTTTTGTGGTGTGTTTGTCAAGATCCAATGAATTGTGAGTTTATGTTCAGATTATCCATGAATCTTATTTGAATCTCCTCTGAATTCTTATTTGCATGATTTCCTATCCTTGTAAGTCTCTTTGAGTTATTGGTTTGGTTTGGCCAACTAGATTGGTAATTCTTGCAATGAGAGAAGTGCTCGGTTTTGGGTTCAATCTTGCGGTGTCCTCACCCAGTGACATATTAGAGGTAGCGAGGCACGTATTATATTGTTGCCATCAAGGGTAACAAAATGGGGTTTTCATCATATTGCTTGAGTTTATCCCTCTACATCATGTCATCTTTCTTAATGTGTTACTCTATTCTTCATGAACTTAATACTCTAGATGCAGGCAGGAGTCGGTCGATGTGTGGAGTAATAGTAGTAGATGTGGAATCGTTTCGGTCTACTTGATATGGACATGATGCTTATATGCATGATCATTGCCTTGGATAACTACATGATTATTCGCTTTTCTATTCCTTGACAGTAATTTGTTTACCCACCGTGATATTTTCCTTCGAGGGAGAAGCCTCTAGTGAAACCTATGGCCCCCGGGTCTACTTTCTATTATATACTTTCAGATTTATAAACCAAAAATACTAAAAAATACTTTGCTGCAATTTATTTACCTTTTACTTTCCGTTCTTGTTTACATCTATATCTATCAGATCTAATCCTTGCAAATAATCATGAAGGGATTGACAACCCATTTATAGCGTTGGGTGCAAGAGTTTGATTGTTTGTATAGGTGCATACATTAGTGACTTGCTTGTTCCTCCTACTGGATTGATACCTTGGTTCTCAACAACTGAGGGAAATACTTATCTACTTTGCTGCATCACCCTTTCCTCTTCAAGGGAAAACCAGTGCAAGCTCAAGAGGTAGCAAGAATGATTTCTGAGAACACCAAGTTGTGTGAATTTTCCAATACTAATAATACTGATTTTGTTAGTACTCCGATTGCTCCCGCCACTAGTGCGGAATCTTATGAAATCAATGATGCCTTGCTTAATATTGTTATTAAAGAACAATATTCTGGCCTTCCTAGTGAAGATGCCGCATCCCATCTAAATACTTTCATTGAGTTGTGTGATATACAGAAGAAGGAAGATGTGGATAATGATATTGTGAAATTGAAACTATTTCCATTCTCACTACGAGATCGTGCTAAAGCTTGGTTTGCATCTTTGCCTAAAAATAGTATTGATTATTGGAATAAGTGTAAATGTGCTTTTATTTCCAAGTACTTTCAGCCCGCTAAGATCATCTCCCTTAGGAATGATATAATGAATTTTAAGCAACTTGATCATGAGCATGTTGCACAATCTTGGGAGAGGATTAAATTAATGATTAGGAATTGCCCCGCACATGGTTTGAGTTTATGGATGATTATACAAATTTTCTATGCGGGATTGAAGTTTGCATCTAGGAATCTTTTATATTCCGCCATGGGTGGTACTTTTATGGAAATCATGTTAGGAGAAGCTACTAAAATCCTAGATAATATTATGACAAACTACTCTCAATGGCATATCGAAAGATCCCCTACTAGTAAAAAGGTGCATGCTATTGAAGAAATAAATACTTTGAGTGAAAAGATGGATGAATTGATGAAACAAATTCTAGTAAGATTACTCCTATTGATCCTAATGATATTACTTTGTCTTCTTTGATTGAAAATAATAATGAATCTATGGATGTGAATTTTGTTGGTAGGAACAATTTTGGTAATAACGCGTATAGAGGTAATTTCAACCCTAGGTCGTTTCCTAGTAATTCCTCTAATAATTATGGTAATTCCTACAACAATTCTGATGGAAATTATAATAAGATTACCTTTGATCTTGTGAATATTGTTAAAGAATTTATTGGTTCACAAAAGGTTTTCAATGCTACAATTGAAGAAAAAGTGCTCAAGATTGATGATTTGGCTAGGAGCGTTCATAGAATTTTTCTTGAGATTGATTCTTTAAAAGTTAGATCTACTCCAACTAAGCATGATATTAATGAGTCTTTAAAAGCTATGAGAATTTCTATGGATGGAAGTAAAGAATGAACTGCTAGAATACGTGCTAAGCGTGAATGGCTTGAAAAAGTGTGTTCTCATGATAATAATGATGAAGATCTTAAAGTAAATTGATGTGACTCCTATTGAATATTTGTTTTACAATATATATCTTGATAAAGGTGGGGCTGGAGATAAGTCAAATTTAGTTAAAGAGCGTCCCAATGATTCGATGTTTATAGATGGTAATGCTAAGATTGATAAAAGTGGATTGAAGAGGTCAAAAATTTGAATAGAAATGAACCCACTCTTTTGGATTTCAAGGACTTTAATTATGATAGTTGCTCTTTGATTGATTGTATTTCCTTGTTACAATCCATGATGAATTTTCCTCATGCTTATAGTCAAAATAAGGCTTTTACTAAACATATAGTTGATGCTATGATGAAATCTTTTGAAGAAAAACTTGAGTTAGGTTTCTATTCCTAGAAAGCTTCATGATGAGTGGGAAACAACTATCAAGATTAAAATCAAATATTATGATTGCCATGCTTTGTGTGATTTGGGTGCTAGTGTTTCCACGATTCCGAAAACTTTATGTGATGTGCTAGGTTACCATGATCTTAATGATTGCTCTTTAAATTTGCATCTTGCGGATTCCACTATTAAGAAACCTATGTAAAGTATTAATGATGTTCTTATTGTTGCAAATATTATTATTTGCCTGTAGATTTCATTGTTCATGATATAGATTGCAATCCTACATGTCCTATTATTCTTGGTAGACCTTTCCTTAGAACGATTGGTGCAATTATTGACATGAAAGAAGGAAACATTAGATTCCAATTTCCATCAAGGAAAGACATAGAACACTTTACTAGAAAGAAAATAAGATTTCCTTATGAGTCTATTATGAGAGCTACTTTTGGATTGCATACCAAAGATGACAATACCTAGATCTATTGCGTTTTGCCTAGC
Organism: Hordeum marinum; assembly: GCA_022496015.1. Classification (NCBI taxonomy): domain Eukaryota; kingdom Viridiplantae; phylum Streptophyta; class Magnoliopsida; order Poales; family Poaceae; genus Hordeum; species Hordeum marinum. Next base: position 513,343,455 of record CM039673.1, read on the forward strand.
TAGGGGCGTTAAACAATAGCGCTTGTTGGGAGGCAACCCAATTTTATTTATATGTTCTATTTTTGAGTGTTAACCACATTATTACTACTGTAGTAATTGTGTTTTGGTGTTTTAATTAGTGTTTGAGCCAAGTAAAACCTTTGGGGTGATCTATGGTGGTTGTTGATTTGATCTTGCTGAAAAACAGAAACTTTTGCGATCAGTCAAGGAATTTTCTAAAATTTTCAGAGCGTAGAATGAGTCTGAAATATTGAAACAAGATTGATATATAAATTTCCCAGGTTCTCCAAATTGTTCAGAATTTTTTGAGTTACAAAAGTATACAAAGTTTTCCGATTGCTACAGACTGTTCTGTTTTTGACATATTCTGTTTTCTTTGAGTTGTTTGCCTATTTTGATGAATCTTTGGGTTGTATAATGGGGTATGAACCATAGAGAATTTGGAATCCAGTAGGTATAACACCAATATAAATAAAGAATGAGTTCACAAGAGTACCTAAAGTGGTGATTTGTTTTCTTATACTAATGGATCTCACGAGTTTTCTGTTAAGTTTTGTGTTGTGAAGTTTTCAAGTGTTGGGTAAAGATTTGATGGACTATGGAATAAGAAGTGGCAAGAGACTAAGCTTGGGGATGACCAAGGCACCCCAAGTTATATTCAAGGATGCCAAGGAGCCTAAGCTTGGGGATGCCCCGGAAGGCATCCCTTCTTTTGTCTTCAATCCATCGGTAAATTTACTTGAGGCTATATTTTTATTCACCACATGATATGTGTTTTGCTTGGAGCGTCATGTATGATATGAGTCTTTGCTTGTTAGTTTGTCACAATCATCGTTGATGCACAAATTTTAGGAGAAGGACACACTGAATCGTGAATTTGTTAGAATGCTCTATCTACTTCACTTATATCTTTTGAGTTAGGCAATTTTGCTCTATGTGCTTCACTTATATCTGTTAGAGCACGGTGGTGTTTGCGTTTTATAGAAATACTTTAACTCTTGTAACTCACTTATATTATTTTGAGAGTCTCTAAGGATCATGGTAATTTGTCTAGGTTATGAATTTAGTCCTAATATGATAGGCATCCAAGAGGGATATAATAAAAACTTCCATATTAAGTGCATTGAGTATTTATGAGAAGTTTGATTCCTTGCATAAAGTTTTGAGATATAAAGATGGTAATGTTAAGAGTAATGTTAAGTAGTAATTGTGATTTTGTAAAAATACTTGTGTAAAGGCTTGTGATTCCTGTAGCATGCACGTATGGTGATTCGTTATGTAAGGAAGTCGGAGCATGGACTTGTTTATAGATTGTTGACCTTTGTGTGAGGGTCGGGAGCGCGCGATGGTTAACTCCTACCAACCTCTCCCCTAGGAGCATGCATTTAATAAAAGTGTGATGATTATCATTATTAGAGCATGTCCCATGTGAGGAAAGGATGATGGAAGCTATGATTCACTCACAAGTGGGGATGAGATTCTGGACTTTATGAAAAAAAAAGGCCAGCGAAGACCAAATAAAAAATATAATAAAAGAGGCCTTAGATGCCCACCAAAAAAATGAGAGAAAAGAGAGAAGGGACATTGCTGCTACCTTTTTCCACACTTTTGCTTCAAAGTAGCACCATGATCTTCATAATAGAGAGTCTCCTATTTTGTCACTTTCATATAACTAGTGGATTTTTTCTTCATGATGCATGTCCACTTAGTTCCTCTTTGATCTTTCATACACTTATAGGTCTAGTACATCCATTGCATGGAAATCCCTACTCACTCACATTGATATCTATTAATGGGAATCTCCATAGCCTATTGATACGCCTACTTGATGTGAGACTATCTTCTCCCTTTCCTTGACAACCTCCACCATATTTTATTCCACCTATAGTGCTATATCCATGTCTCACGCTCATGTAGCGCATGAGAGTTGAAAAAGTTTGAGAAAATAAAGGTGTGGAAACAATTGCTTGAATTTTCATCGGGGTTGTGCATGATATAAATACTTTGTGTGGGGAAGATAGAGCATAGCAAGACCATATGATATTGCAGGGATAACTTTCTTTTGCCATTATATTTTGAAGAGATACAATTGCTTTGCTAGTATGCTTGAAATGTTATTGTTTGTATATCAATATTAAGCTTTAGTTTTGAGTCTTACGGCTCCGAATATTGATGCCACAATAGAGAATATTACATGGATAAATATGTTAGGTAGCACTCCACATAAAAAATTCTGTTTTTATCATTTACCTACTCGAGGACGAGCGGGAATTAACCTTGGGGATGCTGATACGTCTCCAACGTATCTATAATTTTTGATATATTATCCGTTTTGGATGTTTTATATGCATTAATATGCTATTTTATATTATTTTTGGGACTAACCTATTAATCTAGAGCCTAGTTCCAGTTTCTGTTTTACCTTGTTTTTGAGTTTTCCAGATATGGAATATTAAACGGAGTCCAAATGGAATAAAACCTTTGGAAGGAATTTTTCTTGAAGGAAACAAATCAACCACGCTTGGAGTGCATGCTAGGACTTGTGCCAGGAGGTCACAAGCCTGCTAGGCGCAGGCCCCCCCTGGCTGCGCCTAGCAGGCTTGTCGTCTCCCGGCAGGTCTCCTAACCCTAATCTTTGGCCTATAAATTTTCAAATATTCCCTCAACATAAAAAAGAGCCACGCAAATACTTTTCCGCCGCCAGAAGCCTTTGTTCCTGAGAGATCCAATCTTGGAGCCTTTTCCGGTAATCTGCTGGAGGTGTTTTTTTTATCACGGAGGGCATCTACATCAACTCTATTGCCCCTACGATGATGCGTGAGTAGTCCACCACAGACCTACGGTTCCATAGCAAGTAGCTAGATGGCTTCTTCTCTCTCTTTGATGTTCAATACCATGTTCGTCATGATCTGCATAGAGATCTATCCGATGTAATCCTCTTTTGTGGTGTGCTTGTCAAGATCCGATGAATTGTGAGTTTATGTTAGATTATCCATGAATCTTATTTGAATATCCTCTGAATTCTTATTTGCATGATTTCATATCCTTGTAAGTCTCTTCGATTTATTGGTTTGGTTTGGCCAATTAGATTGGTAATTCTTGCAATGGGAGAAGTGCTTGGTTTTGGGTTCAATCTTGCGGTGCCCTCACCCAGTGACATAGTAGGGGTAGTGAGGCACGTATTGAATTGTTTCCATCAAGGGTGACAAGATGGGGTTTTCATCATATTGCTTGAGTGTACCCCTATACATCATGTCATCTTTCTTAATGCGTTACTCTGTTCTTCATGAACTTAATACTCTAGATGCAGGCAGGAGTCGGTCAATGTGTGGAGTAATAGTGGTAGATGCAGAATCGTTTTGGTCTACTCGATATGGACGTGATGCCTATATGCATGATCATTGCCTTGGATAACTACATGATTATTCGATTTTCCATCAATTGCTTTGCAGTAATTTGTTTACCCACCATGTTATTTTCCTTCGAGAGAGAAGCCTCTAGTGAAACCTATGCCCCCCGGGTCTACTTTCCATTATATACTTTCAGATCTATAAACCAAAAATACCAAAACATATTTTGCTGCAATTTATTTACCTTTTACTTTCCGTTCTCATTTACATCTATATCTATCGGATCTAATCCTTGCAAATAATCGTGAAGGGATTGACAACCCCTTTATAGTGTTGGGTGCAAGAGTTTGATTGTTTGTGTAGGTGCATCCATTGGTGACTTGATTGTTCCTCTTGCTAGATTGATACCTTGGTTCTCAACAACTAAGGAAAATACTTATCTACTTCGCTGCATCACCCTTTCCTCTTCAAGGGAAAACCAACGCAAGCTCAAGAGGTAGCAACCACCCAGCACACCTCGTACTGCATTTGGTGGGCCTTCTTCTACACTTGACACAACACGATCTCGTCGGCATGGGCCTTGTGTTCCTGAAGAACTCGATAGTATTTCTACAATCATTCATGAAATCAGAATGGAAGAAACCAGAATGGAAGAACCCTTAGCGGGGATGGCTAGCTGCCTTTTCTCACCATCCTCACCGACCACCTCAAGGTACCGAGACGAACCACACTCCCTACAGTACTTGTCATCCACATACTCGTGCCTAAACAAAAGGCAATTCTTCGGACAAACATGTATTTTATCATAATCCATAGAGAGTGCATTCATGATTTTCTTTGTAGCTTACATGCTTTTCGACAGTTCATTATCCTTAGGGAGGCTGTTAGCCCATACTCCTAGGAATATTTCGAAGCATTTCTGGCGACAGCCGTACTCAGCCTTGACTGCAATCAGTTGCGAGATGGCATCCAACTAAGATATTTTGGCACCCGCATAAAGAGGTTTCTTCGAAGAGCCAAGACCTCCAAGAAGGCCTTTGCGATTGCCTCCAGCTCCTCCGGTTCATTCTCTGAAGGTGTTGCATGTGTCGTTTATGCAGCAATGACATCATCTAGCATGTCTCTGACCCTGTTGTCCGCATAACCATTGATGTGTTGTCGCATCACCTCCTCTCTACCACGGTCATGCTCGGCTAAGTTTATCGGCGACAAGTCAAAGTTTGGCATATATCCGTGTGTGCGAAAGTGGTCAATCATGTCCTTCTGATTTCTATGGTGACGTCTGGCACATCTCACATAGGGACATTGTGGGTTAATTCTCATTGGACTACGGAATATCTCCTTCAAATACACATCAGTTTTCGCGATCAAATCTGACGTTACTCGATTCCGACGGATAAAACCACTATACATCCTTTGATTATCTGCCATCCTCTACTTTATTGGGAGCCACACAAGAAAATTAAGGATTCATTTAAATTAATCACATCAAAATTTTATTTTCTATCGCATTGACGGCATTGAAACCACCTACATCTCTAATAGGTAAAGATGGGTCCTAATCCCACCTGAGGATTTGTAGATTGCGTACATTCTCCATGCTCTACCCCGTTTTGGGGGCATTGCTACCCCCAAAAGCCACATCGTCCGGACTAACCCTAGCCCCGTTGACCAATAGATCTAGGCCTTTGACTTTCACTGGACATCCTTTGACTAGTAGACTCTTTCACCTGGTTGCGATAGGTCAGCTCATAGGAACATCCCTGGACATGGTCTGGACCCAACCAACCACTAGATTCCCTCTGGCTCGACCCGACCCGCACGTTTCCCCCCTCCAAGTGACGGTGAAAGTGCCTTCCGTGGAGGGGCACACCTCGGAGCCCCAAGAAGGGCGTCTACGCACTCCACAACACTTTCACACATGTAGGAGGACCCGGTGCGAGATCCGGTGGCATAGCTACCCTAGAAGGTCCCCGACCACACTCGTAGACATGCAAAGAATAATTCGTGAACGATAGTTTATTAAGATACTTAGGAATCTTTTAAAATTATAAAAAATACCACATAGCTTGTATCACATGTCTCTACACTGTGTAAAAAATCCATAAATTTATGATGCTCCCACTCTGTAGAACAATTCATGCAACAGCAAAACCGACGAATGTCATCTCGGTGTTACCACCGTCCGTGTAGGGGGTAACACCCCTTAGTCGGGCACCCGATGTTTGAACCTACTGCCAACCTTTAGTACATGCATGAGGACCCAATGTGGTGTATCGGTGGCATTGCTACCCACGCAAGCCCCACCGACCGGACTAACCCTAGCCCTGTTGACCAGTAGATCTGGGCCTTTGACTTTCGCCGAACGTGCTTTGACCACTGGACTTTTCCACCTGGTTGCGATAGGTCAGCCCATAGGAACATCCCCAGGCATGGTCTGGACACAACCAACCACTAGATTCCCTCTGGCTCGGCCCGACCCGCACATTTCCCTCCCCCTTCAAGTGATGATGGCAGTGCCTTCCGTGGAAGGGGGCACAGCCCGGAGCCCCATGAAGGGCGTCTACGTACACCACAACACTTTCACACATGTAGGAGGACCCGTTGTGAGATTTGGTGGCATAGCTACCCTAGAAGGCCCACGGCCACACTCGTAGCACTAGTAGAAAACATGCCTTCCGTTTCTACCTTTAGTCTCGGTTTGGCTTTGGACCGGGACTAATGTGACCATTAGTCCCGGTTCCAACAGCTAGGAGCGGTCAGGGGGTACGGGCCCCATTAGTCCTGGTTCATCTGGGACCTATAGTCCCGGTTTGTATCACAAACCGGGACTAAAGGGGTGGCGGCAGGCTGGTGTCAGCCTGGGGCCCCCACGAGCCCTTTTAGTCCCGGTTTGTGATACAAACTGGGACTATAGATAGACCTTTAGTCCCGGTTTGTTTAACCAACCGGGACTAAAGCTTTCCCTATATAAACCGTTCGCCCGGTCTGACTCCATTTCTTTGTTTTCTCCATTCGAACTCCCCTCTCTGTTCTTCCCCTAGCTCGAGCTCATCCCTCCATTTTTTCCAAGATTGGTCAAGATTTCAGGCACCCCAATCCATCCAAGTGTTCACAATGGTTAGCAACTTTTTCCTTTCATCTCTTATTGCTAGATCAGCTCGTGCAATGCTTTATAAGTATAGTGATTTGTGGGTCTTAGTTTGGGTGTAATTATGTGATAGTTTTTTGATTTATATGCAATTTGAGCTCAAATTAACACCTTAGTTTGCATATGTGTAGGTGTGGTTTACTTAGTGTGCCTTCCTGTCCCCGTCCTAACCAACATCGATCGCCCGCACCGTCCCGTCGCTGCTACTTCTCGAGCTTGCGTTGGTTTTCCCTTGAAGAGGAAAGGGTGATGCAACAAAGTAGATAAGTATTTCCCTCAGTTGTTGAGAACCAAGGTATCAATCCAGTAGGACATACAAGCAAGTCACCAATGGATGCACCTACACAAACAATCAAACTCTTGCACCCAACGCTATAAAGGGGTTGTCAATCCCTTCACAGTTATTTGCAAGGATTAGATCCGATAGATATAGATGTATACTAGAACGGAAAGTAAAAGGTAAATAAATTGCAGCAAAGTATTTTTGGTTTATAGATTTGAAAGTATATAATGGAAAGTAGACCCGGGGGCCATTTGTTTCACTAGAGGCTTCTCTCTTGAAGGAAAATAACATGGTGGGTAAACAAATTACTGTCAAGCAATTGATAGAAAAGGGAATAATAATGTAGTTATCGAAGCCAATGATAGAGATAGATGTAAAAGATTGAGGAAATTAAAAAAGGTAAATAAATTGCAGCAAGGTATATTTGGTATTTTCGGTATATAGATCTGAAAATATAATATGGAAACTAGACCCGGGGCCATAGGTTTCACTAGAGGCTTCTCTCTTGAAGGAAAATAACACGGTGGGTGAAGAAATTACTGTCGAGCAATTGATATAAAAGCGAATAATTATGAAGATATCCAAGGCAATGATTATGCATATAGGCAGCACGTCCGTGTCAAGTAGCCCGAAATGATTCTGCATCTACTACTATTACTCCACACATCGACCGACTCCTGCCTGCATCTAGAGTATTAAGTTCATGAAGAACAGAGTAACACATTAAGTAAGATGACATGATGTAGAGGGATAAACTGAAGCAATATGATAAAATCCCCCATCTTGTTACCCTTGATGGCAACAATACAATACGTGCCTCGCTACCCCTACTATGTCACTGGGTGAGGACACCGCAAGATTGAACCCAAAAAAAAGCACTTCTCCCATTGCAAACGACGGCATGCATCCAAAGTAGTATCAAGGTCCTTCCAGCTACGCTCTTACCAAAGCAGAGAAGGAAATCTTCTTTCAATGCCTGGTCACTATGAAGGTCCTGTCGGGCTTCTCGTCGAATATAAAGGGAATAATAAATATGACAGCGAGAAAATTGCAGAACCTAAACTCTCATGACTGCCACGTGATCATGACGCTATTGCTTCCGGTTGCGTTGAGGGGGCTTCTACCAAAAAATGTTCAATTAGCCATTGTGAAGCTATGTTCATTCCTCAATGCAATTTGTCAGAAGGTAATCAATCCAGAAATCCTACCAAGCTTACATAATGATTTGGTCCAATGTCTTGTCAGTTTTGAGTTGGTGTTCCCACCATCCTTCTTCAATATTATGACGCATGTCCTAGTTCACCTAATCGAAGACATTGCCATTCTGGGTTCTGTATTTCTACACGATATGTTCCCCTTTGAGAGTTTCATGGGAGTCTTAAAGAAATATGTTCGTAACCATTCTAGGCCGGAAGGAAGCATATCCAAGGGCGATGAAACAAAGGAGCTTATTGAGTTTTGTGTTGACTTTATTCCTAACATTAAGCCGATTGGTGTTCCTCAATCGCGGCATGAGGGGACAGTGTGTGGAAAAGGAACGCTTGGACCATAATCAATAATATGTACGGACGGGCATTCTTGGGCGCAAGCACACTAGACAGTTCTACAGAATTCTACCTTGGTCCCCCTCATATATCGAGAAACACATGGATATTATACGCTCAAAGAATCCGGAGAAGTCTGACCCTTGGATTCAACGTACACACATTGAGGATTTCGGCGGTTGGTTGCGAACACATCTCATGAATGACAACAATTTAGAAGATGACTTGTACTTGTTGGCCAAGAGACCATCTTCGACTATATTGACTTTCCAAGGGTATGAGATAAACGGGAATACATTTTACACGATCGGCCGAAATAATAAAGAGCACAAATCAAAACAGTGGTGTCCGCTTTGATGATGCGGCAAACACCAAGGAAAAGGACACATATTATGGTTACATAGAGGAGATATGGGAACTTGACTATGGAGGTGATATGAAGGTCCCTTTGTTCCGGTGCAAATGGGCCAATCTGACTGGAGGAGGGTTAATGGTAGACCCGCATTACAGAATGACAACAGTGGATCTCAACAATCTTGGGCACACGGACAAACTAGTCATTCTAGCCAATGATGTGGTGCAAGTTTTGTATGTGAAGGACATGTCTACCAAACCGAGAAAAATGAAAGATAAGAAAGTGGATACATCATACGATGAGCCAAAGCGCCACATAGTTCTCTCTAGGAAAAGAATGTTGGAAATATGCCCTAGAGGCAATAATAAATTGGTTATTATCATATTTCCTTGTTCATGATAGTCGTTTATTATCCATGCTATAATTGTATTGATCGGAAACTCAGATACATGAGTGGATACATAGACAACACCATGTCCCTAGTATGCCTCTAATAGACTTGCTCATCAATCAAAGATGGTCAAGGTTTCCTAGCCATGGACATGAGATGTCATTTGATAATGGGATCACATCATTAGGAGAATGATGTGATGGACAAGACCCAAACTATAAATGTAGCATATGATCGCGTGAGTTTATTGCTACTGTTTTCTACATGTCAAGTATCTGTTCCTATGACCATGAGATCATGCAACTCACTGACACCAAAGAAGTGCCTTGTGTTTATCAAACTTCGCAACGTAACTGGGTGACTATAAAGTTGCTCTACAGGTATCTCCGAGGGTGTCTATTGGGTTGGCATGGATCAACATTGGGATTTGTTACTCCGTGTGATGGAGAGGTATCTCAGGGCCCACTCGGTAATACATCATCACAATAAGCCTTGCAAGAAATGTGACTAAGTGTTATCCACGGGATCTTGTATTACAGAACGAGTAAAGAGACTTGCCGGTAAACGAGATTGAACTAGGTATGGAGATACCGACGATTGAATCTCGGGCAAGAAACATACCGAAGAACAAAGGGAACAACATACGGGATTAACTGAATCCTTGACATATAGGTTGAACCGATAAAGATATTCGTAGAATATGTAGGAACCAATATGGGCATCCAGGTCCCTCTATTGGTTATTGATCGTAGAGGTGTCTCGGTCATGTCTACATAGTTCTCGAACCCGCAGGGTCCGCACACTTAAGGTTAAGTGACGTTTCGATAGTATAGATTTATGTATGGTGGTGACCGAAGGTTGTTCTAAGTCCCGGATGAGATCTTGGACGTCATGAGGAGGTCCGAACTAGTCCGGAGGTAAATATTGATATATAGAAGTCCTGTTTTGGTCACCGGAAATGTTTCGGGCTCATCGATAGTGTACCGGGAGGGTGCTGGGGGACCATCGGGAGGGGTGTCTCGACCCAAAGGACCTCATGGGCTGTGGGAGGAGTCAAACCAGCCCTTGGTGGGCTGGACTAAGCCCCCACTATGGCCCATGCGGCTAGGGGTGGGAATAACTCAAAAAGTGGAGAGGTGGAAAGAGTTTCTAAGTGGAAAGGAGGAATCCAACTCCTAATAGGATTGGAGTAGGACTCCTCCACCTCCAATTTCGACCAAACCTTGAGGGTTTGAGGCTGCCTCCTCCCCTCCCTCCCTCCTATATATACTAGAGGATTTAGAGGAGAAAGCTAACCCTAATAGCCACGTGCTACCCTCTCCTCTAGATCATAGTTTCTCCTCTAGATCGTTTCAGCGGTGCTTAGGCGAAGCCCTGCTGGAATTGTTCCACCACCATCGCCGCCACACCATCGCTCTGCTGGAGAACTGATCTACCTCTCCGCTCCCTGTTGCTGGATCAAGAAGGCAGAGATCGTCATCGAACCGTGCGTGTGCTGAACGCGGAGGTGTCGTCCGGTCGGCGCTAGATCGGAAGGACCGTGATCAAGATCGCGAGATGATTCGTGATTGGATCGTGGGACAGATCGTGATGGGATTGTGGGACGGATTGGGATTGGATCGCGAGACGGATCATGATGGGATTGCGGGACACTCGGTGATTTGGATTTCGAAGACGTTCGACTACATCAACCGCGTTTCTTAACGCTTCCCGCTTAGCGATCTACAAGGGTATGTAGATCCACTCTCCCTCTTGTAGATGCTTATCACCATGGATAGATCTTGCGTGTGCATAGGAAATTTTTTGTTTCCCATTCAACGTTCCCCAACAGTGGTATCAGACCTAGGTCTATGTGCAGATGAGATCTCGAGTAGAACACAAAGAGTTTGTGGGCGTTGATGCTTAGATTGCTTCCTCCCTTGGTCGTATTTTGGTTCAATGATATTGTGGGATGAAGCAGCCCAGACCAACCTTACTCGTATGCTTACGAGAGACTGGTTCCATCGACTGACGTGTAACTTCGTTGGACAAAGATGGCTGGTGGGTGTCTGTTTCTCCTACTTTAGTTGGATCGGATTCGACAAAAGCGGTCCTTGAGAAGGTTGAAAAGCAACTTATGTATCACCGTTGTGGTTTTTGCGTAGGTGAGAATTGTTCTTGCTAGATACCCGTAGCATCCACGTAAAACATGCAACAACAATTAGAGGACGTATAACTTGTTTTTGCAGGGTATGTTGTGATGTGATATGGCCAATTACATGATGAGATATATGTGATGTATGAGATGATCATGTTTTGTATAGAATATCACGACTTGCATCTCGATGAGTACGGCAACCGGCAAGAGCCATAGGGTTGTCTTTAATAGTATTACCTGCGTGTCAATCATTAAGCGCTATGTAATGCTTTACTTTATCGCTAAACGGTAGCAATAGTAGTAGAAGCATGGTGGGCGTGACAACCCCTATGGAAACACGTTGATGGAGATCATGGTGTCATGCCGGTGACGATGGAAATCATGCCGGTGCTTTCAAGATGGAGATCAAAAGCACAAGTTCATGGCCATATCATGTCACTTATGATTTGCATGTGATGTTAATCGTTTTATGCACCTTGTTTTGCTTAGGACGACGGTAGCATTATAAGGTGATCCCTCACTTAATTTCAAGATAAATTGTGTTCTCCCCGAGTGTGCACCGTTGCGAAAGTTCATCGTGTCGAGACACCACGTGATGATCGAGTGTGATAGACTCTACATTCACATACAACGGGTGCAAGCCAGTGTTGCACATCCAGAACACTCGGGTTAAACTTGACGAGCCTAGCATGTACAGACATGGCCTCGGAACACAAGAGGCCGAAAGGTCGAACATGAGTCATATAGTAGATATGATCAACATGATGATGTTCACCATTGTAACCACCTCAACTCACGTGATGATCGGACTAGAGTTGGTGAATTTGGAGCATGTATCACTCGAATGACCGGAGGGATGTCGATTTGAGTGGGAGTTCTTAAGTAATATGATTAATTGAACTCATTATCATGAAGATAGTCAGTAGTGTCTTTGCAAAATTATGTTGTAGATTGCTAGCTCACGCTGTAGCTGGCTTGAATTTTTATATGTTCCTAGAGAAATAGAGTTGAAAGATGATGGTAGCAATATTGCAGACTGGGTCCGTGATCTGAGGATTGTCCTCATTGCTGCACAGAAGGCTTATGTCCTTAATGCACCGCTCGTTGCGCCAACCCCTGTAGCATCGTCTGTAGATGTTGTGAATATCTGGCAGGCACGTTCTCATGACTACTTCATAGTTTAGTGTGTCATGCATTACAACTTAGAATTGAGGCTCCGAAACATTTTGAACGCCATGGAACATATGAGATGTTCTAAGAGCTGAAATTAGTCTCTCAGGCTCGTGCCCGTGTTGTGAGATATGAGATCTCCAACAAGATTCTTTGCCTGCAAGATGAAAGAGAATAGCTCAATCGTTGAGCATGTGCTCAGATTGTCTGGGTGCTACAATCGCTTGAATCGAGTGGGAGTTGATCTTCCAGATAAGATAGTGTAGCGACCCGACCTGAAAGGCCAAGTCTCCGGTGTTTTCCGTACCATCCCAAGATCATGCTGGTACACACACGGTACATCAATGTATATATCAAAGGGAAATCACACAGCATTATATTAATCGCAATCTCATAGAGTCCTTTATTACAATAAAAATTACAATAAAGTGGCTAAAGGCCAACTCATGAGAATATCTAAATCTTGCGGAAGCGTCGAAGGTAGATGAGTCCATCTGACTCCAAGGGCATCTCACTGAGCATAGAACGCGTCCTCACTCCTGGTCGGAAAAATACTCTGCAACATGATACGTTGCAGCCGTGTAGGTCAGCATATGGAATATGCCGGCAAAGTCACAAGAGAGGGGTGAAAATAATCAGCTAGTCTATATGCTTATATGGCAGGTGGTGGTGTAAGTTTTGCGTAAAGCCAAGTTTTTCCTACATCGAAAGGGGTTAAGCAAAATATTACTAAGTTGGTTGGTTAATGAGATGGTTCCACCAACCAATTCTCATACCCAAAATTATTAAATACCCGCATCATCATATTATTTTTGTTGAGAGTTCCGGAAGTTCCAATTCCTTTGGCTCAAGTCGTCCATGACCGTGGACACGGCTAATCGATTAGGTTTAAGTACTCTGCAGAGTTTTGCACACGTTCCCCACAAGATTTGGTCGCCTCCGTTTGATTTCTCGCACTTCAGGGTGTTTGAGAAACGGATGACCAAAACATGGTCTTCCAAAGGGTTTCCCTGCGACTCTGACGGTGCCCATCCTTTCCTACCGTTCTTCTACCTCTCGTAGCACCGCCTGTCCAGAGTCACCACGATATCCAACCAAGCCAGAGCCCATAATGACTTGTGGCTGTGCAGGTAAGCCTTGGGTCTTGAAGCACCCATCCATCCCTTTGTGCCTGGGTGGACCTTTCCGCGTGAATACTGGCCATCTCCAGCATCACCTAGGCTAACCACTAGTTTCTCCAGGGCGCCGTTCAACCATCATCCACCCAGAGGTATGTTGAAAACTTGGAGTATTGAAATCTTGATCATTATGTAGGTCTTGAAATTATTAACTCTCTCAACTCTCATGAATCACACAACCAACCCCGTCTACTAATAGCATAGCAAAAAGTAAAACAACGTTCCCGGGGCCAATGTTGTCAAAGGGGTTGAGAGAGGTATCTACCACACGATACTACTACTATGTAACCAAGTTTCCAACTAACCTATCTTGCATGCAACTGGGGAGATGGTAGAACTAATGCATATAAAACATGGGTAAAACATGATCAAAGTGACTTGCCTGATTGATGATCTTCGTACGTGAGTGACTCTAAGTAACAGGCTTCGCACTCCGGATAATCTAACGAAACAAACAATGCACTCAAATAAGCATACAATCAAAATATTGTAGCTAACACACACACACAACAAGGAACTAGTAAACAATTGAAACAAACAATGCACAAGTCATAAGTAAGAAAACACATAAAGTTTTGTTTTCCAAAGGAGATGATGAAAACACTACTACATAATAAAACTATTTTGAAATAGCAAAACAATTGTTGACAACAAGGAAAACAATAGAATATTTTATTAATAAACAGAATAATCAATTTAAGCTTGTTGGGAAAAGTTTAGTAGAGTTTATACTAGTTTGTGATAAACACTATATGAATCAACTATAGTTATATTAACAAAAAGAATGAAAACTAAACTTATTATTTGTTAACAAAACATGTTCTTACAGAAAATAACTTACAAATAAATTTGTCTTAGAAAACAGAATTAATTATACAAAACTTATTTGAAAACAAAACTATTACTAGTTAGTTGTTTTAATCAAATTATGCCTATTTGAAAAGAAGTTGTGATTCCTATGTTAAATGAAATTAAACTAGGCAAATTTATATTTTTATTAATAGTAAGTGAAAACACTAAATGTTTACTAACAGAACCTAATAAACAAATGAAACCAAATTCTAAATCAAACTAATCAAAATTAAGTTTATAAAACTATATTATAATAATAAGCAGATTCTGTTTATAGCTAAAACACTATTAAAAGTCATCCTAAAAATCCTCAAACTAAACATGAAGATAGTCCTAGCTAATATCAAACAGTAGCAAAAAGAATCATATCAAAATCTATTTTCAAACTCTAGTTATTCAGATTTGAAGATTTTGAGCAAATTTGATTAAATTCAAATTTTATAGTTCAAATTTGAAATTTGAAAGTACAGGGTGAAACTAGATGAAAAATGTGAGTTATTGCAAAAAGAATCAACTCAAAACACTAAATAGATTAAAAGATATAAGCAAAACAAAATTGGAAAACATTCTGTTAATTAAAACAAAACAGAAAATAAAAAAAAAAGATTGCGTCGGTCAGGGGGCTACGTGGCGTGATCCGATTGGCTAAGGGGGGGCGTGCGGTAGGTGAATTAGAGCGGACGACCGATCGATAGAAGAAAACGGTTCGGACTTAAGTTCGTTCTAATCTGGACCGTGGGATTTGGATCGGACGGTCGAGGGGGCTTACAGGGTAGAAGTCGCCGGCGTCGGGGTACTCCGGCGAGTCCGGTAGCGGTGGATGCGACGGCGAGGTGCTCCGGTGGTCGGGGAGGACGGGGGAGTGGTCCGGGCGACGGGGACGGTCCTCCGGAGTCGATTGGTGGCGACGGCGAGGCGAACGGTGGTCGGGTGTGGTGGCTACGGTCGACGGCGACTTCCGGTGGTGGTGGAACTCCGACGAGCAATCGACGGCGTCTCGGCGAGAGAGAGAAGGGGGCTCGGGGGGGAAATGGATGCGGGGCAGTGGGGCTCTTATATAGGCGCTTGGGGGGGTGCGGGGAGTAAAGGAGAGAGAGATCCGGCGAGGGGGAGTAACGGCCGGCGTCGGGTCCGGCGAGCGCGGGGGAGGGAGAAGACGACCGTTCGAAGCAACGGTCGGTCGGGGTGGGGTCCAGCGTCAGAGAGAGAGAGGGGAGTGAATGCGCTCGGTCGGCCGACCGGTAACGGTTTCGGCTTTTAAAGCCTGTGGGCCGGCCCGTTTAATACCGGAAACGGTTACCGTTTCTGTTTTTCTAATTTACCAGAGACATTCAAAAGCTTTTAAAGCATTCAAATCGTCTCTAAATATAGGGTTATTATATATCAAAATTAACAGAATAATAAATGCTATTTAATGAACATTTCTATTCTGTCATTTGAACACTTTGAAAAAATATTATTTCAGAAATGTCCTAATTGTTTTTAAACCCTTTTTGCAAATATTTTCAAAATAACTCCTGGTTATCTTTGTTCAAATAATCCACCAATTTGACCCTGGTGTGGAGTGTCATGTTCCTCCTCTCTTATTTGAACTTTTAACCAAAATTTCCAATAGGTAAAAGCAACATGGGAAAAGGTAGAAAGGACTTTCAGAAAAATCAGAAATGGCATTTCAACTAACACATACAATCAAGCAATGGTGATGATAGATGCATAGCTATATTCATAACATTCCAAAAATGGAATTTTGGGATGTTACAAACCTACCCACCTTAAGATGAATCTCGCCCTCGAGATTCGGGTTGGCTAGAAAATAGGTGCGGATGGTCTCTACGAAGACCTTCTTCGCGTTCCCAGGTGGCTTCCTCCTCGGTATGGTGACTCCACAAAACTTTGCAGAACTTGATAATCTTGCTGCGGGTAACTCTGTTGGATGTTTCGAGGATTCTGACAGGCTTCTCCTCATAAGTCAGATCACTTTCAAGCTGTATGGCCTCTAGGGGCACTGTATCTCTCAAAGGGATGTCGGCCATCTCAGCATGACATTTCTTCAGCTGGGACACATGGAACACATTATGAACTTCGGATAATCCTTCTGGCAATTCCAGTTTGTATGCAACTTCACCTCTACGTTCAAGAATTTTGTAGGGGCCTATGAATCTGGGTGCTAATTTTCCTTTAACACCAAATCTCTTGGTTCCTCGAAGCGGGGATACACGAAGATATGCTCGGTCTCCCACTTCATACGTCACTTCTTTGCGCTTGTTGTCAGCATAGCTCTTCTGTCGAGATTGAGCTATTTTGAGTCTATCACGTATCAACTTGACTTTCTCTTCAGAATCTCGGATAAGGTCGGGACCAAAAAGTTGTCGGTCTCCAACACCATCCCACGTCAGTGGTGTTCTGCACCTCCTTCCGTATAAAGCTTCGAAAGGGGCCATCTTTAGACTAGTCTGGTAACTGTTGTTGTACGAGAATTCTGCGTAAGGCAAGTTATCATCCCAACTAGATCCATAATCTAGCGCACAAGCTCTCAACATGTCTTCCAGAATCTGGTTGACTCTCTCAGTCTGTCCATCTGTCTGCGGATGAAAAGCTGTACTAAACTTTAGCCTCTTACCCAAAGTTTCATGTAACTGATGCCAAAACTTTGAGGTGAATTGTGTTCCTCTATCTGACACGATACTCCTCGGAACTCCATGCAGACATACGATCCTGGTCATATATATCTTGGCTAGCTTAGCACTGGTATAGGTGGTTTTCACTGGAATGAAGTGAGCCACCTTGGTCAAGCGATCTACCACTACCCAGATGGAATCATAACCTGAACGGGTCCTGGGTAATCCTGTGATGAAATCCATACCAAGCTTTTCCCATTTCCACTCGGGTATCGGCAAAGGTTGGAGTAACCCTGCTGGTTTCTGATGTTCTGCTTTTACTTGCTGACAAACATCGCATATTGCAACGTGCTCTGCAATATCTTTCTTCATACCTGTCCACCAATAACTTTCCTTTAAATCCAGATACATCTTGGTGTTTCCTGGGTGTATCGAGTAAGGTGAATCGTGGGCTTCCTGAAGTATCAACTTCCTGAGCTCTGGGTCATTGGGCACATAGATGCGGTTCTCAAACCACAAAGTTCCGTGTTCATCCTCACGAAAACCTTTAGCTTTGCCATCTTTCATTCTCTGTTTAATCTCAGCTATCTCCTTGTCCGATTTCTGGGCTTCTCGAATTCTTTCGGTCAAGGTGGACTGAATTTCCAGTGTAGCAACATATCCTCTTGGAACTATCTCTAGCTTGAGCTCTCTGAGATCATCGACTAACTCTTGGGGTAATCCTCCAGCTGTGAGTGTGTTCACATAAGTTTTCCGACTCAAGGCATCGGCTACAACATTAGCCTTACCTGGATGGTAGTGTAATCTCAGGTCATAGTCCTTGATTAACTCTAACCATCGTCTCTGTCTGAGGTTCAACTCTTTCTGCGTGAAGATATACTTCAGGCTCTTATGGTCGGTGTAAACATCACAACTATTTCCGATAAGGAAATGTCTCCAAGTCTTGAGTGCGTGCACTACGGCTGCTAATTCCAAGTCATGCGTGGCATAATTCAACTCATGAGGTCGTAGCTGTCTGGAAGCATAGGCTACAACTTTTCCATCCTGCATAAGTACTCCTCCAAGTCCTTGACGTGAAGCATCACAATAAACTTGGAAATCCTTCCGATTATCGGGCAAGATCAATACTGGGGCTGTGACCAAACGTTCCTTCAACTCTTGGAAACTGGTTTCACATTCCTCGGTCCAAACATACTTGGATTCTTTCTTTAACAACTCTGTCATGGGCTTGGCAACCTTTGAGAAATTCTCAATGAACCTCCGGTAATAACCGGCAAGTCCGAGGAAACTGCGGATCTCCTTAACTGAGGTGGGTGACTTCCACTCGGTGACGGCTTCAACCTTAGCGGGGTCCACTGCTATTCCATCTCCGGAAATAACATGTCCAAGGAATCCGACTTCTGTCAACCAAAATTCACATTTGCTGAACTTGGCATATAACTGATGCTCTCTTAGCTTCTCCAGAACTAAACGCAAATATTCCTTATGCTCTTCCTCGTTCTTGGAGAATATCAGAATGTCATCGATGAACACCACAACAAACTTGTCTAGGTATTCCATGAATACTTTGTTCATCAAATTCATGAAGTAGGCAGGAGCATTAGTCAATCCAAAAGACATGACCGTATACTCATACAAGCCATACCTCGTGGTGAAAGCTGTTTTGGGTATATCCTGTTCACGAATTTTCAACTGGTGATACCCTGATCGAAGATCGATCTTGGAGAATACTTTGGCTCCTACGAGCTGATCAAACAAATCATTAATCATCGGTAGAGGGTACTTGTTCTTGATAGTCACCTCGTTCAAGGCACGATAGTCAACTACCATTCTCAAGGTTTTATCCTTCTTCTCCACCAAAAGAACTGGGGCTCCCCAAGGTGAAGAACTTGGGCGAATATACCCCTTGTCCAATAACTCCTTGATTTGCTTCTTGATTTCCAACAGATCATTTGCGGGCATCCGATAGGGTCTCTTGGAAATTGGAGCTGTCCCTGGCTGTAGCTCTATTAAGAACTCAATTTCCCTATCTGGTGGCATTCCTGGTAATTCTTCCGGAAATACATCTGGATATTCTTTTACCACAGGTACTTCCTCCTGAACAACTCCTGTGAGAGAATTTAACCGAGCACTCATACGTGTGTGTCGGGATACATACTTAATCCTCTTGTTCTCCGGGGTGGTGAGTGAAACAGACTTGCTAGGGCAATCAAGATTTCCTTCATACTTGGTCATCCAATCCATGCCTAGGATTACATCCAATCCTTGTGACTCTAAGACGATGAGGTCGGTGGGAAAAACATGGTTCCCTATATTGAGTTTCAAGGCATGGCATCCTATCCCTGCCATCATCATACCTCCTGGAGAACTAACCTTAATGGGCTGACTAAGGGTTTTGGTGGGCAAACCATACTTATCCACAACTACCCTTGATATGAATGAATGAGTTGCACCCGAATCAAAAAGTACTGTAACAGGACGTGAATGCAATAAAAACTTACCAACCACAGTCTCGGGCTGATCATAGACTTCTTCCACATCGATGTGATTCACTTGAGCACGGGGAAACGGATTGGGCTTCTTGGCTGCGGAGTTGCCGTTGTTAGTGCCGTTTCCATTGCCTTGCTTGCTCTGGGGACACTCAGTAGCATAGTGCCCTGTCTTCTGGCACTTGAAACAGGTAATGTGACTCAGATCCTTCTGAGCAGGAACTTGACGGTGCTGGTTGTTGTTCCCATTCCCATTGTCACTCTTGAAGTTACCATGGTTGGAACGGTTGTTCCCATTTCCTCCATGATGGTGACCTCCATGGTTGTGCACAGCATGAGTGTGCTTTCCAAACTTACTGTTTCCTGATCCGGTATTCCCGGAGTACGGGGAGTAACGAGGCTTCTGATGAGCTCCAGAGTTGAACTTCCCCTGAGTGTACTTCCGCTTGCGGTTCTCAATCTGCTACTGTTTACCTTCCAGAATAAGTGCCTTATCCACCAGCTCTTGGTAGTTGTTGAAATTAGCCACTACCAGCTGTATGCTCAACTCATCATTGAGTCCTTCCAGAAACTTTTCTTGCTTGGCCGCATCATCGGCCACATCTCCTGGGGCATAACGTGACAATGTGTTGAAGTCGTCCACATATTGGGCCACGGAACGATTACCCTGGCGCAAGTTGCGAAACTCGCGCTTCTTTAGACTCATGGCTCCAGCTGAAACATGAGCTGTGCGGAAAGCAAGCTTGAATTGCTCCCAAGTCACATCTGCAATAGGATAAGTGGTGGTGTAATTCTCCCACCATGATGCTGCTGGTCCTTCCAGTTGATGTGCGGCAAATCGCACTTTCTCAGCGTCAGTGCATCCAGCGGTGACAAGTTCTCTCTCCATCTTGCGGAGCCAGTCATCTGCCACAATGGGCTCAGTGCTGCTGGAGAAAATTGGAGGGTTCAACCTCAGAAAACGGGTGAGATTGTCAGTCTGGGGTGGATGGTGGTTGTTGTTGTTGTTCTGGTTGTTGGTCTGATTCTGAATCAATAGTTGCATCAGTGCATTTTGCTGCTGAAGGAGTTGAGTGAGTTCCGGCGGAAAAGTGAAATCGGTCTCACGTCGTGGAGGCATCTTGCTGTTTTCAGAGGGATGAGAATTAGAATAGAACAAGGGTCTATAAGAAATTCACTACCCATATGCAATGCAACAAACATATCACACCAAACACTCATTCATTTATTCAATCAATGTCAAACATCGGGAATACAAATCTCAAACAACTAAGCATCGACCTACGCTTTAATGACGAAAATAAAAGATATATGGAGGGCATAACTAATGTTTTTCCTCAGAAGTGCATAGTCGTAGGTCCTCCGGTGGTGCTTTCCTCATAGTCTTCATCGTCGCTGATGAAGGGTGCCATGTCTCCTTCGGGGTGAAGGTTTTCCCCCATGTCTAGATGCTCCTCCAGAGTGGCGATGCGTGCATTCTGCTCATCAATCCTCTCTAGGAAGTCCTTCACTTCATGCTCGTGTTCATAGTTGGCCTCTCGCAGATCAGCTTCAAGGTCCAGCTCGCGATTCATCAGATTCTTGATAGTCTTCGTGTCAGCACGAACTCGAAGCTCCAGAGTCCTGATGTGAGTCTCCAAGGTCTGGATATAGGAGATAGTGGTGTCTGCAGTGGGATTGCTGATGATGTTGCCATGGGCATCTCTGCGGCAAACCATGCTGAGTCCTGGTGAAATGGTTCCACCTCTGTATTCCTCCTGAATACGTCCAAGGGCACGATGAATGGCCATGTCTCTTCCAAGTATCCAATTGGGTGCCACGAACTTGAGATCTATGGGTTCCTTCCGATTCCCAAAGGTCTTCCCTGGAATATGCACCTCGATCATGTAGCGTCCATCTTGGGGAAATGACATGATAGGAATCCCGGTGATGCTCGGCAAAGCAATCCTTATGTCCTTGACGATCCTCATCAGCTCCTTACCAAAGGGCATCGTTGCGTCAGGCTGGCAAAACTCTGTGATCAACACTGGGATGAAGGTGGCCATCTATAAATTTTGAAATAATCGGAGAGGAGTCAGAAACGAATAGATGAGAGTATAAGATATTTAAAGACAAAGAGAAACAATCCTAAGGCTTTCCAATCCTAGAGGTTACGTCCTACGGTCAACGTGTGCTCTGATACCATTTCTGTAGCGACCCGACCTGAAAGGCCAAGTCTCCGGTGTTTTCCGTACCATCCCAAGATCATGCTGGTACACACACGGTACATCAATGTATATATCAAAGGGAAATCACACAGCATTATATTAATCGCAATCTCATATAGAGTCCTTTATTTCAATAAAAATTACAATAAAGTGGCTAAAGGCCAACTCATGATAATATCTAAATCTTGCGGAAGCGTCGAAGGTAGATGAGTCCATCTGACTCCAAGGGCATCTCACTGAGCATAGAACGCGTCCTCACTCCTGGTCGGAAAAATACTCTGCAACATGATACGTTGCAGCCGTGTAGGTCAGCATATGGAATATGCCGGCAAAGTCACAAGAGAGGGGTGAAAATAATCAGCTAGTCTATATGCTTATATGGCAGGTGGTGGTGTAAGTTTTGCGTAAAGCCAAGTTTTTCCTACATCGAAAGGGGTTAAGCAAAATATTACTAAGTTGGTTGGTTAATGAGATGGTTCCACCAACCAATTCTCATACCCAAAATTATTAAATACCCGCATCATCATATTATTTGTGTTGAGAGTTCCGGAAGTTCCAATTCCTTTGGCTCAAGTCGTCCATGACCGTGGACACGGCTAATCGATTAGGTTTAAGTACTCTGCAGAGTTTTGCACACGTTCCCCACAAGATTTGGTCGCCTCCGTTTGATTTCTCGCACTTCAGGGTGTTTGAGAAACGGATGACCAAAACATGGTCTTCCAAAGGGTTTCCCTGCGACTCTGACGGTGCCCATCCTTTCCTACCGTTCTTCTACCTCTCGTAGCACCGCCTGTCCAGAGTCACCACGATATCCAACCAAGCCAGAGCCCATAATGACTTGTGGCTGTGCAGGTAAGCCTTGGGTCTTGAAGCACCCATCCATCCCTTTGTGCCTGGGTGGACCTTTCCGCGTGAATACTGGCCATCTCCAGCATCACCTAGGCTAACCACTAGTTTCTCCAGGGCGCCGTTCAACCATCATCCACCCAGAGGTATGTTGAAAACTTGGAGTATTGAAATCTTGATCATTATGTAGGTCTTGAAATTATTAACTCTCTCAACTCTCATGAATCACACAACCAACCCCGTCTACTAATAGCATAGCAAAAAGTAAAACAACGTTCCCGGGGCCAATGTTGTCAAAGGGGTTGAGAGAGGTATCTACCACACGATACTACTACTATGTAACCAAGTTTCCAACTAACCTATCTTGCATGCAACTGGGGAGATGGTAGAACTAATGCATATAAAACATGGGTAAAACATGATCAAAGTGACTTGCCTGATTGATGATCTTCGTACGTGAGTGACTCTAAGTAACAGGCTTCGCACTCCGGATAATCTAACGAAACAAACAATGCACTCAAATAAGCATACAATCAAAATATTGTAGCTAACACACACACACAACAAGGAACTAGTAAACAATTGAAACAAACAATGCACAAGTCATAAGTAAGAAAACACATAAAGTTTTGTTTTCCAAAGGAGATGATGAAAACACTACTACATAATAAAACTATTTTGAAATAGCAAAACAATTGTTGACAACAAGGAAAACAATAGAATATTTTATTAATAAACAGAATAATCAATTTAAGCTTGTTGGGAAAAGTTTAGTAGAGTTTATACTAGTTTGTGATAAACACTATATGAATCAACTATAGTTATATTAACAAAAAGAATGAAAACTAAACTTATTATTTGTTAACAAAACATGTTCTTACAGAAAATAACTTACAAATAAATTTGTCTTAGAAAACAGAATTAATTATACAAAACTTATTTGAAAACAAAACTATTACTAGTTAGTTGTTTTAATCAAATTATGCCTATTTGAAAAGAAGTTGTGATTCCTATGTTAAATGAAATTAAACTAGGCAAATTTATATTTTTATTAATAGTAAGTGAAAACACTAAATGTTTACTAACAGAACCTAATAAACAAATGAAACCAAATTCTAAATCAAACTAATCAAAATTAAGTTTATAAAACTATATTATAATAATAAGCAGATTCTGTTTATAGCTAAAACACTATTAAAAGTCATCCTAAAAATCCTCAAACTAAACATGAAGATAGTCCTAGCTAATATCAAACAGTAGCAAAAAGAATCATATCAAAATCTATTTTCAAACTCTAGTTATTCAGATTTGAAGATTTTGAGCAAATTTGATTAAATTCAAATTTTATAGTTCAAATTTGAAATTTGAAAGTACAGGGTGAAACTAGATGAAAAATGTGAGTTATTGCAAAAAGAATCAACTCAAAACACTAAATAGATTAAAAGATATAAGCAAAACAAAATTGGAAAACATTCTGTTAATTAAAACAAAACAGAAAATAAAAAAAAAAGATTGCGTCGGTCAGGGGGCTACGTGGCGTGATCCGATTGGCTAAGGGGGGGCGTGCGGTAGGTGAATTAGAGCGGACGACCGATCGATAGAAGAAAACGGTTCGGACTTAAGTTCGTTCTAATCTGGACCGTGGGATTTGGATCGGACGGTCGAGGGGGCTTACAGGGTAGAAGTCGCCGGCGTCGGGGTACTCCGGCGAGTCCGGTAGCGGTGGATGCGACGGCGAGGTGCTCCGGTGGTCGGGGAGGACGGGGGAGTGGTCCGGGCGACGGGGACGGTCCTCCGGAGTCGATTGGTGGCGACGACGAGGCGAACGGTGGTCGGGTGTGGTGGCTACGGTCGACGGCGACTTCCGGTGGTGGTGGAACTCCGACGAGCAATCGACGGCGTCTCGGCGAGAGAGAGAAGGGGGCTCGGGGGGGAAATGGATGCGGGGCAGTGGGGCTCTTATATAGGCGCTTGGGGGGTGCGGGGAGTAAAGGAGAGAGAGATCCGGCGAGGGGGAGTAACGACCGGCGTCGGGTCCGGCGAGCGCGGGGGAGGGAGAAGACGACCGTTCGAAGCAACGGTCGGTCGGGGTGGGGTCCAGCATCAGAGAGAGAGAGGGGAGTGAATGCGCTCGGTCGGCCGACCGGTAACGGTTTCGGCTTTTAAAGCCTGTGGGCCGGCCCGTTTAATACCGGAAACGGTTACCGTTTCTGTTTTTCTAATTTACCAGAGACATTCAAAAGCTTTTAAAGCATTCAAATCGTCTCTAAATATAGGGGTATTATATATCAAAATTAACAGAATAATAAATGCTATTTAATGAACATTTCTATTCTGTCATTTGAACACTTTGAAAAAATATTATTTCAGAAATGTCCTAATTGTTTTTAAACCCTTTTTGCAAATATTTTCAAAATAACTCCTGGTTATTTTTGTTCAAATAATCCACCAATTTGACCCTGGTGTGGAGTGTCATGTTCCTCCTCTCTTATTTGAACTTTTAACCAAAATTTCCAATAGGTAAAAGCAACATGGGAAAAGGTAGAAAGGACTTTCAGAAAAATCAGAAATGGCATTTCAACTAACACATACAATCAAGCAATGGTGATGATAGATGCATAGCTATATTCATAACATTCCAAAAATGGAATTTTGGGATGTTACAGATAGTGATTGATATAGTTCTCCAAGTCACTGTCACTAAGCTACTAGAACATGGTGATGGACTATAAAATGGCAGGGATAAAAATAATGATCCCTGAGCTGTTCGCGATGTTTGACACCGGGAAGGTAGAAATCAAGAAGGAGCGTCAAGTGTTGATAGTTAGTCAAACCACTAGTTTTGAGAAGGGCAAGAGCAAGGAGGGAAACTTCATGGATAGCAAGTCAGTTGCTGTTCAAGTGAAGCAACCCAAAGTTGAACCCAAACCCGAGACTAAGTGCTTCGATTATGAGGAGAGCGGTTGTTGAAGCGGAACAACCCTAGATACTTGGTAGATAAGAAGGCTGGCAATGTGGACAGAATTATATTTGATATACGTGTTAATGATGTGTACCTTGCGAGTACTCCTAGTAGCACCTGGGTATTGGATACTGGTTTGGTTGCTAAATGTTAGTAACTCGAAATAAAAGCTACAGAATAAACGGAGAACTAGCTAAGGGTGAGGTGACGATGTGTGTTGGAAATGTTTCCAAGGTTGATGTGATCAACATCGCACGCTCTCTCTACCTTCGGGGTTAGTGACGAACCTAAATAAATGTTATTTGGTGTATTGCATTGAGCATGAACATGATTAGATCGTGTTTATTGCAACACGGTTATTCATTTAAGAATAATGGTTATTCTGTTTACATGAATGATACCTTCAATGGTCATGCACCCTGTGAGAATGGTTTGTTGAATCTTGATCGTAGTAATACACATGTTCATAACATTGATGCCATTAGATACAAAGTTAATAATTATAGTACCACATACCTGTGGCACTGCCGCTAAATGTCATATTGGTATAAAGCACATGAAGAAACTCCATGCGTATGGATCTTTGGACTCATTCGATTTCGAATCGGTTGAGACATGCGAACCATGCCTCTTGGGCAAGATGACTAAGGACCCCATTTTCCAGATGGATGGAGCGGGCAAGTGATTTATTGGAAATGATACATGTTGATGTATGCAATCCAATGAGTCTTGTAGCGTGCGGTGGATATCATTATTTTCTTACCTTCACTGATGATTTGAGTAGATATAGTGTATATTTACTTAATGAAACACAAGTCTGAATCGTTTGAAAGGTTCAAGCAAATTCAGACCGAAGTTTAAGATCATCGTGACAAGAAGATAAAAATGTCTGTGATATGATCCTGGAGGTGAATATCTGAGTTATTAGTTTGGCATACAACTTTAGACAATGTGAAAGTTGTTTCACAACTCACACCACCTGGAACACCATAGCGTGATGGTGTGTCCGAACGTCATAGTCATGCTCTATTGGATATTGTGCGTGCTATGATGTCTCTTATCGTTTTCCTACTATAATTTTGGGGTTATGCATTAGAGACAACTACATTCACTTTAAATAGGGCACCATCTAAATTTGTTGAGATGACACCGTGTGAATTATGGTTTGATAGAAACCTAAGCTGTCATTTCTTCATGTTTGGGGCTGCGACGCTTGTGTGGAAAATGTTTTCACCTAATGAGCTCGAACCCAAAGCGGAAAAATGCATCTTCATAGAATACCCTAAGAACAGTTGGGTGAACCTTCTATCTCAGATCAAAGCATAAAGTGTTTGTTGCTAAAACGGATCCTTTCCCGAGAAAAAGTTTCTCTTGAAAGAATTCAGTGGGAGGAAGATAGAACTTGATGAGGTTGTTGAACTTTTGTTCAACCAGAGAGTAGTGCAGCATAGGAAGATGTTTCTATGAAGCCTACGTTAGTTGAAGAGGAAGTTAATGATGATGATCATGAAGCTTCAGATCAAGTTACTATCGAACCTCGTAGGTCGACAAGGATGTGTGCTGCTCCTGAACGGTACGACAACCCTATCTTGGAGGTCATGTTGTTGGACAACGATGAAACTACGAGCTGTGGAGAAGCAATGATGGGCCCGGATTCTGACAAATGGTTAGAGGCCATGAAATCCGAGAAAGGATCCATGTATGAAAATCAAGTATAGACTTTGGTGGACTTGCTCGTTGGACAGCAGGTCGTTGAGTACAAATGAATCCTTAAAATGAAGACAGACGTTGATGATGAATGTCACCATTTATAAAGCTCGACTTGTCGCAAAGAAGTTTCCGGCAAGTTCAAGGAGTTGACTACGATGAGACTTTCTCACTCGTAGCGATGCTAAAGTCTGTTGGAATTATGTTAGCAGTTGCTGCATTTTTCAATTATGAAATCTGACAGATGGATGCCAAAACATCGTTTCCTTCCTTAAGGAAAGGTTGTATGAGATACAACCAGAAGGTTTTGTCAGTCCTAAGGATGGCAAAAGGTGTGCAAGCTTCAGTGATCCTTCTATGAATTGAAGCAAGCATCTCAGAGTTGGAATATACACTTTGATGAGGTGATCAAAGTTTTTGAGTCTATACAAAGTTTATGAGAAACTTGTATTTACAATAAAGTGAGTGGGAGCACTATAGAGTTTCTGATAAGCATATGTGGTTGACATATTGTTGATCGGAAATGATGTAGAATTTCTAGAAAGCATAAAGGGTTGTTGGAAAGGAGTTTTTCAAAGGAAGACCTAGATAAAGCTACCTAATTGTTGAGCATCAAGATCTATAGAGATAGATCAAGATGCTTGATGAGACTTTCAATGAGTACATACCGTGACAAGATTTTGAAAGAGTTCAAAATGGATCAGTCAGAGAAAGAGTTCTCGCCTGATTTGTAAGGTGTGAAGTTGAGTGAGACTCAAAGCTCGACAACGATAGAAGAAAGAGAAAGGACGAACGTCATCCCCTATGCCTTAGCCATAGGCTCTGTATAGTATGCCATGCTGTGTACCACACCTGTGTGTGCCTTGCCATGAGTCCGTTAAGGGGTACAAGAGTGATCCAGGAGTGGATCACTGGACAGCGGTCAAGATCGTACTTAGTAACTAAAAGGCTAAGGAAATGTTTCTCGATTATGGAGGTAAGAACGAGTTTGTCGTAAAGAGTTACATTGATGCAAGCTTTGACACCAATTCGGATGACTCTTAGTAGCAATCCGGATATGTATAGTAGAACAGCCATTTGGAATAGCTCCAAGTGGAGTGTGGTAGCAGTGTTTACAGTTTGACATAGAGATTTGCAAACTACACACGGATCTAAATGTCGCAGACCCGTTGACTATAAGACCTATCTCACATGCAAAGCATGATCGAGCCCCAGAACTCATTGGATGTTAGATTCATAACAATGCGAATCACATGGTGATGTGAACTAGATTATTGACTCTAGTGCAAGTGGGAGGCTGTTGGAAATATGCCCTAGAGGCAATAATAAATTGGTTATTATAATATTTCCTTGTTCATGATAATCGTTTATTATCCATGCTATAATTGTATTGATCAGAAACTCAGATACATGTGTGGATACATAGACAACACCATGTCCCTAGTATGCCTCTAATAGACTACCTCGTTGAGAAAAGATGGCTATGGTTTCCTCGTCACGGACGTGAGATGTCATTTGATAATGGGATCATGTCATTAGGAGAATGATCTGATGGACAAGACCCAAACTACAAAGGTAGCATATGATCGTGTCAGTTTATTGCTACTGTTTTCTGCATGTCAAGTATTTTTTCCAATGACCATGAGATCATGCAACTCACTGACACCGGAGGAGTACCTTATGTGTATCAAACGTTGCAACGTAACTGGTGTTGGAAATATGCCCTAGAGGCAATAATAAATTAGTTATTATCATATTTCCCTATTCATGATAATTTTTTATTATCCATGCTATAATTTTATTGAGTGGAAACTTAAATGCATGTGTGGATACATAGACAAAACCATGTCCCTAGTATGCCTCTAATAGACTAGCTCGTTGATCAAAAGATGGTTCAGGTTTCCTAGCCATGGACATGAGATGTCATTTGATAACGGGATCATATCATTAGGAGAATGATGTGATGGACAAGACCCAAACTACACACATAGCATATGATCGTGTCAATTTATTGCTGCTGTTTTCCGCATGTCAAGTATATGTTCCTATGACCATGAGATCATGCAACTCACAGATATCAGAAGAGTGCCTTGTGTGTATCAAATGTCGCAACGTAACTGGGTGACTATAAAGGTGCTCTACAGGTATCTCCGATGGTGTCTGTTGAGTTGGCATGGATCGAGACTGGGATTTGTTAGTCCGTGTGACGGAGAGGTATCTCAGGGTCCACTCGGTAATACAACATCACAATGAGCCTTGCAAGAAATGTGACTAATTGTTAGTTGCGGGATCTTGTATTACGGAGCGAGTAAAGAGACTTGCCAGTAACGAGGTTGAACTAGGTATGGAGATACCGACGATCGAATCTCGAGCAAGTAACATACCGAAGAACAAAGGGAACGTTATACGGGATTAACAGAATCCTTGACATAGAGGTTCGACCGATAAAGATCTTTGTAGAATATGTAGGGGAACCAATGTGGACGTCCAGGTCCCGCCATTGGTTATTGACCGTAGAGGTGTCTCGGTCATGTCTACATAGTTCTCGAACCCGCAGGGTCTGCACACTTAAGGTTCGGTGACGTTTCAGTAGTGTAGAGTTATGTATGGTGGTGACCTAAGGTTGTTCGGAGTCCCATATGTTATCCCGGACGTCACGAGGAGCTCCGGAATGGTTCGAAGGTAAAGATTCATATATATGAAGTCCCGGTTTGGTCGCCAGAAAAGTTTCGGGCTCATCGGTAGTGTACCGGGAGTGCCGGTAGTGTACCGGGAGACCTCCGGGAGGGGTATTTCGACCCCAGAGGGTCCATGGGCTGTGGAGAGTGATAACCAGCCCTTAGTGGGCTGGAGAAACAGCCACACCAAGTCCCATGGCACAGGAGGAAAAAGTCCTAAAGGAAAAGGTGGAAAAAAGGCTAAAAAGGAAGAGTCCTACTCCTACTAGGAGTGGAGGAGGAGTAGGACTCCTCCCCCTCTAGCCGGCCGACTCCTAGTTGGCCTTGGGCTGGCGCCAAGGCTGCCTCTCCCTCCCTCCTTTATATACTGGTGGATTGGGTGCTGTTTAGACACAGTTTACAACCACGTGCTACCCGTTTCACCGGTGCTCCTCTAGATCGGTTTTCTGCAGTGCTTAGGTGAAGCCCTGCCGGAATTGCTACACCACCATCACCGGAGCGCCGTCACGCTGCCGGTGAACTCTCTCTCCTATCCACCTCCTCTTGCTAGATCAAGACGGCGGAGATCACCATCAAGCTTCACGTGTGCTGAACGTGGAGGTGCCGTCCGTTCGGCGCTAGATCGGAAGGACCGTGATCGAGATCGCGAGACGGTTCGTGATGAGATCGTGGAACAAATCGTGATGAGTTCGCGGGATAGATCGTGATCAAGATCGTGAGACGGATCGTGATGAGATCGTGGGACAGATTGCGATGAGTTCACGGGACAGATCGTGATTGGATCGCGGGACGGATCGTGATGAGATCGCGGGATGCTCGGCGATTTGGATCGCGAAGAAGTTCGACTACACCAACCGTGCTTCTTAACGCTTCCCGCTTAGCGATCTACAAGGGTACGTAGATCCACTCTCCCTCTCGTAGATGCTCATCACCATGGATAGGTTTGCATGTGTGTAGGAAATTTTTTGTTTCCCATGCGACGTTCCCCAACAATGGCATCATGAGCTAGGTTGATGGTTCGATGAGATCTCGAGTAGAACACAAAAGGTTTGTGGGCGTTGATGCTTAGGTTGCTTCCTCCCTTGGTAGTATTTTGGTTCTGCGGGATTGTGAGATGAAGCGGCCTGGACCAACATTACTCGTACGCTTACGAGAGACCGGTTCCCTCGATGCAACTTGTTGCCTAGATGGCTTGCGGGTGACAGTTTCTCTCACTTTAGTTGGATCGGATTCGACAAAGGCGGTCCTTGAGAAGGTTGAAAAGCAACTAGTGTATCACCATTGTGGTTTTTGTGTAGGTGAGAATTGTTCTTGCTAGATACCCGTAGCAGCCATGTAAAACATGCAACAACAATTAGAGGACGTCTAACTTGTTTTTGCACGGTATGTTGTCATAGGATATGGCCAATTACATGATGTGATATATGTGATGTATGAGATGATCATTCGATGTATAGATTATCACGACTTGCATGTCGATGAATATGGCAACCGGCAGGAGCCATAGGGTTGTCTTCAATTATTGTATGACCTGCGTGTCAATCATTAATCGCTATGTAATGCTTTACTTTATCGCTAAACGGTAGCAATAGTAGTAGAAGCATGCAGGGCGTGACAACCCCGATGGCGACACATTGATGGAGATCATGGTGTCATGCCGGTGACGATGGAGATCATGCCGGTGCTTTCATGATGGAGATCAAAGGCACAAGTTCATGGCCATATCATGTCACTTCTGATTTGCATGTGATGTTAATCCTTTTGATGCTCCTTGTTTTGCTTAGGACGACAGTAGCATTATAAGGTGATCCCTTACTTAATTTCAAGATAAAATGCGTTCTCCCCGAGTGTGCACCGTTGCGAAAGTTCGTCGTGTTGAGACACCACATGATGATCGGGTGTGATAGACTCTACGTTCACATACAACGGGTGCAAGCCAGTGTTGCACAAGCAGAACACTAGGGTTAAACTTGACGAGCCTAGCATGTACAGACATGGCCTCGGAACACGAGAGACCGAAAGGTCGAACATGAGTCATATAGTAGATATGATCAACATAATGATGTTCACCATTGCAGCCACCTCAACTCACGTGATGATCGGACTTGAGTTGGTGAATTTGGATCATGTATCACTCGAATGATCGGAGGGATGTCAATTTGAGTGGGAGTTCTTAAGTAATATGATTAATTGAACTCATTATCATGAGCATAGTCAAAGTGTCTTTGCAAATTATGTTGTAGATTACTAGCTCACGTTGTAGCTCCCTTGTAGTTTTATATGTTCCTAGAGAAATAGAATTGAAAGATGATGGTAGTAATATTGCGGATAGGGTCCGTGATCTGAGGATTGTCCTCATTGCTGCACAGAAGGCTTATGTCCTTAACGCACCGCTCGGTGCGCCAACCCCTCTAGCATCGTTTGTAGATGTTGTGAACATCTGACAGGCACGTTCTGATAACTACATGATAGCTTAGTGCGTCACGCGTTACGTCTTAGAACTGAGGTTCCAAAACATTTTGAACGTCACGGAACATATGAGATGTTTCCAAGAGCTGAAATTAGGATCTCAAGCTCGTGCCCGTGTTGCGAGATATGAGATCTCCAACAAGATTCTTTGCCTGCAAGATGAAAGAGAAGAGCTCAATCGTTGAGCATGTACTCAGATTGTCTGGGTGCTACAATCGCTTGAATCAAGTGGGAGTTGATCTTCCAGATAAGATAGTGATTGACATAGTTCTCCAAGTCACTGTCACTAAGCTACTAGAACTTAGTGATGAACTATAAATTGCCAGGGATAGAAATAATGATTCCTGAGCTGTTCGCGATGTTTTGACAGCGCAAAGGTAGAAATCAAGAAGGAGCATCAAGTGTTGATGGTTAACCAAACCACTAGTTTCGAGAAGGGCAAGAGCAAGGAGGGAAACTTCATGGATAGAAAGTCAGTTGCTGCTCCAGTGAAGCAACCCAAAGTTGAACTCAAACCCGAGACTAAGTGCTTCTGTTATGAGGTGAGCGGTCGCTGAAGCGGAACAACCCTATATACTTGGTAGATAAGAAGGCTGGCAACATCGACGGAAGTATATTTGATATACGAGTTATTGATGTGTACCTTGCTAGTACTCCTTGTAGCACTTGGGTATTGGATACCGGTTCGGTTGCTAAATGTTAGTAACTCAAAATAAAAGCTACGGAATAAACGGAGAACTAGATAAGGGTGAGGTGACGATATGTCTTGGAAGTGTTTCCAAGGTTGATGTGATCAACATCGCACGCTCTCTCTACCTTCAGGATTAGTGACGAACCTGAATAAATGTTATTTGGTGTTTTGCATTGAGCATGGACATGATTAGATCATGTTTGTTGCAATACGGTTATTCATTTGAATTAGAGAATAATGTTTATTCTGTTTGCATGAATAATACCTTCAATGGTCATGCACCCAGTGAGAATGGTTTGTTGAAATCTTGATTGTAGTAATACACATGTTCATAACATTGATGTCAAAAGATACAAAGTTAATAATGATAGTACCACATATTTGTGGCACTGCCGCAGAATGTCATATTGGTATAAAGTGCATGAAGAAACTCCATGCTGATGGATCTTTAGACTCATTCGATTTCGAATCTGTTGAGACATGTGAACCATGCCTCTTGGGCAAGATGACTAAAGGACCCCGTTGGATGGAGCGGGCAAGTGATTCATTGGAAATGATACATGTTGATGTATGCAACCCAGTGAGTCTTGTAGCATGCAGTGGATATCGTTATTTTCTTACCTTCACTTATGATTTGAGTAGATATAGTGTATATTTACTTAATGAAACACAAGTCTGAATTGTTTGAAAGGTTCAAGCAAATTTAGAGTGAAGTTTAAGATCATCGTGACAAGAAGATAAAAATAACTGCGATATGATCGTGGAGGTGAATATCTGGGTTACGAGTTTGGCATACAACTTAAGACAATGTGAAATTTGTTTCACAACTAACGCCACCTCGAACACCATAGTGTGATGGTGTGTCCGAACATCATAGTCATGCTCTAATGGATATAGTGCGTGCTATGATGTCTCTTATCGTTTTCTACTATAATTTTGGGGTTATGCATTGGAGACAACTACATTCACTTTAAATAAGGCACCATCTAAATCCGTTGAGATAACCCCGTGTGAATTATGGTTTGATAGAAACCTAAGTTGTCATTTCTTAATATTTGGGGCTGCGACACTTGTGTGGAAAATGTTTTCACCTAATGAGGTCGAACCCAAGGCGGACAAATGCATCTTCATAGAATACCTAAGAATAGTTGGGTGAACCTTCTATCTCAGATCCGAGTGCAAAGTGTTTGTTGCTAAAACTGGGTCCTTTCTCGAGAAAAAGTTTCTCTCGAAAGAATTGAGTGGGAGGAAGATAGAACCTGATGAGGTTATTAAACCTTTGTTCAACCAGAGAGTAGCGCAGCGCAGAAAGATGTTTCAGTGAAGCCTACGTTAGTTGAAGAGGAA
Organism: Hordeum marinum; assembly: GCA_022496015.1. Taxonomy (NCBI): domain Eukaryota; kingdom Viridiplantae; phylum Streptophyta; class Magnoliopsida; order Poales; family Poaceae; genus Hordeum; species Hordeum marinum. The sequence continues at coordinate 513,377,880 of CM039673.1, forward strand.
GTTAATGATGATGATCATGAAGCTTCAGGATCAAGTTACTATAGAACTTCGTAGGTCGACAAGGATGTGTACTGCTCCTGAGCGAAACGGCAACCCTGTCTTGGAGGTCATGTTGTTGGACAACGATGAACCTACGAGCTATGGAGAAGCGATGATGGGCCCGGATTCTGACAAATGGTTGAAGGCCATGAAATCTAAGATAGGATCCATGTATGAAAACCAAGTATAGGCTTTGGTAGACTTGCTCGTTGGACGGCAGGTCGTTGAATACAAATGGATCTTTAAAATGAAGACAGACACTGATGGTAAATGTCACCGTTTATAAAGCTCGACTTGTTGCAAAGTTGTTTGTGACAAGTTCAAGGAGATGATTGCGATGAGATTTTCTCACTCGTAGCGATGCTAAAGTCTCTTGGAATTATGTTAGCAGTTGCTGTGTTTTCAATTATGAAATCTGGCAAATGGATGTCAAAACATCGTTTCCTTAACGGTTTACTTGAGGAAAGGTTGTATGTGATACAACCAGAAGGTTTTGTCAGTCCTAAGGATGCTAAAAGGTGTGCAAGCTTCGGTGATCCTTTCATGGACTGAAGCAAGATCTCGGAGTTGGAATATACACTTTGATGACGTAATCAAAGTTTTTGAGTCTATACAAAGTTTACGAGAAACGTGTATTTACAATAAAGTGAGTGGGAGCACTATAGAATTTCTGATAAGTATATGTGGATGACATATTGTTGATCGGAAATAATGTAGGATTTATGGAAAACATAAATGGTTGTTTGAAAAGTGATTTTCAAAGGAAGACCTGGATAAATCTACCTAATTGTTGAGCATCAAAATTTATAGAGATAGATCAAGATGCTTGATGAGTCTTTGAATGAGTACATACCTTGACAAAGATTTTGAAAGAGTTCAAAATGGATCAGTCAGAGAAAGAGTTCTCGCCTGATTTGTAAGGTGTGAAGTTGAGTGAGACTCAAAGCTCGACCACGGTAGAAGAAAGAGAAAGGACGAACGTTGTCCCCTATGCCTTAGCCATAGGCTCTGTATAGTGTGCCATGCTGTGTACCGCAATTGTGTGTGCCTTGCCATGAGTCCGTCAAGGGGTACAAGAGTGATCCAGTAGTGAATCACTAGACAGCGGTCAACATTATCCTTAGTGACTAAAAGACTAAAGGAATTGTTTCTCGATTATGGATGTGATGAAGGGTTCGTCGTAAGGAGTTACGTTGATGCAAGCTTTAACACTAATCCGGATGACTCGTAGTAGCAATCTGGATACGTATAGTGGAGCAGCCATTTGGAATAGTACCAAGTGGAGTGTGGTAGCAGTGTTTACAGTTTGACATAGAGATTTGCAAATTACACACGGATCTGAGTTTGGCAGACCCGTTGACTATAAGACCTCTCTCACATGCAAAGCATGATCAAGCCCCAGAACTCATTGGGTGTTAGATTCATAACAATGCGAATCACATGGTGATGTGAACTAGATTATTGACTCTAGTGCAAGTGGGAGACTGTTGAAAATATGCCTTAGAGGCAATAATAAATTATTTATTATCATATTTCCCTATTCATGATAATTGTTTATTATCCATGCTATAATTGTATTGATTGGAAACTTAAATACATGTGTGGATACATAGACAAAACCATGTCCCTAGTATGCCTCTAATAGACTAGCTCTCTGATCAAAAGATGGTTAAGGTTTCTTAGCCATGGACATGAGATGTCATTTGATAACGGGATCACATCATTAGGAGAATGATGTGATGGACAAGACCCAAACTACAAACGTAGCATATGATCGTGTCAGTTTATTGCTGCTGTTTTCCGCATGTCAAGTATATGTTCCTATGACCATGAGATCATGCAACTCACAAATATCGGAGGAGTGCCTTGTGTGTATCAAACGTCGCAACTTAACTGGGTGACTATAAATGTGCTCTACAGGTATCTCCGATGGTGTCTGTTGAGTTGGCATGGATCGAGACTGGGATTTGTTAATCCGTGTGACGGAGAGGTATGTCAGGGCCCACTCGGTAATACAACATCACAATGAGCCTTGCAAGCAATGCGACTAATTGTTAGTTGTGGGATCTTGTATTATGAAACGAGTAAAGAGACTTTCCAGTAACAAGGTTGAACTAGGTATGGAGATACCGACGATCGAATCTCGGGCAAGTAACATACCCAAGAACAAAGGGAATGTTATATGGGATTAACATAATCCTAGACATAGAGGTTCGACTGATAAAGGTCTCCATAGAATATGTAGGAACCAATGTGGACGTCCAGGTCTCGCCATTGGTTATTGACCGTAGAGGTGTCTCGGTCATGTCTACATAGTTCTCGAACCCGCAGGGTCTGCACACTTAAGGTTCGGTGACGTTTCAATAGTGTAGAGTTATGTATGGTGGTGACCGAAGGTTGTTCAAAGTCCCAGATGAGATCCCGGACGTCACGAGGAGCTCCGGAATGGTCCGGAGGTAAAGATTCATATATAGGAAGTCCCAGTTTGGTGTCCGAAAAAGTTTCGGGCTCATCGGTAGTGTACCGGGAGTGCCGGTAGTGTACTGGGAGACCTCCGGGAGGGGTATTTCGACCCCAGAGGGACAAATTGTGATGAGTTCGCGGGACAGATCATGATCAAGATCATGAGACGGATCGTGATGAGATCGCGGGACGGATCGCGATGAGTTCGCGGGACGGATCGTGATTGGATCGCGGGACGGATCGTGATGAGATCGCGGGACGCTCGGCGATTTGGATCGCGAAGAAGTTCAACTACACCAACCGCGTTTCTTAACGCTTCCCGCTTAGCAATCTACAAGGGTACATAGATCCACTCTTCCTCTCGTAGATGCTCATCACCATGGATAGGTTTGCGTGTGCGTAGGAAATTTTTTGTTTCCCATGCGACGTTCCCCAACAACTGGGTGACTATAAAGATGCTCTACAGGTATCTCCAAGGGTATCTGTTGGGTTGGGATGGATCAAGACTGGGATTATTTACTCTGTGTGATGGAGAGGTATCTCAGGGCCCACACGGTAATACAACATCACAATAAGCCTTGCAGGCAATGTGACTAAGTGTTAGTCACGAGATCTTGTATTATGGAACAAGTAAAGAGACTTGCCGGTAACGAGGTTGAACTAGGTATGGAGATACCGACGATCGAATCTCGGGCAAGTAACATACCAAAGAACAAAGGGAACATCATACGGGATTAACTGAATCCTTGACATAGAGGTTCGACCGATAAAGTTCTTCGTAGAATATGTAGGAACCAATATGGGCATCTAGGTCCCGCTATTGGTTATTGACCGTAGAGGTGTCTCGGTCATGTCTACATAGTTCTCAAACCCGCAGGGTCTGCACACTTAAGGTTCGGTGACGTTTCGGTAGTATAGAGTTATGTATGGTGGTGACCGAAGGTTGTTCGGAGTCCCGGATGAGATCCCGGACGTCACGAGGAGCTCCAGAATGGTCTGGAGGTAAAGATTGATATATAGGAAGTCCTGCTTTGGTTGCCGAAAAAGTTTCGGTCTCATCGGTAGTGTATCAGGAGTGCCGATAGTGTACCGGGGGACCATCGGGAGAGGTATTTCGATCCAAGAGGCTACATGGGCTGTGGTTGGAGGCAAACCATCCCCTGGTGAGCTGGCCGGAGCCTCCTCTAAGGGCCCATGTGGCTGGAGTGGTTTGAGAAGGAAAAATCCAAAGGTGGAGAGGTGGAAAGAGTTTCCAAGTGGAAAGGAGGAATCCTACTCCTAATAGGATTGGAGTAGGACTCCTCCACCTCCAATTTCGACCAAACCTTCAGGATTTGAGGCTGCCTCCTCCCCTCCCTCCCTCCTATATATACTAGAGGATTTAGAGGAAAAAGCTAACCCTAATAGCCACGTACTACCTCTCCTCTAGATCGTAGTTTCTCCTCTAGATCGGTTTTCAGCGGTCCTTAGGCGAAGCCTTGCTGGAATAGCTCCACCACCATCGCCGCAACGCCGTCGTGCTGCCAGAGAACTCATCTACCTCTCCACTCCCTCTTGCTGGATCAAGAAGGCGAAGATCATCATCGAGTTGTACGTGTGCTGAACGCGGAGGTGCCGTCCGTTCGGCGGTAGATCGGAAGGACCGTGATCAAGATCGCAAGATGGATCGTGATGAGATCACGAGATGGATCGTGATGAGTTCGCGGGACAGATCGTGATTGGATTGCGGGATGGATCGTGATGAGATCGCGGGATGGACGGCGATTTGAATCGCGAAGACGTTCGACTACACCAACCGCGTTTCTTAACGCTTCCCGCTTAGCAATCTACAAGGGTATGTAGATCCACTCTCCCTCTCGTAGATGCTCATCACCATGGATAGATCTTGCGTGTGCATAGGAAATTTTTTGTTTCCCATGCAAGGTTCCTCAACAGAAATTGGGCCTCAAGCTCGTGCCCGTGTTGTGAGATATGAGATCTCCAACAAGATTCTTTGCCTGCAGGATGAAGGAGAATAGCTCAATCATTGAGCGTGTGCTCAGATTGTTTGGGTGCTACAATCGCTTGAATTAAGTGGGAGTTGATCTTCCAGATAAAAAAGTGATTGATATAGTTTTCCAAGTCACTGTCACTAAGCTACTAGAGCTTCGTGAGGAACTATAAAATGCCAGGGATGGAAATAATGACCCCTAAGCAGTTCGAGACGTTTGGCACCGCGAAGGTAGATATCAAGAAGGAGCATCAAGTGTTGATGGTTAGTAAAATCACTAGTTTCGAAAAGGGAAAGGGTAAGGAGGGAAACTGCATGGATGGCAAGTCAGTTGCTGCTCCGGTGAAGCAAACCAAAGTTGAACCAAAACCCAAGACTAGGTGCTTCTATTATGAGGAGAGCGGTTGCTGAAGCGGAATAACCCTAGATACTTGGGAGATAAGAAGGCTGGCAACGTCGACAGAATTATATTTGATATACGTGTTATTGATGTGTACCTTGCTAGTACTCCTAGTAGCACCTGGGTATTGGATACTGGTTCAGTTGCTAAATGTTAGTAACTCGGAATAAAAGCTACGGAAAAAACGGAGACTAGCTAAGTGTGAGGTGACGATGTGTGTTGGAAATGTTTCCAAGGTTGATGTGATCAACATCGCACGCTCTCTGTACATTCGGGATTAGTGACAAACCTTAATAAATGGTATTGGTGTTTGTGTTAAGCATGAACATGATTGGATCGTGTTTATTGTAACACGGTTATTCATTTAAGTTAGAGAATAATGGTTATTCTATTTACATGAATAATACCTTAAATGGTCATGCACCCAGTGAGAATGGTTTCTTGAATCTTGATCGTAGTAATACACATGTTCATAACATTCATGCCAAAAGATACAAAGTTAATAATGATAGTACCACATACTTGTAGCACTGCCGCTAAATGTCATATTGGTATAAATCGCATGAAGAAACCCCATGTTGATGGGTCTTTGGACTCATTCGGTTTCGAATCGGTTGACACATGCGAACCATGCCTCTTGGGCAAGATGGCTACAGACCCTGTTTTCAATATGATGGAGCGGGCTAGTAACTTATTGTAAAATGATACATATTGATGTATACAGTCCAATGAGTGTTGTAGCATGCGGTGGATATCATTATTTTCTTACCTTCACTGATGATTTGAGTAGATGTGGTGTGTATTTACTTAATGAAACACAAGTCTGACGCGTTTGAAAAGTTCAAGCAGAATCAGAGTGAAGTTTGAGATCATCATGACGAGAAGATAAAATTTCTATGATATGATTGTGGAGGTGAATATCTAAGTTACGAGTGTGGTATACAACTTAATAAAATGTGTAAGTTGTTTCACAACTCACGCCACCTGGAACACCATAGTGTGATGGTGTGTCCGTACTTCGCAGTCGTGCTCTATTGGATATGGTGCGAATTATGATGTCTCTTATCATTTTGCCACTATCATATTGGGGTTATGCATTAGAGACAACCACATTCACTTTAAATAGGGCACCGTCTAAATCCATTGAGATGACACCATATGGTTTGGCAGAAACCTAAGCTTTCATTTCTTAGAGTTTGGGAATGCGACACTTATGTCTGATAAGCTCGAATCCAAAGTGAAAAAATGCATCTTCATAATATACCGTAAGAACAGTTGGGTATACCTTCTATCTCAGATCCGAGTACAAAGTGTTTGTTGCTAAAACTGGGTCCTTTCTCGAGAAAAAGTTTCCCTCGAAAGAATTGAGTGGGACGAAGATAAAACTTGATGAGTTCGTTGAACCTTTGTTTCAACCAGAGAGTAGCGCAGCGCAGAAAGATGTTTCTATGGAACCTACATCAGTTGAAGAGAAAGTAAATGATTATGATCATGAAGCTTCAGATCAAGTTACTATTGAACCTCGTAGGTCGACAAGGACGCATACTACTCCTGAGTGGTATGGCAACCCTGTCTTGGAGGTCATGTTGTTGGACAACGATGAGCCTACGAGCTATGGAGAAGCAATGATGGTCCCGGATTCCGACAAATGACTAGGAGCCATGAAATCCAAGAAAGGATCCATGTATGAAAACCAAGTATGGACTTTGGTAGACTTGTCGTTGAACGGCAGGTCGTTGAGTACAAATGGACCTTTAAGATGAAGACATGCGCTGATGGTGAATGTCACTTTTTGTAAAGCTCGACTTGTCGCAAAGAAGTTTCCGCCAAGTTCATGGAGTTGACTACGATGAGACCTTCTCACCCGTAGCGATGCTAAAAGTCTGCTGGAATTATGTTAGCAGTTACTACGTTTTTCAATTATGAAATCTGGCAGATGGATGTCAAAACATCGTTTCCTTCCTTGAGGAAAGGTTGTATGAGATACAACCAGAAGGTTTTGTTAGTCCTAAGGATGCTAAAAGGTGTGCGAGCTCCAACAATCCTTCTATGGGCTGGAGCAAGCATCTCGGAGTTGGAATATACGCTCTGATGAGGTGATCAAAGTTTTTGAGTCTATACAAAGTTTATGAGAAACTTGTATTTACAATAAAGTGAGTGGGAGCACTATAGAATTTTTGATAAGCATATGTGGTTGACATATTATTGATCGAAAATGATGTAGAATTTCTTGAAAGCATAAATGGTTGTTTGAAAGTGTTTTTCAAAGGAAGACCTGGATAAAGCTACCTAATTGTTGAGCATCAAGATCTGTAGAGATAGATCAAGATGCTTGATGAGACTTTCAATGAGTACATACCTTGACAAGATTTTGAAAGAGTTCAAAATGGGTCATTCGGAGAAAGAGTTCTTGCTTGATTTTTAAGGTGTGAAGTTGAGTAAGACACAAAGCTCGACCACGGCAGAAGAAAGAGAAAGGACGAAGGTCATCCCCTATGCTTTAGCCATAGACTCTATATAGTATGCCATGCTGTGTAACGCACCTGTGTGTGCCTTGCCATGAGTCCATCAAGGGGTACAAGAGTGATCCAGGAGTGGATCACTGGACAGCGGTCAAGATTATCCTTAGTAACTAAAAGACTAAGGAACTGTTTCTCGATTATGGAGGTGATAAAGAGTTCGTCGTAAAGAGTTATGTCAATGCAAGATTTAACACCAATCCGGATGATTCTTATGTAACACCCCAAAGATTTAATATTGTTTTATTAATTAAAATTTTGTCAGAAAGATTTACTTTCTATTTTCTAGCTTTTCTATGAATTTTAGAGCTACTTCTTTTCTGTGGATTTGTAAAAATTTCCCTCTTATCTGAAACTTTTGATTAATATTGTGGGACTTAAATAATTTATTCAATCATATTACTTCATTTAGTAAAATCAGTGGAATTATTTTTATAATAAAAAAGCTTTAATTCTTTTAAAAGCATTTTCATTCTTTTAAAGGCATGAGTTACACTACAACCACTTCATAAACCCTTTTAAAAATTCCACAAAAATTTGTAGATGGAATGTGATGTCCCTAGATCATTTTATGTGAAAACCCAGCTTGGTCATTTGTAAAATTTGAGCCCTACCTCAAGTTTTGATATCTGGTTCAGTATGTAGTTTGCACTACAACTTGTTTGAATAATTCTCTAAAAATTCCATAAAAATTTGTAGATCACATGTGTTGTCCGTGTATCACTGTCATGCTAAAACCTAACATTGTGTTTTGGAAGTTTTGAGCAAACCATCCTCATTTGCATTCTGGTCCAGTATGGCATTTTATACTACAACCCCATTTGATTTTTCTCTAATGGACTTGAGATTTTCCTGCTTGTAGTAAACCCTACCAAACACTTAAGTCCAAGAGTTTAGGTCAATTGGGAAAATTTTAACCCATGCAATAGTGCCCTTTTGTTTCTGTCTAGAAATGGTTTTCTCAAAAACTTGCACTAGAAAGTTTTTGGTTTTCTCAGTATGACCTTGCCATCCTCTTTATCATCTATAGAGACTATGATCTGGAAATTTTGGTAACTAGCAAAACCTTCTGGATGCACCTAGCATTTTGTCGAACACCTAGAGAGCAGGAACAGTTTTGGCATGGTTTTGTTATTGCATTGGAAAGTTGCCTCCTAGTCCAAACCAGTATGTCCTCTAGGCATGTTTAACCGTAAACCATAGTCATGTTAATTCCCATTTGCATCCAAGCCTCGTAGAAGTCCCTGGCATTTCGCCAAGCAGGTGGTGTGCGTGCTCTGGGTGCGTCCAGAGCGCAAGTTTTGCACGTGCGTAGCCGAGCCGCCGCGCTCGCCTTATCCCGCCCCTAGCCTTTCCCATCTCGTAGAGCCGTTCCCGACCCCTCCTAGCTGCTAGAGTTGCCCCCTCTCGTCACACAACACCACCGTCAGAAGCCCCTGGCGGCTAGCCTGCGGCCTCGTCCTCGCTCTGCCATGGCCTGCGCCGCCCAAGCCATAGCGTCGTGCCAGCTAGCCCCGTGCACAGCGCGAGCTCATCCGCAGACCGTCCTATAGCGCCAGACCCCCCCCCTCACGTTGCCCGCTAGCTACAGGTCACCGGCCTTATCCGCTGCCGTCGTCGAACCGACCTCCCGATGCTATAAATAGCCCAGCATCAAGTCGTAGCGCACTGTAGGATCATTATCGCGTCCGTAGATAGCCCCCGAAGCAATTAAAATGACCGGAAGAGGTCATCTTCCTCGGCTCCGGTTAGTTCGGTCGCCGGCCGCCGGCCATCGAATCCACCGGAGCTTCCAAGCTCTCCGGTGAGAAAGCCCCCATCCCTCGAGACCACCACGAGCCCCTGATCCCGAAGGTGCCCTCGGTTGCCGGAGTGGAGCCCCGAATCGCCGACGGGGATCACCAGAGTTCACTCCCCCCCCTCGGCTGGAGGAGGGAGAGGACCAGTTTGACTATAGTCAAACATGTCCATGGGCCCCACTCGTCAGCGACAGAGCCAACCTTAAAATTGTAAACCTGCATGGTACGTTTTCTGTTTTGGATAAACGTAAAATCGCTGAAGCATTTTCTTTTATTTGTTTTAGTTTAAAACAGAGTTTGACTCAACTTTGACTAGCTATATCTTTTAAAATAAAACCCCAATTGATTTTTTCTTTGTCTGTTGCTTTTCAAATTTTACCTAGTTTATTTTAGGATTTATTTCAAAAATACTTAAGACAACTTTTTGTGTTGTTTTTGAATTGCGTGTTGATTCATATATGTTCAAAATAGGAAATGAAGAGAGGAGAAAACTTTCAAAAGTTTTGTGATGCATCCTACCTGCCCACACATTAAAGGCAAGCATTCTGAACCCCTGGTATACTATTTGTTGTGTGATGTTTGGTGTGACGAGTGAAACTACAACACATGAAGTGCACGTTATTTCATGTGAAGGTGTGATCATGTGTGCAAGTGAAATAATGAGGATGTCTTGCTAATGAACTTGAGATGCTTGTGGCAGTAGTCACCATCTTGTGCCTCTCATGCCTACCAAAAGGAATCCGGTATAAGACTCTGTCTCGGGTGGACACGAGCTTGGGCTGACATCTCATTGGAGCGAGGATGGTCAGTGAGGCATGATGGGATGTGATGAGTGGTGATTCTGTGTGGAATTGTGAAAAATATTTGTTGTGCTAATCATGCAGGGAACACATAAACCTCCTGAGTCGACCGTAGATCGAGTCTTAGTTCCAGTAACCCCCATACTTGTTTCATACTACCACTTGTCCCTATCACAGGTAGGGTACAGTTCAGTAAATTGTCAACCCCTTTCTTGGCACACACCATACAGAGAGGCCACAATGGAAGATACCAGATGCATCTGGTAGGTAAGCCACTTGGTCTGGGGGCACGGGTGTTTCCGGTTGGGGCCCAGAGGGGGGCACACCTTAGAGTGCGCGATATAGATTTGATCCCATGCTAATCGAGGTTGTGGCCTCCCCACTTAGATTTATGCTTAACGAGTGCCGTGGGTGATTCCAGGCACCGGTAAGTTAAGCTGGTGTGTGCAGGTCATGTGTGTTTTCAATTCAAAGACCGTAAGCGGAATTAGTCCCGGTGGACTAAAGGAATCCGTTACTCGTGGGTAAAGAGTACACCCTCTGTAGAGTTAATACCTATTCGAATAGCCGTGTCCGTGGTTAAGGACTACATTCTGGGATGGGTCAAGTGTCAGACTTAGTGTCGGTCTTCGGAGGAAAACTTCTAAGTCAGAAAATTGAGCATGCCGTATGACAAATGATCATTATGATGATGATGATGATTATTGTGGACTAGCCATGTTATTTATTTGTTTTGCTGAGTATCACTTGGGATGGTTCTACCTCCTGGATACTCATTATGATTATTATATAAGCCCTTTATGTCGCGTCGCACAGATGCCTGACTGTTGCATGCATGTTGTTTGCTTTATAAGCCCTTTATGTGGCGTCCCTCAGACGCACGACTGTGGCATGCTTGCTATTTATTTTCCTTATAAGCCCTTTATGTGACGTCACTCAGACGCCCGACTATGGCATGCTTGCTATTTATTTTCCTTATAAGCCCTTTATGTGATGTCGCTCAGACGCCCGACTACGGCACACATGTTATTTCTTTTTCTTATAAGCCCTTTATGTGGCGTCGCTCAGACGCATGACTGAGGCATGCTTTTATATTTTTATCCTTTCGAGGCGCCGCTTCAGACACCCGATCGTTTATTTTATTTTCATTCTCTGATTGCCTATTCCTGTTTGATAGGAACGACCTGCTTGCATGCATCATGATTTTTTTTATTTTGTGACTGACTAAGTGATCGTGGATTGTTTTAGTGCATGATTATCACTTGCTATATTATACCTGTTTTCATGATGTTTGCGAGTACATTCAAAGTACTCACTGACTTGTCCCTGGCTATTGTCTTGGCCAGATTCCATGCTGGGAGAGGAGTGCAATGACGATAGCTCCAGAACCTAGGCAACAAAGACAGCAGCCACGTGAAAACAGGAGTTATCCAGGTCAGCTGTTCCTGTGGGAAATGGAGTCCCATAGACACTGATGATGTGCAATCGCTTCCGCCACCAATCACTAGAAACCTTTTGTTGTACTCATAGACTACAATTGTCTTGTACTTCAGCTTTTGCAATTTTTTCTTGGAATTTCTATATCAAGATTGTGTCTCATCAGTTAACAGTAATCCTGGGGCTGATGAGCACAAGGGCCATTTACTGGGAATTTAATATCCTGGAAAACCGGTCCTGACAACCTTGGTATTAGAGCCAGGCTGACCATTGGCTAATCCTATCTTAGCTGAGTCGATAAACCTAGGTTAACCCACCCACCAGACCTTACGCCACCGCAGTCAAGCCTATCCTATTCTATAGCCCACACAGTGACCCCGACAGCTTTTGGCAGTCGGTGCCCAACCTATTAGACTAGCCCGGTAAGCCACACGCCACCTGAGTTATTCCATTCGCAAGCGTGTGAGAGAAGAATCCGTTCTCTTTTATAAGGAGACATTTGCCCTAACCCAATCAACCCCAGCGGTAAAGCCCAAAGAGAAGCCTGACGTCCGCAAGGCATGCTCGACTAGATATGAATGAAGTAGACTAAGCCACTCGAGTAGTATCGATTTTAATATTACTACACCATTTAATAGTGTGATAGTGTGTCGCCAATAATAAATTTTAGGCTGCTTGTATGCCATTATCTTTAATAATACTGCAAGTAACCATGCATAAGTAAATTTTAGTGTCAGGTCACATATTAATTTCTGGGCCTACCTACCAAGACCACACAACAAACCACCACAGTCATACCTCGCATTTTGCGATATATATAGCTGTGGCATTGACCCAGACCACCAGAGAGCAGAGCCAACAATTAATATTGCCCCACGCCGCAATATGTCACACAGCCCGGATGCCATACAAGAGGCCACTCTGTGACCTTACCAAGCATCCCTCACCTTGTGCACTACCTTCACAGCCAATTGTTTTTCAGGCCACACCTTGGAATTCATATAAAGACCCCAGATGCAAGCCCGGTGTATTTTATTAAAAATAATTGTGAGATTTTAACCATGGTACCATGAGTTCTCCCCACCCATGTCGGTACAAGTTGTTCAAATCGAGGGTCACTTTCACCTCCTCGAAATATTGAATAGTTAGGTACAACCCGCAGGTAGACCCAAACCAAGACCCTATGGGAGTACCCTTCATCGGAAAAATCTATGCGCACTCCAATAATGACCATAAAGATTGCTGCTTATGGAGTGGTTACCCGTCTTCAATTCATGGCACCCTATGCCAGTGAATGTGGGTATTATTATTTCCCGACATAGAGCAGCAGCCAGAGAAACCGCATATTTTCCCTACATTTGAGTAGAGAAAGATCTGGCACTAATTAAACGGGTGCACTATATCATTGCTCGAGAGCGCTTGACCCAGCAGGTGATGGATTTCCTCCAGACCCTTGTTGTATAAAACCCAAATTGCCATTAGCAGGCCCCTGAGGCCAGACTGAGAGAGATGCATTTTGTGAGTCCCCCACCCGCTACGAGTAGACGAAGGATATACCCCTCTACAGGGAATAAATCCTCGTGAAATATAGCTTATTATCGGAACCGTCAGCACCTTAGTTATATTGGTTTGTGTATCATTTGACCGCTTGTTGTGATATCTGTGTTGTGTTTTCAAAAATTCTGTATGAGCTTATTGTGTTGTTTGCAGTTGGTTGCGGTGATTTAACAATCGTCTGTTTTCATCATAGCAAATTTCATAGTAAGGTTTTTCTTAAAAGATCACTACAATGAAAAATATTTTCCAACAACAATTTAATTTGCATGCCCTCACGCTATACGACTCACAGGACGCGTACACTAAATGCAAGACCGGGCGTTCTTTTATCACCTAATCAATTAACTCGCTAGTACACCACAACTGCACATTATTCATCGATTTTATTGTGACCCCTTCATATTGTGTGTATGGATTATTTATTTTTGCATGTTAAGATTGCCGCGTGGTGGGAATATTATTTTTGCAATGTCCTTAGCAAATCTCGAGGACGAGATTTTTTTAAGGGGGGTAGTGTTGTAACACCCCAAAAACTTAATATTGTTTTATTAATTAAAAGTTTGTCAGAAAGATTTACTTTCTATTTTCTGGCTTTTCTATTAATTTCAGAGCTACTTCTTTTCTCTGGATTTCAAAAAATTTCCCTCTTATCTGAAACTTTTGAATAATATTGTGGGACTTCAATAATTTATTCAGGCATATTACTTCATTTAGTAAAATCAGTGAAATTATTTTTATAATAAAAATTGCCTAGCTATAATTCTTTTAAAGGCATGAGTTACACTACAACCACTTCATAAACCCTTTTAAAAATTCCACAAAAATTTGTAGATGGAATGTGATGTCCCTAGATCATTTTATGTGAAAACCCAGCTTGGTCATTTGTAAAATTTGAGCCCTACCTCAAGTTTTGATATCTGGTTCAGTATGTAGTTTGCACTACAACTTGTTTGAATAATTCTCTAAAAATTCCATAAAAATTTGTAGATCACATGTGTTGTCCGTGTATCACTGTCATGCTAAAACCTAACATTGTGTTTTGGAAGTTTTGAGCAAACCATCCTCATTTGCATTCTGGTCCAGTATGGCATTTTATACTACAACCCCATTTGATTTTTCTCTAATGGACTTGAGATTTTTCCTGCTTGTAGTAAACCCTACCAAACACTTAAGTCCAAGAGTTTAGGTCAATTAGGAAAATTTTAACCCATGCAATAGTGCCCTTTTGTTTCTGTCTAGAAATGGTTTTCTCAAAAACTTGCACTAGAAAGTTTTTGGTTTTCTCAGTATGACCTTGCCATCCTCTTTATCATCTATAGAGACTATGATCTGGAAATTTTGGTAACTAGCAAAACCTTCTGGATGCACCTAGCATTTTGTCGAACACCTAGAGAGCAGGAACAGTTTTGGCATGGTTTTGTTATTGCATTGGAAAGTTGCCTCCTAGTCCAAACCAGTATGTCCTCTAGGCATGTTTAACCGTAAACCATAGTCATGTTAATTACCATTTGCATCCAAGCCTCGTAGAAGTCCCTGGCATTTCGCCAAGCAGGTGGTGTGCACGCTCTGGGTGCGTCCAGAGCGCAAGTTTTGCACGTGCGTAGCCGAGCCGCCGCGCTCGCCTTATCCCGCCCCTAGCCTTTCCCATCTCGTAGAGCCGTTCCCGACCCCTCCTAGCTGCTAGAGCTGCCCCCTCTCGTCACACAGCACCGCCGTCAGAAGCCCCTGGTGGCTAGCCTGCGGCCCCGTCCTCGCTCTGCCATGGCCGGCGATGCCCAAGCCATAGCATCGTGCTAGCTAGCCCTGTGCACAGTGTGAGCTCATCCGTAGACCGTCCTATAGCGGCAGACCCCCCCCCCCGCCCACGTCGCCCACTAGCTAAAGGTCACCGGCCTTATCTGCTGCCGTCGTCGAACTGACCTCCCGACGCTATATATAGCCTAGCATTGAGTCGTAGCGCACTGTAAGATCATTATCGCATCCGTAGATAGCCCTCGAAGCAACCAAAATGACCAGAAGAGGTCATCTTCCTCGGCTTCGGTCAGTTTGGCCACAGTCCGCCGGTCATCGACTCCACCGGAGCTTCCAGGCTCTCTGGTGAGAAAGCCCCCATCCCTCGAGACCACCGCGAGCCCTTGATTTCGAAGGTGCCCTTGGTTGTCGGAGTGGAGCCCTGAATCGCCGGCGGGGATCGCCAGAGGGTCACTCCTCCCCCTCGACTAGAGGAGGGAGAGGACCAGTTTGACTATAGTCAAACATGTCCGTGGGCCCTGCTCGTCAACGACAGCGCCAACCAGGAGCCGTCTTAAGTGAAAGCGTAAACCAACGTGGTACGTTTTCTGTTTTGGAAAAACGTAAGACCGCCCAAGCGTTTTCTTTATTTGTTTTAGTTTAAAATAGAGTTTGACCCAACATTGACTAGCTATATCTTTTAAAATAAAACTCCAATGATTTGATTCTTTTTCTGTTGCTTCTCAAATTTCACCTAGTTTATTTTAGGATTTATTTCAAAAATATTTAAGACAACTTTTTGTGTTGTTTTTGAATTGTGTGCTCATTCATATATGTTCAAAATAGGAAATCAAGAGAGGACCAAACTTTCAAAAGTTTTGTGATGCATCCTAGTTGCCCACACATTAAGGGCAAGCATTCTAAACCCCTGGTATAGTATTTGTTGTGTGATGTTTGGTGTGACGAGTGAAACTACAACACATGAAGTGCACGCTATTTCATGTGAAGGTGTGATCATGTGTGCAAGTGAAATGATGAGGATGTCTTGCTAATGAACTTGAGATGCTTGTGGCAGTAGTCACCATCTTGTGCCTCTCATGCCTACCGAAAGGAATCCTGTATAAGACTTTGTCTCGGGTGGACACGAGCTTGGGCTGACATCTTGTTGGAGCGAGGATGGTCAGTGAGGCATGATGGGATGTGATGAGTGGTGATTCTGTTTGGAATTGTGAAAAATATTTGTTGTGCTAATCATGTAGGGAACACATAAACCTCCCGAGTCGACCGTAGATCGAGTCTTGTTCCAGTAACCCCCATACTTGTTTCATACTATGACTTGTCCCTATCGCGGGTAGGGTACGATTCAGTAAATTGTCAACCCCTTTATTGGCACACACCATACAGAGAGGCCACAGTGGTAGATACCAGATGCATCTGGTAGGCAAGCCACTTGGTCCGGGTCATGGGTGTTTCCATTTGGGGCCGAGAGGCGGGCACCCCTTAGAGCGCGCGATATAAATTTTATCCCATGCTATTTGAGCTTGTGGCCTCCCCACTTAGAGTTTTGGTTAACGAGTGTCGTGGGTGATTCCAGGCACTGGTAAGTTAAGCAGGTGTGTGCAGGTCATGTGTGTTTTAGATTCAAATACCGTAAGTGGAATTAGTCCTAGGACTAAAGGAATCTGTTACTCGTGGGTAAAGAGTACATCCTCTGCATAGTTAATACCTATTAGAATAGCCGTGTCCGCGGTTAAGGACTACAGTCTGGGATGGGTCAAGTGTCGGTCTTCGGAGGAAAACTTCTAAATCGGAAAATTGAGCATGTCGTATGACAAATGATGATTATGATTATTATTATTATTATTGTGGATTAACCATGTTATTTGTTTGTTTTGTTGAGTATCACTTGGGATGGTTCTACCTCCTGGATACTCATTATAATTATTATATAAGCCCTTTATGTTGTGTCGCACAGATGCCCGACTGTGGCATGCATGTTGTTTGCTTTATAAGCCCTTTATGTGGCGTCCCTCAGACGCACGATTGTGGCATGCTTGCTATTTATTTTCCTTATAAGCCCTTTATGTGGCGTCGCTCAGATGCCTGACTGTGGCATGCTTGCTATTTATTTTCCTTATAAGCCCTTTATGTGATGTCGCTCAGACGCCCGACTGCGGCACGCATGTTATTTCTTTTTCTTATAAGCCCTTTATGTAGCATCGCTCAGATGCCCGACTGAGGCATGCTTTATATTTTTATCCTTTCGAGGCGTCGCTTCAGACACCCGATCGTTTATTTTATTTTAATTCTCTGATTGCTTATTCCTGTTTGATAGGAATGAACTGCTTGCGTGCATCATGATTTTTTTTATTTTGTGACTGACTAAGTGATCGTGGATTGTTTTAGTGCATGATTATCACTTGCTATATTATACCTGTTTTCATGATGTTTGCGAGTACATTCAAAGTAATCACTGGCTTGTCCATGGCTATTGTCTTGGCCAGATTCCATGCTGGGAGAGGAGTGCAATGACGACAACTCTAGAACCTAGGCAACAAAGACAACAGCCATGCGAAGATAGGAGTTATCCAGGTTAGTTATTCGTGTGGGAAATGGAGTCCCATAGACACTGATGATCTGCAACCGCTTCTGCCACCAACCACTAGAAACCTTTTGTTGTACTCATAGACTACAATGATCTTGTACTTCAGCTTTTGTAAGTTTTGCTTGGAATTTCTGTATCAAGATTGTGTCTCATCAGTTAACAGTAATCCTGGGGCTGATAAGCACAAGGGCCATTTACTGGGAATTTAATATCCTAGAAAACCAGTCGTGACATCTTAGTAGCAATCCGGATACGTATAGTGGAGCAGCCATTCGGAATAGCTCCAAATGGAGTGTGGTAGCAGTGTCTATAGTATGACATAGAGAATTGCAAAGTACACACGGATCCGAATGTCGCAAACCCGTTGACTAAAAGACCTCTCTCACATGCAAAGCACGATCGAGCCCCAGAACTCATTGGGTGTTAGATTCATAATAATGTAAATCACATGGTGATGTGAGCTAGATTATTGACTCTAGTGCAAGTGGGAGACTGTTGGAAATATGCCCTAGAGGCAATAATAAATTGGTTATTATCATATTTCCTTGTTCATGATAGTCGTTTATTATCCATGCTATAATTGTATTAATCGGAAACTTGGATACATGCACTACTAGGGAAAACCCTAGCAGTAGCGCGGGTATTTGGTGTATCAGTAGCGCGGGTAACCGCGCTACTGGTATGGCGCTACAGCTAAAGTTTATCAGTAGCGCGTGTTGACACGCGTGAGTGCTATACCTACTTAGCAGTAGCACTTTTTGTACCGGCGCTACTGCTAAGTGTATCAGTAGCGTGTTTTGACACGTGCTACTGTTATACCTACTTAGCAACAACGCTTTCCTGTCCAGCGCTAAAGAGCGCTACTACTATATTTTCTCATAACATTTTTTTGCTAGGTATTTGTGATGTTTCTGTAAAGGTTTCATACAATATTCTAATCGTATCATAAACATGCAATATGCTCATCATATCATACACAGAATAGTCTCATCATATCATCCAACACAAAGCATGTCGTCACGCCATAATCATGATATAGCTATACAAGTTACATGACATGTCTCATCATACATAATGTAGTACTTCTTGAGGCGTCAGTTCGTATCCCTCTCTCGCACTAGCATGAACCTAAACTAACTACTGGTTGTCACTCGAAAACCGGAAACCGGTACACCTGGGCCTGACACTCCGGCCACTCATCGTATACTCCTAGTGTAGCACTCTTCGCCATCGATGATCTATGCACCTGCATCATCACATGAGTTGATGATATGGAACATATATAGTTGAGCAACAAAAAGAGTCAGACTTGGCAACAATAGAAGGAACATATCGTAAGCATACAAAGTTCATCATACCCAAAATTCCCTAACTAGAGTGACCTTCGCTAGTTGATGAGGACGGTTTAATTACATCACGAATAAAGTTTCGTCGTGCATAAATCAAAGTTTCGTCATAGAGAAAGTATGGACTAAACGGACACATTTTCAAATATCGTCAATCACTCCAACATGTCATGCCATCCATGCAAGTCAGGGAGATAGTCCCTGAGCGCAGTGAAAGGCTTCAGGTCGAGATGCTGAGCGGCTACGCGTGTTCGGACGTCTTCCTGTGACATTTGCCCTTCTTCGTAGAACATCCCTATTTTTTCGGGGACCTCCTTCATCATGATTTGGGCAAGTTCACGCTGGATGTGATAGAACTCAGCTCGGAGTCGATGATCCAGGATATCTCCTAGGTTCCCATTGCAGAATATGGGCATCACCGAATCTAGGTGACATGCGAAGGTTTTGCTGATCTCGTCTGAACTCTTGCATGTGGTGGAGGACATAGAATACATCACAGATAGTACCACTCAGTTGCTGGATGCAGCAGAAGTCAGTCTTATGGCCGAACCAGGGCGCGTGGTTCCTTGTCTTCCTGAGCGAGATCTCTCCACCTCGTACGCCGTACGTTAAGATAATACTGTCAAGAACAGACTTGATGTGGGTGTAATGCTTTTTCTTCATGTTCTTCGATGAGTCCAAGTAAAGAGAGTGGGAGACTTAGTGGTAAAGGATGATGAGGACGGCACGCCCGTCGCTACGCAAAATAAGTACACCTCAAATTAGCCTCCACGCGTGCAAATGAAATGATTGAAATCGAAGGAAGGATATCCGCGCGGATGACTTACATGGGATGATAAGGCACGAGAATTGTCTCCTTGTCCTTACTGCCGACCATGAAATCGGTGATGTAGTTACTCGCGTATTCACGGTGCCCTTTGCAGACTACCAAGAAGCTCTCTTCGCGGCACATCGTCGTGAAGTCTCCCGAGATCGCCGTATATGGCCTCTAACGCTGCCTTAGGTAGGATTGGTTCACCCGGGATATGGTATTTTGCCGCACCCATGACAAGTATACGGTCTTGAACCTGAGGCTGTGGAGGCGGCTGGATCATAGGAGCAGCTTTGTTGCCTTTCCTCGCTCTCTTCCTATGCTTCTTTGCTACTAGAAGGCCGTCTATAATACGTTCAGCCTTCAAAGGCGGCAATTCAGGCACCAACTCATGACGCTCAAACCCTGAGTACTGATACTGTTGAGCCATGAATCCTTCGTCGTCATAGGAGCCATTATTGAGATACTGTAGAGTGTCATCGTCATCCTCATCGGTGGCATCGATGTCATGCATTGCTTCTTTGGTGGTGGCGACGTCATCAGCGACTAATGGAGCCTCTTCCTCACCCCGTCCGCTATCACCCGGCACGACAGGCGACACTAATTGGGTAGGTGGGGTTTTGATGTTCATACCTTGCTAAGGCTGCGTGGTCGTGGGTGTGCTCTCGGTCGCCTCCAGACGAAGCAGACTCTTTGGCCACAACAGGACCCACCTCTTGCAATCGCCAAGCCACCACGGGGTATCATCGTTGTCTCCCCCTAGTATCGGAGGAGCCAAATTCTTGTGGCCCGGTTTGACACTAGCCACGGAAACCTTGAAGACGTCTGGGGGGATCGGACGGCTGTGGAACAATTGTTCCTTCGGGTTCACTATCATCGCCTTCCCCACATCCACCTTCTGGCCACTGATGGTGCACAATATGATGCATGGGGTAACATCGGCCTGCAAAGACATGTCTGCGACGTGAGACATCCGAAAGGCAACGGAAACGAGAGATTACACATTTATTGAAGAGGGCCAGTGTGACAGGTACCGTGAGGTCGTCGAGCTCAGCCAAAGACGAAGCACCGCCGAGCACGTCCGAGACGGAGGACGGGCTGCTATGAGCAGGTGTGGTAAACGGTGCAGGAGGAGGTGCAAGAGCTGGTGCAGGAGCAGGTGCAGGAGCAGGTGCGGGAGCCGATGCAGGAGCAGGTGCTGGTGCAATGCTAGTCGAGCTGCTCTCGAAGAAGTTGGATAGGGGAAAGTCCGCTGTCTCTTTATTTGTATATTGCCTACCCCAACTGACGATATCCGGAACCAAGACACCATACGAAGCTGCAATCTCCTGTTTTGCGACAGCTACCACTGCTGCGACCGCAATCGCAACCTTCTTGTCAATGTTTTCTTCATTTAACCTCCGTCTTTCCTTTCTCTCAACCGTGGTCCCACGGTAGTACTTCTTCCACATGGCGCCGTCTCCGACGCCGTGCACGCATCCATACAACGGCCAAGTGTCCAGCGGGAGTCCTTTCAATATGTTCAAGGCCCGGTTGAATGGGTTGTCCCACTTGGGCCTCGCCAACGTCTCCGATAGCGAGTCGCTTTCGACTGCGATCCTGTGCTGCTCTCTCTGCAAAAGGAACAAGGATCGCCCACAAATATGACTAAACATGTAGTCGAATTGATCAGAAGCTAAAAATTACCAGTAGTTTCATGAACTCCGTCATGACCGCGTCCGTCTCGAAAACCTTCTTCACTGGGTCCCAATGGTACCGGGCCCTAACGACGTCACGCTCCTGTGGAACGGTGAACTCCACCAAGGGGTCTGGGATGCCCAGACTTTTGCGTTTCGTGTCCTCCTTGGCCCATATGGACCTCTTGACCGCACAACCACGGCTTTTGAGGTGGTGGCACCCCATGTTCCTCTCTTGAACCCCTTCATGTACTTCGACATTTCTTTGGCAGCTTCGGTAACGCACGCCGCCTTGAATATTTCAAACCGCTCTTCCGTAATTGTCGGATTATCCTTTACAATCTTGGAGTAGGGTTCCTTTTTTCGATGATCCTCGCTTTCACCCTTACTTTCCAGGCAGACGACGCGCCGCTAATCTTGCCCATGGCGCGTCTGTTTATCTTGTTCATTGTCGGGTCTTTATCTGGATTTTTATATTTGCTTTCATCCTGGCCTGAGAAAAAGAACACCTGGTGCAGCTTCGTTAGGAGGGACTGCTTGATATCTGGTATCTTCCATAGTTTCGCGTCGTTGATGGTGGCGGTTACCCATAGGATGCACCCTATTTGATTGCCGAAGCACGCGTGCACTTCCGCAGGCTCTTTTGGCTCAAAATTGCCGTCGTCCACCTCCGTGGCCACCAGTCTAGTAGTGATGAGCTGGTTTGGGTGTCGTGGCCTCTTTGGTTTTGGTTCTATACCGGCTTCGCCAGTCTTGGTGCCAGCCTTGGTGCCGGTCTCGGTGCCGGTGTCAGTCTCAGCGCCGGTCTCGGCGCTGGTGTCAGTCTTAGCGCCAGTCTCTATGTCGGTCTCAGTCTCAGATGTGACAGGTGGGCCCTGCAACAACCGTTGCTCATCGAGAAGGTTCAAATAGGCGTCTGCCGCTGCGTAGACGTTGCAATCACCAGAACCCTATCCTTCATTGTTGCTAGCCATGTTTCCTACGATTAAATCTAGTCAATTAATTCTAGACCTAATAAAATGAATAATGACATAAAAAAGGTCAATGTTTTGCAGGAATGTTGATTCATTCCCGTTGCGGCAAATCCCAGGCACTCGATATGTCCTAGTTTGTAGCACAAGTCATGCCGAAATTCATAGAAAATTTCGGCATGACCTTTGCTACAAACTGCACAAATAGAGCGCCTTAAATTTGCCGGAACGGAAATGAATCAACATTCCGGCAAAACATAGGCCACTATTAATCATTCCCTGTAAACAACAAAATGCCACTTGGGCACAATCGAACCACTTCAATGTTGCATATAACATGAGCCAACACTATTGAGGAACTATTATTTTCTTTTCATCCAAATTGTTTTAGAGCAAATATTCCAACAATTCTTGACCTTATTAGAAATTGCAAAGGAACTCCATTTTCTCTAACCCTTCTGACCTCACCAAAATTTCCAAAAAACGACCTTAGTACCTACACCCAATTTCTTCAAAAATATTCAGGTCCATAGTCCAAATAATTCAAATTTCATTTGAATGAAATTTGGACCAGATTCAGGTACATAAGCATAATAATTTTTTATAGCTAAATGCTACTGTTTTTTGTCTATAGCCTGTATTAATTTAAAGCTAAATGCTACCATTATTTATATACCCTTTGCTAATTTAAAGCTAAATGGAATTACTGTTTAGGCATTTTCATAAAAAATTGCCCTAGCTAATTTCCTAAAAAAACTTGCTAATGTTTTTTCCTAAATGCTAAAAAATGCCTACTACCCTAAACAAATCTAGGGTTCATATAAACACCTAGGGTTCATATGAACACCTAGGGTTCCTATGAACATCATCACACTAGAGAGAGAGGAGGGCAAGGGAGAGGAGAGGGAGAGGCAACAGGTCGGCGGCGAGGGCGGGCTCAGGGTCGGGCAGCGGTGGTCCTGGGCGGGCTCACGTGACGGCGGTGAGGTCGAGGGCGGTGGCGGTGAGGTTGAGGGCGGCGACGGTGAGGTCGAGGGCGGCCTCGGGCGGCTGCGGTGAGGTCGAGGGCAGCCTCGAGCGGCGGCGGTGAGGTCGAGGGCATGCTTGATCGGGCAGGGTAATTGACGGCGGCGATAGAGGAGTTGGGGGAGAGGGGTGAAAGGACTTAGCAAAATTTTGAGCCCGCACGGGGTTAAGTCGAAATAGCAGTAGCGCTTGTAGGAAACAAGCGTTATAGATAAGTTAGGTAAAGCGCTTTCTACCAAAACTTAGCTATAGCGCTTTCTCCCAAAACATAGGGTTCTACTACTATACCTAGCCTGTTGGCAACAGTGTGGCAATTATAGTAGTAGCGCTTTTTTTCTGGGACGCGTTACTGCTATTTTCATAGTAGTAGCGATCTTTGTCTCCCCGCGCTACTATTAGATAGTAGTAGTGCCCTATTTTGACCAGCGCTACTGATAATCCTTTGTGCATAAGATTTTCCCTAGTAGTGATGTGTGAATACATAGGCAACACCATGTCCCTAGTATGCCTCTAATAGACTAGCTCGTTTATCAAAGATGGTTAAGGTTTCCTAGACATGGACATGAGATATCATTTGATAATAGGATCACATCATTAGGAGAATGATGTGATGGACAAGACCCAAACTATAAACGTAGCATATGATCGTGTGAGTTTATTGCTACTGTTTTCTGCATGTCAAGTGTCTGTTCCTATGACCATGAGATGATGCAACTCACTGACACCGGAGGAGTACCTTGTGTGTATCAAACGTCACAACATAATTGGGTGAATATAAAGGTACTCTACAGGTATTTCCGAGGGTGTCTGTCCGGTTGGCATGGATCAAGACTGGGATTTGTTACTTCGTGTGACGGAGAGGTATCTTAGGGCCCACTCGGTAATAGAACATCACAATAAGCCTTGCAAGCAATGTGCCTAAGTGTTAGCCACGGGATCTTGTATTATGGAACAAGTAAAGAGATTTGCCGGTAAACGAGATTGATCTAGGTATGGAGATACCGACGATCGAATCTCGGGCAAGTCACATACCGAAGAACAAAGGGAACAAAATACGGGATTAACTGATTCCTTGACATAGAGGTTCAACAGATAAAGATCTTCGTAGAATATGTATGAACCAATATGGGCATCCAGGTCCTTCATTTGTTTATTGACCGTAGAGGTGTCTCGGTCATGTCTAAATAGTTCTCGAACCCGCAGGGTCTGCACACTTAAGGTTTAGTGACGTTTCGGTAGTATAGAGTTATGTATGGTGGTGACCGAAAGTTGTTCGGAGTATAGGATGAGATCCTGGATGTCACGAGGAGCTATGGAATGGTCCGGAGGTAAAGATTGATATATAGGAAGTCTTGTTTTGGTCACCAGAAAAGTTTCGGGCTCATCGGTAGTGTACTGGGAGTGTCGGGAGGGTGCCGAGGGACCATCGGGAGGGGTGTCTCGACCCAAAGGACCTCATGGGCTGTGGGAGGAGTCAAACCAGCCCCTGGTGGGATGGAATAAGCCCTCACTAAGTCCCATGTGGCTAGGGGTGGGAAAAAAACCAAAAGGTGGAGAGGTGGAAAGTGTTTCCATGTGGAAAGGAGGAATCCTACTCCTAATAGGATTGGGGTAGGACTCCTACACCTCCAATTTCGACCAAACCTTGAGGGTTTGATTCTAGATCCTCCCCTCCCTCCCTCCTATATATACTAGAGGATTTAGAGGAGAAAGCTAACCCTAATAGCCACGTGCTATCCTCTCCTCTAGATCATAGTTTCTCCTCTAGATCGTTTCAGCGGTGCTTAGGCGAAGCCCTGCTGGAATTGTTCCACCACCATCGCCTCCACACCGTCGCGCTTCCGGAGAACTCATCTACCTCTCCACTCCCTCTTGATGGATCAATAAGGTAGATATCGTCATCGAGTTGTATGTGTGCTGAACGCGGAGGTGCCGTCCGTTCGGCGCTAGATCGGAAGGATCGTGATCAAGATCGCGAGACGATTCGTGATTGGATCGCAAGACGGATCGTGATGGAATCGCAAGAAGGATCGTGGGACGGATCGTGGGACGGATCATGATGCGTTCGCGGGACGCTCGGTGATTTGGATCGCGAAGACATTCGACTACATCAACCGCATTTCTTAACGCTTCTCGCTTAGCGATCTACAAGGGTATGTAGATCCACTCTCCCTCTCATAGATGCTCATCACCATGGATAGATCTTGAGTGTGCATAGGAAAAAAATTGTTTCCCATGCAACGTTTCCCAACAAAGAAACATCGTGGGAGTGGAGGACAAGATAGACATGTCAAAAGATTATGAAAAGTTTGATGAAATTCCTCCCTTCGTAGTGAAGACTGACCCAAGCATCCTGTTAAATGATGAAGATTGTCCATGGTTACGAGAAAAAGGAAAGAAAAAGTTTTATACCCCAATATCCCACTCTGGGATGTGATTGGCTGCACTATCATCACTTTTTTCTATAGTGAGTAGTCGGGATGGTCCAGTTTTTACAAGAAGTGCATCCAATTTTTGTTGTAACCCTCTCAAAAAATTTGCACATGCTATGTGGGTGAAATGATGATACCATGCCAAGTTTCAAGCTTTGCAGAGTTCATTTGTGGTGCTTTTTAATTTCAGGGTCATTTAGCTCAAAACAATTCATTAAATGGATGAAAATTAGCAAATGAAGTTAGATAGGGTTGAAATTTCAAGATGTGGCTATTGAATGCACAAAAAGTCTGGAATTGAAATAAGTTTAAAAAATGAAATGCCTTTGTCAGAGATGAGTTTTCGTTCGAAAGCCTCATACTTCGAAGGAGATGGTCCAATTTGTACACGAAGTGCATCCAATTTTTGTTGTAACCCTCTCAACTCTTTAGCACATGCTATGTAATTATGATACCGTGCCAAGTTTCATCCTTTTCAGAGTTCATTTGTGGTTCCTTTTAATTTCAGGGTCATTTAGCTCACAACAATTCATTAAATGGATGAAAAATAGCAAATAAGTTAGAAAGGGTTGAAATTTGAGGATGTGGCTTAGAATGGTTCATACTGAATGCATAAAAAGTCTGGAGTTCAAATATGTTTAAAAATTTGAAATCCCTTTGTAATAGACGTGTTTTCATCCAATAAAAGTTATTTAACTTAATATTATATAAAATGATGCAACTAATATTATCAAATTATTTTTGTTAAAAACTTTAATAGGAAAAAGAACATTCATAAAGTATTTTCTGTTAAGAACTTTTAATATGAAAAAATAACATAAAAATAGCAAAAATAAAAAAAGAAGCGCTTATAGAGAATATTCAACCTAAATTCAAAGTGCTAGTACTTTAAATTTACTACAGTACTACCACTTTGAATTTAGGTAGATTTTTTTCTATAAGAGCATCTAGAGAGGCTCGTGCTGCCTCTCGCACATCGGGTCTTATAAGCTTGTTATCGTTCTCCTATACTAGCGAGGTGGGACTAAACTCCCACCACATATGTGTCGCCTTCCCGCGCGAATTTGGGCCGCCGAAAAGGCCTCTTTAGTCTCAGTTGGTATCACCAACCGGAACTAAAGGGAGTCCCGGTTGGTGATAGCAACCGGGACTAAACAACTTGTAGTCCTGATTGGAGCCACCAACCCAGACTAAAGGTCTTGGGGTATTTAACGCAGGACTTGTCGAAATCTCCCCAACCTCTACCATTCTCCCCTGACGCCGACGCCCTTCCCTGACGCCACCATGCTGCCAGTCCTCGTTGTCGATGCCGCCCCCGAGCCTGTCCTCGCCACCGCCCCCGAGCCTGTGCTCGCCACTGCCCCCGGGCCCGACCTCGCTGCCACTCCTGAGCCCGTCCTCACCGTCATTGTCGCCGCCCGCGCCCTTGTCCTTGCACCGTCGTTGATGCCACCCGAGCACGTCCTCGCCGCCGCCCTGTGCCCATCATCACCATCGCCCGAGCGCGTCCTCGCCGCCGCCCCGAGCCCGTCATCACCGCCGCCCGTGCCTCCTCGTCCTTGTCGACGTCGTTGCCGCCCCCAACGTCGGACGCCGCCCGTGCCTCCTCCCCGAGACCCATCGTCGCCACCCGCACCTCCTCCCCCGAGCACGTCATGCTGGCGAGCTCCTGCCACCTACTCCGATCCCCCTCCACCACGGCCACCATGGCTAGTTGTTTTAGTTGTTTTAGTTTACTTCTTTTAGTTTTTTTAGTTTAGTTGTTTTAGTTTAGTTTACTTTAGTTGTTTTAGTTTTTTTTAATTTAGTTGTTTTACTTTTTTTAGTTTAGTTGTTTTAGTTTAGTTTAGTTTAGTTGTTTTAGTTTAGTTTAGTTTAGTTGTTTTAGTTTTTTTAGTTTAGTTGTTTTAGTTTTTTTTAGTATAGTTGTTTTAGTTTAGTTTAGTTTAGTTGTTTTATTTTTTTAGTTTAGTTGTTTTAGTTTTTTTAGTTTAGTTGTTTTAGTTTTTTTTAGTATAGTTGTTTTAGTTTAGTTTAGTTTAGTTGTTTTATTTTTTTAGTTTAGTTGTTTTAATTTTTTTAGTTTAGTTGTTTTAGTTTAGTTTAGTTTAGTTGTTTTAGTTTAGTTTAGTTTAGTTGTTTTAGTTTTTTTAGTTTAGTTGTTTTAGTTTAGCTTAGCTTAGTTGTTTTATTTTTTTAGTTTAGTTATTTTTGTAGTCTCGAGTCCCGAGTCGTCGAACCACGAGTCTCGGCGAACGTCGGGGACTTGGGCCAGGTTTGTCGACTCGGGATTCGTGGTTCTCGTTATTATTGTCATAGTTGTTAAATGCAATCATCTTTATTAAAGTTTATTAAATAGTAGGAATTTAAATAGTTGTAGAATTTGTTCTCGACGTCAATGATGCCTGTCCCGCGTCCTCATCGTCGACTTGGCATCGTCGACCACCTGCTTGAGAGGCGCCAGCATGTTCGGGACTAGTCTCTACCGGGCTGGCACTGGGAGGTGCTGCCTTCCGGGGCACGAAGCTTGGTGAGGAATCAGCGTCCTGTCGTCGACCCGGAGGTTATTTGGAGGCGGTCGCATGGACCACTGTCGGTGCAGAGGGAGCCAGCCCCCGTGGAGGTGGTGCGTCGCCGTGTCAGGGAGCAGATCGAGCACGTCCAACGCTACATGACTACGTTGGACGCCAGGTTCTCCAATACCTGATAGGTTCTTTAGGGATCACACCCGAGATATGATCCTATCATAGTTCCTTATCTTTGGGTGTCCACCGCCTGTGGCACGAGACATCAACTAGATCTGTATTAGTGATATTATATTCGATGATGTATTAGTGATACTATCCGATGATGTATTAGTGATATTATATGATCGTGTTGTTGCATTGCCTTGTATTGATTTGCATATCTCTAGTTCTGCTTATTGAATGCATTCTAATTGTTTTTTATTTGTTGTGGATTAGTTAAACTATGGATGGTAGCGACAGGGACCACGATCAAGAGAATGCCATGTATGACCTGATATTCTCCGGAAACGGAGAAAATGAACTACATGATGGATCACAATACCTTAACCCATCCGGTGAGGGAACTAAGGAAGAAAAACCAAGTGACGAAGGCGAACTAGCTGACAATGACGATGGTGAAGAAATTTTTGTCCATTTAACAGAGTCCAGCAAGGTATTAATTTGCCCTCTGGTGATCATCAGATGTATTGATTGATTTGTATATATTAACGAATCTTTCTTCCTTTTAGCCCTCTGGATTGAGCAAATCTTCTACAAGGGTTAAACGTGGCCTCACAAAAACGTTGAAATAAGGCATAAAGTTTAACATCGATTAAATTAGAGAAGATGGCGAACCGATTGCTCCTAAAGAGAATGCAAACCAATTTGTACGTCAATGTGGAGTTATCGTTAGGGACCAAATCCTGATCACTGCCCAAGAATGGAATCTGCCAAAAGATCACGGAGTTCCTTTTGTTAGCCAAAGAGCAAAAGATCTGCTTTGGGAGGAGCTCATGAAACATTTCACCCTACGAGAGGGTCTCATAGATCTCCAACGGGAGAAAGTCAAGAAGTGTGCTCTTAAGAAGATGGCCACACAATTCCAGTCTTGGAAGAAAAGATTATGGACCAATTACTTGGAAGGAGAAAAGAAGACTCCAGAATTCAAAGGAGAATATGTGAAGTTAGCAGATGATGGGGATGAATTTGTCAAGTTCAAGGAATCATAAGAATCTAAGAAACGGTCAAGAATAAACAAGAAAAATGCCGACAAAAATGCGTGGCACCATCGTCTGGGGCCAGTTGGCTACAAGTTTTGGTTGCCTAAGTGGGATGAATCTAAGAGACACATGAAGGTTGCAAGGGTCACTCCAGTAACAAAGACTTGGCCCAAGAGGTGCAGGACTTGGTTTTATGCACATGGGGGAAAGTTGGACCCAATGACAAGGTAGGTTCTTGAACAGGAAAGTCTTAAGGATGACACAGTCAAGATACTTAAAAGCAATAGAAGAAGCTAAAGCAGGCGTGTACCAGCCAGAGAGAGTGAACGACAAGCTTTCGCGCGCCCTCAAGAATCCTGAACACCAGGGACAAACACGAGGCAAAGGCATGGTTCCGTGGTTTCTGGGGTTTGCTGATTTGAACGACAGCTACAAAAGTCGTGACAGAAAGAAGAAGCATGAAGTAGATCAAATCCAAGACTTCGAACGCAAATGAATGCTGCAGCAGGAGCAAACCAACAAACTTAGCCAGCAAGGCGCTGCTACCTCTTGAGCTTGCGTTGGTTTTCCCTTGAAGAGGAAAGGCTGATGCAATGAAGTAGATAAGTATTTCCCTCAGTTGTTGAGCACCAAGGTATCAGTCCAGTAGAAGGAACAAGCAACTCACCAATGGATGCACCTACACAAACAATCAAACTCTTGCACCCAACGCTATAAAGGGATTGTCAATCCCTTCACGATTACTTGCAAGGATTAGATGTGATAGAGATAGATATGGAAGATTGCGGAAAGTAAAAGGTAAATAAATTGCATCAAAGTATTTTTGGTATTTTTGGTATATACATCTGAAAATATAATATGGAAAATAGACCTGGGGGCCATAGGTTTCACTAGAGACTTCTCTCCTGAAGGAAAATAACACGGTGAGTGAACAAATTACTGTCGAGCAATTGATAGAAAAGTGCATAGTTATGATGATATCCAAGGCTATGATTA
Organism: Hordeum marinum; assembly: GCA_022496015.1. Classification (NCBI taxonomy): domain Eukaryota; kingdom Viridiplantae; phylum Streptophyta; class Magnoliopsida; order Poales; family Poaceae; genus Hordeum; species Hordeum marinum. The sequence goes on from CM039673.1 coordinate 513,408,205, forward strand.
TGCATATAGGCATCACATCCGTGTCAAGTAGACCAAAACGATTCTGCATCTACTACTATTACTCCACACATCGACCGACTCCTACCTGCATCTAGAGTATTAAGTTCATGAAGAATAGAGTAACGCATTAAGTAAGATGACATGATGTAGCGGGATAAACTCAAGAAATATAATGAAAACCCCATCTTTTTACCCTTGATGGTAACAATACAATACGTGCCTCGCTGCTACCTCTTGAGCTTGCATTGGTTTTCCCTTGAAGAGGAAAGGGTGATCCAGCAAAGTAGATAAGTATTTCCCTCGGTTGTTGAGAACCAAGGTATCAATATAGTAGGAGGAATAAGCAAGTCACCAATGGATGCACCTACACAAACAATCAAACTCTTGCACCCACCGCTATAAAGGGGTTGGCAATCCCTTCACGATTATTTGCAAGGATTAGATCTGGTATATATAGATGTAAACGAGAACGGAAAGTAAAAGGTAAGTAAATGGCACCAATGTATTTTTGGTATTTTTGGTTTATAGATCTGAAAGTATATAATGCAAAGTAGACCCAGGGGCCATAGGTTTCACTAGAGGCTTCTCTCTCGAAGGAAAATAACATGGTGGGTAAACAAATTACTGTCAAGCAATTGATAGAAAAGCAAATAATCATGTAGTTATCCAAGGCTCTGATCATGCATATAGGCATCACGTCCATATCAAGTAGACCGAAACAATTCTGCATCTACTACTAGTACTCCACACATCGACCGGCTCCTGCCTGCATCTCAAGTATTAAGTTCATGAAGAATAGAGTAACACATTAAGAAAGATGATATGATGTAGAGGGATAAACTCAAGCAATATGATGAAAACCCCATCTTGTTACCCTTGATGGCAACAATACTATACGTGCCTCACTACGCCGACTATGTCACTGGGTGAGGAAACCGCAAGATTGAACCCAAAACCAAGCACTTCTCCCATTGCAAGAATTACCAATCTAGTTGGCGAAACCAAACCAATAACTCGAAGAGACTTACAAGGATATGAAATCATGCAAATAAGAATTCAGAGGAGATTCAAATAAGATTCATGGATAATCTGAACATAAACTCAAAATTCATCGGATCTTGACAAACACACCACAAAAGAGGATTACAATGGATAGATCCCCATGAAGATCATGAAGAACATGGTATTGATGATCAAAGAGAGAGAAGAAGCCATCTAGCTATTAGATATGGACTCGTAGGTCTGTGGTGGACTACTCACGCATCATCGGAGGGGCAATGGAGTTGATGTAGATGCCCTCCGTGATCGAAACCCCCTCCAGCAGATTACTAGAAAAGGCTCCAAGATTGGATCTCTCAAGAACGGAGCCTTCTGGCGGCGGAAAACTATTTGCATTGCTCTCTTTGATGTTGGGGGAATATTTGGGAATTTATAGGCCAAAGATTAGGGTTAGGAGACCTGTCGGGAGGCGGCAAGCCTGCTAGGCACGACTAGGGGAGCCCCGCGCCTAGCAGGCTTGTGGCTCCCTAGCAAGATTCCTGTCGTGCACTCCAAGCCTGGTTGATTTGTTTCCTTTCAAAAAATTTCCTTCCAAAGGTTTTATTCCGTTTGAACTCCGTTTAATATTCCATATCCGCAAAGCTCAAAAACAAGGAAAAAACAGAAACTAGCACTAGGCTCTAGATTAATAGGTTAGTCCCAAAAATAATATAAAATAGCATAATAATGCATAGAAAACATCGAAAGCAGATAATATAATAGCATGCCATCATAAAAAATGACAGATACGTTGGAGACGTATCAACATCCCCAAGCTTAATTCCTTCTCGTCCTCGAGTAGGTAAATGATAAAAACAGAATTTTTTATGTGGAGTGCTACCTAACATATTTATCCATGTAATATTCTTTATTGTGGCATAAATATTCGGAGCCGTAAGACTCAAAACTAAAGCTTAATATTGATATAAAAACAATAACGTTTCAAGCATACTAGCAAAGCAATTGTATCTCTTCAAAATATAATGGCAAAAGAAAGTTATCCCTGGAATATCATATGGTCTGGCTATGCTCTATCTTCCCCACACAAAGTATTTATATCATGCACAACCCCGATGAAAATTCAAGCAATTGTTTCCACACCTTTATTTTCTCAAACTTTTTCAAATCTCACGCAATACATGAGCGTGAGCCATGGATATAGCACTATAGGTGGAATCACTACAGGAATCAGGCACTTTGCCGTCAGCCATCCCGGACGGCAAAGGCATGCATGACGGACGGCAAAGGCTTTGCCGTCCGCCAGCAGACGGCCAACTGTCTGGCTGAATAAGCCACGGTAAAGGGCGCTTTGTCGTCCGTTGACAGACGACAAAGACCTTTGCATCTTTGTTGTCTGCAAGCGGGCGGCAAAGGGCATGGACAGAACACGTGGCAACTTAGCTCCATTAAGGGATTAACGACGTGCTTTGCCGTCCGCTGGCAGACGGCAAAGACCTTAGTTCTTTGTTGTCTGCCATCTGATGCAAAGCATTTGTTTCTTTGCCAGCCTAGGTGGGTTCTTTGCCATTCTAGTGCTACCCCAGGTTGCATAGGTAGCTGCCACGTGGCAGCTTTGCCGTCTGCTGGCAGACGGCAAAGTGGCTATATAGCCCATGTTTTTTCTGTTTTTTCTTAAAATCATTCAATTTGACAGAATTTCACATATATATCCAACATATCAACAAGTTTCCAACAAGCATACCAACAATAAGTTTCAACAAGCATACCAACAATAAGTTATCCAACATATCAACAATACAAGTTTCCAACAAGCATACGAACAATAAGTTTCAACAAGTATACCAACAATAAGTTCCAACAACATATCCAACATACAATGGTTTCCAACAACATATCCATACATATATATCCAAAACAAGTTTCCAACAAGTTTCCATAAACAAAAAAGAAGCACAAGCAGAAGAGTACACTCCATCAATGCAAGCTTCCTCATCTATAGCAAATCTGCAAATTAGGAAAGATGAAAGTCAGAAGAAGAAGAAGAAGACTAGCTAGAAGAAAAAGAAGAAAAGAAGAAGAAAAAGAAGAAGAAGAAGAATTTATCTTCTCTTTCTTTTTCTCCTCTCCTCTCGTCTTCTCCAAGGTAGTAATGCCATTTTCTAGCTAACTAAGCATATCAAGTCATTTTGGAGGAAAAAATGCTAAGTATAGGTCATTTTATAGCTATCCTAGGTAGAATATATCATTTTGGACCTAAGTAAGGTTATTATGTCATTTTTGAGGAAAATAAGCTAAGTATAGGTCATTTTGGAGCTAAACCAAGGTTATTATGCCATTTTTTTTACCTAAGTGAGCTAATTATGTCATAAATGAACTACCTAAGCTAATTATAGATCATTATTGAGCTATCCTAGGTAGTTATTCCATTTTGTACCTAAGTGAGCTAATTATGTCATAAATAAACTAGCTAAGCTAGCTATAGATCATTATTGAGCTATCCTAGGTAGTTATGCCATTTTCTAGCTAACTAAGCATATCAAGTCATTTTGGAGGAAAAGATGCTAAGTATAGGTCATTTTATAGCTTTCCTAGGTAGAATATATCATTTTGGAGCTGATTAAGGTTATTATGTCATTTTTGAGGAAAATAAGCTAAGTATAGGTCATTTTGGAGCTAATTAGGTCATTTCTTTAGCTAAGTATGCATTTGTTAAGCAGAACACTTGGGAAAACTTACCATCATCATGGAGGTGAAGGACCGGTCGGGTTTGCGCCAGGGTGAGACGTAGAAGTATCGGCTGGGGTTGCGGCAGACGCGGAAGGATCGATCGATGCTTGTCGGGAGGCACGCTGCACCAAAGATCATTTGCAAGCAATGTCTCCTTAGCATGATGCAACTCAAATGTGAATACTAGTAACTAATGACCATTCAAATGAAACTCACGTGGGTGCTATAGCAATATGGGGCATCGACGGAGGGGTCTGACCATTGTTCTGGCACACGGTCTGCACATTTTGTTTTCACGAGTCATTCATATTAGTTAGTGATGAAACGAACATTACGTGCATGATTTGGCTAATATGCAGGAGAAACTTACCACGAGGAGCTCGTATAGGGCCCGATGAGACGCGTCGTTCTGGTTCCTCTCCTCCTCCAAGAGCCTAGCCGTCCTCTCCTCCATGTCCCTCTCCCTCTGTGCCGCCTGCCTGTTTGCCTCCGCCAAAAGCTCCTGGGCCCTAGCCTCAATGGTGAGCTCCATTGGCCGTGGACGTGGCCTTATCTCAGGATCAGAGCTCGTTTGGCACTTCTTGATCTCCGGGAGAGTTCTAGGACAACGTATCAGTCCATCCCCAATGGCTATCGAGCCATGGGGCCTCCCACCACCAGATATCATCACGAGCTCTAGATCAAAAGGACTCTGGCTCAGGTTGAAGTCCTCCCCTTTCCTTGCCTTCCCCTCATCTCTGTACCTCACGAGCTTGTTGTGGGAGGAGATGTTACTAAAGCTCTCTGGATGATCGAGGTCATCCTTAGAGAATGTCTTGGCCTTCTTGTACGAGGCAGTATGGGCCATGGCATAGAGGTCGAACAGAGGTGGCACCTCCTTCTTGTTTTCTCATGCCTAAAAGAGAGGAACGAAATATTAGTTAAGGGCTCAAGCTAGCATGAAGAATGAAATTGCATGAATCATGATGCAAACCACACACCCAGTGATCCCCGTACTCAAACAGGTTGGAGCTCCCTTGATGGTGTGGCACACCTCTCATTTGGGCACGCTTATCCCTAGCCTTGTTGTGTTTGGCTAGCCATTCAGGAGAGCACCACTCATCCACCAATGCCTCCCAACAGTCCATCCTATCCGCACACCATCTCGGGGGCACCTAAGTTAGACAAGAGAAATTTCAGCGCTACGCCTATGAATCAAATCAAAGAAACTAAGTACAAGGCCTTAACAATAGATAATTACCTTCATTAACTTCTCCTTACTCAGATAATTTTTGCAGCACTTCTTCTTGTCCCTCTTAATGTTGGTCGAGGCGTAATAGCCTCTAATAGCCTGCACCCGAGCCTCGTGCCGTAAGTTCTGAAGTAGGCGCTTGCACTCGGCTTCGAGAACAACAGCCGCTTTCGCCTCGTGTTCCTCAAGACACCTGTAGAAGGTTTGCAATCAAACAAGACAACACTGATTAGTAAAATCACTAGGTGTTGTTGATTTTTAATTCTGTAAAGGAGAAATTACCCAAAAGCGAGGGATCACAATGTCAGCCACGCTGGTAAACCTTCTTGCCCTCCTCAACCAGCTCACCCTCGCTTTAGGTGTCCTCAGACAAGTTGTCCTCGTCACCATGAGCATGGCTACTAGCCTCCGGAGTCACATGGGATGAAGACTCTGGGACCAGAGTCTCCTGGGACGAAGACTCTGGGACCGGAGTCTCCTGGGAGGAAGGCTCGGTGACCCGAGGCTCGTCGACCGGAGTCCGAGATGGGTCCAAGTCAGACGGGTCCACCTGAGACAGAGCACTCCTGTGGTCGGGAGAATCAGCTGGGGGTGGCGGCGAGGAAGGCATAGCAGCCTTCCTACCTCTATCACCTCTCTTTGTCTTCCCCCGACCTCTCCCGGTCGAAGAAGAAGCGCCCGTCGGATAATCCCAGGCTTCTTGCAATTCATCCTTAAGCGGTTTCATGTACACATTCATATTCTTCCCTGGATATTTGGGCCCTGGAATTATCAACATCAGAAAAATGTTCTTTCTTTTCATAATCTCTTCAGGGGGAGATTGAGTGGAATGACAAATATAGGCCAACAAATGTATTGTGCTGCCGTCATACCATACACATTGAACCCATCCGTGTTGATGGCAACTCGAGGATGCCTTGGATCTGCCGATTTATCCTTATGTAATGCATCGAAGTGCTTCCACGCAAAAGCGTCTGAAGTGTGTCCCAACATACGATTCCCATCTGCATCTAGTTCTGTTCTTTTGCCCAATTTATGCCACGTCATCTGTTTGGCCGTCTCTTCGACCATGAAAAGACGTTGAAGTCTTGGTATGATTGGCAGATAGCGAAGAACATTAATGGGGATTTTCGTCTGACTCTTCTCACCCATACCGTTGTCTACCAGAACATACCTGGAAGCATTGCAAATGGGGCAATAGTTCAAGCCCGCATACTCAAGCCTAAATAAGGCACATCCATTCTCACATGCATCTATGTTCTCATAGGGCATCTTAAGCGCACGTCGGATTTTGTCCGACTGGTACAGGTTTGGTGGCAATACATGGCCTTTGCGTAGAAAGCGTCCAAATATCGTCATCATCGCATCGTAGCATTCTCTGCCCAGGTTGAACTGAGCCTTCAGAGCCATGACTTGCGCGATGGCATCCAGCTGACAAAGCATAGTGTGCTCATGGAGAGGACGTTTTGAAGACTCCAACATTTCATAAAAGGCCTTTGAAGATTCCTCCATCTCATCGTCCGAATCCCGAGAATCATCAAAGTCTTGCACCATGTCTTCAATCCCGGTACGATGCTCGTCGGTGCGACGACGAACCACCTCAGCTCTGGCACGTTGGGCAGACTCACCATGAAATGTCCAGACCGTATAATTAGGCGTAAAACCCCACTTCTGCAGGTGTTTGATCATTTGAAACTCTGACTTCTTCTTACAGTTGTCGCAGTCGACACAAGGGCACCAGGTTGTTTTCTGTCCATTTGCAAATGCAACTCTCACAAACTCCTTGGTTTTTGTTATCCATTCACGGGTCATGTCTTTCTGACTAGTGTGACCAGTGTACATCCACCCACGATCACTCATCTTGCCTAGCTACTGGACACACAAAAAATATATACATAATTCAGCAAACCATATTCATCAGTTAATAGAGTTTGTCAGTTTTATTACGTCGATGCAACCTAGACGCTAGTAGGTAAAGATAGGTCCTAATCCCACCCGAGTATGTGTAGATTGGGTTCGTTTTCCCATGCTTTGCTCCGGATCCGACGCAGAATTTTGGCAGCACCTCCCTGCTGTTCTCCTTATACACGTCTCATAAATAAGCAGAGAGGATGTGTACCCGGAGAACAATAGGGAGGCACTGACGAAATTCTGCATCGGATCCGGAGCAGAGCATATGGGAAAATGAACCCAATCTACACATACTCGGGCTGTCCATAGATAACGTTGGACAATTCAAAAGAATCACGGTTATAAATATGCTAATGAATGCATATTTATAGATGCAACCCTTTCGAACGGGAGACGCATAGTGGTCATGCATACTGATGATTGAAGACACCTATAGCTAGCAAGTTTCATCGGCACGAAGACCGGAACAGAGAAAATTTTGTAAGGGCACCGGGGGAGATGTCATTTGTGCTCACCAACGAACGCAGTAGGGGAGCTCGTCAAATGCACGGGGAGGTCGTCGAACAACTGCACATAGAAATTCACCCGATCAACACAAAATATGATGTTTTTATAACAAAATATGAAAATATGTGACCTAGCTCATAATTTCCAAAACTATGACCTCCTCGGCCTCACGAAGGCCGAAGAGCACCTTTTGATCAACAGGAGGCAGAACAGGTGTCGGGGGTCGGGGGTTAGTGGAGTCGGGGGTCGGTGGCATCAGGGTCAGTGGTGTTGGCAGTTAGGGGTCCGTGGTGTCGGGAGTCGGGCATCGGTGGCATTGGTGGTTGGGGGTCGATGGCGTCGGTGGTCGGGGGACGATGGTGTCGGTGGTCGGGGGGCGATGGCGTCGGTGGTCGGGGGTCCGGGTCGTCGGGGGTTGGGATCGGTGGCGTCGGGGGTTGAGGATCGGTGGCGTCGGAGGTTGGGGGTTAGTGGCGTTGGGGTTGGGGGCTCCTCTCTTCTTCTTCTTCTTCTTCCTCTTCTTCTTCCTCTTCTTCCTCCTCTTCTTCTTCCTCTTCTTCTTCCTCTTCTTCCTCTTTTTCTCCTTCTTCTTCCTCATTTTCTAATTATTCTTATTTTCTTCTTTTTTCAGAACTAGACCTAAAACTAAAACTAAACTAAACTAAACTTAAACCTAAAACTAAAACAAACTAAATCTAAACTAAGCATAAACCTAAAACTAAAGAAACAGAAAAAATAAGAGGAGGAGGAGGAGCTCACCGCGGGGTAGGGGGTCGGGCTGCCGGTGGAGGAGGGTCGGTGGAGGAGGGGGAGGCCCACCACAGGGGAGGGGTGGCGCCGCCGCAGGGGAGGGGCACCGTGGCCGGTGCGGCGGGGCAACGGGGCGATGTTGTCGGGGCGGCGGGGGCGCGGGGTGGCGTGCGGCCTGGGCAGAGCGGCCAGGTGGCGGGGCGGGGCTACGCGGGGCGAGGCGGGGTGGGGCGGGGCGAGGCGGGGCAAGGCGGGGCGGGGCGGCCGGCGATGGGGCAGGCGGGGTGGCGGCGGCTCGGGCACGGGGGTGAGAGAGGGGAAAGAGGGAGGGATAGAGAGAAAGAGAGAGGGGACAGACATATTTAGGTCACCTCTTTGCCGTCTGCTAGCATACGGCAAAGAGCCCAGCTACCGGACTGCTAACGGCCACTTTCTTTGCCGACTGCTAGCAGACAGCAAAGAAAGTGGCCGTTAGCAGTCTGGTAGTTGGGCTCTTTGTCGTCCGCTAGGAGACGGAAAAGCTTCTATGTCGTCCTCTAGCGGACGACAAAGATCTGTCTGACGGCAAACATGATCTTTGCTGTCAACAGCATCTTTGCCGTTAGCTTTATGGATGCTGATGGCAAAGACCTTCTTTGTCATCAGCTAGCAGACGGCAAAGAGTTGGCTGAAGGCAAAGATGCTGATTCCAGTAGTGAATAGAATATGGTGGAGGTTGTCAAGGAAAGGGAGAAGATAGTCTCACATCAACTAGACGTATCTACGGGCTATGGGGATGCCCATTAATAGATAACAATGTGAGTGAGTAGGGATTGCCATGGAACAGATGCACTAGAGCGATAAATGTATGAAAGCTCAACGAGGAACTAAGTGGACGTGCATCATAAAGAAAAAATCGACTAGTTATATGAAAGTGACAAAATAGGAGACTCTCTATTATGAACATCACGGTGCTACTTTGAAGCACAACTGCGGAAAAAGGTAGTAGCAATGACCCTTCTCTCTTTTCTCTCATTTTTTGGTGGGCATCTAAGGCCTCTTTTATTATATGTTATTTTTATTTGGGCTTTGCTGGCCTCTTTTTTTTCATAAAGTCCGGAATCTTATCCCCACTTGTGAGGGAATCATAGCTTCCATCATCCTTTCCTCACATAGGGCATGCTCTAATAATGATAATCATCACACTTTTATTTACTTACAACTCAAAGGAGAACTACAACTCGATACCTATGACAAAATATGACTATATGCAATATGGAAGCGAGGGCGCATGTCATAAAAGGAAAAAGTGGAAGTTGCATGGCAATATATCTCGGAATGGCTATGGAAATGCCATAATAGGTAGGTATGGTGGCTGTTTTGAGGAAAGATATATGGTGGCTGTTTAGAGGAAGGTATATGGTGGTTGTTTTGAGGAAGGTATATGGTAGCTGTTTTGAGGAAGGTGTTTGTTGTACCGACGAAAGTTGTGCGGTACTAGAGAGGCTAGCAAAGGCGGAAGGGTGAGAGTGCGTATAATCCATGGACTCAACATTAGTCATAAAGGACTCACATGCTTATTGCAAAAGTCTATTAGTCATTGAAGCAAAGTATTAAACGTATGCTCCTAGGGGAGAGGTTGGTAGGAGTTAACCATTGCGCACTCCCGACCCTCACACAAAGGTCGACAATCTATAAACAAGTCATGCTTCGACTTCCTTATATAACGGTTCACCATACGTGCATGCTACGGGAATCATAAACCTTTACACAAGTATTTTTACCAAATCACAATTACTTCCTAACATGACTCTTAACATTACCATATTTATATCTCAAAACTTTATGCAAGGAATCCAACTTCTCATAAATACTCAACGCACTTAATATGGTAGTTTTTATTATCTCCCTCTTGGATGCCTATAATATTATGACTAAACTCATAACCTACACCAATTACCATGCTGTTTAGAGACTCTTAAAATAATATAAGTGAGGTACGAGATTTCAATTATTTCTATAAAACGCACATAGAGCAAAATTGCCTAACTCAAAAGATCTAAGTGAAGCACATAGAGCATTCTAACAAATTCATGATTCAGTGTGTCCTTCTCAAAAAAATGTGTGCAGCAAGGATGATTGTGGAAAACTAACAAGCAAAGACTCATATCATACAAGACGCTCCAAGCAAAACACATATCATGTGGTGAATAAAAATATAGCCTCAAGTAAATTTACTGATGGATTGAAGACGAAAGAGGGGATGCCTTCCGGGTCATCCCCAAGCTTAGGATTCTTTGAATCCTTTAATATGACTAGGGGTGCCTTGGGAATCACCAACCTTAGGCTCTTGCCACTCCTTATTCCATAGTCCATCAAATCTTTACCCAAAACTTGAAAACTTCACAACACAAAACTTAACAGAAAACTCGTGAGATCCGTTAGTATAAGAAAAAAAAATCGCCACTTTAGGTACTGTTGTGAACTCATTATTTATTTATATTGGTGTTATACCTACTGTATTCTAACTTCTCCCTGGTTCATACCCCATGATACAACCCAAAGATTCATCAAAATAGGCAAACAACTCAAAGAAAACAGAATCTGTCAAAAACAGAAAACTCTGTAGCAATTTGAAAACTTCTTATGCTTCGGTAACTCAAAAACTTCTGAAAAATTAGGCAAACCTGGGAATTTATATATTAATCTTGTGTAAAAATTTCAGACTCATTAGACGCTCCAAAAAATATATAAAATTCCTGGACTGAGCGCAAAAGTTTCTATTTTTCAGCAAGATCAAATCAACAACTACCATAGATCACCCCAAAGGTTTTACTTGGCTCAAGCACTAATTAAAACACCAAAACACAATTACTATAGAAGTAATAATGTAGGAAACACTCAAAAACAGAACACAAAAATAAAATGGGGTTGCCTCCTAACAAGCGCTATTGTTTAATGCCCCTAGCTAGGCAAAACGCAATAGATCTAGGTATTGTAATCTTTGGCCTGTAACTCCTCAGTTGCATTCTTATAAGCCCTAGGAGGCCCGTTGTTCTTATCAGTAATAATACTCCTAGGTAAAAAATCAAGAGATTCAATGGTGGCAATTGGTTCTTTAATAATATTGAGAAAGCTAGGGTGAATGCTTATCATCTTAAGATCTTCATCTCCTTTAATAGAAGATTCACCCTTATTTTTAGGAACATAAACAACTTGACAACCTTAGGAGGTAAAGGAATTGGAGTAGTTTGAACCAAAGCAAAAGAGGATCCCAAGTTGGTAATAATGTCCTCTAGCTTGCCAATTCTAGAGGAATCTTGTTCCAATTTTTCAATAACTATGGGTTCCTTTTCCTTTAGATTTTTTAAGGTAACTCCTACTTTAGATCCATATTGAGTAATGTGATTATGAATCTTTTTATCCAAGTTTTCAATAAGCTCAACCATAGCAACCTTTTTTCTATAATATCAAGCCTTCGCATTACATGTTCCAAAGTCAAGTTTGTTCCTAATAGATTTACCATAGCCCTATAAGAGTCAAAAGTATGACTTCCCAAGAAATTCCCTCCCATGATGGTATCTAGAACATATGTATTCCAAGGAGTAATACCCACGTAAAAATTGCAAAGGATAATGGTAGTAGATTTCTTACAAATAGATCTATTTTGAGCATTGCAAATTCTATACCAAGAATATTTTAAGTTTTCTCCACCCCTTTGCTTAAAATTAATAACCTCATACTCGGGAGTATTAGCTAAAGTGGTAAGGCTATCCATAAGTTCAAGCAATCACACGGGCAAACGAAAGAAGGGCGAAAAAAGGCAATTCTTTTTGGTCTTTTCTGAAAATCGTTTTAGAAGTGGGGGAGAGGAAAATGAGAGGCAAATGGCAAATAATGTAAATGCAAGAGATGAGTTTGTGAAGGGTACTTGGTAGGCTTGATGTGTATCCTCCCCGACAACGGCGCCAGAAATCCTTCTTGCTACCTCTTGAGCTTGTATTGGTTTTCACTTGAAGAGGAAAGGGTGATGCAACAAAGTAGATAAGTATTTCCCTCAGTTGTTGAGAACCAAGGTATCAATCTAGTAGGAGGAACAAGAAAGTCACCAATGGATGCACCTACACAAACAATCAAACTCTTGCACCCAACGCTATAAAGGGGTTGTCAATCCCTTCACGATTATTTGCAAGGATTAGATCTGATAGATATAGATGTATACTAGAACAGAAAGTAAAAGGTAAATAAATTGCAGCAAATTATTTTTGGTTTATAGATCTGAAAGTATATAATGGAAAGTAGACATGGGGGCCATTTGTTTCACTAGAGGCTTCTCTCTCGAAGGAAAATAACATGGTGGGTAAACAAATTACTGTCAAGCAATTGATAGAAAAGCGAATAATAATTTAGTTATCCAACCCAATGATCATGCATATAGGCATCACGTCCATATCAAGTGGACAGAAACAATTCTGCATCTACTACTATTACTCCACACATCGACCGACTCCTGCCTGCATCTAGAGCATTAAGTTCATGAAGAACAGAGTAACGCATTAAGAAAGTTGACATGATGTAGAGGGATAAACTCAAGAATTATGATGAAAACCCCATCTGGTTACCCTTGATGGCAACAATACAATACATGCCTCGCTACCCCTACTATGTCACTGGGTGAGGATACCGCAAGATTGAACCCAAAACCAAGCACTTCTCTCATTGCAAGAATTACCAATCTAGTTGGCTAAACCAAACCAATAACTCGAAGAGACTTACAAGGATATAAAATCATGCAAATAAGAATTTTAGAGAAGATTCAAATAATATTCATGGATAATCTGAACTTAAACTCACAATTCATCGGATCTTGACAAACACACCACAAAAGAGGATTACATCGGATAGATCCCCATGAAGATCATGAAAAACATGGTATTGAAAATCAAAGAGAGAGAACAAGCCATCTAGATACTAGCTATGGACCCGTAGGTCTGTGGTCTGTTGGGGAATGTCGCATGGGAAACAAAAAATTTCCTACGCACACGTAAACCTATACATGGTGATGAGCATCTACGAGAGGGAGATTGGATCTACGTACCCTTGTAGATCGCTAAGCGGGAAGCGTTAAGAAACGCGGTTGTTGTAGTCGTACTTCTTCGCGATCCAAATCGCCGAGTGTCCCGCGATCTAATCACCGAACCATCCCGCGAACAAATCACGAACCGTCCCGCGATCTCGTCACGATCCGTCCCGCGATCCGATCACGAACGTCTCGTGGCCTTGATCACGATCCTTCCGATCTAGTACCGAACGAACGGCACCTCCGCGTTCAGCACACGTGCAGCTTGATGACGATCTCCACCGTCTTGATCTAGCAAGAGGAGGTGGAGAGGAGAGAGAGTTCACCTGCAGCGTGATGGCACTCCGGTGATGGTGGTGGTGGAGGAATTCCGGCAGGGCTTCGCCTAAGCACTGCGGAAAACTAATCTAGAGGAGCACCGGTGGAACGGGTAGCACGTGGCCGTAATTTCTGCCAAAACCCTAGCTATTCCACCAATATATATAGGAGGAGAGGAGAGGCAGCCAAGGGCCTCTTGGTTCGGCCGAATAGGTGGGTGGAATCCTATTCCACCTCCAATCCTAGTTGGAGTAGGATTGCCTCCTATTGACTGATTTTCACCTTTTTCCTTAGCCTTTTTCTCTTCCTGCGCCATGGGCCTTTTGTGGCTGATTTACCAGCACACTAAGGGCTGGTTAATACTCTCCCACAGCCCACGGTCCCTCTAGGGTCGAAATACCCCTCCCGGAGGTCTCCCGGTACACTACTGGCACTCCCGGTACACTACCGATGAGCCCAAAACTTTTCCAGCGACCAAACTGGGACTTCCTATATATGAATCTTTACCTTCGGACCATTCCGTAGCTCCTCGTGACATCCGGGATCTCATCCGGGACTCCGAACAACCTTCGGTCACCACCATACATAACTCTATACTACCGAAACGTCATCGAACCTTAAGTGTGCAGACCCTACGGGTTCGAGAATTGTGTAGACATGACCGAGACACCTCTACGGTCAATAACCAATGGCGGGACCTGGACGTCCACATTGGTTCCTACATATTCTACGAAGATCTTTATCGGTCAAACCTCTATGTCAAGGATTCAGTTAATCCCGTATAACGTTCCCTTTGTTCTTCGGTATGTCACTTGCCCGAGATTCGATGGTCAGTATCTCCATACCTAGTTCAACCTCGTTACTGGCAAGTCTCTTTACTCGTTCCGTAATAGAAGATCTCGCAACTAACAATTAGTCACATTGCTTGCAAGGCTTATTGTGATGTTGCATTACCGAGTGGGCCCCGAGATACCTCTCCATCACACGGAGTAACAAATCCCAGTCTCGATCCATGCCAACTCAACAGACACCATCGGAGATACCTGTAGAGCACCTTTATAGTCACCCAGTTACGTTGCGACGCTTGATACACACAAGGCACTCCTCTGATGTCTGTGAATTGCATGATCTCATGGTCATAGGAACATATACTTGATATGCGGAAAACAGTAGCGATAAACTGACACGATCATATGCTACATTTGTAGTTTGGGTCTTGTCCATCACATCATTCTCCCAATGATGTGATCCCGTTATCAAATGACATCACATGTCAATGGCTAGGAAACCCTGACCATCTTTGATCAACGAGCTAGTTCACTAGAGGCATACTAGGGACACAGTGTTGTCTATCTACCCACACATGCAATGTGTTTCCAATCAATGCAATTATAGCGTGGATAATAAATGATTATCATGAACAAGGAAATATAATAATAAACACTTTATATATTGCCTCTAGGGCATATTTCCAACAGTCTCCCACTTGCACTAGAGTGAGTAATCTAGTTCACATCACTATGTGATTTACATGATAATGAATCGAACACCCATACAGCTCTGGTGTTGATCATGTTTAGCCCTTGGAAGAGGTTTAGTCAACGGGTCTGCCACATTCAGATCCGTGTGCACTTTGCTAATATTTATGTCCTTCTCCTCGATGTAGCACCGGATGGAGTTGAAGCGTCGCTTTATGTGTCTGGTCCTCTTGTGAAACCTTGGTTCCTTGGCTAGAGCAATGGCACCAGTGTTGTCACAAAACAGGTTTATTAGATTCAGTGCACTAGGCACCACTCCAAGATCTGTCATGAACTACTTCATCTAGACACCTTCCTTTGCTGCCTCCGAGGCTGCGATGTACTCCGCTTCGCATGTAGAATCAGCTACCACGCTTTGCTTGGAACTGCACCAGCTTACTGCTCCCCCGTTATGAATAAATATGTATCCGGTTTGCGATTTAGAATCGTCCGGATCAGTGTCAAAGCTTGCATCGACGTAACCCTTTACGACGAGCTCTTCATCACCTCCATAAACGAGAAACATGTCCTTAGTCCTGTTAAGGTACTTAAGGGTATTCTTGACCGCTTGCCAGTGCTCCACTCCAGGATCACTTTGAAACCTTCCGGCCATACTTGTGGCAAGGCTGACATCGGGTCTTGTGCACAGCATTGCATACATGATAAAGCCTATGGCTGAAGCATAGGGGATGACGCTCATCTTTTCTTTATCTTCTGCAGTTACTGGGCATTGAGTCTTACTCAACTTCACACCTTGTAACATAGGCAAGAACCCTTTCTTGGACTG
Organism: Hordeum marinum; assembly: GCA_022496015.1. NCBI lineage: Eukaryota > Viridiplantae > Streptophyta > Magnoliopsida > Poales > Poaceae > Hordeum > Hordeum marinum. The sequence continues at coordinate 513,424,011 of CM039673.1, forward strand.
TTCCATTTTGAACTTCTTCAAAACTTTATCAAGGTATGTGCTCTATGAAAGTGCTATTAAGCGTCTCGACCTATCTCTATAGATCTTAATGCCTAATATGAAAGCAACTTCTCCTAGGTCCTTCATTGAAAAACTCTTATTCAAATATTCCTTCACACTTTCCAGCATTTCTATATTGTTTCCAATCAGCAATATGTCATCCACATATAACACTAGAAACGCTATAGAGCTCCCACTCACTTTCTTGTAAATACAAGCTTCTCCATAAACTTGTATAAACCCAAACGCTTTGATCACCTCATCAAAGCACTTATTCCAACTCCGAGATGCTTGCACCAGTCCATAAATGGATCGCTGGAGTTTGCAAACTTTGTCAGCATTCTCTAGATCGACAAAACCTTCGGGTTGAATCATATACAACTCTTCCTCAAGGAAACCGTTGAGGAACGCCGTTTTGACATCCATCTGCCAAATTTCATAGTCGAACTAAGCAGCTATTGCCAACATGATTCTGACAGACTTAAGCATCGCTACGGGTGAAAAAACCTTTGCCACAAGTCAAGCTTTATATACGGTGACATTACCGTCCACGTCCGTCTTCTTCTTATAGATCCATTTGTTTTGAATGGCCTTTCGCCCTTCAGGTAATACTTCCAAAGTCCATACTTTGTTTTCATACATGGATCCCATCTCGGATTTCATGGCCTCTAACCATTTCTCGGAATCCGGGCCCATCGCCGCTCCTCCATAGCTCGTAGGTTCATTGTTGTCTAACAACATGACCTCCAAGACAGGGTTGTCGTACCACTCGGGAGTAGTACGCGACCTTGTCGACCTACGAGGTTCAATAACAGTTTGATCCGAAGCTTCATGATCATCATCATTAACTTCCTCTTCTACCGTCGTAGGTTCCACAGAAACATCTTACTGCGCTGTGCTACTCTCTGGTTGAAGTAAAGATTCAATAACCTCATCAAGCTCTATTTTCCTCCCACTCAATTCTTTCGAGAGAAACTCTTTCTCAAGAAATGTTCCGTTCTTAGCGACAAACACTTTGCCTTCGGATCTGAGATAGAAGGTATACCCGACTGTCTCTTTCAGGTATCCTATGAAGACGCATTTCTCCGCTTTGGGTTCCAGCTTTTCAGGCTGAAGCTTTTTGACATAAGCATCACATCCCCAAACTTTAAGAAACGACAACTTTAGCCTTTTGCCAAACCACAGTTCATATGGCGTCGTCTCAACGGATTTTGATGGTGCCCTATTTAAAGTGAATGCAGCTGTCTCTAATGCATAACCCCAAAACGATAGTGGCAAATCGGCAAGAGACATCATAGAACGCACCATATCTAATAAGGTTCGATTATGACGTTCAAACACACCATTATGTTGTGGTGTTCTGGGCGGCGGCAATTGTGAAACAATTCCACATTGTCTTAAGTGACTGCCAAACTCATAACTCAGATATTCACCTCCTCGATCAGATCGCAGAAATTTAATCTTCTTGTTACGATGATTCTCAACTTCACTCTGAAATTGCTTGAACTTTTCAAACATTTCAGACTTGTGTTTGATCAAGTAAATATACCCATATCTACTCAAATCATCAGTGAAGGTGAGAAAGTAACGATATCCACCGCGCGCTACAACATTCATTGGACCGCACACAACAGTATGTATGATTTCCAACAAGTCACTTGCCCGTTCCATTGTTCCAGAGAACGGCGTTTTAGTCATCTTGCCCATGAGGCATGGTTCACATGTGTCAAGTGATTCAAAATCAAGTGACTCCAAAAGTCCATCAGCATGGAGCTTCCTCATGCGTTTTACACCAATATGACCTAAACGGCGGTGCCACAAGAAAGTGGTACTATAATTATCAACTCTACATCTTTTGGCATCAATGTTATGAACATGTGTGTCATCACTATCAAGATTCAATATGAATAAACCCCTAACATTGGGTGCATGACCATAAAAGATATTACTCATATAAATAGAACAACCTTTATTCTCTGATTTAAATGAGTAACCGTCTGGCAATAAACAAGATCCAGATATAATGTTCATGCTTAACGCAGGCACTAAATAACAATTATTCAGGTTCATCACTAATCCCGATGGTAATCGAAGAGAGAGCGTGCCGACGGCGATCACATCAACCTTGGAACCATTTCCCACGCGCATTGTCACTTCGTCCTTTGCCAGTCTTCGTTTATTCCGTAGTTCCTGCTTTGAGTTGCAAATGTGAGCAACCGAACTGGTATCAAATACCCAGGCACTACTACGAGAACTAGTAAGGTACACATCAATAACATGTATATAATATATACCTTGTTTGTCATTGGCCACCTTCTTGTCAGCCAAGTACTTGGGGCAGTTCCGCTTCCAGTGACCAATTCCCTTGCAATGAAAGCACTCGGTTTCTGGCTTGGGTCCATGCTTGGGCTTCTTTACAGGAGTAGCAACTGCTTTGCCATCCTTCTTGGTTTTACCCTTCTTGCTTTTGCCCTTGCCATTTTTCTTGAAACTAGTGGTTTTATTGACCATCAACACTTGATGTTCTTTCTGGATTTCAGACTCAGCAACTTTTAGCATCACAAACAGCTCGGATGATGACTTGTTCATCCCGTGCATGTTATACTTCATCACAAAACTCTTGTAACTAGGTGGCAGTGACTGAAGAACTCTATCAATGATCTCCTCTTGCGGAAGGGCAATTCCCAACTCAGCTAGACGGTTTGAATATCCAGACATTCTGAGTATATGCTCACTGATAGATCCGTTCTCCTCCATCTTGCAAGCATAGAACTTATCGGAGGTCTCATACCTCTCGATCCGGGCATCCTTCTGAAAGATAAACTTCAACTCCTGGAACATCTCATATGCTCCATGACGTTCAAAATGTCTTTGAAGTCCCGGTTCTAATCCATACAATATTGCACACTAAACTATTGAGTAGTCTCCAGCACGAGCCTCCCAAGCGTTCTTAACGTCTTCGGAGGTCATGTCTTCTGGTTGGTCACCAAGCGGTGCATCAAGGACATATTGTTTCTGGGAAGCCGTGAGGATAATCCTCAAATTACAGGCCCAATCAACAAAGTTACTTCCGTCATCTTTCAACTTAGCTTTCTCTAGGAACGCATTAAAATTCAGGGGTGCTACTGCGCGAGCCATTGATCTACAACATAAATATGAAAAGGTTACTTAGACTATTGTTCAAGATAATGAGTTTAGTTAATCAAATTAATAAAGCTCCCACTCAAATTGACATCCCTCAGGTCATCTGAGTGTCACATGATCCAAATTCACCAACTCAAGTCCGATCATCACGTGAGTTAAGCTGGTTTCAATGGTGAACATCACTATGTTGATCATATCTACTATATGACTCATGTTCGACCTTTCGGTCTCTTGTGTTCCGAGGCCATGTTTGTACATGCTAGGCTCGTCAAGTTTAACCCGAGTGTTCTGCACGTGCAAATCTGGCTTGCACCCGTTGTATGTGAACGTAGAGTCTATCACACCCGATCATCACGTGGTGTCTCGACACGACGAACTTTCGCAACGGTGCACACTCGGGGAGAACACAGTTCATCTTGAAATTCAAGTGAGGGATCACCTTATAATGCTACCGCCATACTAAGCAAAACAAGGTGCATAAAAGGATTAACATCTCATGCAATTCATAAGTGACATGATATGGCCATGAACTTGTGTTTAAGATCTCCATCTTTGAAACACCGGCATGATCTCCATCATCACCGGCACAACACCATGATCTCCATCAACGTGCTGCCATTGGGGTTGTGGCGCCAGCCCTGCTTCTACTTCTATTGCTACCGCTTAGCGATAAAGTAAAGCATTACATAGCGCTTAATGATTGACACGCAGGTCATACAATAATTAAAGACAACCCTATGGCTCCTGCCGGTTGCCATATTCACCGACGTGCAAGTCATGAAATTCTATACATAACATGATCATCTCATACATCACATATATCTCATCATGTAATTGGCCCTATCACATCACAACATACCCTACAAAAACAAGTTAGACGTCCTCTAATTGTTGTTGCATATTTTACGTGGCTGCTACGGGTATCTAGCAAGAACGATTCTCACCTACGCATAAACCACAACGGTGATACGTAGATTGTTTTTCAACCTTCTCAAGGACCGCCTTTGTCGGATCCGATCCAACTAAAGTGAGACAAACTGTCACCCGCAAGCCATCTAAGCAACAAGTTGCGTCGAGGGAACCGGTCTCTCGTAAGCGTACGAGTAATGTTGGTCTGGGCCGTTTTATCTCACAATCCCACTGAACCAAAATCGGACCAAGGGAGGAAGCAATCTAAGCATCAATGCCCACAAACCATTTGTGTTCTACTTGAGATCTCATCGAACCATCAACCTAGCTCTGATACCACTGTTGGGGAACGTCGCATGGGAAACAAAAAAATTCCTACGCACACGCAAACCTATCCATGGTGATGAGCATCTACGAGAGGGAGAGTGGATCTGCGTACCCTTGTAGATCGCTAAGCCAGAAGCGTTAAGAAACGCGGTTGGTGTAGTCCTACTTCTTCGCGATCCAAATCTCCGAGCGTCCCGTGATCTAATCACGAACCGTCCCGTGGTCTCGTCACGATCCGTCCCGCGATCCGATCACGAACGTCCCGTGGCCTTGATCACGATCCTTCCGATCTAGTACCGAACGGACGGCACCTCCGCGTTCAGCACACGTGCAGCTTGATGACGATATCCACCATCTTGATCCAGCAAGAGGAGGTGGAGAGGAGATAGAGTTCACCGGCAGCATAACGGCACTCCGGTGATGGTGGTGGTGGAGCAATTCCGGCAGGGCTTCGCCCAAGCAATGCGAAAACTAATCTAGAGGAGCACCGGTGGAACGGGTAGCACGTGGTCTTAATTTCTGCCAAAACCCTAGCTATTCCACCAGTATATATAGGAGGAGAGGATAGGAGAGGCAGCCAAGGGCCTCTTGGTTCGGCCGAATAGGAGGGTGGAATCCTATTCCACCTCCAATCCTAGTTGGAGTAGGATTGCCTCCTATTGGCTGATTTTCACTTTTTTCCTTAGCCTTTTTCCCTTGCTGTGCCATGGGACTTTTGTGGCTGATTTACCAGCCCACTAAGGGCTGGTTAATACTCTCCCACAGCCCATGGTCCCTCTAGGGTCGAAATACCCCTCCCGGAGGTCTCCCGGTACACTACCGACACTCCCGGTACACTACCGATGAGCCTAAAAGTTTTCCGGCGACCAAACTAGGACTTCCTATATATGAATCTTTACCTTTGGACCATTACGGAGATCCTCGTGACTTCCGAGATCTCATCCGGGACTCAGAACAACCTTCGGTCACCACCATACATAACTCTATACTACCGAAACGTCACCGAACCTTAAGTGTGCAGACCCTGCGGGTTCGAGAACTATGTAGACATGACCGAGATACCTCTACGGTCAATAACCACTGGCGGGACCTGGATGTCCACATTGGTTCCTACATATTCTACGAAGATCTTTATCGGTCGAACCTCTATGTCAAGGATTCAGTTAATCCCGTATAACAATCCCTTTGTTGTTCTTCGGTATGTCACTTGCCCGAGATTCGATCGTCGGTATCTCCATTCCTAGTTCAACCTCGTTACTGGAAACTCTCTTTACTCGTTCCATAATACAAGATCCTGCAACTAACAATTAGTCACATTGCTTGCAAGGATTATTGTGATGTTGCATTACCGAGTGCGCCCCGAGATACCCCTCCGTCCCACGGAGTAACAAATCCCAGTCTCGATCCATGCCAACTCAACAGATACCATCGGAGATACCTGTAGAGCACCTTTATAGTCACCCAGTTACGTTGTGATGTTTGATACACACAAGGAACTCCTCCGATGTCTGTGAATTGCATGATCTCATGGTCATAGGAACATATACTTGACATGCGGAAAAAGTAGCAATAAACTGACACGATCATATGCTACGTTTGTAGTTTGGGTCTTGTCCATCACATCACTCTCCCAATGATGTGATCCCGTTATCAAATGACATCACATGTCAATGTCTAGGAAACCCTGACCATTTTTGATCAACGAGCTAGTTCACTAGAGGCATACTAGGGACACAGTGTTGTCTATTTACCCACACATGCAATGTGTTTCCAATCAATGCAATTATAGCATGGATAATAAAAAATTATCATGAACAAGGAAATATAATAATAAACACTTTATATATTGCCTCTAGGGCATATTTCCAACATGGTGGAGTACTCACGCATCATCGGATAGGCAATGGAGTTGATATAGATGCCCTGCGTGATTGAAACCCCCTCCGGCAGATTACCGGAAAAGGCTCCAAGATTGGATCTCTCAGGAACGGAGGCTTCTGGCGGCGGAAAAGTAGTTGTGTGGCTCTCTTTGATGTTGGGGGAATATTTGGGAATTTATAGGCCAAATATTAGGGTTAGGAGACCTGCTAGGCGCGGCCAGGGGGCGCACCTAGCAGGCTTGTGGCTCCCTGGCAGGTTTCCCGCCGTGCACTCCAAGCCTGGTTGATTTGTTTCCTTCCAGAAAAATTCCTTCCGGAGGTTTTATTCCGTTTGGACTCCGTTTAATATTTCATATCTGCAAAACTCAAAAACAAGGAAAAAATAGAAACTGGCACTAGGCTCTAGATTAATAGGTTAGTCCCAAAAATAATACAAAATAGCATATTAATGCATATAAAACATCCAAAACAAACACTCCCTCCGTTCCTGAATATAGGGTGTATAGTTTTTGGCATGAAAATTAAAGAACGCATGTGGAGGGAAAATTTCACTAGTTTTGGGCGAGATTACACCTGACTATTTGACATCAGAAAATAGAGGAACTTGTGTGATATAAGGAAATTTAATCAAATCCCTAAAACAAATAATCAGACGAGTTGTGCAATGCAATACACCTTTTATTTTGTATTTTTTCTAAAAAATCTATACACCTTATATCAAGGAACGGAGGGAGTAATATAATAGCATGCAATCATCAAAAATTATAGATACGTTGGAGGCGTATAACTCGCTACCCCTACTTTGTCACGACACCGCAAGATTGAACCCAAAACCAAGCACTTCTCCCATTGCAAGAATTACCAATCCAATTGGCCAAACCAAACCAATAACTCGAAGAGACTTGCAAATATATGAAATCATGCATATAAGAATTCAGATAAGAACCAAATAATATTCATAGATAAGCTGATCATAAACCCACAATTGATCGGATCTCGACAAACACACCGCAAAAGAATATTACATCGGATAGATCCCCACGAAGATCATGGAGAACATGGTATTGAAGCACAAAGAGAGAGAAGAAGCCATCTAGGTACTAGCTATGGACTCGTAGGTCTACGGTGGACTACTCACGCATCATCGAAGGGGCAATGGAGTTGATGTAGATGCCCTCCATGATCGGATCCCCCTCCGGCAGATTATCGCAAAAGGCTCCAAGATTGGATCTCTCGAGAACGGAGGTTTATGGCGGCGGAAAAGTATTTGTGTGGCTCTTTTTGATATTGGGGGAATATTTGGAAATTTATAGACTGAAGATTAGGGTAGGAGACCTGCTGGAGGGCCACAAGCTTGCCAGGCGCGGCCAGGGGGTGGCCGCGCCCCCTGGCTTGTGGCCTCCTAGCAAGTCTCTTTCCTTCCCCTCGAAGTCTGGTAGATGTCTTCTAGTCCAAGAAAAATCAGCGCGAAGATTTTATTCTGTTTGGACTCCGTTTAATGTTCCTTATCTAAAATACTCAAAAAGAAGGAAAAAAATAAAAATTGGAACTAGGCTCTAGGTTAATAGGTTAGTCCCAAAAATAATATAAAATAGCATATTAATGCATATAAAACATCCAAAATAGATAATATAATAGCATGGAACAATCAAAAATTATAGATACGTTGGAGACGTATCAGGCGCGTCTCAGCAGTAGCAACCAGATCCAACATTGGATGGTACCATTCCATCATCTATGCGAAAAGCAGTGTCGGTTCCATGGGGGTCCCGACCGATGATGCACTGTTGGCTCGCTACCCCGTGGATGATATCCTAGAGTCGACACCTTGTGAGCTACACATGAAACTCAAGAACATATCCATGAAGGTGGCACACGACTTTGCTTTACCAAATGCACCTGAAGCACTCCTCCACGGCAATCCGATTCCACTTGGCTATGCTCCTGTTGGGTTGGATCAAGTTCTGTCGGGATATGATACACTAGAGCTTGATCACATTGGAGGTCAAGGGGAGCTGACACTAGGAGAATCCATACGTGGTATCATTGTGTGGAAAAAGGAATGCATCGTGTTTGCAAACTTGGTGCCAAGGCCACCGACTCCTCCTCCAAGTCTGTCGTGTCAGCACACTCCAACCCTCCCCGAGATGGAGCGTAGGGTGAGTCTGCCATATTCATCTCTACCGAGCCAGCCGAATCCATCCCACCCCGAGACAGAGCGCATGGCGAGTTCGCGATATCAACCTCCGCCATGTCAACATAGTCCATCCCACCCCGAGATGAAGCCTAGCGCGAATCATCCATGATATCGATATCTGTCGTCTCCAAAGCGGAAGAGAACACAAGATAAGAAACCTGAGCCTCCTACCAAAAATAAATTACCTTACGATATGATTGACGAGGAACTCGATGTACAAGTGGCTAGCGAATTGAGGCAGGTTTTGGACTGAAACTGCCCTGCCACCAAAGGAGAAACTACCCAACGAGTTCGTACAACACTTTATTGATGCAGCTAAACCGGCGGAGAAAAGGCTGGTATCATACTATGAACGTTTTATTACCAAGTCCTATGAATCTCGCAAAGGACAGAAGTCGAGCGGTAGCAATAAATGCAGGAAAACTGTTCCCCAGCTCGGAGAACAGCCCGTCCAATCGATTAGCCCGCTCAAGGTGAGTGCCAATAACGTGGTAATAACTGACGCTGATAGAGAGAATGCTAGATTGCTTGGTATCACCGTTGAACAACTCCTAGAGATCGAGGAATTTTCACTGTTGGATCCGAAGGAAATAGCATGACAATATGTCCCCGGGAAACCTCTGGTCAGACCTGACGACGAGAAGCTTCCAACAACGCAAATATACAAATTGCATGACTAGTACATGAGAGAATTAAAGGACGGGTGAGCTAGCCTCATGGTGAAAGTCGAGAAAGAGTAGTTCATCCATGAAAAAGATTTGTGGATTGAAAATGAAGAATTTTTTCACTTATTCAATCAAAAAGCACTCGACAAGTCTATCGGCAATTGCTATTGTCTGTAAGTGATTTCTTTCTCTAATTTAAGTCTCTAGCTCAGCTCCTTCGTTGCATGTTATTATACTCACTATATTCTTTTGTGTGGTATTATGCAGAATGAAGATTTTGAATTGGAAAGAGCTGGAGTCTATGGCATTGGGTTCGTTGACCCAAATACCGTTAATGAAGAAGTGTTGAGAAGGAACCCTAAAGACATGGAGAAAATGCTTATAAGGTTTTTCAAGGCCATAAAGTACAAAGCAGAAATACTTGGAACTTGGAACTTCTAGTGAGTGTTACTCTCTTGTACTACAAATCCTATTTTTTCTTTTATATATATATATACTCGATGTTAAGTGTAGTTGATGAGTTATGCATGCCCACTTATCCAAACGTGTGCGCATCTACCACTGGATCCTTCTCATCATTAGAGTTCACAATGTAACTGTTGAAGTACTGGACTCGCTAAGTATAGACCCTGAAGATTACATCAGCTTGCATTCGTTGCTCGGAAGGTAATTTCAATCATTGACACACTATATCGGTTTCTTTATTAGTTCATTTCCTGATATCAAGTAATTAATAACTCCTTTATTCATTTTGTTTGTCGGGCAGGGTTTCAAAACGTTTCATCAAAGAGGTCACCGGTGAATGGAAACCAGAGTTGAGATGGCGAAAGCGAAGGGTAATTAAGTAGTACTAGCTACGTCCGCGCATCTCTTTAATTCTAGTTTCAATCCCATTGTCATGCTTCATTATTATCTAATTGAATTCTATTCTCGTAAAGTGCATGAGGCAGGCACAGGGGACTGAACTATGTGCATATTATGTTTGCGAGAACATTCGCTTTATGATCGAAAGCAACAAGAGTGCAAGAGATCTTTGGGTACGTAAACACCATTAATATATTTTTATCATGATCTAATACATATACACACAACTAACATGCATATTCATATTGATCTCCTAATTTATATATAGATGACGCCGACGCGGGATCAGCTCCTACCAACGGACCGCATACGAGCAATTCAAGAGGAAATTGCGGGATTTTTGCTTCAGCGGGTCATATCTCCCGATGGATGTGCAAATTCTCATACAATTCAAATTGGGTATGAGAAATTGTATATACTATCATTCAAATTGGGTATGAGAAATTGTATACTATATCACCCGGTCCGCAAATGATGTGCAAATTGTATGAGAGATTGTATATACCAAATTGTATATATATGTGTGTATGCATGTGGTCGTACAAGAAATTCTATCATATATGATTGCTTGTATGAGAAATTTTATGATATATCATCGGTTGTACGAGAAATTTTATTATATATGCATAACGTGTATAGTGTGTAGTAGCGTAAAATATGTTTGAAATGAAAAAGAATTAAATGGAAAACACAAAATGAAAAGGACAAATAAACAATAAACATTAAACCCCTAATGAACACCTAGACCCTAAACCCCTAAGCCTTTAGTCCCGGTTGGTGTTACCAACCGGGACCAAAGGTCCCAATGCCCTGGCGCGTGCTGCCGGCCATGTGGCTAGAGTTTAGTCCCGGTTCATAGCCAATCGGGACTAAAGGCCTGGACCCTTTAGTCTCTATACTTTAGTCCCGGTTGGGAAACCTGGACTAAAGGCCCTTCCCAACCGGGACTAATGGCCTGTTTTCTACTAGTGTAGACATGCGAAGAACAATCCGTGAGGGAGGAGGCACACCTCGGAGCCGCATGTCGGGTGCTTTCGCCTACCACCACGCTTCCACACGCATAGGAGGGGCCACCGCAAGACCTGCGGCATTGCTACCTCCTCCAGGTACCCCGTCGTGTCTAACCCTGAAATAGTCGACCGACGGATCTAGCCCTTTGACTTTTGTCGGACGAGGTTTGACAGATGGACCTTTTCCCCGGTTTGTCATAGCCAAGCCCATAGCTACACCCCTGAACATGGTTCGGGCCCAACCCACCCCAAGATTCCCTTCATGTCGGCCCGACGTGGCCGTTTCCCCCCTCCGTGACATGGCGACAGCAACGCCCGTGAGGGGGGCACACCCCGAAACCACGTGTCGGGCGCTTTCGACTACCACCACGCTTCCACATGCATAAGAGGGCCCATCGCAAGACCTAGCGGCATTTCTACCCCCCCCCCCGCCGCCCCAGGCACCCCGTCCCGTCTAACCCTGAAATAGTCGGTCGACGGATCTAGCCCTTTGACTTTCGTCGGACGGGGTTTGACCGATGGGCTTTTCACCGGCTGTCATAGCCCAGCCCATAGCTACACCCCCAAACACGGTCCGGGCACAACCCACCCCAAGATTTCCTCTATGCCGACCAGACATGGTTGTTTCCCCCTTTGTGACATGGGGGCAGCGACGCCCATGAGGGTAGGGCACACCCGGAGCCGCCTGTCGGGTGCTTTCGCCTACCATCACGCTTCCACATGCATAGGAGGGCCCACCACAAGACCTGGTGGCATTGCTACCCCCCAGGTACCCCCGTTCCGTCTAACCCTGATTCCCTCCGTGTCGGTCGTTTCCCCCCTCTATGACACGGCGGCAGCGACGTTCGTGTGGGGGGGGCAATGGATATATAATTGAGGTATGCTTTTTTGTTTAGATAAGGCACATTTAATTTTTGAAAAAAAAGACAAATAAATAAAAATAGAAAATAAATAAAATAGGGAAATTCAGCACAAAATCTATGCCGACGATGCCCTAGATCGATGAGGTGGCATAGGACGTGGATCGATGACATGGCAGAGGCCATGGGCCAGGCCTATGCCGACGGCTAGGTCGTCGGCATACCTATGCCACCCCATGGACCGCCGGCGGGCTCGGATCGATGACGTGGAGAGGATGCAGATCGATGACGTCGGCATAGCTATGCCGACGGCCCCATTAGCTCCGTCGGAGTAGGACTGACATCGTCAAACGATCGTTGCTAACCGTGTAGCCGGGGCCACGGCTATGCCGATGGCTAGACATATGCCGATGACCACCGTAGGCGTACAACCAGTGCTCCCGACGGCCATGATATGTCGTTGGCCCCCGTCGGCATAGGTGGACATATGCCGATGGCTTTACGATGCCTACGGTTTGACCTAGACCGTCGGGATATATCCATGTGTGCCGACTGGGGCCGTTGGCATAGATATGGCCGTCGACAATTAAGCAAATTCTGGTAGTGAAGGACTGAAGCTTAGCTCTAGTACAAACTTCAGACTTCAAGTTCAACCTCAACCTGTTAGGTTGAGCAGTTAGGTTTCACGACAGAGGTGCGGACATGGCAGCAACAATCACCCTCCCTTTCGCTACGAAGCTTAGTTTCACGGCAGCGTCGAGCGCGAGCAATGGTGACGGTGAGCTAACAGCGACGGAGTTTGACGTGTTTTTTTCCTTATGAGATTAGGCTTTGTTTATGGGTCGCACAGTTTTAGGCATTGCTGGGTGCTTGCCACGTTCGAACTTCGTGCCATCGGATGAGGCATCGATGGACGCTAGACATCGACATCCCTCTACAGTAGTTGATGCTACGTTAGAGGATCTCGTTCCCAATTTGGTTAATGAATCAAATGGCGTGTGCTACAGTTATATGAACTAAATGATGGTTACATTATTTTGCAATGTGGACACATAAAAGAAAAATTAAGTGATCAAACAACAGAAGGTGATAATCTTATTACCTAAAAAGGCTATTGCCGAAGGTGATAATATTATTCAGTAGGATATTATACATTTAGATGGCTTCTGAAAGTAAAAATTTGATTGAACTCGTTTATCGACAAAAAAGGTAGTATTGTACACTTAGTGCGGCATATTGAGTTGCAGGGCATGGGTAGGGGTGAGGACGATTCCCCCTCTGTTATTCACAACTTTTCTTATATAATAAACTCACATACAAGTTATCATAAATAACCACACACAAAATCAGTTCACAAAGAGCAAGCCTTAAAGTATACAATTAAGTTGTACTAAGATCTGCATATACTAACGGCCATCAACTATTGTGATACTGCATTCACAGAGTTTGTTGTAATCTCCCTTCCTTCTTCGTCTGCACAAGTACTTAGAGCAAAATATGCAGGTTGTTTTGGAGCTGGAAGCGGTGCGCTTTCGTTCTCTAACATAAACATAACAGATGACAAAAGTGGCCTATCCCTAGCACGGTCCTGAACACACAAGAGTCCCACATGAATACAGCGCAGAACTTCATGAAGTCGGCAACTTGCAACAAAGAAAGAGTCCACAAGTTCAATTATGTTTCTATCTTCCCACAATCTCCATGCCTGAGCAATAGAATGAGGTCAACATCAAGTTACTAACTTTTCTGCTAGGAAAGGAGGGAGCGGGAGATTAAAAATATCTTGTAATCATACTTACATAAGTGATAAGGCTAGAAAAGTTTGTTATGAGATGAGTTGAATTGATCTTCAAGCCACTGATAATCTCTAAGAGAAGAACGTCGAAGCTATATGTGTCCGATTTTACAAAAAATGCACCTCCCATTGCATATTCAGGCGACATGTAACCACTGTTTAAACATTAAACAAGTCAAGGAATCCCTATGAGGAATCCTCAAAAGAAACTATACCAAACCATAAACTAGCAATGTCAAGGTATGTTGGCAAACCAATTACTTACTATGTCCCAACAACCCGAGTAGTGTTTGCTTGGTTTTGGTTTGTACCGAGAATTCTTGCCATACCTCAGTCTGAAATTTTGGGAGCCATTTCTGTGTCTAGCAAGATGTTGTGTGCTTTGAGATCTCGGTGAATTATTGTTAGTCTTGAATCTCGATGGAGATAAAGAAGACCTCTTGCTATCCCTTTAATTATTTTGAACCGTGTCAACCAATCAAGCGCATGTTTCCGTGAAGCATCTTTGATGTTTAATATAAGATGAAGCTTGTCAACATGAATAGCACTTTGCTTAATTTAAATATTTTTCAAATGTGCATTCAACAAAAGAGAAAAGGGATATACCAATAAGAAAAACATCCAGACTTTTGTTTGGTAAGTATTCATAGATCAGTGACTTCTCGTCTTCATGAATGCACGACCCAAGAAGTCCGACTAGGTTCTTGTGCTGCAGCTTGGCAATTAGAATTACTTCATTTTTGAACTCCACTCACTACAAGAAATATGCTATCTTGTGACCTTCACTATTGGTCACTGAATGGTCAATGTTTTCCGTTTGTGACCTTTTTGTGATCAAAAACTCATGGTCAAAAGCTGACCGTCAAGAATGAAAATTAAGGATCTTTCTTCTGAAAAGGTCGTAGACATTTACGACTAAAAAAAGGTCGTAGGTTCTATGACCAATCATTTTCGTCGTTAGAAGTCTGCCCACACCACGTCAGATCCATCGTGACAAGCTGACGTGGCAGAATTATGACCAAATGAAAAGGTCGTAAATTAGAATCAGCCCGGTCCATTCCGACCGTCTACATGGGCCTGGCCCAATAATTCAGCCCATTTAATGTTTTTTCTCTCTTTATTTTGCTTAGCTGCATGGGCCTGGCCCAATAATTTGGGCTTCTTTATTTTCTTTGTGTCATCCACTTATTTGGGCATTGGCCTTACTAGATTTATTTTTGTTTTTGTTCTAGAACTTGGTTTCATTTTATTTGTTGGGCCTTTTTAGCACAGTTATTTCTCCAGTATTAAATCCAACACTATTTCATATTCAAATCAAGAAAATTGCAAGTTGAATTAAAATCATCCATCATATAACATCATATAATACATCTCCCAGATTTACATAACAGAATAAGTCATCTAATGAATACATTTCCTTACACAGGAATATAACATAATTGCACAATAGAACAATGGCACATCTGCTACTGTTGGGTATTGTCCCAACAATACAATGGACTTCATTCCACTCTCCTATGAGACATGCTCAAGATGCGACAACTTGTCATCCTACAAGAACATTACACAGCACATGAATCAATGAAAAGGAAAGAAATATAAAAAATATTAGAAATAAAAAGATTTGTGTTCATCCTGAAGATGATGTTAAAAATCCTTCGTATCACAAATGATTTATATCTTGTATTGCAACAAAATATAACCACAAGTCAATTGTGTCTACAAATATTTTGTGTTGAGAAGAAAGAATCCAGAGAATGTAAATTTTTCAACGAAAGATGTATTTCTAAGTCTGCAACCTATTGTATATGCACATATATATGTACTCCGAATGCAACCTTTTCTTGCTGCCATGAATGAAAGCTTTTGTTAATTGAAAAGTGCGTTGTTATTGTATCTATCACAACTGCAAATTGGAAGCATTTTATTTACTTCTGAATTTTTCCAAATCTATAAAAATCAGAAAACATTGATTATGTGAGATAGTGAATCAAAAGATTACTTTGACACGGCCTAACTACACATATTTGTAATAGAACATATACAACAAATAATTTTCCAGCAGAGTTCCATATCATAATTTCAGTTGGTATCATCTCCATCCAAAGTCCAAGCAACAATGCACATGCAACATTTTACGACACAAGGAGTGAAAAATAAGTGAAAATGAGGCACACGAAAAATACGTATCTTCTCCTAAAAGACTAAAAATACTAGGAACCCAACAAATCTGAAGTGTGTTTCAACAGGTGAAACACCATCAATCTGAAGTAAATTAAGCGAGAAGACATGCGAGATTCAATCAGCTGGCGCATGTATGTGCAGGTACCAATGGAAGAGTGTACCTGGATGTAGGGCGTGTAGAGGGAGAGCAGAAGCGCACACCTGAACTGTAGCTCGCCGATAACCATGTAGGCGAGCACCACCAACAATCATGTGTAACTAAGACCAAAATTTACAACAAACCAAAAATTAAAATACAAGTATTTGGCATCGCATAGCTAAAGAAATCATATAATGTGCAACCCTAACATTTGCAAAAATGAAGCTAGGTTCTCTCCGGTATTACTAGTCAGCTCACATTGTAAACATAACATTGGTTCGTCTTATATAACATAAAAGCTTAGAAATGGCGATCGACAGGTCCGAAAATGCAATATATAAGGCCAACTGCAATTGATAACTACAAGCCTATAGAAGCTCAAAGTGGCAGTAGCTAAAATACAAGCATTATTCAAAGGCAAACCATGACAATCATCAGTACTAGATTAAACTCAATGTTATGTCAAGTTAGTAGTAGCAGTAGCGGCAATGTAGTCGTAGCAGCAACAAGGTAGCAGCAGCAGCAAGGCATCAGCAGCAGCTGCTCCAAGGCATGGCGACAACAGCAGGAAGGCAACAACAGCAACAACAAACAAGAGCAGCTAGACAGGCATGAAAAGAAAAGCATGCATTGTTGACATGACCACACCTGGAACAGCAAGCAACACCATCTGTGCCAAGCATTTCTGCAAAGAGAAGAGCACATTTTAGTATGAGTGTTCAGAAGAGGAAACAATAACAGATTCAGGCCCATGGTATAGTGAACAAGAAGGAAGGAAAGAGGAACCGGAGAAGCTACTCACATATAGTACTATGTTTCTGGATAAAAAAAAGCTGCTCTACGAGAAACTAAGGTATATATATATATTCAGTCAAACCTTAATCTGACAGAAGGAAACCTTATTTTGACGGAAGAAAGAAGAAACTACTATTTTGGGGGAAATGATTTCAGATTTAAGCAAATCTATTTTGGCTTCTACTAGCAATATCAAACAATCACAAAAGTGCTACAGAATAGTCAGACACTCGGATTACCAGATTGTGGGGAAATGGGGTTCAGACTATAGAATAAAAACAGTTAAGCTAGAACATTTGTTTGAAATTTGATGCAAAGTTCTTCAGAAACGCATCAGCAACAAATTCACAATATCTTGCATGCCTGAATCAAACCACTGACTTAGCCAGCTGAAGCAAAGGACGTACATGTACGACAAGCTAACTACACAATCCATCAAGCTGCTTGGTAGCTAGCTAGATTTGCACATACGTACGTCATAGTTTCAGGCTGATTGAACTATGGTTCAAAAACCAACACTCCACCCCCTTGTCCATGTCCATGTCCATGTTGCCTCCTCTCCCCTGCACGAGCATCAGCAGCAGTAACACGGGGGTTGCGGCCCATGGAGGCATTGCTGAAACAATGGTTAATAGAATAGTTTACCTGACAAATCTGAACAGCCCTGACTGTGGCTGGCGCTCGTGGGAGCATCATCACATACGCACGAGCTGGGCATGAAACAGTGGTTATAACCTCGCCAACCTTCCCCCTCGCCACGCCGGGAGTGCCAGATCCACGGCGAAGAGGCGCCGGTCAGCTAGCATGGCGGACAGCCGAAGCGCGGGTCTTGCGGACGGGAGCAGAGGAGACGCATGCTCGCGGGTCCTACGGGAGGGATCATAGGCGACGCATGCTCGCGGGTCCTATGGGCGGGAGCACAGGCTACGCATGCTCGCGGGTCCTACGGGCGGGAGCACAGGCAACGCATGCTCGCGGGTCCTGCATCCTCCATGGCGTCCTCCCGTCCATGGCGTGCTTGATCTGGGAGGAGGGAGAGAAGACGAGGTGAGGAAGAGGGGGAGGGATGCGAGGAGGAGGAGTGGAGGGACTCGCCTGACTCGTCGTAGCAACGTCTGAGCCACTCCGGCGAATCAGTGGCAAAATCCCTAGCCGCGGGATTGGTTGTGCATGGCCGCAAGAGGACGCGCTCGTCGGATCTGGTCGGAGGAGATGGGGGAGCGGAGCGAGGTCATCACGTGGGTGTGCCGAGAGCCTCCTATGGCCACCGGAATCGGCCTGGATCGGCCGCCGCATGTGGCAGCAGCGACGGCGGCGGCTAGGAGTCGTGGGGAGAGAGGGGAGCTAGGTTTGTGTCCTCTTGTTACTTTTCTTCTCGTTCTTTTTTCTTTGGCAGGAGATGGAAATGCAGCATCCAATCACAAGCGAGGCCACGGATCCTTCTCATGGACTTTTTCATGACCGTCCACTCCTACTACGTCCAACGCTCCAATACCCTTCCCACATCCAACACTTATCTCTCTTTTTTCTTTTTTTTCTCAAAAATCTTGCACCAAAAACAATTTTCTTATAGTTTGGTCCCTAGTGATACTTGTTAAAATGATATAATATTATGCACAAGGGTGCATATTGGAATGACAAACAATGTTGCATAAGGAAGTTTTCATTTTCTTTGAACGGAAAATTCATTTTCCATTTTTCGAGTGTCCAAAATCAGTTTTTTTGAAGGACCTACCAAATATTCATTGCAAAACTAGACCAAATCATTTTTATAAAATATTACATATTTAATGCACAATTGACCAAAGGGTTGGGGCCAAAAGCTTTCGACACACCTCTAGTGAAAAAGACAAAACTTTATCGATTCAGTAGGAACCGAGACAAATTTGAACTAGAGGTGTCTCATAGTTTGCTCATGATTTTTTCCAAAAATCATTTCTAGGTACATAAGTACTCATTTAACCACATATACAACAAAAATTTGGCAAGATTCCACACCTAGCTATGAGCGGTCATGCCCGCCGTTTTGACCGCATTTTGAAACGAGCATAAGAAATTCAAAAAATCACAAAAAATCAAAACCTTCGCGTTGTGTTGTCATATGTGACCAAGTTACCAGGGAAAATAATAAACTTGTAATATGGTAATTATTTTAAAAATGTGTTCTCAGAAATGAGCTAT
Organism: Hordeum marinum; assembly: GCA_022496015.1. Lineage (NCBI taxonomy): Eukaryota > Viridiplantae > Streptophyta > Magnoliopsida > Poales > Poaceae > Hordeum > Hordeum marinum. The sequence goes on from CM039673.1 coordinate 513,443,000, forward strand.
CATGTGTGAAGATTCATGGCTTTCAAGCCAAATGATCAATCTTATGGCTACATTCATAGCATAGTTTGTTCAAATGATCTCATATTGTGCACAAGGGTGCATGTTGAAATGTAAAACAATGTTGTCGAAGGGAGTTTTCATTTTCTTTGCACAAAAAATTCATTTTCCTTTTTTCGAGTGCCCAAAATGAGTTTTTTGTGAAGGACCTACCAAATATTCGTTGCAAAATTGGACAAAATCATTTTTATAAATTATTAGGCCATATTTAGTACGCGAATGGAAAAATATTTGGGTTCCAAAAGCTTTCGATCCACCTCTAGTGAAAAAGATAAAACTCTACCAATTCAGTTGGAAGCGGGTCAAATTTGAACTACAGTTGTCTTATAGTTTGCTCTTTATTTTTTGTAAAAATCATTTCTAGTTACACAAGTATCTATTTAATCAGAAATACATGGTTTGGTGGCGATACGTTGAGGTTTGGATAGTGGCCGAGTGCCCCCAACTCTAGAGCACGTAAACTCGCATGCCCGTTGCGTGGTCACCGTGTGACCGTGGCGTTGCCAAGCATTCTGGACGGCCTAGGCATGTCTAGTGGGTTGGGCACTCCTTAGGTAGGTGCTAGGAATAAAATGACAATAGAATATTCTCACGAGGAGACCGAACTATGCTCAAACATGAATAAGCAAGCAAGTGTTTGATAAGCTGTACGGGAAATACACATGGACAATGGGCGTGAGTTTTTGCTGAGGATGATCATCTACTAAGAAGACTGTCTTCACAAATTTTCAGCTCAAATGGAGGAGCCTAGGTGGTACTTGCTTTGCAAAGTACCACACTGGACAGAAATATGAATGTTGAAGCTGGGCTCAAAATAATGAATGGATTGAGCTGAAATTTGGTGAACGATGGTTATCTCAGCATAGGAAAGCGTTGTAGAAAACTAGTATCATTTGGACATGCCAAAGTGGTACTTCCTTCACAATGCTCTTCTTTGGACAGAAACTTGGGAAAATAAGTGAGAGAAACTGGATAAATGAAATGATCTCAATTTTGGTGTAGATAAGTCACATAGGTATGGTCATGCCCTGGTAAATTTTTACAAATAATTAAGCAATATATAATATAGTTGCTTCACAAAGCTTCTCTCTGGATAGAAATTTTGGAAATTTTCTGAGAAAGATTTACTAGGAAAATTGAGCTGAATATTATCATGTGGCAATTATTTGGGTATGGAAGAGTGGCCAAAAAGTTTAAGGATAATAGGAGGGGTCTAGATAGCACTTGCTTTGCAATGTGCCAATCTGGCCATAAAATAGAAATTGAACCTGGACTCACATAGTTGATTTTATGGAGCTGCAATTTGGAGGAGGGTGATAATGTGGGCATATGAAGTCACTGTATAAATTTCATGCCAGTTGGATATATAAAAATGGTACTTCCTTCACAATGTTGTCAAGTGAACAGAAAATTGGGAAAAATATTGAGGGAAAGTGGTTAAATTAAATGAGCTAAAATTTGGTGGAGGGAGGTTCTATGGGCGCGGTCATGTCCTGGTAAATTTGCAGTAATTATAAAGCAATATAAAATATAGTTGCTTCACAAACTGAAGATATTACCAGAAACAAAGATTGGATGATGAGCTCTCATGGCTTGTTAGATGGGGCTAATGTTTTTTGGAGAGCTATGATATGGGCACACAGAAGATGTGGAAAAAATTCAAATCACTAGGATATGCATAGCTAGTAACTTTGGAAATTTGTCGAGGAAGATTTACGGGGCAAATGGAACAGAATTTTGTCATGACGCAATGATTTGGATAGGAAAGAGTGCCCAAAAATTTGAGGGCAATCAAGAATATATAAATATCACTTCCTTCGCAAAGTGCTATTCTGAATAGAATAGGAAAATGAATATTGTTGAATTATTTTTGAACTAGGCAAGGAAGTTTTTTGACATATTTGACGAATATATAATCCAAAGAATTTATGAGAATTTTTTGGGAATAACAGAAATATAGGTTGCTTCACAACCTAGGGCAAAAATTGACACATGGACATGACACATAGGCAAAACTGACGAGGTGGCACCTAGTTATCGCAACCCACCACAATTTATAAGGTTATGACCATCTATATTGGTCGTGATCAGCTAGAAATAAGGCAGCGGACCAGTGTTGTCTGCTTTACGACCATTTCGTGTAAGAAAATTATGACATTTCTGACCAAAATGGTCGTTATAGTTGAGGGTTTGGAGACCTCCAAACAGCTTACGACCAATTGGTCTCAAATGGTCGTAGATTTACGACCATTTCTTCTAGGGTCACTGACAGAAGGTCACAAGTTGACATATTTCTTATAGTGACCATACCTTGTCCGGAGCTCTGACTAAGCCTTTTTACAACAACCTCATTTCCACCTTCCAGTGTGCCCTACATGAGCGTATATTTTTCACTTGAACAAGTTCGAAACCGGTTTATTACTTCTAAAGATACATTTTCACAAAAAGAGGTAGCCCCTCCATCCCAAAGTTGTACTAAATCAACGACACTTATTTTGGGGTGGAGGGACTATTATTTAGCCCCTTTTAATTCTGACCCCACAAGATATTATTCAACTCTAAAAAATTTTCCGTTATGCCATTGATTATCAAACTAGTGCAAATCACCACCTCAACCAAACCATGCTGATTTTGGACTATGCGGCATCAACATGGACATATATTTTAGTAACACCATATTACTAATAGGTGAACCCCACTAACCAATTTCTCTCAACATGCAACCATGCATAGGAAATCTCCGACCTCAACATGGAACTATGCATGGAAAAAATGCTCCATTTATTATGCTTCTTATCTTCAATAACCTAATCCTCTATATTACTAAAAAGGTGATCCCCATTAACCTATTTCTCTCGATAATTTTATAGTTTGATAAAAAAATGATTTAGGAATTACGAGTGTTTTAGGAGTCAGACAACAATTGAAATGTAAAATATGTTTGTTTGGTCTTCTATCAAAACACATTCTAATAACCACAATCTATTACCTTGTAAACATTGCCGAAACCTCCCCGTCCAAGCAACTTGGAATCAGCGAAACAATTTGTTGCTAAAAGGACGTCTCCAGCTAACAAATGGAAATTATGTATGTTTGCCTTCCAGATTGTTGGATGTGCTAAAGTATCCTTGCCACAGTTTCTTCCGCTTTTCCTTCTTTTGCAATTTGCCTGCTTGTTAAGACATCATTTTTTTCTTAACATTTACACTAGTGTCATGTATAAAAACAAGAGGACATTTGTTACTCTACCTATGTACTTGTACATCCATACAAGGCATGTGCATGTTAGTAGCAGTAGGCATACTATAATCGGGATTATAATCTTTACTGGACTGATCTCCTTATAAACTGCAGAAATGCAACACCAAAAATTTGGAATTTATTTGAATAAATACCATGATGGGTATGTGCAACTAAACTAAGTGCCTACACTAATATAATCTAGCTAACTGGGCAACCACGGTTTGTGATAAATTAAAGATTTGATCATTTTAAAAGAGTATTTATGCTCGTGTCGAAACTACCCCTCCAAATTAAATAATTACTATTTGTCTAGTGTGAGGTCATGGAAGTAACTAGCTATTTCCTTATGGAAAAGCTAAGACATGAAATCTGAAAAGAATTGTAAATGCATTTGAAACTGAAGGCTTGGCAAAATGGAAAATTATATATATTGTATTTGTAAATAATGTTGAAAGGAATTGCCAGTTTGTAAAGTATGTTCCATATTACTCTCTCCAATTATTGAAAATGTGACGTTTTGGATATGTAACTTCTAAATTTAGTTGTTGATACCATTAAAAAATAGATTATGTCAACAATGGTATGCTTAAATTTTGCCCAGACATTACGTCTACAATATTATAATCTTGTTGGGTTTGGTAAATATATGAAAGTAGGAAAACAATGTTCACATTTTGATTACCGTGTCATCATTCAAGTATCAGGTCAAGGTGATGGGCAAATTAGATGGACACACTTGAATGACTAGTCATAAGCAGTACTGTAATATAGCTAATACAACATTTTATAAGCTAGGTATTTTCATGAGAAATCATATGTCCATAGACTCCCTTTGTAAATATTGGTGTTAATTTGAAGGGTACATGCTAATTACTTGGTAGAAAGGAGGGCATGGAACAATACCAGGAGAATCAGCAAGTCGTAAGTACAGGCTCTCAACGCCATCAGTTAGCTTCCAAATGTCGACAAGCTCCCCTGACCATACCAAGCACCTTGACATGTCAGCCATACCTATGGCCCTGGTCAAGTTAGCATAAGCGTAAGCTGCGCATGAGCAGTTGCGTCTGCACTCAGCCTCGCACTCATCGAAGCTTCTGTTACGAATATGCAAGCATTTGTCAGGAACTTTCATCCCAGGCAAGGCCACGAAACCACTTTGATTGTCGCATTTCAACGCTTGCTTTCTCCGACATCCTTTAGAAAATATTGTATCATCGACAATCTCAAATCCCTCAAGACATTGGCAAGCTGGGACAATTTGAGTCAAGTCACAATAACTAAATGGGCCACACGAGGCATAAAGCTCGCATGCAGCATTGGGGAGTCCATTACCGATGAGTGCCCATGATGAGGAGTGATTGTTCCATGCTAGAGACTTGTACTTGCCACTGTAATCAAGGGTGACGCACGTGTACACTGAGTTGTCGGAGATTGTGTACGTGAGGTAGAACTCGTCTCCAGAGTTTAGAATTGTCTGGTAAATGATGGAGCTAGTGTTGGTCATATATACGCCACCGGACACCAACACACTGTCCCAGATAGGGAAGCGGTAGTATGGCCTGGTTTTGTTCCAAGTGACAAGCTGAAGGACCGAGGAGCTAGGGTCGCCACTGAATGAGAAGTCCCCAGAAGATGGATCATCCAGGCCCTTCCAAGCAACAAGTCACGTTGTGGCTTGTGCCTTGTGGCTCACCAAAAGCCTCATGCCTGCAAGTATTGTGTCGGCTGGGTGATCAAAACTCTGCCATATTTAAGTTTCACTTGGCAACCGGAGAACAAAATTCCCAGAATTGCTTAGCTCTGCATAAGCTCCCGGTGCTCCGGCGGTGTTATTGCTTGGTGTCATCCAAACATTCTGGCCTCTGGAGTCAAACAATACCATTTGAGAATTGTTGGTGACGATGAGCTTCACAGACGAAGGGGTGGTGATTGGGTTGTCTCGGTTGGCGACCCACATGACGGTGCGTGGTCCGGGAAGGCTATGGTACCATATGCCAAGGTAAAAGCTCTTGTTGGAGGTTGTCGGGGAGAAGAAGCCAAGAGCGAAATCTCCACTCTTGGAGACGAGAGTGTGGCCATGGGTGAGTGGCTTTGCTTGTGTGAGCTGGTCATCCGATTTGCACAAAGGCCTCAAGAATAGGAGAAAGAAGATGGGGATGCAATGCATAGCCATTAGGCTACCTCCTGCATCTGGTTGTGCCCAGGACGAAAGTGTGTCACCGATATAAATGAAAGATGGCAGAATCTTGAAATGATAGGGAAAAAAGGCATAGCTGGGCAGACTAGTGATGAATTGATGATATAGATAAAGAAATCAAGGTCGACTAGACCATAGCATATATAGATGACTGGCCAGGCTGAAAAGATCTCCAAACGGCATTGAACGCGCTAGGCTCGGCCCCCGCATCGCCCCCCGTTCGGGCGACTCGGGCGGCACCCTAACTCTAGCCGCCGCCGGACCCAAGACCCCCTCCTTCCCCTCCTCCCGCTACCGCCGAAGGACGCCGCTGGCCTGCGCCCGGTGGCCGACGGCGATGGCGGGGGTCCTTCCTCTCTCCCGCGTGTTAGAGGTGGCGGGGCCCCCACGTGCGTGGAGGCACGGCCGATCTTGCGGAGCGGCGGCGATGGCTGCACCGGCGACGGCGGTTGCCAGCCCTGCCTCGGAAGGCGGAAGATGCAGGCACGATGGGTTGCCCGGTCACGAACGGCTGCGTGCGGCGGATGTCCTGGTTCCGGCGGTGGCGTCATGTGATCTATGATGCGAGGCGCGTCATCTAGCTCTGGATCGGCGCGGCGTCGAGGGCCTGGTGGACTGCTCGGCGGCACCTCCGGGCAGATCTGTTCTGGCTGGTGCAGCCGGCGGTGGTGGTCATCTTCTGCGTCGGAGGTGACCGGCCAGAGGCTAGGTGGTCGGATCTCGAGATCCCTCATCTAGTCCCGGCTGCGAGTTGGGAAGATAGAGTTGCCGGTGAAAACCGAGCCGACGACAGGCGATGGCGGCATTCTATGCCGTTACCTTGATGAAGGCATCATCGTGTAACTTCTATCGACCCACTCGTGCTGCTCCGGGGGAAACCCTAGTATCTGGTGTTCCAGATCGGACAATGGCGGCATTACGGTGTCGTTTCTCTCTTGGGAGCATCGTTTGTGGAGCAGCGCTGGAGGACAGAGGCAAGAGGCAGAGCGGCTTCGTCTTGAACGGAGCTTTGGTGGAGATGTCAAGTCATGCCTGGCCGACAGGTGCTACACTGTGTCATGCCTGGTCGGCAGGTGCTACACACGACAGATCTTCCAGAGTCTGCGCGTCGGGATGGACGAGCGCAGGGCGATGGAGTCGTTGGGCGCCGTGGTGGCGTCGACGGATGGCCGGACTGGCAAGGATGATGTGGATTTCTCTCTTGAAGATGGGACAACGGTTCGATGATGATGGTGGCTTCTAAAACGTGTGCATGTGGTGTACACTTTAAGTCTGTGTAGCGACCCGACCTGAAAGGCCAAGTCTCCGGTGTTTTCCGTACCATCCCAAGATCATGCTGGTACACACACGGTACATCAATGTATATATCAAAGGGAAATCACACAGCATTATATTAATCGCAATCTCATATAGAGTCCTTTATTACAATAAAAATTACAATAAAGTGGCTAAAGGCCAACTCATGAGAATATCTAAATCTTGCGGAAGCGTCGAAGGTAGATGAGTCCATCTGACTCCAAGGGCATCTCACTGAGCATAGAACGTGTCCTCACTCCTGGTCGGAAAAATACTCTGCAACATGATACGTTGCAGCCGTGTAGGTCGGCATATGGAATATGCCGGCCAAGTCACAAGAGAAGGGTGAAAAGATAATCATCTAGTCTATATGCTTATATGGCAGGTGGTGGTGTAAGTTTTGCGTAAAGCCAAGTTTTTCCTACATCGAAGGGGGTTAAGCAAAATATTACTAAGTTGGTTGATTAATGAGATGGTTCCACCAACCAATTCTCATACCCAAAATTATTAAATACCCACATCATCATATTATTTGTGTTGAGAGTTCCGGAAGTTCCAATTCCTTTGGCTCAAGTCGTCCATGACCGTGGACACGGCTAATCGATTAGGTTTAAGTACTCTGCAGAGTTTTGCACACGTTCCCCACAAGATTTGTTCGCCTCCGTTTGATTTCTCGCACTTCAGGGTGTTTGAGAAACGGATGACCAAAACATGGTCTTCCAAAGGGTTTCCCTGCGACTCTGACGATGCCCATCCTTTCCTACCGTTCTTCTACCTCTCGTAGCACCGCCTGTCCAGAGTTACCACGATATCCAACCAAGCCAGAGCCCATAATGACTTGTGGCTGTGCAGGTAAGCCTTGGGTCTTGAAGCACCCATCCATCCCTTTTGTGCCTGGGTGGACCTTTCCGCGTGAATACTGGCCATCTCCAGCATCACCTAGGCTAACCACTGGTTTCTCCAGGGCGCCGTTCAACCATCATCCACCCAGAGGTATGTTGAAAACTTGGAGTATTGAAATCTTGATCATTATGTAGGTCTTGAAATTATTAACTCTCTCAACTCTCATGATTCACACAACCAACCCCGTCTACTAATAGCATAGCAAAAGTAAAACAACGTTTCCCGGGGCCAATGTTGTAAAAGGGGTTGAGGAGGGGTACCTACCACATGATACTACTACAATGTAACCAAGTTTCCAACTAACCTATCTTGCATGCAACTGGGGAGATGGTAGAACTAATGCATATAAAACATGGGTAAAACATGATCAAAGTGACTTGCCTGATTGATGATCTTCGTACGTGAGTGACTCTAAGTAACAAGCTTCGCACTCCGGATAATCTAACGAAACAAACAATGCACTCAAATAAGCATACAACCAAAATAAGTACTCATAACATTCAGCAAAGAAGTACTAAACAAACAAGGCAAACAATGCACAAAAGTCTCTAGCAAGTAAAACACACAAAGTTTTGTTTTTCCAAAGGGGTTGATGAAAACACTTCTACATAATAAAACTATTTTGAAATAACAAGACAATTGTTGACAGCAAGGCAACAATAGAATATTTTACTATTAAAGTAAACAAAGTCACTTTAAGTTTGTTGGGAAAACTCTAGTAAAGTTTATAAAAGGTTTTGATAAACACTATATGAATCAACTATGGTTATACTAACAAGGGGAATGAAAACTAAACTTATTAATTTGTTAACAAAACATGTTCTTACAGAAAATAACTTACAAATAAATTTGTCTTAGAAAACAGAATTAATTATACAAAACTTATATGAAAACAAAACTATTACTAGTTAGTTGTTTTAATCAAATTATGCCTATTTGAAAAGAAGTTGTGAGTCCTATGTTAAATGAAATTAAATTAGGCAAATTTATATTTTTATTAACAGTAAGTGAAAACACTAAATGTTTACTAACAGAACCTAATAAACAAATAAAACCAAATTCTAAATCAAACTAATCAAAATTAAGTTTATAAAACTATATTATAATAATAAGCAGATTCTGTTTATAGCTCAAACACTATTAAAAATCATCCTAAAAATCCTCAAACTAAACATGGAGATAGTCCTAACCAATATCTAACAGTGACAAAAAGAATCATATCAAAATCTATTTTTAAACTCTAGTTATTCAGATTTGAAGATTTTGAGCAAATTTGATTAAATTCAAATTTTATAGTTCAAATTTGAAATTTAAAAGTACAGGGTGAAACTACATGAAAAAATGTGAGCTATTGCAAAAAGAATCAACTCAAAACACTAAACTGATTAAAAGATATAGCTAAAACAAATTTGGAATACATTCTGTTTTCTGAAAAACAAAACTGAAAAGAAAAACTAACGAACGGTCGACTAGGGTGACGTGGCGACCTGTGAGTGGCTGAGGTGGGTGTCCGAGCGGTGCTTCGGGCGGTCAACCGATCCTAAATGGAAAAATGTTCGGGAATAAGTGACTTCTAATCTGAGCCGTTGGGTTTGGATCGGAGGGAGGGAAATGCTCACGGTGTAAAGGTCGCCGGCGTGGAGAAACTCCGGCGAGTCCGAAAGTGGTGAACGCGACGGCGAGGCGTTCCGGTGGTCGGGGAGGACGAGGAAGTGGTCCGGGAGACGGCGACGGTTCTCCGGAGTCGATTGGTGGCGACGGCAAGGCGAATGGTGGTCGGGGTGGTGGCTATGGTCGACGGCGACTTCCGGTGGTGGTGGAACTCCGACGAGCAATCGACGACGTCTCGGTGAGAGAGAGAAGGGGGCTCGGGGGGGAAATGGATGCGGGGCAGTGGGGCTCTTATATAGGCGCTCGGGGGGTGCGGGGAGGAGAGAGGGGAGAGATCCGGTGAGGGGGGGAGCGACCGGCGTCGGGTCCGGCGCGCGCGGGGGAGGGAGAAGACGATGACCGTTCCGGGGCAACGGTCGGACGGGGTGGGACCCGGTGTCAGTGAGAGAGCGGGAGCGTTACTGCGCTCGGTCGGCCGACCGGTAACGGTTTCGGCTTTTAAAGCCGGTGGGCCGGCCCGTTTAATACCGGAAACGGTTACCGTTTCTTTTTAATAATTTACCAGAGACATTCAAAAGCTTTTAAAGCATTCTAATCGTTTGTAAATATAGGGGTATTATATATCAAAATTAACAGAATAATAAATGCTATTTAATGAACATTTCTATTCTGTCATTTGAACACTTTGAAAAAAATATTATTTCAGAAATGTCCTAATTGTTTTTAAATCCTTTTTGCAAATATTTTCAAAATAACTCCTGGTTATTATTGTTCAAATATATCACCAATTAGACCCTGGTGTGGAGTGTCATGTTACTCCTCTCTTATTTTGAACATTTAACCAAAATTTCAAATAGGGGAAGCAACATAGGGAAAAGTAGAAAGGACTTTCAGAAAAATCAGAAATGGCATTTCAACTAACACATACAATCAAGCAATGGTGATGATAGATGCATAGATATATTCATAACATTCCAAAATGGAATTTTGGGATGTTACAAACCTACCCACCTTAAGATGAATCTCGCCCTCGAGATTCGGGTTGGCTAGAAAATAGGTGCGGATGGTCTCTACGAAGATCTTCTTCGCGTTCCCAGGTGGCTTCTTCTTCGGTATGGTGACTCCACAAAACTTTACAGAACTTGATAATCTTGCTGCGGGTAACTCGGTTGGATGTCTCGATTATCTTGACAGGCTTCTCCTCATAAGTCAGATCACTTTCAAGCTGTATGGCCTCTAGGGGCACGGTGTCTCGCAAAGGGATGTCAACCATCTCAGCATGACATTTCTTCAGCTGGGAAACATGGAACACATTATGAACTTCGGACAATCCTTCTGGCAATTCCAGTTTGTATGCAACTTCGCCTCTGCGTTCAAGAATTTTGTAGGGGCCTATAAATCTAGGTGCTAGTTTTCCTTTAACACCAAATCTCTTGGTTCCTCGAAGCGGGGATACACGAAGATATGCTCTGTCTCCCACTTCATATGTCACTTCTTTGCGCTTGCTGTCAGCATAACTCTTCTGTCGAGATTGAGCTATCTTGAGTCTGTCACGAATCAACCTGACTTTCTCTTCCGAATCTTGAATAAGGTCGGGACCAAAAAGTTGTCGGTCTCCAACACCATCCCACGTCAGTGGTGTTCTGCACCTCCTTCCGTATAAAGCTTCGAAAGGGGCCATCTTTAGACTGGTTTGATAACTGTTGTTGTATGAGAATTCTGCGTAAGGCAAGTTATCATCCCAACTAGATCCATAATCTAGCGCACAAGCTCTCAACATGTCTTCCAGAATCTGGTTGACTCTCTCAGTCTGTCCATCTGTCTGCGGATGAAAAGCTGTACTAAACTCTAGCCTTGTACCCAAACTTTCATGTAACTGATGCCAAAACTTTGAAGTGAATTGTGTTCCTCTATCTGACACGATACTCCTCGGAACTCCATGCAGACATACGATCCTGGTCATATATATCTTGGCTAGCTTAGCACTGGTATAGGTGGTTTTCACTGGAATGAAGTGAGCTACCTTAGTCAAGCGATCTACCACTACCCAGATGGAATCATAACCTGAACGGGTCTTGGGTAATCCTGTGATGAAGTCCATACCAAGCTTTTCCCATTTCCACTCGGGTATCGGCAAAGGTTGGAGTAACCCTGCTGGTTTCTGATGTTCTGCCTTTACTCGCTGACAAACATCACATATCGCAACATGCTCTGCAATATCTTTCTTCATACCTGTCCACCAATAACTTTCCTTTAAATCCAGATACATCTTGGTGTTGCCTGGGTGTATCGAGTAAGGTGAATCGTGGGCTTCCTGAAGTATCAACTTCCTGAGCTCTGGGTCATTGGGCACATAGATTCGGTTCTCAAACCACAAAGTTCCGTGTTCATCCTCACGAAAACCTTTAGCTTTACCATCTTTCATTCTCTATTTAATCTCAGCTATCTCCTTGTCCGATTTCTGGGCTTCTCGAATTCTTTCGGTCAAGGTGGACTGAATTTCCAGTGTAGCAACATATCCTCTTGGAACTATCTCTAGCTTGAGCTCTCTGAGATCATCGACTAACTCTTGAGGTAATCCTCCAGCGGTGAGTGTGTTCACATAAGTTTTCCGACTCAAGGCATCGTCTACAACATTAGCCTTACCTGGATGGTAGTGTAATCTCATGTCATAGTCCTTGATTAACTCTAACCATCGTCTCTGTCTGAGGTTCAACTCTTTCTGCGTGAAGATATACTTCAGGCTCTTATGGTCGGTGTAAACATCACAACTATTTCCGATAAGGAAATGTCTCCAAGTCTTGAGTGCGTGCACTACGGCTGCTAACTCCAAGTCATGCGTGGCATAATTCAACTCATGAGGTCGTAGCTGTCTGGAAGCATAGGCTACAACTTTTCCATCCTGCATAAGTACTCCTCCAAGTCCTTGACGTGAAGCATCACAATAAACTTGGAAATCCTTCCGATTATCGGGCAAGATCAATACTGGGGCTGTGACCAAACGTTCCTTCAACTCTTGGAAACTGGCTTCACATTCCACAGTCCAAACATACTTGGATTCTTTCTTCAACAACTCTGTCATGGGCTTGGCAACCTTGGAGAAATTCTCAATGAATCTCCGGTAATATCCGGCAAGTCCAAGGAAACTGCGGATCTCCTTAACTGAGGTGGGTGACTTCCACTTGGTGACGGCTTCAACCTTAGCGGGGTCCACTGCTATTCCATCTCCGGAAATAACATGTCCAAGGAATCCGACTTCCGTCAACCAAAATTCACATTTGCTGAACTTGGCATATAACTGATGCTCTCTTAGCTTCTCCAGAACTAAACGCAGATGTTGCTTATGCTCTTCCTCGTTCTTGGAGAATATCAGAATGTCATCGATGAACACCACAACAAACTTGTCTAGGTATTCCATGAATACTTTGTTCATCAAATTCATGAAGTAGGCAGGAGCATTAGTCAATCCAAAAGACATGACCGTATACTCATACAAGCCATACCTCGTGGTGAAAGCTGTTTTGGGTATATCCTGTTCACGAATTTTCAACTGGTGATACCCTGATCGAAGATCGATCTTGGAGAATAATTTGGCTCCTACGAGCTGATCAAACAAATCATTAATCATCGGCAGAGGGTACTTGTTCTTGATAGTAACCTCGTTCAAGGCACGATAGTCAACTACCATTCTCATGGATTTATCCTTCTTCTCCACCAAAAGAACTGGGGCTCCCCAAGGTGAAGAACTTGGGCGAATATACCCCTTGTCCAATAACTCCTTGATTTGCTTCTTGATTTCCAACAGATCATTTGCGGGCATCCGATAGGGTCTCTTGGAAATTGGAGCTGTCCCTGGCTGTAGCTCTATTAAGAACTCAATCTCCCTATCTGGTGGCATTCCTGGTAATTCTTCCGGAAATACATCTGAAAAATCTTTTACCACAGGTACTTCCTCCTGAACAACTCCTGTGAGAGAATTTAACCGAGCACTCATACGTGTGCGTCGGGATACATACTTAATCCTCTTGTTCTCCGGGGTGGTGAGTGAAACAGACTTGCTAGGGCAATCAAGATTTCCTTCATACTTGGTCATCCAATCCATGCCTAGGATTACATCCAATCTTTGTGACTCTAAGACGATGAGGTCGGTGGGAAAAACATGGTTTCCTATATTGAGTTTCAAGGCATGGCATCCTATTCCAGCCAACATCATACCTCCTGGAGAACTAACCTTAATGGGCTGACTAAGGGTTTTGGTGGGCAAACCATACTTATCCACAACTACCCTTGATATGAATGAATGAGTTGCACCCGAATCAAAAAGTACTATAACAGGACGTGAATGCAATAAAAACTTACCAACCACAGTCTCGGGCTGATCATAGACTTCTTCCACATCGATGTGATTCACTTGAGCACGGGGAAACGGATTGGGCTTCTTGGCTGCGGAGTTGCCGTTGTTAGTGCCGTTTCCATTGCCTTGCTTGCTCTGGGGACACTCAGTAGCATAGTGCCCTGTCTTCTGGCACTTGAAACAGGTAATGTGACTCAGATCCTTCTGAGCAGGAACTTGACGGTGCTGGTTGTTGTTCCCATTCCCATTGTCACTCTTGAAGTTACCATGGTTGAGACGGTTGTTCCCATTTCCTCCATGATGGTGGCCTCCATGGTTATGCACAGTATGAGTGTGCTTTCCAAACTTACTGTTTCCTGATCCGGTATTCCCGGAGTACGGGGAGTAACGAGGCTTCTGATGAGCTCCAGAGTTGAACTTCCCCTGAGTGTACTTCCGCTTGCGGTTTTCAATCTGCTGCTGTTTACCTTCCAGAATAAGTGCCTTATCCACCAGCTCTTGGTAGTTGTTGAAATTAGCCACTACCAGCTGTATGCTCAACTCATCATTGAGTCCTTCCAGAAACTTTTCTTGCTTGGCCGCATCATCGGCCACATCTCCTGGGGCATAACGTGACAATGTGTTGAAGTCGTCCACATATTGGGCCACAGAGCGATTACCCTGGCGCAAGTTGCGAAACTCACGCTTCTTCAGACTCATGGCTCCAGCTGAAACATGAGCTGTGCGGAAAGCAAGCTTGAATTGCTCCCAAGTCACATCTGCAATAGGATAAGTGGTGGTGTAATTCTCCCACCATGATGCTGCTGGTCCTTCCAGTTGATGTGCGGCAAATCGCACTTTCTCAGCGTCAGTGCGTCCAGCGGTGACAAGTTCTCTCTCCATATTACGGAGCCAATCATCTGCCACAATGGGCTCAGTGCTGCTGGAGAAAGTTGGAGGGTTCAACCTCAGAAAACGGGTGAGATTGTCAGTCTGGGGTGGATGGTGATGATTATTGTTGTTCTGATTGTTGGTCTGATTCTGAATCAATAGTTGCATCAGTGCATTCTGTTGCTGAAGGAGTTGGGTGAGTTCCGGCGGAAAAGTGAAATCGGTCTCACGTCGTGGAGGCATCTTGCTGTTTTTCAGAGGGATGAGAATTAGAATAGAACAAGGGTCTAGAAGAAATTCACTACCCATATGCAATGCAACAAACATATCACACCAAACACTCATTCATTTATTCAATCAATGTCAAACAATGGAAATACAAATCTCAGACAACTAAGCATCGACCTACGCTTTAACGAATAAAAGATACATGGAGGGCATAACTAATGTTCTCCTCAAAAGTGCATAGTCGTAGGTCCTCCGGTGGTGCTTTCCTCATAGTCTTCATCGTCGCTGATGAAGGGTGCCATGTCTCCTTCGGGGTGAAGGTTTTCCCCCATGTCTAGCTGCTCCTCCAGAGTTGCGATGCGTGCATTCTGCTCATCAATCCTCTCTAGGAAGTCCTTCACTTCATGCTCGTGTTCATAGTTGGCCTCTCGCAGATCAGCTTCAAGGTCCAGCTCGCGATTCATCAGATTCTTGATAGTCTTCGTGTCAGCACGAACTCGAAGCTCCAGAGTCCTGATGTGAGTCTCCAAGGTCTGGATATAGGAAATAGTGGTGTCTGAAGTGGGAGGAGTTATGATGTTTCCAGTGGCATCTCTGCGACAAACCATGCTGAGTCCTGGTGAAATGGTTCCACCTCTGTATTCCTCCTGAATACGTCCAAGGGCACGATGAATGGCCATGTCTCTTCCAAGTATCCAACTGGGTGCCACGAACTTGAGGTCGATGGGTTCCTTCCGATTCCCAAAAGTCTTCCCTGGAATATGCACCTCGATCCTGTAGCGTCCATCTTGGGGAAATGACATGATAGGAATCCCGGTGATGCTCGGCAAAGCAATCCTTACGTCCTTGACGATCCTCATCAGCTCCTTACCAAAGGGCATCGTTGCGTCAGGCTGGCAAAACTCCGTGATCAACACTGGGATGAAGGTGGCCATCTATAAATTTTGAAATAATCGGAGAGGAGTCAGAAATGAATAGATGAGAGTATAAGATATTTAAAGACAAAGAGAAACAATCCTAAGGCTTTCCAATCCTAGAGGTTACGTCCTATGGTCAGCGTGTGCTCTGATACCATTTCTGTAGCGACCCGACCTGAAAGGCCAAGTCTCCGGTGTTTTCCGTACCATCCCAAGATCATGCTGGTACACACACGGTACATCAATGTATATATCAAAGGGAAATCACACAGCATTATATTAATCGCAATCTCATATAGAGTCCTTTATTACAATAAAAATTACAATAAAGTGGCTAAAGGCCAACTCATGAGAATATCTAAATCTTGCGGAAGTGTCGAAGGTAGATGAGTCCATCTGACTCCAAGGGCATCTCACTGAGCATAGAACGTGTCCTCACTCCTGGTCGGAAAAATACTCTGCAACATGATACGTTGCAGCCGTGTAGGTCAGCATATGGAATATGCCGGCAAAGTCACAAGAGAAGGGTGAAAAGATAATCATCTAGTCTATATGCTTATATGGCAGGTGGTGGTGTAAGTTTTGCGTAAAGCCAAGTTTTTCCTACATCGAAGGGGGTTAAGCAAAATATTACTAAGTTGGTTGATTAATGAGATGGTTCCACCAACCAATTCTCATACCCAAAATTATTAAATACCCACATCATCATATTATTTGTGTTGAGAGTTCCGGAAGTTCCAATTCCTTTGGCTCAAGTCGTCCATGACCGTGGACACGGCTAATCGATTAGGTTTAAGTACTCTGCAGAGTTTTGCACACGTTCCCCACAAGATTTGGTCGCCTCCGTTTGATTTCTCGCACTTCAGGGTGTTTGAGAAACGGATGACCAAAACATGGTCTTCCAAAGGGTTTCCCTGCGACTCTGACGATGCCCATCCTTTCCTACCGTTCTTCTACCTCTCGTAGCACCGCCTGTCCAGAGTTACCACGATATCCAACCAAGCCAGAGTCCATAATGACTTGTGGCTGTGCAGGTAAGCCTTGGGTCTTGAAGCACCCATCCATCCCTTTTGTGCCTGGGTGGACCTTTCCGCGTGAATACTGGCCATCTCCAGCATCACCTAGGCTAACCACTGGTTTCTCCAGGGCGCCGTTCAACCATCATCCACCCAGAGGTATGTTGAAAACTTGGAGTATTGAAATCTTGATCATTATGTAGGTCTTGAAATTATTAACTCTCTCAACTCTCATGATTCACACAACCAACCCCGTCTACTAATAGCATAGCAAAAGTAAAACAACGTTTCCCGGGGCCAATGTTGTAAAAGGGGTTGAGGAGGGGTACCTATCACATGATACTACTACAATGTAACCAAGTTTCCAACTAACCTATCTTGCATGCAACTGGGGAGATGGTAGAACTAATGCATATAAAACATGGGTAAAACATGATCAAAGTGACTTGCCTGATTGATGATCTTCGTACGTGAGTGACTCTAAGTAACAAGCTTCGCACTCCGGATAATCTAACGAAACAAACAATGCACTCAAATAAGCATACAACCAAAATAAGTACTCATAACATTCAGCAAAGACGTACTAAACAAACAAGGCAAACAATGCACAAAAGTCTCTAGCAAGTAAAACACACAAAGTTTTGTTTTTCCAAAGGGGATGATGAAAACACTTCTACATAATAAAACTATTTTGAAATAACAAGACAATTGTTGACAGCAAGGCAACAATAGAATATTTTACTATTAAAGTAAACAAAGTCACTTTAAGTTTGTTGGGAAAACTCTAGTAAAGTTTATAAAAGGTTTTGATAAACACTATATGAATCAACTATGGTTATACTAACAAGGGGAATGAAAACTAAACTTATTAATTTGTTAACAAAACATGTTCTTACAGAAAATAACTTACAAATAAATTTGTCTTAGAAAACAGAATTAATTATACAAAACTTATTTGAAAACAAAACTATTACTAGTTAGTTGTTTTAATCAAATTATGCCTATTTGAAAAGAAGTTGTGATTCCTATGTTAAATGAAATTAAATTAGGCAAATTTATATTTTTATTAACAGTAAGTGAAAACACTAAATGTTTACTAACAGAACCTAATAAACAAATAAAACCAAATTCTAAATCAAACTAATCAAAATTAAGTTTATAAAACTATATTATAATAATAAGCAGATTCTGTTTATAGCTAAAACACTATTAAAAATCATCCTAAAAATCCTCAAACTAAACATGGAGATAGTCCTAACCAATATCTAACAGTGACAAAAAGAATCATATCAAAATCTATTTTTAAACTCTAGTTATTCAGATTTGAAGATTTTGAGCAAATTTGATTAAATTCAAATTTTATAGTTCAAATTTGAAATTTAAAAGTACAGGGTGAAACTACATGAAAAATGTGAGCTATTGCAAAAAGAATCAACTCAAAACACTAAACTGATTAAAAGATATAGCTAAAACAAATTTGGAATACATTCTGTTTTCTGAAAAACAAAACTGAAAAGAAAAACTAACGAACGGTCGACTAGGGTGACGTGGCGACCTGTGAGTGGCTGAGGTGGGTGTCCGAGCGGTGCTTCGGGCGGTCAACCGATCCTAAACAGAAAACGGTTCGGGAATAAGTGACTTCTAACTGAGCCGTTGGGTTTGGATCGGAGGGAGGGAAATGCTCACGGTGTAAAGGTCGCCGGCGTGGAGAAACTCCGGCGAGTCCGGAAGTGGTGAACGCGACGGCGAGGCGTTCCGGTGGTCGGGGAGGACGAGGAAGTGGTCTGGGCGACGGCGACGGTTCTCCGGAGTCGATTGGTGGCGACGGCGAGGCGAATGGTGGTCGGGGTGGTGGCTACGGTCGACGGCGACTTCCGGTGGTGGTGGAACTCCGACGAGCAATCGACAGCGTCTCGGTGAGAGAGAGAAGGGGGCTCGGGGGGGAAATGGATGCGGGGCAGTGGGGCTCTTATATAGGCGCTCGGGGGGTGCGGGGAGGAGAGAGGGGAGAGATCCGGTGAGGGGGGGAGCGACCGGCGTCGGGTCCGGCGCGCGCGGGGGAGGGAGAAGACGATGACCGTTCCGGGGCAACGGTCGGACGGGGTGGGACCCGGTGTCAGTGAGAGAGCGGGAGCGTTAATGCGCTCGGTCGGCCGACCGGTAACGGTTTCGGCTTTTAAAGCCGGTGGGCCGGCCCGTTTAATACCGGAAACGGTTACCGTTTCTTTTTAATAATTTACCAGAGACATTCAAAAGCTTTTAAAGCATTCTAATCGTTTGTAAATATAGGGGTATTATATATCAAAATTAACAGAATAATAAATGCTATTTAATGAACATTTCTATTCTGTCATTTGAACACTTTGAAAAAAATATTATTTCAGAAATGTCCTAATTGTTTTTAAATCCTTTTTGCAAATATTTTCAAAATAACTCCTGGTTATTATTGTTCAAATATATCACCAATTAGACCCTGGTGTGGAGTGTCATGTTACTCCTCTCTTATTTTGAACATTTAACCAAAATTTCAAATAGGGGAAGCAACATAGGGAAAAGTAGAAAGGACTTTCAGAAAAATCAGAAATGGCATTTCAACTAACACATACAATCAAGCAATGGTGATGATAGATGCATAGCTATATTCATAACATTCCAAAATGGAATTTTGGGATGTTACAGTCTGTTGCACCGGTTATACATTCCGATACGTTATATGGATGGATCGGCAACGACATCGGTTATAGATATGAGGGAGTGAGAGTACTCCACATTATGAAGTTTGTAGGTGTGAGTGGAGGCTTCGGATGGCTTGATGTATGTTCTTGTCAGACCTTAATGGAATAATTAATAAAGATGGTTGCATGCATCAATTGATGCAGAGGCCTGAGATTTAACCTCCTTTTCCAAAAAAAACCCGGCATTGAACGCGTAAAGAAAAATCTTCACTACAAATCCTTGTTGGCATCACCGGGGATGCGAACGCTCTCGGACCAAGGCCATGGCCAGCCAAAAAAGGCTGACTGAGTCATGAGCTTCGCCCACACTGGAAGAGCGACGCGTGTGGTAAAGCCTTGTGTTGTTTCCTAATTCCGATCGAATTGTGCATGGAGTTATGAACAGGCATGAGTGGGCACAGAGGTAACACAATTTTGTTGGGACGGAGGTAATCTATATCAAAGAATTATAGAAATTGAGTTGAAGATATTAAAGTGACAAAGTCTCTATTTTGGGACTAATCGATAGCAACGACGAGGAAAACAACCCTTGCTTCAGGGACCTTTATTACTAGTACTGATGGTTGGACGACAGCAGGCAGCAAGTCTTCGTAGAGTTGAATAATGCCATACGCCCAAAGAACAGTTCAAACTTGAGTAGAGTGACAACTTGTGATCACGCGCTCATTGCTTCATGGGATAATGAAATACTTGATACCGTCGGAGCCGGTAGACTGTGTGGTCGTCATATACTATATCACTAATCTTTCTAGTATTAGATGACTCACAATCAATTGAGTTCTTTAATTGGGACTTGATCATTCTATTTTGATTGGGTCAACAATTTTTCATACCATCTCATCTAGTTTTTTATACAATACACTATGCTTTTCAATTTTTAAATCTTCACAACTAATTGAGGCTTTAATTTAGACTTTGATCATCCGATTTTGACCAGGTCAACAACTTTCAAGGAGATCTCCTGTTGAATTTTTTTAATTCTCTATGCCCCCTAATTTTAAAGCTGTTTTATTAGATTGAGGTATTCAATTTTAGATTTGGTTTACGATTTTGATCAGGCCAACTATTTTTCAAATCAGTCAACAACAATTGGCCTATAAAAACATACCAACCATCGCAGACTCCTATTATCCATAAAAAGCGTCACCATGTGATACTATAACAGGAATATGGTACATGCAACCGACGATGAAAAAATATCCCCATATAAATATGAATTGATTAGCAGATAACATAGATTCACACCGTGAAAAACCAACCAAATAACCGTATTATAAATAAACGTAAAACACACTCCATCGTCTGCCCCACCGGCAAAACTAAATACTCCATCCATTTCAAAATATAAGAGTTATTAGTTTTTTGGAAAGTCAGATTTCTTTAATTTTGACCAAGTTTAGAGCCAAAAATATCAACATCCACAATATTAAACAAAAAATATGAAAATTAATTTCATGATGAATCTAATAACACAAATTTAATATTTTGAATTTTGATATATTTCTCTATAAATTTGATCAAACTTAAAGAGGTTTGACTTCTTAAAAAAGTAATACACCATATATTTTGAAATACACAGTGAGTAAAGAAATTAAAAAAATATCAACAAATTAAAGGGCGCAGCAAAGCGCACACAACCCTTCTAGTTAACTCACTATGTGGTTTTGCTTCCGAGCAACTCACAAGATGCCTACAAATTAAGACATAATAGGATTGACCCGGGTTAATATGGTAAATTGCCTGAAAACCGATATTAATTTTTTTATGAAGATAAACCAGAGCAAAAACACATATAAGGGCATCTCCAACACCGTGTAGCAAATCACTAGTAAATGTTCGGATCACGTTGTCCACACACTGTTGGAAATATGCCCTAAAGGCAATAATAAATTAGTTATTATCATATTTCCTTGTTCATGATAATTGTTTATTATCCATGCTAGAATTGTATTGATCGGAAACTCAGATACATGTGTGGATACATAGACAACACCATGTCCCTAGTATGCAGACTAGCTCGTTGATCAAAGATAGTCAAGGTTTCCTAGCCGTGGATATGAGATGTCATTTGATAACGGGATCACATCATTAGGAGAATGATGTGATGGACAAGACCCAAACTATAAACGTAGCATATGATCGTGTCGGTTTATTGCTATAGTTTTCTGCATGTCAAGTATCTGTTCCTATGACCATGAGATCATGCAATCTACTGACACTAGAGGAGTACCTTGTGTGTGTCAAACGTTGCAACGTAATTGGGTGACTATAAAGTTGCTCTACAGGTATCTCCGAGGGTGTCTGTTGGGTTGGCATGGATCAAGACTAGAATTTGTTACTCCGTGTGATGGAGAGGTATCTCAGGGCCCACTCGGTAATACAACATCATAACAAGCTTTGCAAGCAAAGTGACTAAAGTGTTATCCATGGGATCTTGTATTACGGAATGAGTAAAGAGACTTGCCGGTAACGAGATTCAACTAGGTATGGAGATACTAACGATCGAATCTCAGGCAAGTAACATACCAAAGAACAAAGGGAACATCATACAGGATTAACTCAATCCTTGACATAGAGGTTCAACCAATAAAGATCTTCGTAGAATATGTAGGAACCAATATGGGCATCCAGGTCCCGCTATTGGTTAGTGGCCGTAGAGGTGTCTCGGCCATGTCTACATAGTTCTCGAACCCGCAGGGTCTTCACACTTAACGTTCGGTGATGTTTCGGCAGTATTGAGTTATGTATGTTGGTGACTGAAGGTTTTTCGGAGTCCCGGATGAGATCTTGGACGTCATGAGGAGCTCTGGAATGGTCTAGAAGTAAAGATTGATATATATGAAGTCCTGTTTTGGTCACCGAAAATGTTTCGGGTACTTCGGTAGTGTACCAGGAGTGCCGGGAGGGTACCAGGGGCCATCGGGAGAGGTGTCTCGACCCAAAGGATGTCATGGGCTGTGGGAGGAGTCAAACCAGGCCCTAGTCGGTGGGCCGAACCCCCTACTAAGGCCCATGCGGTTAGGGGTGGGAAATACCCAAACATGGAAAAGGTGGAAAGGGTTTCCAAGTGGAGAGGAGGAATCATAGTCCTATTGGGATTGGAGTATGACTCCTCCACCTCCAATTTCGGCCAAACCTTGAGGGTTTGAGGCTGCCTCCTCCCCTCCCTCCCTCCTATATATACTAGAGGATTTAGAGGGGAGAGCTAACCCTAATTGCCACGTGCTCCCTCTACTTCATCTAGGTCGTTTTCTCCTCTAGTCTAGTTCGGCGGTGCTTAGGCGAAGCCCTATCGGAATAGTTCCACCACCACCACCTTCACGTTTCCGGAGAACTCATCTACCTCTCCGCCCCTCTTGCTGGATCAATAAGGCGGAGATTGTCATCGAGTTGTACGTGTGCTGAATGCAGAGGTGTCATCCATTCGGCGCTAGATCGGAAGGACCGTGATCAGGATCGCGAGACGATTCGTGATTTGATCACAAGACCGATCATGAAGGGATCGCGGGATGGATCGTGATTGGATCGCGAGAAGGATCGTGATGGGATCGCAGGATGCTCGGTGATTTGGAGCACGAAGACGTTCGACTACATCAGCCGCGTTTCTTAACGCTTCCTCATACGTCCATTTTGCATCATGATTTTATATTGATATTTATAACATTATGGGCTATTATTACACATTTTGGTACAATACTTATGCCTTTTCTCTCTTATTTTACAAGGTTTATATGAAGAGGGAGAATGCCGACAGCTGGAATTCTGGACTGGAAAAAGGAGCAAATTTGAGATACCTATTCTTCGCAACCCCAAAAGTCCTTAAAATCTACGGAGAATTATTTTGGAATATATAAAAAATACTGGGCGAAAGAAATACATCAGGATACCCACCAGGGAGCCACAAGCATGCTGGTCGCGGCCACCCCCTGGTCGCGGCTAGCGAGCTTGTGGCCCACCTGGCAGCCATCCGTTACCCATCTTCTCTTATATGGAGGGTTTCGTCGAGGAAAAAATCATAAGGGACCTTTCGGGACGAAGCGCAGCCGTCTCGAGGCGGAACTTGGGTAGAACCAATCTAGAGCTCCGGCAGGGCGATCCTATCGGTGAAACTTCCCTTCGGGAAGGGGAAATCGAAGCCCTCGTCATCACCAACGATCCTCTCATTGAGAGGTGGTCAATCTCCATCAACATATTCACCAGCACCATCTCCTCTCCAAACCCTAGTTCATCTCTTGTATCTGATCTATGTCTCAAAACCTCAGATTGGTACCTGTGGATTGCTAGTAGTGTTGATTACTCCTTGTAGTTGATGCTAGTTGGTTTACTTGGTGGAAGATTATATATTCAGATCCTTGACCATCACTTATACTCCTCTGATTATGAACATGAATATGTTTTGTGAGTAGTTACGTTTGTTCCTGAGGACATGGGATAAGTCTTGTTATAAGTAATCATGTGAATTAGGTATTTGTTCGATATTTTTATGAGATGTATGTTGTCTCTCCTCTAGTGGTGTTATGTGAACGTCGACTACATAACACTTTACCATTGTTTGGGCCTATATGAAGGCATTAGGAAGTAATAACTAGATGATGGGTTGCTAGAGTGACAGAAGCTTAAACCCTAGTTTATGTGTTGCTTCGTAAGGGGCTGATTTGGATCCACATGTTTCATGCTATGGTTAGATTTATCTTAATTCTTCTTTCGTAGTTGTGGATGCTTGCAGGAGGGGTTAATCATAAGTAGGAGGCTTTTCCAAGTAAGTGAAGCACCCAAGCACCGGTCCACCCACATATCAAATTATCAAAGTAGCGAACGCGATTCAAGTGAGCATGATGAAAACTAGCTTGACATAAATTCCCATGTGTCCTGGGGAGCGCTTTGCTTTATATAGGAGTTTGTCCAGGTTTGTCCTTTGCTATAAAAAGTATTGGGCCACCTTTCTGCACCTTTTTTACAATTGTCACTTGCTACCCGTTACGAATTATCTTATCACAAAACTATCTGTTACTGATAATTTCAGTGCTTGCAAAGAATACCTTACTGAGAACCGCTTGCCATTTCCTTCTGCTCCTCACTGGGTTCAACACTCTTACTTATCAAAAGGACTATGATAGATCCCCTATACTTTTGGGTCATCAAGACTCTTTTCTGGTGCCATTGCCGGGGAGTGAAGCACCTTTGGTGAGTGGAACTTGGTAAGGAAAAATTTATATAGTGTGCTGAAATTTATTGTCACTTGTTACTATGGAGACTAATACTTTGAGGGGCTTGTTCGGGGTATCTTTACCTCGACTAGAAACACAAGAGTTGTCCCTCAACCTACTGAACCCACTGAAAATATTTATTATAAAATTCCTTCGGGTATGATAGAGAAACTGCTAGCTAATCCTTATGCAGGAGATGGAACACTACATCTTGATTTGCATCTAATCTATGTGGATGAAGTTTGTGGACTATTTAAGCTTGTAGGTCTGCCCGAGGATCACGTCAAGATGAAGGTCTTCCCTTTATCTTTGAAGGAGAAGGCATTGACATGGTATAGGCTATGTGATGATATTGGATCATGGAGCTACAACCGGTTGACAATGGAATTTCATCACAAGTTCTATCCTATGCATCTAGTTCATCATGATCGGAATTATATTTATAATTTTTGGCCTCCTGAAGGAGAAAGAATCTCTCAAGCTTGGGGGAGGCTTAAGTCAATGTTATATTCATGCCCCAACCATGAGCTCTCGAGAGAAATTATTATTTAGAATTTTTATGCTCAGCTTTCTCGTAATGATCAATCCATTCTCGATACTTCTTGTGCTGGTTCTTTTATGAAGAAAGATATTGAATTCAAATAGAATTTATTGGAAAGAATTAAACGCAACTCTGAAGATTGGGAACTCGATGAAGGTGAGGAGTCAGGTATAAATCTTAAGTTTGATTGTGTTAAATCCTTCGTGGACACCGATGCTTATGGACTTGACTCTGAGTTAGTAGATTGTTTTTGTGAATCTTTTGCTACTCATGTTGATCTCCCTAAGGAGAAGTGGTTTAAATATCATCATCCCATTGAAGTAAAAATAGTGGTACCTATTAAAGTTGAAGAGAAAATTATTGCTTACAATGCTAATCCTGTTATCCCTACTGCTTACATTGAGAAACCACCTTTCCCTATTAGGATTAAGGAACATGCTAAATCTTCAACTATGGTTCGTAAGAGCTGTATTAGAACACCTACACCCCTTCAACAAATTAAAGTTGAACCTAGTATTGTTATGGTTAAATACCTTTTGGTTGATAATATTGATGGGCATGTTATTCATATCTGTGATGAAGCTGCTAGAATTGCTAGACCTGATACTAAGCATAAGCATAGACCAGTTGTTGGCATGCTTGTTGTTTCTGTTAAAATAGGAGATCATTGTTATCATGGCTTATGTTATATGGGTGCTAACGTAAGTGCAATTCCCTATTCCTTATACGAAGAAATCATGCATGATATTGCACCAATGGCGATTGTTAGAGATGCTGAAGTCTTGTGTGGGAAAGTAAAGTATCCTACTGATTTTCTTGTTCTTGGTTCCCCACAAGATAATTTCCGTCCCATTATATTTGGCAAACCCTTCTTGAACACTGTTAATGCTAAGATTGATTGTGAGAAGGAAGTAGTTACTATGAGCTTTGGGGATGTGTCTCATGAATTTAATTTCTCTAAATTTTGTGGACAATCCCATGACAAGGAATTGCCTAGTAAAGATGAAATTATTGGTCTCGCTTCTATTGTTGTGCCTCCTACTGATCCCTTAGAACAATATTTGCTAGACCATGAAAATGATATGCATATGAATGAGAGGAATGAAATAGATGAAATTTTCTTTGAGCAGCAGCCTATTTTGAAACATAACTTACCTGTTGAAATACTTGGGGATCCTCCTCCACCAAAGGGTGATTTCGTGTTTGAGCTCAAGCAATTACCCGATACGTTGAAATATGCTTATCTTCATGAAAAGGAGATATATCCTGTTATTATTAGTGCTAACCTTTCAGAGCATGAAGAAAATAGATTATTGAAAACTCTGAGGAAGCACCGTGTTGCTGTTGGTTATACTCTTGATGATCTTAAGGGCATCAGTCCCACTCTATGCTAGCATAAAATTAATATGGAGCCTGATGCCAAACCAGTTATTGATCACCAACGATGATTAAACCCTAAGATGAAAGAAGTGGTAAGAAAAGAAGTACTAAATCTTCTGGAGGCAGGTATAATTTATCCTCTTGCTCATAGTAGATGGGTTAGTCCCGTCCATTGTGTCCCTAAGAAGGGAGGTATTACTGTCGTTCCTAATGATAAAAATGAATTGACCCCTCAAAGAATTGTTACAGGTTATAGAAAGGTAATTGATTTTAGGAAATTAAATAAATATACTAAGAAAGATCATTACCCTTTACCTTTTATTGATCAAATGCTAGCTAGAAAGATTATCCAAACATACTCATTTTTGCTTTCTAGATGGTTACCCTGGTTTCTCTCAAATACGTGTATCAAGCCAGGATCAAGAAAAAACAACTTTCACTTGCCCTTTCGGTACCTTTGCTTATAGACGTATGCCTTTTGGTTTATGCAATGCACCTGCTACCTTTCAATGTATGATGGCTATATTCTCTGACTTTTGTGAAAATATTCTTGAGGTTTTCATGGATGGTTTTTCCATTTACGGAACTTCATTTGATGATTGTTTGAGCAACCTTGATCGAGTTTTGCAGAGATGTGAAGAAACTAATCTTGTCTTGAATTAGGAAAAGTACCACTTTATGGTTAATGAAGGTATTGTCCTAGGGCACAAGATCTCCGAAAGAGGTATTGAAGTTGATAAAGCTAAAGTTGGTGCTATTGAAAAAATGACGTTCCCTACGGATATCAGAGGTATAAGAAGTTTCCTTGGTCATGCTGGTTTCTATAGGAGGTTTATCAAAGATTTCTCTAAGATTTCTAGGCCTCGCACAAACCTTTTGCAAAAATATGTTCCGTTTGTTTTTGATGATGATTGCCTAGAAGCATTTGAAATTCTTAAGAATGCCCTGATTACCGCACTTGTTGTTCAACCACCCGACTGGAACCTACCGCTTGAAATTATGTGTGATGCTAGTGACTATGCTATTGGTGCCATTCTAGTACAAAGATTCAATAAGAAATTAAATGTTATCCATTATGCCAGTAAAACTCTAGACAGTGCTCAAAGAAGCTATGCTCCTACTGAAAAGGAATTTCTAGCAGTTGTGTTTGCTTGTGATAAGTTTAGACCTTATATTGTTGATTCCAAAGTAATTGTTCACACCAATCATGTTGTTGGTAAATACCTTATGGAGAAGAAAGATGCTAAACCTAGACTTATTATGTGAGTCCTTCTGCTACAAGAATTTGATTTGCATAGCATTGATAGAAAGGGTGTTGATAACCCTGTGGCAGATAACTTGCCTAGGTTAGAAAATGTTCTTGATGACCCACTACCTATTGATGATAGCTTTCCCAATGAACAATTAGATGTCGTGAATACATCACATAATGCTCCTTGGTATGCTGATTACGCCAATTACATTGTTGCTAAATTTATGCCTCCTAGTTTCACATACCAACAAAAGTAAAAGTTCTTCTATGATTTAAGGCATTACTTTTGGGATGACCCACATCTTTATAAAGAAGGAGTAGATGGTATTATTACACGTTGTGTACCTCAGCATGAACAGGAACAGATCTTACGCAAGTTTCACTCCGAAGCCTACGGAAGACATCACGCTAGAGATAGAACCACACACAAGGTACTACAATCTGGGTTTTATTGGCCTACTCTCTTCAAGGATGCTCGTAAGTTTGTCTTATCCTATGATGAATGTCAAAGAATTGGTAATATTAGTAGACGTTAGGAAATGCCTATGAATTACTCTCTTGTTATTGAACCATTTGATGTTTGGGGCTTTGATTATATGGGGCCTTTTCCACAATCTAACGGGTATACTCATATTCTAGTTGTTGTTGATTATGTCACTAAGTGGGTAGAAGCTATTCCAACTAGTAGCGCTGATCATAACACTTCTATCAAAATGCTTAAAGAAGTTATTTTCCCTAGATTTGTAGTGCCTAGATATTTGATGATTGATGGTGCTTCACATTTTATTTATGGTTCTTTCCGTAAATTTCTCGCTAAATATGATGTTAACCATAGAGTTGCATCTCCTTATCATCCTCGGTCTAGTGGTCAAGTAGAATTGAGCAATAGAGAGATTAACTTGATTTTTCAAAAGACTATTAATAGATCTAGGAAGAATTGGTCTAAGAAACTTGACGATGCATTGTGGGCTTATAGAACTGCTTACAAAAATCCTATGGGTATGTCTCCATATAAGATGGTTTATGGTAAAGCATGTCACTTACCTCTAGAGCTAGAACATAAGGCTTATTGGGCAATCAAAGAGCTCAATTATGATTTCAAATTTGCCGGTGAAAAGAGGTTATTTGACATTAGCTCACTTGATGAATGGAGAACCCAAGCCTACGGGAATGCTAAGTCGTTTAAAGAAAAGGTTAAGAGATGGCATGATAGAAGGATAAAAATTCGTGAATTCAATGTAGGTGATCATGTCTTCCTATACAGTTCTCGTTTAAGATTTTTTGCAGGAAAACTTCTCTCCAAATGGGCAGGTCCTTACGTCATCGAAGAGGTATACCGTTCCGGTGCCATCAAGATTACCAACGCCGAAGGCACAAACCCGAAGGTGGTGAACGGTCAAAAAATCAAACATTATATCTCAGGTACTCTCATAAATGTTGAAACCAATATCATCAATACTATAACTCCGGAGGAGTACATTAGGGAGACTTACCAGAACGTTTCAGACCCCGAAAAGGAATAGGTACGTCGTACGGTAAGTAAAAAGACTCCAAAACTTTTTCTATGGCAATTTTCATCTGTTTTGGAATATTTAAAAAATTAGGAAAAATTAAAGCAGTACGAATAGTGCACGAGGAGGCGACAAGCCTGCTCGGTGCGGCCACCCCTCCTGGTCGCGCCCCTAGGGCTTGTGGCCGCCTCGTGCACCACCCGGACTCCGTTTTCTTGTGGCATACTCCTTCAGGGCGGTAAAAAATCATTATATAATATCCCGAAGGTTTTAAGTCTCATATCATGAAAATACCTCTTAGTTTCTCCTTTTGAGCTGTTTCAGCAGCAGATTTAGAGCAATATGTCGTGCCAATATTTCGATGGGGAGAGCTTCATATCTCATTCTTGCCAATCCCAAGCTCTATGGGGACTTAGACCCTTATGGATTGTTCTCGAAGGAGGAACAAGAAGGCAAGTACGAGGAAGAAAGCTCGGATGAAGAAGAGGTCCCCCTGCTTCAGCCAGGAGACATGCACGTGGAGTTCAAGAGATCAAGCCTCCCAAACACAAGGCGAAAACCCAATGTTATATTTATCCCTTCTCGTTTCCTGCGGGAGAGAAAGGAAGAATTATGTCAAAGGATATTGAAGCTCGAGCAGGAAGTGGGTGGTTTGAGGGAGCAGAATTTTATGCTTAGGAGGAAACTAGAAAGACTTCCAACCCCATAACCAACTCCCACATCACCACCTTCGAAGCAAGACAACTAAACACATGGGTATGGGCAGTGCCCGTGGCTTGTGCCTGTTGGGGAACGTTGCATGGGAAACTAAAAAAATTCCTACGCACACGCAAGATCTATCAATGGTGATGAGCATCTACGAGAGGGAGAGTGGATCTACATACCCTTGTAGATCGCTAAGCGGTAAGCGTTAAGAAACGCGGTTGGTGTAGTCAAACGTCTTCGCGATCCAAATCACCGAGCATCCCGCGATCTCATCACGATCCGTCCCGCGATCCAATCATGATCCATCCCTCGAACTCATCACGATCCGTCCCGCGATCTCATCACGATCCGTCTCGTGATCTTGATCACGGTCCTTCCGATCTAGCGCCAAACGGGCGGCACCTCCGCGTTCAGCACACGTGCAGCTTGATGACGATCTCCGCCTTCTTGATCCAGCAAGAGGGAGAGGAGAGGTCGAAGAGTTCTCCGGCAGCGTGACGGCGCTCCGGTGATGGTGGTGGAGCTATTCCGGCAGGGCTTCGCCTAAGCACTGCAGAAATCCAATCTAGAGGAGAAACTATGCACTACAGGAACGGGTAGCACGTAGCTAAAAATCAATTGCCAAAAACCCTAAAACCTCTAGTATATATAAGAGGAAGAGAGGAGGAGGCTTGGCCCTCCAAGGACCAGCCTTTGATTCGGCTGAATCAAAGAGGGGAGGAGGACTTCTCCTCCAATCCTAGTAGGACTAGGATTCCTCCCTATTTTGCCTTTTTCCCACCTTTTTCTCTTTGGGTTTTCTCTCCCAGCCGCATGGGCCTTGTGTGGAACTTACACCAGCCCACTAAGGGCTGGTATTTACTCTCCCACAGCCCATGAAACCTCTTGGGTCGAAATACCCCTCCCGGTGGTCTCTCGGTACACTACCGGCACTCCCGGTACACTACCGATGAGCCCGAAACTTTTCCGGCGACCAAAACAGGACTCCCTATATATGAATATTTACCTCCGGACCATTTAGGAGCTCCTTGTGACGTCCAGGATCTCATCTGGGACTCCGAACAACCTTCGGTCACCATCATACATAACTCTATACTACCAAAACGTCACCAAACCTTAAGTCTGCAGACCCTACGGGTTCGAGAACTATGTAGACATGACCGAGACACCTCTACTGTCAATAACCAATAGCGGGACCTGGATGCCCATATTGGTTCCTACATATTCTATGAAGCTCTTTATCGGTCGAACCTCTATGTCAAGGATTCAGTTAATCTCGTATGATGTTCCCTTTGTTCTTGGTATGTTACTTGCCCGAGATTCGATCATCGGTATCTCTATACCTAGTTCAACCTCGTTACCGGCGAGTCTCTTTACTCGTTCCGTAATACAAGATCCCATGACTAACACTTAGTCACATTGCTTTCAAGACTTGTTGTGATGTTGTATTACCGAGTGGGCCCTAAGATAGCTCTCCGTCACACGGAGTAACAAATCC
Source organism: Hordeum marinum (assembly GCA_022496015.1). Lineage (NCBI taxonomy): Eukaryota > Viridiplantae > Streptophyta > Magnoliopsida > Poales > Poaceae > Hordeum > Hordeum marinum. The sequence goes on from CM039673.1 coordinate 513,474,521, forward strand.
CAGTCTTGATCCATGCCAACCCGACAGACACCCTCAGAGATACCTGTAGAGCACCCTGATAGTCACCCAGTTATGTTGCGACGTTTGATACACACAAGGTACTCCTCCGATGTCAGTCAGTTGCATGATCTCATGGTCATAGGAACACATACTTGACATGCAGAAAACAGTAGCAATAAACTGACACGATCATATGCTACGTTTGTAGTTTGGGTCTTGTCCATCACATCATTCTCCTAATGATGTGATGATGTTACCAAATGACATCTCATGCCCATGACTAGGAAACCATAGCCATCTCTGATCAACGAGCTAGTCTATTAGAGGCATACTAGGGACATGGTGTTGTCTATGTATCCACACATGTATCCGAGTTTCCGGTCAACACAATTATATCATGGATAATAAACGATTATCATGAACAAGGAAATATGATAATAACTAATTTATTATTGCCTCTAGGGCATATTTCCAACAGTATCCCACTTGCACTAGAGTCAATAATCTAGTTCACATCACCATGTGATTCGCGTTGTTATGAATCTAACACCCAATGAGTTCTGGGGCTCGATCATGCTTTGCGTGTGAGAGAGGTCTTATAGTCAACGGGTTTGCAACATTCAGATCCGTGTGTACTTTGCAAATCCCCATGTCAAACTGTAAACACTGCTACCACACTCCACTTGGTACTATTCCAAATGGCTGCTCCACTATATGTATCCAGATTGCTATTCCGAGTCATCCGGATTGGTGTTAAAGCTTGCATCGACGTAACTCTTTACGACGAACTCTTTATCACCTCCATAATCGAGAAACATCTCCTTAGTCCTCTGGTTACTAAGGATAATTTTGACCGCTGTCCAGTGATCCACTCCTGGACCACTCTTGTACCCCTTGACAGACTCATGGCAAGGCACACACAGGCGCGGTACACAACATGGCATAATATAGAGCCTATGGCTAAAGCATAGGGGACGACATTCGTCCTTTCTTTTTCTTCTACCGTTGTCGAGCTTTGAGTTTCCCTCAACTTCACACCTTAAAAATCAGGTGAGAACTCTTTCTCTGACTGATCCACTTTCAACTCTTTCAAAATGCTTGTCAAGGTATGTACTCATTGATAGTCTCATCAAGCATCTTGATCTATCTCTATAGATCTTGATGCTCAACAATTAGGTAGCTTTATCCAGGTCTTCCTTCGAAAAACTCTTTTCAAACAACCGTTTATGCTTTCCAGAAATTCTACATCATTTCCGATCAACAATATGTCAACCACATATGTTTACTAGAAACTCTATAGTTCTCCCACTGACTTTATTGCAAATACAAGTTTCTCATAAACTTTGTATAGACTCAAAAACTTTGATCACCTCATCAAAGTGTATATTCTAACTCTGAGATGCTTGCTTTAGTCCATAGAAGGATCACTGAAGCTTGCTCACCTTTTAGCATCCTTAGGACAGACAAAACCTTCTGGTTGTATCACATACAACCTTTCCTCAGGTAAACCGTTAAGGAAATGAAGTTTTCACATCCATTTGCCAGATTTCATAATTGAAAAATGTAGTAACTGCTAACATAATTCCAACAGACTTTAGCATCGCTACGAGTGAGAAAGTCTCATCGCAGTCAACTCTTTGAACTTGTCGTAAATTTCTTTGCAACAAGTGGAGCTTTACAAATGGTGACATTTACCATCAGCGTCTGTCTTCATTTTAAAGATCCATTTGTACTCAACGACCTGCCGTCCAGCGAGCAAGTCTACCAAAGTCTATACTTGGTTTTCATACATGGATCCTATCTCAGATTTCATGGCCTCTAACCATTTGTCAGAATCCGGGCCCATCATCGCTTCTCCACAGCTCGTAGGTTCATCGTTGTCAAACAACATGACCTCCAAGACAGGGTTGTCGTACCGCTCAGGAGCAGTACACATCCTTGTCGACCTATGAGCTTCGATAGTAACTTGATCCGAAGCTTCATGATCATCATCATTTACTTCCTCTTCAACTAACGTAGGTTCCACAGAAACATATTTTTGCACTGCGCTACTCTTTGGTTGAAACAAAGGTTCAACAACCTCATCAAGTTCTATCTTCCTCCCACTCAATTCTTTCGAGAGAAACTTTTTCTCGAGAAAGGACCCAGTTTTAGCAACAAACACTTTATGTCTGGATCTGAGATAGAAGGTTCACCCAACTGTTCTTAGGGTATTCTATGAAGATGCATTTGTCCGCTTTGGGTTCGAGCTCATCAGGTGAAAACATTTTCCACACAAGCGTCGCAGCCCCAAACATTAAGAAATGACAGCTTGGGTTTCTATCAAACAATAATTCACACGGTGTCATCTCAACGGATTTGGATGGTGCCCTATTTAAAGTGAATGTAGTCGTCTCTAATGCATAACCCCAAAACTATAGTAGCAAAACGATAAGAGATATCATAGCACGCACCATACCCAATAGAGCACGACTATGACATTCGGACACACCATCACACTATGGTGTTCCAGGTGGCATGAGTTGTGAAACAACTTTCACATTGTCTAAAGTTGTATGCCAAACTCGTAACTCAGATATTCACATCCACGGTCATATCGCCAACATTTTTATCTTCTTGTCACAATGATCTTAAACTTCACTCTGAATTTGCTTGAACCTTTCAAACGATTCAGACTTGTGTTTCATTAAGTAAATATACACTATATCTACTCAAATCATCAGTGAAGGTAAGAAAATAACGATATCCACCGCACGCTACAAGACTCATTGGATTGCATACATCGACATGTATCATTTCCAATAAATCACTTGCCCTCTCCATCAATGCGGAAAACGGGGTCCTTAGTCATCTTGCCCAAGAGGCATGGTTCGCATGTCTCAACCGATTTGAAATTGAATGAGTCCAAAGATCCATCAACATGGATTTTCTTCATGTGCTTTATACCAATATGACATTTAGCGGCAGTGCCACAAGTATGTGGTACTATCATTATTAACTTTGTATCTTTTGGCATCAATGTTCTGAACATGTGTATTACTACAATCAAGATTTCAACAAACCATTCTCACTGGGTGCATGACCATTGAAGGTATTATTCATGTAAACAGAATAACCATTATTCTCTAACTTAAATAAACAACCGTGTTGTAATAAACATGATCTAATCATGTTCATGCTCAACACAAAACACCAAATAACATTACTTAGGTTTGTCACTAATCCCAAAGGTAGAGAGAGCGTGCAATGTTGATCAACCTTGGAAACATTTCCAACACACATCGTCACCTCACCCTTAGCTAGTTCTCCGTTTATTCCGTAGCTTTTATTTCGAGTTACTAACATTTAGCAACCGAACCGGTATCCAATACCCAGGTGCTACTAGGAGTACTCGCAAGGTACACATCATTAACACGTATATCAAATATACTTCTGTCGACGTTGCCAGCCTTCTTATTTACCAAGTATCTAAGATTGTTTCGCTTCAGCGACCGCTCTCCTCATAATCGAAGCACTTAGTCTCGGGTTTGGGTTCAACTTTGGGTTGCTTCACTGGAGCAGCAACTGACTTGCTATCCATGAAGGTTCCCTCCTTGCTCTTGCCCTTTTCGAAACTAGTGGTTTGACTAACCATCAACACTTGACGCTCCTTCTTGATTTCTACCTTCGCGGTGTCAAACATCGCAAACAGCTCAGGGATCATTATTTCTATCCCTGACATTTTATAGTTCATCACCAAGTTCTAGTAGCTTAGTGAAAGTGACTTGGAGAACTATATCAATCACTATCTTATCTGGAAGATCAACTCCCACTCGATTCAAGCGATTGTAGCACCCAGACAATCTGAGCACATGCTCAACGATTGAGCTATTCTCTTTCATCTTGCAGGCAAAGAATCTTGTTGGAGATCTCATCTCTCGCAACACGGGCATGAGCCCGAGATCCTAATTTCAGCTCTTAGAACATCTCATATGTTCCGTTCCGTGATGTTCAAAACATTTCGGAGACTCAATTCTAAGCGGTAATGCATGACACACTAAACTATCAAGTAGTCATGAGAACGTGCGTGTCAGATGTTCACAACATCTATAGACGACGCTAGAGGGGTTGGCGCACCGAGCGGTGCATTCAGGACATAAGCCTTCTGTGTAGAAATGAGGACAATCCTCAGACCACGGACCCAGTCCGCAATATTGCTACCATTATCTTTCAACTCTATTTCTCTAGGAACATATAAAAATACAAGGGAGCTACAACGCGATCTAGTAATCTACAACATAATTTGCAAAGACACGATTGACTATGTTCATGATAATGAGTTCAATTAATCATATTACTTAAGAACTCCCACTCAAATTGACATCCCTCCGGTCATTCGAATGATACATGATCCAAATTCACCAACTCAAGTCCGATCATCACGTGAGTTGAGGTGGTTTCAATGGTGAACATCATTATGTTGATCATATCTACTATATGACTCATGTTCGACCTTTTGGTCTCTTGTGTTCCGAGGCCATGTCTGTACATGCTAGGCTCGTCAAGTTTAACCCGAGCGTTCTGTATGTGCAACACTGGCTTGCACCCATTGTATGTGAACGTAGAGTCTATCACACCCGATCATCACGTGGTGTCTCGACACGTTGAACTTCCACAACGGTGCACACTCGGGGAGAACACAATTTATCTTGAAATTAAGTGAGGGATCACCTTATAAGGCTACCGTCGTCCTAAGCAAAACAAGGTGCATAAAAGGATTAACATCACATGCAAATCATAAGTGACATGATATGGCCATGAACTTGTGCTTTTGATCTCCATCTTGAAAGCACCGGCATGATCTCTATCGTCACTGGCATGACACTATGATCTCCATCAACGTGTCTCCATCGGGGTTGTCGTGCCCACCATGCTTCTACTAATATTGCTACCGTTTAGCGATAAAGTAAACCATTACATAGCGCTTAATTATTGACACACAGGTCATACAATAATTAAAGACAACCCTATGGCTCCTGCCGGTTGTCGTACTCATCGACATGCAAGTCATGATATTCTATACATCACATGATCATCTCATACATCACATATATCACATCATGTAATTGGCCATATCACATCACAACATACCTGCAAAAACAAGTTAGACGTCCTCTAATTGTTGTTGCATGTTTTATGTGGCTGCTACGGGTATCTAGCAAGAACAATTCTCATCTACGCAAAAACCACAACGATGATACACTAGTTGCTTTTCAACCTTCTCAAGGACCGCCTTTGTCGAATCCGATCCAACTAAAGTGAGAGAAACTGGCACCCGCAAGCCATATATGCAACAAGTTGCGGTTGAGGGAACCGGTCTCTCGTAAGCGTACGAGTAATGTTGGTCCGGGCCGCTTCATCTCACAATACCGCTGAACCAAAACACGACCAAGGGAGGAAGCAATCTAAGCATCAACGCCCACAAACTCTTTGTGTTCTACTCGAGATCTCATCTACACATAGACCTAGCTCATGATGCCAGTGTTGGGGAACGTTGCATGGGAAAGAAAAAAAATTCCTACGCACACGCAAGATCTATCAATGGTGATGAGCATCTACGAGAGGGAGAGTGGATCTACATACCCTTGTAGATCGCTAAGCGGTAAGCGTTAAGAAACGCGGTTGGTGTAGTCGAACGTCTTCGCGATCCAAATCATCGAGCATCCCGCGATCTCATCACGATCCATCCCGCGATCCAATCATGATCCATCCCTTGAACTCATCACGACCCGTCCCGCGATCTCATCACGATCTGTCTCGTGATCTTCATCACGGTCCTTCCGATCTAGCGCCGAACGGACGACACCTCCGCGTTCAGCACACGTGCAGCTTGATGACGATCTCCGCCTTCTTGATCCAGCAAGAGAGAGCGGAGAGGTAGAAGAGTTCTCCGGCAGCGTGACGGCGCTCCGGCAATGGTGGTGGAGCTATTTCGGCAGGACTTCGCCTAAGCACTGCAGAAATCCAATCTAGAGGAGAAACTATGCACTAGAGGAACGGGTAGCACGTAACTAAAAATCAAGTGCCAAAAACCCTAAAAACTCTAGTATATATAAGAGGAAGAGAGGAGGAGGCTTGGCCCTCAAGGGACCAGCCTTTGATTCGGCTGAATCAAAGAGGAGAGGAGGACTTCTCCTCCAATCCTAGTAGGACTAGGATTCCTCCCTATTTTGCCTTTTTTCCACCTTTTTCTCTTTGGATTTTCTCTCCCAGCCGCATGGGCCTTGTGTGGAACTTACACCAGCCCACTAAGGGCTGGTATTTACTCTCCCACAGCCCATGAAGCCTCTTGGGTCGAAATACCCCTCCCGGTGGTCTCGCGGTACACTACCGGCACTCCCGGTACACTACCGATGAGCCCGAAACTTTTCCGGCGACCAAAACAGGACTTCCTATATATGAATATTTACCTCCAGACCATTTTGGAGCTCCTCTTGATGTCCGGGATCTCATCCGGGACTCCAAACAACCTTCAGTCACCACCATACATAACTCTATACTACCGAAACGTCACCAAACCTTAAGTGTGCAGACCCTGTGGGTTCGAGAACTATGTAGACATGACCAAGACACCTCTACGGTCAATAACCAATAGCAGGACCTGGATGCCCATATTGGTTCCTACATATTCTATGAAGATCTTTATCGGTCGAACCTCTATGTCAAGGATTCAGTTAATCCCGTATGATGTTCCCTTTGTTCTTCGGTATGTTACTTGCCCGAGATTCGATCGTCGGTATCTCCATACCTAGTTCAACCTCGTTACTGGCAAGTCTCTTTACTCGTTCCGTAATATAAGATCCCGTGACTAACACTTAGTCACATTGCTTGCAAGGCTTGTTGTGATGTTGTATTACCGAGTGGGCCCTCAGATACCTCTCCGTCACGCGGAGTAACAAATCCCAGTCTTGATCCATGCCAACCCGACAGACACGCTCAGAGATACCTGTAGAGCACCTTTATAGTCACCCAGTTACGTTGCGACGTTTGATACACACAAGGTACTCCTCCGATGTCAGTCAGTTGCTTGATCTCATGGTCATAGGAACACATACTTGACATGCAGAAAACAGTAGCAATAAACTGACACGATCATATGCTACGTTTGTAGTTTGGGTCTTGTCCATCACATCATTCTCCTAATGATGTGATCATGTTACCAAATGACATCTCATGTCCATGACTAGGAAACCATAGCCATCTCTGATCAACGAGCTAGTCTATTATAGGCATACTAGGGACATGGTGTTGTCTATGTATCCACACATGTATCTGAGTTTCCGGTCAACACAATTATAGCATGATAATAAACGATTATCATGAACAAGGAAATATGATAATAACTAATTTATTATTGCCTCTAGGGCATATTTCCAACAGTGCCAAGCTTGGAGGAGGTGCCCCGGTATCGTATCACCACCACATCTTTCGTTTTTGTTTTTATTTTTATTTTTATTTTCATCATATTTTCTTAGTTCAATCCTTTTGGTTATATCTTGATCTAGTAGAATAAAGTTCTCCTGTGATCTAGCTTTGAGTCTTTGCTTTATGATTCCCCCTATGTAAGCAAGTCCGTGAGTTATATAATGAAAAGTGCTTGTGAGGTGAGGGCCTTGCTTGGTATGATTTTAATCTTGAGAAAGATGAAGTAGGAAGAAGTGTAGAATAAAAGCAAAGAATACATATGAAAATCTTATGGGGAGTGATGACTTCGCGTATAAAAAGTATGTCGATTGAAACCTGTTGTGGGTTGACAAACATAATTGTTGGTCATTGGGGCAATTAAAAGGAAGTGATAAAGAAAGAGAGGTTCACATAGAAATATATTATCTTGGACATCTTTTATGATTGTGAGCACTCATTAAAATATTATATGCTAAGAAGTTGATGTTGGACAAGAAAGACAACATAATAGTTTATGTTTGGTTATTTCTAAATAGAAGTTATATTGTTATAGATCCCTCAACATGTGTCGCTTGCTTCCACCTCATATCAGCCAAAACTTCCGCACCAAGTAGAGATACTACGTGTGCATCCAAACACCCTTAACCTAGTTTTGCCATGAGAGACCACCATACCTACCTAAGGATAGAATAAGATCCTTCAAGTAAGTTTTCATCGGTGCAAGCAATAAAAATTGCTCTCTAAATATGTGTGATCTATTAGTGTGAGGAAAATAAACTTTATACGAACTTGTGATAGGGAAGACATAAAAGCGACAGACTGCATAATTAAGTTCTCTATCACAAGGGGCAATATAAAGTGACGTTCTTTTGCATTAAGAGATTGTGCATCCAATTATAAAAGTGCATGATAACCTCTGCTTCCCTCTGTGAAGGGCCTATCTGTTACTTTTTTCTAGTACTTACCTTTATGCAAGAGTCGTGCTGATCTCAATCACCTTCGTTATTTTTGCCTTTATCTTCTGGCAAGTGCCACATGTTGGGGAATGATCTAGGCACATATATCCACTCGGAAGTGGGTGAGCATGAGTTATTACTGTTGACGTTACCCTTGAGGTAAATAGTTGGGAGGCAACACTATAAGCCCCTATCTTTCTCTGTGTCCGATTGAAACTTTGAACTCATAAGTACCTCGTGAGTGTTAGCAACTGTGAAAGACTAAAAGATGATTGAGTATGTGGGTTTGCTTTACAAGCTCTTATATTGACTCTTTCCTACGTTATGATAAATTGGAATTGCTTCAATGAGTGAGATCATAGTTTGTCGGTTCTCAATAGAGTTCTTGATTCATACTTTGCCATTGTGAATGAATTGTTACTTTAGCATAAGAAATTATATGTCAAAATATAACGTTGTTCTAAATATGATCATGATGCCTTCATGTTCGTATTTTATTTTATTGACAACTCTATTTCTAAACATGTGGGCATATTTATTGATTTCGGCTTCTGCTTGAGGACAATCGAGGTCTAAGCTTGGGGGAGTTGATACGTCCATTTTGCATCATGATTTTATATTGATATTTATTGCATTATGGGATGTTATTACACATTTTGGTACAATGCTTATGCCTTTGCTCTCTTATTTTACAAGGTTTACATGAAGAGGGAGAATGCCGGCAACTGGAATTCTGGACTAGAAAAGGAGCAAATCTGAGATACCTATTCTGCGCAACTCCAAAAGTCCTAAAAATCTACGTAGAATTATTTTGGAATATATAAAAAATATTGGGCGAATAAAATACATCAGGACGCCCACCAGGGAGCCACAAGCCTGTTGGCCACGACCACCCCCCTGGTCGCGGCTAGCGAGCTTGTGGCCCACCTGGAAGCCGTCCGGTGCCCATCTTCTGCTATATGGAGGGTTTCGTTGAGTAAAAAATCATAAGAGACCTTTCGGGACGAAGCGCTGCCGTCTCGAGGCGGAACTTGGGCAGAACCAATCTAGAGCTCCGGCAAGGCGATCCTGCCGGTGAACCTTCCCTCCGGAAGGGGGAAATTGAAGCCCTCGTCATCACCAATGATCCTCTCATCGAGAGGGGGTCAATCTCCATCAACATCTTCACCAGCACCATCTCCTCAACAAACCCTAGTTCATCTCTTGTATCCGATCTATGTCTCAAAACCTCAGATTGGTACTTGTGGGTTGCTAGTAGTGCTGATTACTCCTTGTAGTTGATGCTAGTTGGTTTACTTGGTGGAAGATTATATGTTCAGATCCTTGACCATCACTTATACTCCTCTGATTATGAACATGAATATATTTTGTGAGTAGTTACATTTGTTCCTGAGGACATGGGATAAGTCTTATTATAAGTAATCATGTGAATTTGGTATTCATTCGATATTTTGATGAGATGTATGTTGTCTCTCTTCTAGTGGTGTTATGTGAATGTCGACTACATAACACTTCACCATTGTTTGGGCCTAGAGGAAGGCATTGGGAAGTAATAAGTAGATGATGGTTTGCTAGAGTGACAGAAGCTTAAACCCTAGTTTATGCGTTGCTTCGTAAGGGACTGATTTGGATCCACATGTTTAATGCTATGGTTAGATTTATCTTAATTCTTCTTTTGTAGTTGCGGATGCTTGCGGGAGGGGTTAATCATAAGTGGGAGGCTTGTCCAAGTAAGGGCAGAACCCAAGCACTCGTCCACCCACATATCAAATTATCAAAGTAGCGAACGCGAATCAAGTGAGCATGATGAAAACTAGCTTGACATAAATTCCCATGTGTCCTCTGGAGCGCTTTGCTTTATATAAGAGTTTGTCCAGGCTTGTCCTTTGCTATAAAAAGGATTGGGCCACCTTGCTGCACCTTTGTTACAATTGTCACTTGCTACCCGTTACGAATTATCTTATCACAAAACTATTTGTTACCGATAATTTGCTTGCGGAGAATACCTTACTGAGAACCGCTTGTCATTTCCTTGTGCTCCTTGTTGGGTTCGACACTCTTACTTATTGAAAGGACTACGATAGATCCCCTATACTTGTGGGTCATCACTTCCCGCTTAGCGATCCACAAGGGTATGTAGATCCACTCTCCCTCTCGTAGATGCTCATCACCATGGATAGATCTTGCGTGTGCATAGGAATTTTTTTCCCATGCAACATTTCCCTACAGTGGCATCCTGAGCTAGGTCTATGTGTAGATGAGATCATGAGTAGAACACAAAGGAGTTTGTGGGTGTTGATGCTTCCTCCCTTGGTCGTGTTTTGATTCGGCGGTATTGTGGGATGAAGCGCCCTGGACCAACCTTACTCGTACGCTTACGAGAGACCGGTTCCATCGACTGACATGTATCTTTGTTGCACAAAGATGGATGGCGGGTGTCTGTCTCTCCTACTCTAGTTGGATCGGATTCAACAAGGGCGGTCCTTAAGAAGGTTGAATAGCAATTTGTGTATCACCGTTGTGGTTTATGCGTAGGTGAGAATTGTTCTTGCTAGATACCCGTAGCAGCCACGTAAAACATGCAACTACAATTAGATGACGCCTAACTTGTTTTTGCAGGGTATGTTGTGATGTGATATGGCCAATTACATGATGAGATATATGTGATGTATGAGATGATCATGTTTTGTATAGAATATCACGACTTGCATGTCGATGAATACGGAAACCGGCAGGAGCCATAGGGTTGTCTTTAATTGTTTTCGTCGTTTTTGCTTTACTTTATCGCTATGAGTTAGCAATAGTCGTGGAAGCAACAGTCAATGCGGCAACCCCGATGGTGACACGTTGATGGAGATCAAGATGATGTAGATCGTGGTGTCATGCCGGTGAGGATGGAGATCATATTGGTGCTTTGAAGTTGAAGATCAAAAGCACAGGTTCATGGCCATATCATGTCACTTATGATTTGCATGTGATGTTAATCCTTTTATGCACCTTGTTTTGCTTAGGAGGACGGTAGCATTATAAGGTGATCCCTCACTTAAATCTCAAGATGAATTGTGTTCTCCCCGAGTGTGCACCGTTGTGAAAGTTCGTCGTGTCGAGACACCACGTGATGATCGGGTGTGATAGACTCTACTTCACATATAACGGGCGCAAGCCAGTGTTGCAAGTGTGGAACACTCGGGTTAAACTTGACGATCCTAGCATGTACATACATGGCCTCGGAACACAGGAGATCCAAAGGTCGAACATGAGTCATATACACTACTGGAATCAGGAAATTTGCCGTCTGCTAGTTCTTTGCCATCAGCTGGCGGACGACAAAGAAGCTCTTTGCCATCCGTTTCCAGAAAACAGACGGCAAACAAATAGTTGACGGCAAAGAAGCTCTTTGCCATCAGCCACCTCTTTGTCGTCCGCTAGCAGACGGCAAAGAAGGTTTGCCGTCAGCTAGCGGACGGCAAAGAGGGAGGTGGGCCCACTGACGAGAACCAGCTGACGACCACTTTCCTTGCCGTCTGCTAGCAGACGGCAAAGAAAACACTACCTGATTAACACCGTGACCTCTTCTCTCTCTGCCTCTCTCTCCTCCCCCGACTCCCACCGCACCCGACCCCCACCGCACCCGACACCCACCGCCGCCCCTGCCACCCTCAAACCCCACAACCGCCGGCCGCCGCCCCTGCCGCCCCCACCACACCCGCCGGCCGCTGCCCCTGCCACCCCCGACCCCTACCGCCCCCACCGTCACCCGCCACCGCCCCTGCCACCCCCGACCCCCACACCCGCCGCCCGCCGCCCCTGCCGCCCCCACCGCACCCGCCGACCGCCGCCCCCGACCCCCACAGCCCCTGCCACAACCCGTCGGCCACCGCCCTGCCCGCCCCCGACCACCCCTCTCCTGTGGCGGCTGCCCGAGCCTCGTCGTGAGGCAGGCCGCGGCGCCACCCCCTCCCCTACGGCGGCCCTCCTCCACGGGGCCCCTCCTCCACCGCCCCCTCCTCCCCTCCAAGGTGAGCTTCCTCCCCTCCTCTCCTCTTTTGTTTTTTTAGGTTTAGGTTTAGTTTAGATTTAGTTTAGGTTTAGGTTTAGGTTTAGTTTAGATTAGATTTACATAATTAGAAGAAGAAAGATGAAAAAAATAAAATAAGAATAAGTAGAAGAAGAGGAAGAAGAAGAAGAAGAAGAAAAGGAGGAGGAGGAGGAGAAGAAGAAGAAGAAGAACAAGAAGAAGAAGAAGAAGAGAAGAGGAGAAGAAGAAGAGGAAAAGGAAAGAAGAGAGAGAAGAAGAAGAAGAAGAAGAAGAAGAAGAAGAAGAGAAGAGCCCCCAATCCCCGACGCCACTAACCCCCAAACTCCGACGCCACTGACCCTCGACCCCCGACGCCATCGACCCCCAACCCCCGACGCCACCGACCCCGACGCCCCGGACCCCCGACCATCGACGCCATTGCCCCCCAACCACCGACACCATCGACCCCCGACCACCTATGACATCGACCCCCGACTCCCGACACCACCGACTCGCGACCGCCGATGCCACTGACCCCTGATGCCACTGTCTCCCGATGCCACTGACCCCCGACCCCCGATACCTATTCTGCCTCCTGTTGACCAAAAAGGTGTTCTTCAGCCTTCATGAGGCCGAGGAGGTCATAGTTTTGTAAATTATGAGCTAGGTCACATATTTTCCTATTTTGTTATAAAAAACATCATATTTTGTGTTGATCAGGTGAATTTCAATGTGTAGTTGTTCGATGACCTCCCCGTGCATTTGACGAGCTCCCCTGCTGCGTTCGTTGGTGAGCACAAATGACATCTTCTCCCCCGACACCCTTAAAAAATTTCCTCTATTCCGGTCTTCATGCCGATGAAACTTGCTAGCTATAGGTGTCTTCAATCATCAGTATGCGTGACCAATGCGTCTCCCGTTCGAAAGGGTTACATCTATAAATATGCATGCATTAGCATATTTATAACTGTGATTCTTTTGAATTGTCCAACGTTATCCATGGACAGCCCGAGTATGTGTAGATTGGGTTTGTTTTCCCATATGCTCTGCTTCGGATCCGATGCAGAATTTTGTCAGTGCCTCCCTGTTGTTCTTTGGGTACACATCCTCTCTGCTTATTGCCGAGACTTGTATCAGGAGAACAGCGAGGAGGTGCTACCGAAATTTTGCATCGAATCCGGAGCAGAGCATGGGAAAATGAACCCAATATACACATACTCAGGTGGGATTAGGACCTATCTTTGCCTACTAGCGTCTAGGTTGCATCGACGTAATAAAACTGACAAACTCTATTAACTGGTGAATATGGTTTGCTAAATTATGTATATATTTTGTGTGTGTCTAGTAGCTAGGCCAGATGAGTGATCGTGGGTGGTTGTACATGGTCACACTAGTCAGAAAGACATGACCCATGAATGGATGACAAAAGCCAAGGGGTTTGTGAGAGTCGCATTTGCAAATGGACAGAAAAAACCTGGTGCCCCTGTGTCGAATGCAACAACTATCATAAGAGGTCAGAGTTTGAAATGATCAAACACCTGCAGAAGTGGGGTTTTACTCCTAATTATACAGTCTGGACATTTCATGGTGAGTATGCCCGATGTGCCAGAGTTGAGGTGGTTCATCGTTGCACTGACGAGCATGGTACCAGGATCGAAGACATGGTGCAAGACTTTGATGATGCTCGGGATTCGGACGATGAGATGGAGGAATCTGCAAAGGCCTTCTATGAAATGTTGGAGTCTTCAAAACGTCCTCTCCATGAGCACACTGAGCTTTGTCAGCTGGATGCCATCGCGCAAGTAATGGCTCTGAAGGCTCAGTTCAACCTGGACAGAGAATGCTACGACGCGATGATGACGATATTTGGACGTTTTCTACCCAAAGGCCATGTATTGCTAGCAAACCTATACCATTCGGACAAAATCCTACGTGCGCTTAAGATGCCCTATGAGAAGATAGATGCCTGTGAGAATGGATGTGCCTTATTTAGGCTTGAGTATCGAGCTTCAACTATTGTCCCATTTGCAATGCTTCCAGGTATGTTCTGGTAGACAACGGTATGGGTGAGAAGAGTCAGACCAAAATCCCAGTCAAGGTTCTTCGGTATCTGCCAATCATACCAAGACTTCAACGTCGTTTCATGGTCGAAGAGACGGCCATACAGATGACATGGCATAAATTGGGCAAAATAACAGAACTAGATGCAAATGGGAATCCGATGTTGGGATACACCTCATACGCTTTTGCGTGGAAGCACTTTGATGCATTACATAAGGATAAAGCGGCAGATCCAAGGCATCCTCGAGTTGTCATCATCACGGATGGGTTCAATGTGTATGGTATGACGGCAACACAATATAGTTGTTAGCATGTATTTGTCATTCCACTCAATCTCCCCCCCCCCCCCCCCGGAGAGATTATGGAAGATTTGAAGCAATTTATGAACTTACATTCTTTGGTGAAAACCCACCAAACGTCATAGTCTTCAAATGTTATTGGTTCCAGCCGAAGGAGACTAGAAGGACTCATGAACATATAGGGCTAGTCGAAATCAAACAAAGCACCCACTTAGATGTTCCCAATGTCTATATTATGGCTCAACAGGTGACCCAAGTTTTCTATCTACCGTGGGCCTGCCAAACGGATCCAAATCTGAATGGTTGGGATGTCGTTTATGATATGCCGCCACATTTTAGACCACCTCCCCTCAATGAATATGATTATGAACCTCACATTAACCCAGACACATATGAAAGAGAATTCTTCCAAGAAACACATGTTTCCAAAAACGTTTCAAGAACCGCTCTACTTCACCCCAGAACATTGAGGTAGATAGTGACAGTGAATCCGACTTCACCCGTGAGCCAGAACAAGAAGAGACGGGAGAAGAAGAGGTTACTGTTGCGGATGGCCTGTCAATGCTTGACCGATTTCATAAAGGAGGCCTTCCACATGTTGATGCATTTATTGATGATGCTAATGAGCATGTCATTACTGATAGTGATGATGATTATGCATTTATTGATCTCGGAGCATATATAGACGATGAAGATTAATATTAGTAATGTCAGGTATTCAATTATTATTATGTACGTATATATTATTAATTAGTTCATGTTATTAGGTATTCAATTTTTTTATGTTGAAATAATTCCGTTCACTCTTTGTCATTGCAGGTGTTGACATATGGTGGACGCGAGTCAAGAGTGCTCTGAGTCTCCTTCCTCGGCGCGTGCTGGGAGGGGTGCTATTATTCCACCCCAGCAACTCCGAAGAGCGCTGGTACACTGTATGCAGACACCGGCGGGCGCTTCTTCTTCGATCGGGAGAGGTCGGGGGAAGACGAAGAGAGGTGCTAGAGGTAGGAAGGCTGCTGCGCCTTCCTTGCCACCACCCCCAGCTAATTCTCTCGACCACAGGAGTGCTCCGTCTCAGGTGGACCCATCTGACTTCACCTGTCTTGGACTTCGGTCGCCGAGCCTCGAGCCGACGAGCCTCAGGTCACCAAGCCTTTGTCCCAGGAGAGTCTAGTCCCAGAGTCTTCGTCCCAGGAGACTCCAGTCCCAGAGTCTTCGTCCCACGTGACTCCAGTGGCTAGTGTCCATGCTGATGGTGGCGAGGACAACTTTTCTGAGGATAGCTATAGCGAGGGCGAGCTGGTTGAGGAGGGAAAGAAGGTCTACCAGCATGGTTGTACAAACCTCCCACCCGTGCCGACGACCCGCGATCAGAGGTGGTTGATTGTGCCTAATGCAGAGAAGTAAGTGCATTTACTCATTTTTAACCTTTTGCCTTCATGTTTCTTCAAATTAATATCTAATGTCTTGGCCTTGTCATACTGCAGGGGTTGGAAACATGACCCTGGTGTCCGCAGGCCCAACCAGGTCCTTGGTGTGCTTATCCGGCACCACTTCCCGAGAAAGGACACGTTGCCCGGTGAGGTTCCATAGGTAGCACTAAGCTGGGAGTTGTACGTGGCTGGCCTGGCCCTGTCGGAGGTGAGGGTCGATGGTGTCTTGTGCGAGACGGTGGCCGACATTGTGATTCGGCGGTTTTGGGTAATTTCTCCTTTACAGAATTAAAAATCAACATCACCTAGTGATTGTACTAATCAGTCTTTTTTATCATGATTGCAGACCTTCTAGAGGTGTCTTGAGGGACACGAGGTGGACGCGGCTATTGTTCTTGTAGCTGAGTGCAAGCGCCTACTTCAGAACTTACGGAACGAGGCTCGGGTGCAGGCTATTCGAGACTACTATGCCTCGACTAACATTAAGAGGGCCAAGAAGAAGTTCCGCAAAAAATTTCTGAGTAAGGAGAAGTACATGAAGGTAATTACCTATTCTTAAGGGCTTGTACTTAGTTTCCTTGATTTGATTCGTAGGCATAGTGCTGAAATTTCTCTTGTCTAACTTAGGTGCCCCCGAGATGGTGTGCGGATAGGATGGACTGTTGGGAGGCATTGGAGGATGAGTGGTGCTCTCCCAAATGGCTAGCCGACCACAACAAGGCCAAGGATAAGCGTTCCCAAATGAAAGGTGTGCCACACCATCAAGGGAGCTCCAACCTGTTTGAGTACGGGGATCACTGGGTATGTGGTTTGCTCCATGATTCATGCAATTTCATTCTTCATGCTAGCTTGAGCCCTTAACTAATATTTTGTTCCTCTCTTTTAGGCGCAACAAAACAAGAAGGAGGTGCCACCGCTGTTCGACCTCTATGCCATGGCCCATACTGCCTCGTACAAGAAAGCCAAAGCATTCTCTGAGGATGACCTCGATCATCCAGAGAGCTTCAGCAATATCTCCTCCCACAACAAGCTCGTGAGGTATAGAGATGAGGGGAAGGCGAGGAAAGGGGAGGACTTCAAGCCGAGCCAGAGTCCTTTTGATCCAGAGCTCGTGATGATATCTGGTGGTGGGAGGCCCCATGGCTCTATAGCCATTGGGGATGGACTGATACGTTGTCCTAGAACTCTCCCGGAGATCAAGAAGCGCCAGACGAGCTCCGATCCTGAGATAAGGCCTCATCCACGGCCAATGGAGCTCGCCATTCAGGCTAGGGCCCAAGAGCTTCTGGCGGAGGCAAACAGGCAGGTGGCGCAGAGGGAGAGGGACATGGAGGAGAGGACGGCTAGGCTCTTGGAGGAGGAGAGGAACCGGAACGACGCGTCTCATCGGGCCCTATACGAGCTCCTCGTGGTAAGTTTCTCCTGCATATTAGCCAAATCATGCACGTAATGTTCGTTTCATCACTAACTAATATGAATGACTCGTGAAAACAAAATGTGCAAACCGTGTGCCAGAACAATGGTCAGACGCCTCCGTCGATGCCCCAGGTTGGTATAGCACCCACGGTGAGTTTCATTTGAATGGCCATTAGTTACTAGTATTCACATTTGAGTTGCATCATGCTAATGAGACATTGCAAATGATCTTTGGTGTAGCGTGCCTCCCAACAAGCATCGACCGATCCTTCTGCATCTCCCGCAACCCCGACCGGTCCTTCTCCGTCTCACACTCGCGCAAACCCGACCGGTCCTTCACCTCAGTGATGATGGTAAGTTTTCCCAAGTGTTTTGCTTAACAAATGCATACTTAGCTTAAGAAATGACCTATTTAGCTCCAAAATGACCTATACTTAGCTTCTTTAGTTCATTTATGACATACTAAGCATACTTAGGTAAAAAATGGCATGATAACCTTGGTTTAGATCCAAAATGACATAGACTTAGCTTATTTTCCTCCAAAATGATAAAATAACCTTACCTGCCTCCAAAATGACCGATTATAACTAGGATAGCTCTAAAATGACCTACACTTGCCATTTTGTCCTCCAAAATGAATAAATATGATTAGTTAGCTCAAAAATGGCATAACTACCTAGGTTAGCTAAAAAATGACCTATACTTAGCTTCTTCGGTTCATTTATGACATACTTAGCATACTTAGGTAAAAAATGGCATGATAACCTTGGTTTAGCTCCAAAATGACATAGACTTAGCTTATTTTCCTTGAAGATGACATAATAACCTTACGAAGCTCCAAAATGACCTATTTACCTAGCTTACCTCTAAAATGACCTACACTTAGCATTTTTACCTAGCTTAGATAAAAATGGCATTTTTACCTACCTTAGTTAGAAGAAGAAGAAGATAAAGAAGAGGAGAGGAGAAAAATAAAGAGAATAAAAATTCTTCCTCTTCTTCTTCTTCTTCTTCTTCTTCTAGCTAGTCTTCTTCTAGTCTTCTTTTTCTTCTTCTTCTTCTTCTTCTAGCTAGCTAGTCTTCTTCTTCTAGTCTTCTTCTTCTAGTCTTCTTCTTCTTCTTCTAACTTTCTTCTTTCCCAATTTGCATATTTGCTTTCGATGAGGAAGCTTGCATTGATGGAGTCTACTCTTCTTCTTGTGCTTCCTTTTTGTTTTGATTTTGTAGGATGAACAATGTGAAACTTGCTACCTATATATGTATGTATGGATGAAACCACTGTATGCTTATTGTTGGATATGTTGGCTAGCTATATATGTTGCATATGGACTTTTCATTTGGTATGTATATATATGTGTTGGATGATCATATCCATATGGCAGGGATATGATTTGGTATGTATATGTGTTGTTATGCTTGTTAAAAAGTATTTTCAAATGTGTGTGTATGTGTGTGTGTGTGTGAAATTCTGTGAAATTGAATGAATTTAAGAAAAAACTGAAAAAACAGGGGCTGTACAGGCTCTTTGTTGTCTGCTGGCAGACGACAAAGAGCTTTGCTGCCACGTGGTAGCTACCTGTGCAACCTGGGGTGGCAGTGGGCTGGCCTATGTGGTTGCTTTGCCGTCTGCCAGCAAACGGCAGAGAACTTTGCATCTTTGTCGTCTACCAGCAGACGGCAAAGCACATCATTAACCCCTTAACGGACTTAAGCTGCCACGTGTGCCGTCCATGCCCTTTGCCATCTGCTCCCTGACGGCAAAGACCTAAGAATCTTTGCTGTCAGCTAGTAGACGGCAAAGCGCCCTTTACCGTAGCTTATTCAGCCGGACTGTTGGCCGTCTGCTGGCAGACGAAAAATCCTTTGCCGTCTGCCATGCATGCCTTTGCCATCAGGCATGGCTGACGGCAAAGTTGCTGATTCCTGTAGTGATAGTAGATATGATTAACTAAACTCATTATCATGAACATAGTCAAAATGTCTTTGCAAATTATGTTGTAGATTACTAGCTCGCGCTATAGCTTCCTTGAATTTTTTTATATGTTCCTAGAGAAATAGAGTTGAAAGATGATGGTAGAAATAATGCGGACTGGGTCTGTGATCTGAGGATTGTCCTCATTGTTGCACAGAAGGCTTATGTCCTTAATGCACCGCTCGGTGCGCCACCCCCTCAAGCGTCGTCTATAGATGTTGTGAACATCTGACAGGCACATTCTGATGACTACTTGATAGTTTAGTGCGTCATGCATTGCGGCTTAGAATTGAGGCTCCAAAATGTTTTGAACATCGCAGAACATATGAGATGTTCTAAGAGCTGAAATTGGGATCTCAGGCTCGTGCCCATGTTGAGAGGTATGAGACCTCCAACAAGATTCTTTGCCTGCAAGATGAAGGAGAATATCTCAATTGGTGAGCACGTGCTCAGATTGTCTGGGTACTACAATCGCTTGAATCGAGTGGGAGTTGATCTTCCAGATAAGATAGTGATTGATATAGTTCTCCAAGTCACTGCACTAAGCTACTAGAGCTTCGTGATGAACTATAAAATGTCAGGGATGGAAATAATGATCCCTAAGATATTTGTGATGTTTGACACCGCGAAGGTAGAAATCAAGAAGGAGCATCAAGTGTTGATGGTTAGTGAAACCACTAGTTTTGAGAAGGGAAAGGGCTAGGAGGGAAACTTCATGGATGGCAAGTCAGTTGCTGCTCCACTGAAGAAACCCAAGGTTGAGCCCAAACCCGAGACTAAGTGCTTCTATTATGAGGAGAACGGTCACTGAAGTGGAACAACCCTAGATAGTTGGTAGATAAGAAGGCTGGCAACATCGACATAAGTATATTTGATATACGTGTTATTGATGTGTACCTTGCTAGTACTCCTAGTAGCACCTGGGTATTGGATACCGGTTCGGTTGCTAAATGTTAGTAACTCAAAATAAAAGCTACGAAATATACAGAGGCTAGCTAAGAGTGATGTGATGATGAGTGTTGGAAGTGTTTCCAAGGTTGATGTGATCACCATCGCACGCTCTCTCTACCTTTGGGATTAGTGATAAACCTAAATAAATGTTATTTGGTGTTTGCTTTTAGCATGAACATGATTAGATCGTTTTTATTGCAATACAGTTATTCATTTAAGTTAGAGAATAATGGTTATTCTATTTACATGAATAATACCTTTAATGGTCATGCACACAATGAGAATGGTTTATGGAATCTTGACCGTAGTGATACACATGTTCATAATATTGATGCCAAAAAGATACAAAGTTAATAATGATAATACCACATAGTTGTGGCACTGCCGCTAAATGTCATATTGGTATAACGCGCATGAGAAACTCCGTGCTGATGGATCTTTGGACTCATTCGATTTCTAATCGGTTGAGACATGCGAACCATGCCTCTTGGGCAAGATGACTAAGGACCCTGTTTTCCGGTATGATGGAGCGGGAAAGTGTCTTATTGGAAATGATACATGTTGATGTATGCAATCCAATGAGTATTGTAGCGTGCGGTGGATATCGTTGTTTTCTTACCTTCACTGATGATTTGAGTAGATATGGGTATATTTACTTAATGAAACGCAAGTCGGAGTCATTTGAAAAGTTCAAGCAAATTCAGAGTGAAGTTTGAGATCATCGTGACAAGAAGATAAAATGTCTATGATATGATCGTGGAGGAGAATATCTGAGTTACGAGTTTGGTATACAACTTAAGACAATGTGGAAGTTGTTTCCCAACTCACGCCACCCGGAACACCATAGTGTGATGGTCTGTCCGAACATCGTAGTCGTGCTCTATTGGATATAGTGCGTACTATGATGTCTCTTATCATTTTGCCACTATAGTCTTGGGGTTATGCATTAGAGAAAACTACATTCACTTTAAATAGGGCACCATCTAAATCCGTTGAGATGATACCGTATGAACTATGGTTTGGCAGAAACCTAATTTGAGATGATACCGCATTAGAGAATTTGGGAATGTGACGCTTATGTCTGATAAGCTCGAACCCAAAGTGGTAAAATGCATCTTCATAGGATACCCTAAGGAAATAGTTGGGTATACCTTCTATCTCATATTCGATGGAAAAGTGTTTGTATCTAAAAATGGGTCATTTCTCGAGAAGGACGTTCTCTCGAAAGAATTGAGTGGGAGCAAGATAGAACTTGATGAGGTTATTGAACCTTTGTTTCAACCAGAGAGTAGCGAGGCGCAGAAAGATGTTTCTGTGGAGCCTACGTCAGTTGAAGAGGAAATTAATGATGATGATCATGAAGCTTCAGATCAAGTTACTATCAAACCTCGTAGGTCGACAAGGACGTGTACTACTCCTGAGTGGTACGACAACCCTGTCTTAGAGGTCATGTTGTTAGATAACGATGAACCTACGAACTATGGAGAAGTGATGATGGGCATGGATTCCAAAAAATGGTTAGAGGCCATGAAATCTAAGAAAGGATCCATGTATGAAAACCAAGTATGGACTTTGGTAGACTTGCCCGTTGAACGGCAGGTCATTGAGTACAAATGGACCTTTAAGATGAAGACAGACGGTGATGGTGAATGTCACCATTTATAAAGCTCGACTTGTCGCAAAGAAGTTTCCGCCAAGTTTAAGGAGTTAAGTACGATGAGACTTTCTCACCCGTAGTGATGCAAAAAGATTGTTGGAATTATGTTTGCAGTTGCTGCATTTTTCATTTATGAAATCTGGCAGATGGATGTCAAAACATTGTTTCCTTAACAGTTTCCTTGAGGAAAGGTTGTATGAGATACAACCAGAAGGTTTTGTCATTCCTAAGGATGATAAAAAGTCTGCAAGCTCCAGTGATCCTTCTATGGGCTGGCAAGCATCTCGGAGTTGGAATATACGCTTTGATGAGGTGATCAAAGATTTTGGTTTTATACAAAGTTTATGAGAAACTTGTATTTACAACAAAGTGAGTGGGAGCACTATAGAATTTCTTATAAGTATATGTGGTTGACATATTGTTGATCAGAAATAATGTAGAATTTCTGGAAAGCATAAAGGGTTGTTTGAAAAGAGTTTTTCAAAGGAAGACCTGGATAAAGCTACTTAATTGTTGGGCATCGAGATCTATAGAGATAGATCAAGACGTCTGATAAGACCAATGAGTACATACCTTGACAAGATTTTGAAAGAGTTCAAAATGGATCAGTCAAATAAAGAAAGAGTTCTTACCAGATTTGTAAGGTATGGAGTTGAGTGAGACACAAAGCTCGACCACGGCAGAAGAAAGAGAAAGGACGAAGATCGTCCCCTATGCTTTATCCATAGGCTCTATATAGTATGACATGTTGTGTACCATGCGTGTGTGTGCCTTGCCATGAGTCTGTCAAGGGGTACAAGAGTGATCCAAGAGTGGATCACTGGATAGCGGTCAAAATTATCCTTAGTAGCTAGAGGACTAAGGAAGTATTTCTCGATTATGGAAGTGATAAAGGGTTCGTCGTAAAGGGTTACTTCGATGCAAGCTTTAACACCAACCCGGATGACTCTTAGTGGCAATCCGGATACGTATAGTGGAGTGGCCATTTGGAATAGCACCAGGTGGAGCGTAGTAGTAGTGTCTATAGTATGACATAGAGATTTGCATGGTACACATAGATCTGAATGTCGCAGACCCGTTGACTAAAACCTCTTTCACATGCAAAACATGATCAAACCCCCATAACTCATTGGGTGTGAGATTCATAACAAATCACATAGCGATGTGAGCAAGATTATTGACTCTAGTGCAAGTGGGAGACTTTTGGAAATATTCCCTAGAGGCAATAATAAATTAGTTATTATCATATTTCCTTGTTCATGATAATTTTTATTATCCATGCTAGAATTGTACTGATCGGAAACTCAGATACATGTGTGGATACATAGACAACGCCATGTCCCTAGTATGCCTCTAACAGACTAGCTCGTTGATCAAAGATGGTCAAGGTTTCCTAGCCATGTACATGAGATGTCATTTGATAACGGGATCATACCATTAGGAGAATGATGTGACAGAAAAGACCCAAACTATAAACATAGCATATGATCGTGTCAGTTTATTGCTATAGTTTTCTGCATGTCAATTATCTGTTCCTATGACCATGAGATCATGCAATTCACTGACACCGAAGGAGTACCTTGTGTGTATCAAACATCGCAATGTAACTGGGTGAATATAAAGGTGCTCTACAGGTATCTCCGAGGGTGTCTGTTGGGTTGGCATGGATCAAGATTGGAATTTGTTACTCCGTGTAACGGAGAGGTATCTCAGGGCCCACTCGGTAATACAACATCACAACAAGCCTTGCAAGCAAAGTGACTAAAGTGTTAGCCACGGGATCTTGTATTATGGAACGAGTAAAGAGACTTGTCGGTACGAGATTGAACTAGGTATGGAGATACCGATGATCGAACCTTGGGAAAGTAACATACCGAAGAACAAAGGGAACATCATACATGATTAACTGAATCCTTGTCATAGAGGTTCAACCGATAAAGATCTTTGTAGAATATGTAGGAACCAATATGGGCATAAAGGTACCGCTATTGGTTAGTGACCGTAGAGGTGTCTCGGTCATGTCTACAGAGTTCTCGAAGCCGCAGGGTCTGCACACTTAACGTTCAGTGACGTTTTAGTAGTATTGAGTTATGTATGTTGGTGACTGAAGGTTGTTCGGAGTCCCGGATGAGATCATGGACATCACGAGGAGCTCCAAAATGGTCCAAAGGTAAAGATTGATATATATGGAGTCCTGTTTTGGTCACCGGAAAAGTTTCGGGTACTTCGGTAGTGTACCGGGAGTGACGGGAGGGTACCGGGGGCCATCGGGAGGGGTGTCTCGACCCAAAGGACGTCATGTGCTGTGGGAGGAGTCAAACCAGCCCCTAGTGGGCTGGACAACCCCCCCCCCCCACTAAGTCCCATGCGGCTAGGTGTGGGGAAAACCCAAATGTGGAAAAGGTGGAAGGAGTTTCCAAGTGGAGAGGAGGAATCCTACTCCTATTAGGATTGGAGTAGGACTCCTCCACCTCCAATTTCGGCCAAACCTTGAGGGTTTGAGGATGCCTCCTCCCCTCCCTCCATCCTATATATACTAGAGGATTTAGGGGGGAGAGGTAACCCTAATTGCCACGTGCTCCCTCTACTTCATCTAGATCGTTTTCTCCTCTAGTCTAGTACGGTGGTGCTTAGGCGAAGCCCTGCTAGAATAGTTCCACCACCATCACCACCACGCCATCGCGTTGTTGGAGAACTCATATACCTCTCCGACCCCTCTTGCTGGATCAAGAAGGCGGAGATCATCATCGAGCTGTACGTGTGCTGAACGCGGAGGTGTCGTTTGTTTGGCACTAGATCGGAAGGACCGTGATCAGGATTGCGAGACGATTCGTGATTTGATCACGGGACGGATCGTGATGGGATCGCGGCACGGATCATGATTGGATCACGATAAGGATCGTGATGGGATCATGGGACGCTTGGCGATTTGGATCACGAAGACGTTCGACTACATCAACTGTGTTTCTTAACGCTTCCTGCTTAGCGATCTACAAGGGTATGTAGATCCACTCTCCCTCTCGTAGATGCTCATCACCATGGATTGATCTTGCGTGTGTGTAGGAATTTTTCCCCATGCAACGTTCCCCTGCATTTAGGCCATCCAACACCATGCACCTTAAAAAACGTCCGTGGACCAGACGCCCGAAATCCCATAAGCCGTAAGCAATGCTGGGGAGGTTTACGAGCTTCCGAGCCTCCGCACATAGGCATCGACACCCTCGGCTCACTCAAAACCCATCTCCCATTATGCTCTACTCATCACTGCTCTCCGTGTTGCACTCATGTCGGTCCAGAGAGAATGTGATCAGTCACGGCCACATGATATCAACGTGGCGGCATTCACACCATTGCGGTGGTCGAGAAAGCTGCTCTAGCGTTCCACTGATGGCGCGTTAATGTCATTTCAGATTAGGAGGGATGATTTCCTCCCGCATTCAAGCGATGTTCATCTGCTTTCCTGGCATTCACGTTGGTGCAGCGAACGAGAAGCCAACTCCGGTGCAGCAAGCATTCATTATGTCGCTCTGCCAGCCGGGCGCCCGTTACTATTTAAAAAACGACGACTACACACAAACTGCACCACCTCTGAGCCTCGTCTCCCTATGTTTTTGGTGCATCCATCTTCCCTACTTCCTTTGACATCCACCAGCAATAGTCAAGACCCGCTGTGGGTGTGGAAGACCCTTAATCCGTGCCGCCGCCTCCAAATCACGGTCAATGTGAACGCATGGCGTGTGCCAGGTGTGCGACCTGCATTACGTCGGGAGAGCCTCCGAGCTCTTAGTAGGAGGAGAGCGTGGAAGAGCGGGCATGAAGTTGAGCAAGACTTTCATCTGTAGCATCAACGACCGCGACCACCACCACCACCAGACTATGACGGTACATGCCAAGCCGTCCCCCCCCCTAGAGATCACGAGAAGGTTCTTGTGCAACTACCTCGGCTCTCTATTTAGCATCCCCCTATACCCGAAGCATGACATGGCCAAGGTGAGGAGGGTTGATTGACTATGGTACAACCTTTAATCTAGTATCAGATAGTTCATTGCCGGACAACCAAAAGCATTCCATTATACTTACACGAATTTAGGGACAATGTAGGAAAAAATTCACCAGTGTGGCGCCTGCCCCTTCCCCTTTTCATCTCCGCAGTACATATACATGGCGAAGACGACGTCGGGGTGCCTCAAAGTTAGAGGAGCTATCGTCGGTGACAGAGGAGGAGGAGGACAAGCTCCAGGGCAGGCCATTGAGTTGTCTGGTATTGCAGGCCTGCTCGGTAACGAAGCGGTGGGCTTTGGCCACGTTCGCCTCTTTTTTGTCGCCGCCTGGTGGGATGCGTGCATGCACTTTCGCAAGGCCTTCACGTTCTTGTAGGGTGTGTTTGATAGAGTGCATGAAAGGTGCATGAGCTCAAAAGTTTCCTCCTCGACCTCCTTTTGGATATTTGCTAACCTTCATGGACCTTCTCATCATGCACGACCTTAGCCCAAATATCCTTTTAGCATTCACGAAGAGAGAACACCCCCACCGTCATTCGCTAGTCAGCATGCATGAGCGACAATGTGTTTCAGAAAACATTCAGAATTTCTAAAAATAATTAAATTTTCAAAAAATGTTCAGAATACCAAAAATTGTTTAGATTTTTAAATTTTTTCCACTTTTTCAAAATTGCCCAGGTTTTCAAAATTAGTTAAATTTTCAAAAAAATGATATTTTCGAAATACGTTAAAATTTTCAACAAAAGTACAGAAAATCGAATTTTGTTTACATTCTCAAAAAATATTTGGATGTTTTTAAAATTTTGATTTTCAAAAAATATATATATTCATATTTTTTTAATTTTTAATTTTTTTAAAAGATCAAACTTTAAAATTTTGTTAAAATTTTGAAAAATGTTATTTTTCCCATGTTTTGTTCACTTATTTGATCATGCCCGTTGCTACAGTACCGGCGACATGTCTAAACAGATGCAACCTATCAAACAAAGTTTCAACTTAGCATGTCTTAACACATACATGTCGTTATCAAAAAACAGCAATTGCATGTACTCAGCATGTCTATACTTAGCATGTATCAGAGGAGAATAACCATAGTAAGTTGGGAATGCTACCAAACACACCCGTAGCTGCGGGTGTCCTTTTTCGCGCTAGTCAAGGAGCGACATAGGACCTCACGGATAATAGGCGTTCCTCCTCAATGGACTACAGCTGGCGGACGACAGGGCCGGTGCCACATCGGCTAGATTCGGCCTCCGCCTTCTGTGCCTTCCCCTGGGCATCGAGTCGCCCGCCTCTTGGACATTGGCGTTCGGCATGGGGCGAAAAATCCTGACAACACGACCCGACCATCCAGCGGTCACATTGAGTGGACAGGGATGGTTACCGACGTCGGATGATTGAGTCCGGTGTGAAGTGATTAGGCTTGTGGGTGTTTTCACCCCGGTGGATGGCGAGGGACGGCACAGAGCTCGAAGAGATGCCCTTGTCCACACGTGAGCGGTAGAGGGCGACGCAGAATTCGATTTCCTCGTCCGAGGGCGCACAGTTTGAGTCCTCCTCGAGTGGTGACAAGTCGATTGGGTGTACCTCGCTGCCGGAACCGGTCATGGGGAGGAGAGGATGCGTGCAAATGCAATTGATCGTTCGAGAGTGTTGACCAGGGTCTAGGATTTGGTCCAAGGTGGGGGATATGTGTGGACGGTGTGGGCTAGTGCGGGCCACTCGAAGCATGGTGGATGTCTCCCGACCTCTTCATATCCGTCCTAGATATGAGCTCGATTTGAGGGCTGCCTAACACCCACACATGTAGGGTAGTTTTAAGGGGTACGATTGGCTTGCATTTTGGTGATCGGTGATTGAACGGGTCGTTCGCCGACACCTTCGGGAACAATACGAGGCTTCAGATGTAAATCGTCTTAACAACGATTAGGATATATATGATCAATTTTGGGCTGCTATCAGTAATTTCACCCCTACCCCTCAGCAGAACGTGAAAGCCTCCCTCTCAGCGAAACATGAAAGCCGCAATAGTTGGGAAAGACTAGTGTAAAAAACAACACCTAGTTTGCAAGAATAGAAGAACTCAATGACATCCGTCGGATTTTGAATGAATGTCTCACATTCAACGCACCTGAGTGGGGAAACTTCCTGTTTATTTTATGAAAAAAAAAACAGACTAACAGTTATGTATAAACCGGTCCCTCCACCATCTATACTTTTATATTTATATTATACTACTATTAAAAGAGCAAACTTAAATTATTCTAAAGCCACCCAGATTAGTGTACACAGAACTATCAGCACCGTACGATCAATTTTCGTTTAACGAAATCTAACAACACATATTGCTTCCGTGGTCTGCCATTCAACCCGACGACTCTGATTCAATGTTCTGCCATCTCAATCCACGCGCACGTCTGCCCTCTGTCCTGCCCATTGCGATAGAAGATCGGACCACGATCCCCTCAGCCAAACACCGCCGCCGCACCCCATACTCCACCCAGCCTTTGATCTGGTAGCCACGCCGCCCATGACGCCGGTGATTTCTACTGGGACGTCGCGCATGGAAAGGCGAAGCAACAGGCCATCGAGTCGGCAAGAGCCATGCCGCATCCATCCACCCCCCGACCCCGCGGGCTGCTTCATCACCCGCACCAGGATCGCGCCCCATTCTTCTCCTCGGCGGCTGCCGGCAGGCGGGCAAGCGAACCAGGAACCCTGCCATATCTGATCCGCAAGGTAGGTACCTGTAGCTCGATGCGTCGAAGCCAACCTGATTTCTCGAGCGAGTGTACGAATGTACGGCGGTGACTGGTTCATTACCCCACCTTTGTTCTTTCCAGCCAGCGACGATGGCGCGTCTCTCTGTGCGGCGGCGATGAGAATCCTGCGTCCGGCGGTGTTTCCAGGAATGGGGCTTCACCGGTTTGTCCATACCGAGCAGGTATCTCTGCCTCCATCCCATCTTCTGCTCGCTATTTTCCAGAATATGTGCCCCATTGTTGCTCCGATTGATTGCAGAATGCAGATTACCAGCAGAATATAAGCAGAGATGTGTTGCCCCACAATGTATATTTCGTAGTGTCAGATATCTGCCTCATGTGGCGGGCCTTGAATAATATTCAGCTTTTCCATGTGTTCTTATTACCCTAGAATCTGTTCGTCCATCCTAGAATTTTTTGGATCAGCCTGCTCCCCAGTTTACTGTCGAATTTCATCATAAAGGACACTTATTCAATCCCAAGTTGCAATTTTTAAAAGCCATAATACTTTCTCTGTAATCGGTGCTTCTCTTGGCTCAATGGTCCTACGTCTGATCATCCGTTTGACTATTTTTTTACAGCTGTGCAAGTCTGGCCGTAGCTTGCAATGGAAGTTCGGGACAGTCTGGAGATGACACATACTCCAAATTAACTCAACTTCCTTCGTTGCTACTTCAGGGCCTTCTCAGCCATTCTGAGCACCTACACCTCGCCACAGGCCACCGAAAACGTTGAGCACAAGCTGCGTGATGTTGTGATCGAAATCCTCAACCAGCTTCCGCACAGTGAGGTGTTGTGATCCTTTGTTTTGCTGATGAAAATTTCATTTCTTTACACATTGTCAAAACTTGACATACAAACAGTTTAATATAGTTATGTTCACTTGCCGTCTGACTGAATATGTACTTCAGGTACAGAGATGATGGATTGGTATACTCGATTTTTTTTTCCACAGAATTATATTCCTTTGACTGTGCATGTAGGAAATTTGCTATATATTTCATTTACAACCAATGGTATGTACGTAGAGGATTAGAAGTTCAGAAATGGGGCTCAGCTCCCATTTTGATATTTTTCATATAAGCATGATTTTAAATACAGAAAATAAGTTGTACGTTGCAGCACTTTGACATAAAGTTCTATCTATATTTGTACAGTCCTTCCAAGAGTTGACTGATGAAGATAAGATTGATTGGATTTCTTTTGCTGATATATTCGGGTGTTTTTAGAATCAATATGTGTTGTTAGATTTCGTTAAACGAAATTGATCGTACGGTGCTGATAGTTCTGTGTACACTAATCTGGGTGGCTTTAGAATAATTTAAGTTTGCTCTTTTAATAGTAGTATACAAGTATAGATGGAGTTCAGCTCATTGGGAGAATTCCGAAGCCGGGCCTTGAGAGAGTCTGGAAGTACAAAGTGCAGAACAATATCTGGACTGCTGACCACCTCGCGATCCGGGCAAGTCTCCACTCGCCAAGGTGCAAGATGTGAAACCTGATGCCAGAATCTGCGGTCATTTGTTTGTGATTGTGCTTTTGCGAGTGAGATCTGGCAGTTGCTGTCCCTGGCTGCAGGTTTAATTGACAACCCAGTCATGTTGTGGTGGGCCAAGTTATTTGCAATGGCGCCGGTTGTTAATAAAAGGAGGCCACTGGATTGGGCCCTAGACACAATTTGGAATCAGTTGAAAGAACGCAACAGGAGAACTTTTGAAGCAAATGTTGTGGATCGTCTAATGTGAGTTTCTCCCTGATTAGGGACAAGGTTAAGGCCTTCAGGGCTGCTTGGTGCGAGGGATAGCCCTGGTTTTCTTGCTTCTTTCTTTTTCATATCTTTATTATGTGCAGAACTTCTTTGGTTTTAGCTCTTTCTGTAGGCTACTTTAGTTGGTTTTTCTGTAGCCAACAATGTTCTGAGAAAAATCTTTTTCTTCTTTATGTTATTTTATAAACCGAGGGTGCTGGTACATATGTACTTCGTAATGTCTCTTGCTTAGCTTCAATTTCAGATCATCAGCGTACAGTAGTTGTGACGATAGGAGTACAAACACGAAAGTCCAATTCAGAGGAGCTGTGCAGACAGAAATTCATGTGTCGTTATGTTCATTGAATATTGCTCAACTTACATGATGACAGCGAACCATTTATGGTGGTTATGTTCATCTTCAAGTTCTTTTAAGTGTATTTCTTTGTATCTTCGAATGCCTGTTTGTCATGGTTTAATTACAAAGGGTGTCATTCATAGTAGGACTATTTGTTGAAATTAGCATTGCTTGAGACGTGCATTGCACGTGCAAATTTACTAGTGTCACTTAGGTTGGATCTCAGACATCCATTTGACATCTGGTGAATGTCGTTGGTTTTTCAATTTTCACCCCTAAATGTTGCTTTTATACTAGTTTCTCCCGCAATAGTTATGTGTCTCCCCTTAGCGACTCCATCGAGGAATCGCCACGGACGACCACTAGTGGGCTGGCCCATTTAACATGGTTGGTCGCTGCTACTTGTACGAGTCGCTTTAGGTTCGTTCGACCGGTTTTGTTTGTTTCTTTCCTCTTTTCTTGTTTTTCTTTGTTTTCACCGGCTTTCTTTGATGTTTTGTTTTTTTACATTTTACTTTGGTTTCCTTTTGGTTCTATGCCGGTTTGTATTGGTTTTTGTTATCCCATGTCTATCATTTCTTATTACAAAATGTAAATTTTCGGTGAAACATTTTCTCGATACACGTTGCACATTATTCAAATACATGACTTAGATTTTTTAAAAATACATGTGTTGAACAATTTTTTGAATACATGGCAGCATTTTCCAAAAACAAATTTTGCATTTTCTTAATGGCATTATACACGCTTTTTAAACTACGTGAACATTCTTTTTGCATTTTATAATACTTTTGAAAAATTTCATGGACATTTTATGGAGCCATGTGATTATGTATTTAAAATGTCAGTATGTATTTTATAGAAATAAATATTTATTTAACCTACATGAACACTTTTCTACAATGTATATAATTTTCTAAAAAGATCACCATATTTTGGAAACGCTAGAATCTTTCCATAAAATGTCATGTACATTTTTTAATGGTACGAAACAATTTTTACATTACATGTATTTTTTAGAATGTATACCAATTTTAAATTATTTCTCATTCATTTTCTGAAACAAAGGAATATTTTTCAGTGGCACTAGTATATTTTTGATAGTTATCAACACGTTTTACAAAATTGAGCTAACCAATTTTTATATTAGGTTAACATTTTTAAAATTTATGGTTCTAAATATTCCAAAGTAAACTTAAGTTTTTAAAATATATGAATTTAAAAATTAATAAAGCAAAAAAGGTAAAAAGAATCAAATGATGTCAGTATGACAAGTCACCTCTTACTGTCCGGCCCACTAACACGCGTTGTAGGCGAGACACCCGTGTGCCTCGCTATAAGCGGCACATAATCGTGGGCTACGCCCCCGTGAAAGGTATGTATAGTCCTAACCCATCATCTATGTATCATATTAGCAGGAGACCAAACCCAACAATGGAAGCCCACTTTTGCCTAAAAAAGGAATGGAAGCCCACTATGGAAAGAGGAAGGGGGCATGGACTTGGAAACAAACAGTAATTGCAGTCTGTGTGGCATGGATGGTTCGTGACGCCATGCTTTGCTAGAATGTACCTCCTCTCGATGTGTGAACGATGGAGAATCAAGAGCTGGTGATTGTTATATCTGAAGCGACAGAATCGGATGCATAACGCTGGATATTTGTTGTCGTGGATGCACTCTCGCACGTGGATTTTGCACGCGTCCTTGTCACGCTTTGGGCAATCTAGCATGCAAGACAAAAGGCGATGCATGAACAAGTATTTCAAGTCTTGTCGGTACTTATGCTTTTGTTGATCGATACATAACTACGATTACCTCATGCAAGCCAGTTATAGCACAACAACTTTTTCCTACCCGATTGTTCCTCATTGGACACCTCCCCCGCCATGCTTCGTGAAACTTAAGGTGGATGGGACGGTCACAAACACCACACTAATAGAAAACGGGCCTTTTGTCCCAGTTTGTAAAAGCCTAAATGCCTTCATTTTTAGTTTCGATTTGATTATGAATCAAGACTAAAGGGGCTTCGCGTGATAGTTTTTCAGAGCGGGACCTTTAGTCCCGGTTGGTGTTACCAACCGGTACTAAAGTTATTTTTTAATATATTGTTTATTTTATTTTTTTGAATTTTTTATTTTTTTTTTAAATTTTCAAATCTTTAAATTATTTGACAATTTAATCTCTAATCACCCCTCCTCACTGTTTTGAAATTATTTGATAATTTAATCTCTAATCACCCCTCATTCCAAATCGTCTAACTTTCCGGCCGGTCACCCATCCTCTCACTACTCCAACCCGAGCATGCTTAACTTTCGAGTTCTATCATCACTAGTTTCCAAGTGTGCACTTGTTGTTTTCTTGACAATAGTAAGCTATCAATCCTATTAACATTTAAGTCTTGATGTAACATGATTCAATTTTTTGAATTAAAAACAATTATTAAAATAAACAACAATGATTAATTTAAAAACTTCAAAAAAGGCAAAAAATTCAAAAATATCTCTAAAATTCTCAAAACAATATGAAAAAACCAAAACGATAAAAGTTCAAAATAAAATAATTAATAATAATATTGAACTAAAATGGACTTAAAATAATTAATAATATTATTTTATTCATTTTTGGAATTTATTCATTTAATACGGCATAATTAATATCTTTAAATCTGTAAATCGAAATTTGACAAATAATATATCCATTATTATCAGAAAAACGGGAGGAATCCAAATATGATATTATTTATTTAAAAAGGTTAATTTTCCATAACACTTTTTTTCGACATCGTATACAAAAGTTATAGCCGTTTTAATTTTTCATATCGCTTTTTTTTAATCTCGTTTCAACTCCAGAATTTTTGTGCATTCAACATGCACCATACAAAGCCACATCATCAATTTTTAACCATTTTCCACTTCATTCGCTATTTTTCATCCATTTATTAATTTTTTTGACTTAAATGACGCTGAAATTGAAAAGCAGTACAAATGAACTCTAAAAAGGTTAAAATTTAGCATGGTATCATCATTTAAAACAAAAAACAAATAGAAAAAAAAATTGTCAAAACCCTTTAGTCCCTGTTTGTATCTCCAACCGGGACTAAAGGCGTCCCGGTTGGAGACACGAACCGGGACTAAAGGGTATCGTCCCCTTTAGTCCCGGTTCGTGTCTCCAACCGGGACTAAAGGTCGCATCTGAACCGAGACTGATGCCCGACCAACGCCCTAGCCGCTCGAACCGGAACTAATGCTCGCAAACAGAACTAATGTGTAGATCGAGTTATGACGAAGGCTCTGTTTTCTACTAGTGCCACTAAATATGGCGTTGTTGGAGTAATCTGCGGGAATAGTGAAGGTTTGTACTTGGGGCATCCGCTAGAGTTTTTGCAGACAATACTGATCCGACAACGCTTGAAGCATTGGCGTGTCGAGAAGATTTGGTGTTGGCAACCGATTTGATGCAATCACAAGTCTACGTCGGTTCTGATTGCAAGGAGGTTATTGCTAATAGTATCAAGGAAGGAGCTAGAGAAACCATGGCCATATTATCCGAGAAATTCAAACCATGGCAATGGAGTTTCAGCAATATGCTCTTTCCTGTTTGAAGGAAGAGCTTCGAATTTGGATGCACGTAGCCCCGCTAGACACGGGCTCAATCTTTCTTTAGGACGCCATCTTTGGCTCATAAACCCCCATATCAATTGTATCCCTTTGAACATTGTTTTGAGTAATGAATAAACTACGTGGTTAGCCTAAAAAAAGATGGAAACAAGCAGTAGCATCCACGCGCCCCTCAAACAAAAAACGAAAGCAGTAGCATCCGCGCAGATCACGCACATGGCAGATCGTTTTGTTGGTGTCCTTTTGCGGCTGCGTGCTATGGCTGCCGCACACGCACAAGGCAATTCCAATCGCCCGAAGAGCAAAAGGTCATTAAGGGGTGGCGATCCAGAGCAACACGGCGCATGGCCGGCCGACTGGCCCCACGGTCAGCATGAGCGACGAGTCGGCAACGAGGATGGGGAGAACAGGTCAGTTTTCTGTCCTCTAGGTTTTAGTTCTGGGCTCGTTCCCATCAGTAGATTCAGTAGATTGGTTCGTGCTATTAAATAGATCTACAGAAGTTGAATTGTATACAGTAGAGCATCAGGACAATGTTGAAATCTTCAATTGTACACTTATGCTTGTGAAGACATGAAGAAGGAGAGTGATGTATCGATTCATAAAAAAAGTTGAGCCAATTGGTTCAAGCTTGAGGTGTGTATTGCAGAACAGCTGACATATTTTAAATTCTTGCTCCGTCCTGATATGACATAAGGCGTCGACTGAGATCTAGCTACACCCAATATTAGACAGGAGCTGCACTAGGCGCCAGC
The DNA here is from genome assembly GCA_022496015.1 of Hordeum marinum. Lineage (NCBI taxonomy): Eukaryota > Viridiplantae > Streptophyta > Magnoliopsida > Poales > Poaceae > Hordeum > Hordeum marinum. The sequence continues at coordinate 513,509,967 of CM039673.1, forward strand.
CAGCCGGCTGTAGGGGACGATAGATAAAGAAGATTATCATCATCATCCACGGCAATGCCAAACGGAGACACGGAGACTAACACATCATGATAATTTCGAGGGCCTTTAAAGCCATTCCGATCGTGCCTCCCGATCACCTTCCTCCTTGGTCGGCTCACCGGCGGACGGCGCCCAGCCAGGCGGACAAAGATGGCGGCGACCGTGGCGTTGGGTGGGCATCAGCGCCTCAGTTCACCTTTCTGAATAACCAGCTACGTATATGATATTTGATCGAACGTATTCTGCTTTCATTTTTGGTTCTCGCAGTGGTGGTCGGCACGATCATCCTCGTGATTTCTGTCGTCGTGTGTCTCCACCGCGCGTCCAGAGATGCGGAGAACATGTCGCGACGCATATCCCAGTCCCTGGCGGCCACGAAGCACTACGCGGTGGTGCCGGACCACGTGATGAGGCACGCGACCATCGAGAGGTTCTTCTCGGAGATGGCCAACGAGAAGCCCATCCGGTTCACGCCGGGGCAGCTCCAAGGGTACACCAGCAACTACTCATCCCGTCTCGGCGCCGGCGGGTTCGGCACGGTGTACAAGGGCACGCTCCCCAACGGCCTTGTCGTGGCGGTCAAGGTGCTCCACGGCGACTTCAACCAGCGGTCGGAGGAGCAGTTCATGGCGGAGATGGGCACCATCGGGAGGACGCACCACATCAACCTCGTCAGGCTGTTCGGGTTCTGCTTCGACGCCTCCATGCGCGCGCTGGTGTACGATTTCATGCAGCACGGCGCGCTCGACGCCTACCTCTTCAACGGCGCCGCCGGCGTGGGCATGGCCACGGTGGCCGCGATCACCACGGGCGTGGCACGGGGTCTGAGGTACCTCCACGAGGAGTGCCATCAGAAGATCATCCACTACGACATCAAGGGCGGCAACGTCCTCCTCGACGGAACGCTCACGCCCAAGGTGGCTGACTTCGGGCTCGCGCGACTGGTGGACCGCACAGACACGCACGTCTCCATGTCCAGCGTGCGCGGTACACCCGGCTACGCGGCGCCGGAGTTGTGGATGGGGTCTGGTGTGACGGAGAAGTGTGACGTCTACAGCTTCGGCATGCTGCTGCTCGAGGCCGTCGGGCGGAGGAGGAACTTCGACGAGGCCGCGCCGCAGAGCCAGCAATGGTTCCCTAAGCTGGCATGGACCAAGTACGAGAGTGGCGAGCTGGTGGAGCTGGTGATGCCGAGCAGCGGTGACGACAATGGCGTGGATGCGGTCGATGAGCCGCAGCGGCAGCTGTGCAAGGAGCTGGCGGAGAGGATGTGCAAGGTGGCGTTCTGGTGCGTGCAACAGCAGCCGGGGGCGAGGCCGTCAATGGGCGCGGTGGTGAAGATGCTGGAGGGCGAGATGGACATTGTTCTGCCGCCGAACCCGTTCCGGCATCTTATGGAGGACGTGTCGATGGATAATCTTTGGGCTACAATGACGAGCAGCGTAAACACAACATCAGCGTCGGCGGAAGATGGTATTTCTCGCGGTAGCAACGAGATCGTCTCGTTTTGACGTTTGATCGTATCATATTTATTATTATTATTATTATTATTATTGTGAATCCAAAAGTTTTGAGAACTTTCAAAAGGCCGATTAATCGAACGAGGACAAAGAATGAGCCCCATTCTACATGTCAATACTCGCAACAATGAAATTTCTAGAAAAAGGAAAATCCACCGACTTTATAAATTTACTTCAGCTTTCACCATTGTATAACTAAAATAGGAAAGGTAAGATCTAAAGGTATAAGTTTACTTCAATTCTTTCGAATGCAAGATTAATGTTATCAATACAAGGTCAAAACAATCCCTACATACATTTTGGTTTTCGAATGCTTGATTCAAAACATTCAAGTAAATGATTAATATTTTTAGTTCATTGTCAACATTTGTTCTATACAAATTTAACATTTTTCAAATGCTTTATCAACATTTATCAAATGCAAGATTAACATTTTTGGAAGCATGGTCAACATTTCGGTTTTTTGTCCAAAAGGACCCTCTGCCAAACATATTTGCTAGAAAGGACCACCTGCGCCACAAATTGTCAAAACGGACCCCCTTGCAGCTGGTGGCAGGCGCGCCAGGTGACACGTGTCACCTGCCACCACCAGGAGAGACGGTCAGCACCTGCCGCCACCAAGAGTGGCGGCAGTCGCGGATTCCGTTGCCACACTGCTGCGCCACGAAACGGATAACGGCGTGTGGGCCCTGCCGCCACCGCACCAAGCGGCAGGCCGGTCGACATCAGACACTGGCAACACTAATTCCGAGGATGATGGCACTTATTCCGAGGCAGGTTGTATTGATTATTCCGCTGCATGATTCCCGCCTAACATTTCGTCTGTTCGCGTAGTTTTTTCCCGCCTTCACGTCCGTGAGAGCCTATAAAACCTCTCTCCATCGTCCAACCACCCCGAAAACACCACCGCGTTAAGTGTGTCACGAGGTGAGTTAGAGGTCCTGTGTAGGCTTGTAGTCTCGTCAACATGTCTGGGTATCCTTTCGATCATAGTTGTTTTCACCCTAGTATGTCCAAATGTCTCCTACATTTAGCCACAAATTTCAAGATGGACAATAGAATGGTTCTGTGGGACGAACTCGTCACTAGTGACACCGTACTGAATGAGTTGGCTCACGCATTAGGTAGGAGCGGTTGGCCTCGAAGGACCTTTGAGGAGATACGGAAAGAACTTCTCAGGTTGCATGGAAGATGGCAGAAGCAACTACATAAAGGTGAATCTTATTTGAAGCTTGCAGCAAAACATACACATTGGTGGACAGAGGACAGTGAGGACGAAGACGACATCTTCATGCCGAGCACCAAGGCCAAGAGTACTACATCGTCGAAGGGGAAGAGCTCTGCATCGAAGGAGAGCAAGAGTTCTACATCGTCAAAGGGGAAGAGCTCTGCATCGACGAAGGACAAGAGTTCTGCATCATCGAAGGGCAAGAGTTATGCATCATCGAAGGAAAAGAGCTCTGCATGGACGGAGGATGATGACGACTTTATGTAGTGTGTGTATGACGATGCATCGGCAATGTGTTGTATTATGCGGAGCAGAAGTGTTTCTGTGAGGAGACCGTGGTGTAGTGTATGGCAAGTTGTATATTAATTTCAACCGTTTAATGTAGCTTAATATATGTATGTTATTTTTAGATGCATTTTATTCCCGCCTGTTTTTTCGCACCATAAGTTATTTTCAGATGCATTTTTATTTCCTCATACTACATAGATGTCTCTTACTTACATCTGAAAAATTATAACTGACATAGATAGAATAGTTCGCATGCATACATAGACGAATCAGCCTACTCGACGACGGTCGGCTGTCCTTTCCCGACAACTGGAAGGCAACAAGCGATTAGGTGGTCGGTGTTCACGAACACCACGGCCGTACTGCTCCTCGTCTTGCTGTGTCTGTGACTCGTGCATAGGTGGTGGAGTCTGCAATCCATATTGACATGCTGATGAGAAATTATAGGTGTTTAGTTGTGACTCTGGAGGTATATAAGATGGGCCAATAACGTTCTCGTGGAAGAAGTCTGTAATTATTCCTGTGTACCTACGATCAACTGAAGCTCTAAGGACGGCCGGGTTTAGGCTAGCACACTGGGATTCCTCATCGTGCCTGTTGGAAATATGCCCTAGAGGCAATAATAAATTAGTTATTATCATATTTCCTTGTTCATGATAATCGTTTATTATCCATGCTAGAATTGTATTGATCGGAAACTTAGATACATGTGTGGATGCATAGACAACATCATGTCCCTAGTATGCCTCTAATAGACTAGCTCATTGATCAAAGATGGTCAAGGTTTCCTAGCCATGGACATGAGATGTAATTTGATAACGGGATCACATCATTAGGACAATGATGTGATGGACAAGACCCGAACTAAAAACATAACATATGATCGTGTCAGTTTGTTGTTATAGTTTTCTGCATGTCAAGTATATATTCCTATGACCATGAGATCATGCAACCCACTGACACCGGAGGAGTACCTTGCGTGTATCAAACGTCGCAACGTAACTGGGTGACTATAAAAGTGCTCTAAAGGTATCTCCGAGGATGTCTGTTGAGTTGGCATGCATCAAGACTGGGATTTGTTACTCCGCGTGACGGAGAGGTATCTCAGGGCCCACTCGATAATACAACATCACAATAAGCCTTGCAAGCAATGTTACTAAGTGTTAGACATGGGATTTTGTATTACAGAACGAGTAAAGAGACTTGCCGGTAATGAGATTGAACTAGGTACAGAGATGCCGACGATCGAATCTTGGGCAAGTAACATACCGAAGAACAAAGGGAACAGCTTACGGGATTAACTGAATCCTTGACATAGAGGTTCAGCTGATAAAGATCTTCGTAGAATATGTAGGAACCAATACGGGCATCCAAGTCTCGCTATTGGTTATTGACCGTAGAGGTGTCTAAGTAATGTCTACATAGTTCTCGAACCCGCAGGGTCTGCACACTTAAGGTTCAGTGACGTTCCGGTAGTATAGAGCTATGTACGGTGGTGACCGAAGGTTTTTCAGAGTCCCGGATGAGATCCCGGACATCACGAGGAGCTCCAGAATGTTCCAGAGGTACATATTGATATATAGGAGGTCCTGTTTTGATCACCGGAAAAGTTTCGGGCTCATCGGTAGTGTACCGGGAGTGCTGGGAGGGTACCGGAGGACCATCGGAAGGGTGTCTCGACCCAAGGGGCCACATGGCTATGGAAGGAGGCAAACCAGCCCCTGGTGGGCCAGCCGAAGCCCCACTAAAGGACCATGCGGCTGGGGTGGAAAAAACCCAAGGTGGAAAGAGTTTCCAAGTGGGAAGGAGGAGTCCTAATCCTACTAGGATTGGAGGAGGACTCCTCCTCTCCTCCTTGCGGCCAAGGCAAAGGGGACAGCCCTAGGGCACAGGCCTCCTCCCTCCCTCCCTCCTATATATACTAGAGTATTTAGAGGGGAGAGCTAACCCTAATTGCCACGTGCTCCCTCTAATTCATCTAGATTGTTTTCTCCTCTAGTCTAGTTTGGCGGTGCTTAGACGAAACCCTGTCGGGATAGTTCCACCACCATCGCCGCCACGCCGTCGCGCTGCTGGAGAACTCATCTACCTCTCCGCTCCCTCTTGCTGGATCAAGAAGGAGGAGATCGCCATCGAGCTGTACGTGTGCTGAACGCGAAGGCGCCGTCCGTTTGGCGCTAGATCGGAAGGACCGTGATCAGGATCGCGAGACGATTCGTCATTTGATCACGGGACGGATCATGAAGGGATCGTGGGACGGATCGTGATTGGATCGCAAGAAGGATCGTGATGGGATTGCGGGACGCTCGGCAATTTGGATCGCGAAGACGCTCGACTACATCAACCGCGTTTCTTAATGCTTCCCGGTTAGCGATCTACAAGGGTATGTAGATCCACTCTCCCTCTCATAGATGGTCATCACCATGGATAGATCTTGCGAGTGCGTAGGAATTTTTTTGTTTCCCATGCAACGTTTCCAATAGTGGCATCATGATCTAGGTCTATGTGTAGATGGGATCACGAGTAGAACACAAAGGAGTTTGTGGGCGTTGATGCTTAGATTGCTTCCTCCCTTGGTCGTGTTTTGATTCAGCGGTATTGTTGGATGAAGTGGCCCGGACCAACCTTACTCGTACGCTTACGAGAGACCGGTTCCGTCGACTGACGTGTAACTTTGTTGCACAAAGATGGCTGGCGGGTGTCTGTCTCTCCTACTCTAGTTGGACCAAATTCGACAAAGGCGGTCCTTGAGAAGGTTAAATAGCAATTTGAGTATCACCGTTGTGGTTTGTGCGTAGGTGAGAATTGTTCTTGCTAGATACCCATAGCAGCCACGTAAAACTTGTGACAACAATTAGAGGACTTCTAACTTGTTTTTGCAGGGTATGTTGTGATGTGATATGGCCAATTACATGATGAGATATATGTGATGTATGAGATGATCATGTCTTGTATAGAATATCATGACTTGCATGTCGATGAGTACGGCAACCGGCAGGAGCCATATGGTTGTCTTTAATTATTTTTGCCGTTTTTGCTTTACTTTATCGCTATGAGTTAGCAATAGTCATGGAAGCAACAGTCGGCGCGACAACCCCGATGGCGACACGTTGATGGAGATCAAGATGATGGAGATCATGGTGTCATGCCGGTGATGATGGAGATCATGCCGGTGCTTTGAAGATGAAGATCAAAAGCACAAGTTCATGGCCATATCATGTCATTTATGATTTGCATGTGATGTTAATCCTTTTATGCACCTTGTTTTGCTTAGGACAACAGTAGCATTATAAGGTGATCCCTCACTTAAATTTCAAGATGAATTGTGTTCTCCCCGAGTGGGCATCGTTGCGAAAGTTCGTCATGTCGAGACACCACGTGATGATCGGGTGTGATAGACTCTACATTCACATACAACAGGTGCAAGCCAATGTTGCACGTACGGAACATTCGGGTTAAACTTGACGAGCCTAGCATGTAGACATGGCCTCGGAACACAAAAGACCGAAAGGTCAAACATGAGCCATATAGTAGATATGATCAACATGAAGATGTTCACCACTAAAACCACCTCAACTCACGTGATGATCGGACTTGAGTTGGTGGATTTGGATCATGTGACACTCGAATGACCCGAGGGATGTCAATTTGAGTGGGAGCTTTAGTAATTTGATTAACTAAACTCATTATCATGAACATAGTAAAAATGTCTTTGTAAATTATATTTTAGATTACTAGCTTGCGTTGTAGCTCCCTTGAATTTTATATGTTCCTAGAGAAATAGAGTTGAAAGATGATGGTAGCAATAATGCGGACTGGGTCCGTGATCCAAGGATTGTCCTCATTGTTGCACAGAAGTCTTATGTCCTTGATGCACCGCTCGGTGCACCACCCCCTCAAGCGTCGTCTGTAGATGTTGTGAACATCTGACAGGCACGTTCTAATGACTACTTGATAGTTCAGTGCGTTATTTATTATGGCTTAGAACCAAGGCTCCAAAATGTTTTGAACGTCACGGAACATATGAGATGTTCTAAGAACTAAATTTGGGATCTCAGGCTTGTGCCCGTGTTGAGAGGTATGAGACCTCCAACAAGATTCTTTGCCTGCAAGATGAAGAAGAATAGCTCAATTGTTGAGCATGTGCTCAGATTGTTTAGGTACCACAATCGCTTGAATAGAGTGGGAGTTAATGCTCCAGATAAGATAGTGATTGATATAGTTCTCCAAGACACTGACACTAAGCTACTAGAGCTTCGTGATGAACTATAAAATGCCAGGGATGGAAATAATGATCATTGAGATATTCGCGATGTTTGACACCGCGAAGGTAGAAATCAAGAAGGAGCATCAAGTGTTGATGGTTAGTGAAACCACTAGTTTCGAGAAGGGCAAGGGCTAGGAGGGAAAATTCATGGATGGCAAGTCAGTTGCTGCTCTAGTGAAGAAACCCGAGGTAGAACCCAAACCCGAGACTATGTGCTTCTATTATGAGGAGAACGGTCGCTGAAGCGGAACAACCCTAGATACTTGGTAGATAAGAAGGCTGGCAACATTGACAGAAGTATATTTGATATATGTGTTATTGATATGTACCTTGCTAGTACTCCTAGTAGCACAAGGTATTGGATACCGGTTCAGTTGCTAAATGTTAGTAACTCGAAATAAAAACTATGGGATAAACGGAATCTAGTTAAGGGTGAGGTGACGATGAGTGTTGGAAGTGTTTCTAAGGTTGATGTGATCACCATCGCACGCTCTCCCTACCATCGGGATTAGTGATGCACCAAAATAAATATTTGGTGATTGCATTGAGCGTGAACATGATTAGACCACATTTATTGCAATATGGTCATTCGTTTAAGTTGGATAATAATGGTTATTCTATTTATATGAATAATACCTTCAATGGTCATGCACCCAATGTGAATGGTTTATTGAATCTCAATCATAGTAATACGCATATTTATAATAATTATACCAAAATATGCAAGTTAGCAATGATAAGTACCACATTCTTGTGGCACTGCCATGAAGGTCATATTGGTGTAAAGAGCATGAAGAAACTCCATGCTAATGGATATTTTGACTCACTCGATTTCGAATCGGTTGAGACATGCGAACCATGCCGCTTGGGCAAGATGACTAAGACCCTATTTTCCAGTATGATGGAAGGGCTAGTGGCTTATTGGAATTGATACATGTTGATGTATGTAGTCCAATGAATGTTGAAACACAAAGTGGATATCGTTATTTTATTACGTTCACTAATAATTTGAGTAAATATGGGGATATTTACTTAATGAAACACAAGTCTGAAACGTTTGAAAGGTTCAAGCAGTTTCAGAGTGAAGTTAAAGATCATCATGACAAGAAGATAAAAGGTCTACGACATGATCATGGAGGTGAATATCTGAGTGACGAGTTTTGGTATGCAACTTAAGACAATATGGAAATTGTTTCACAGCTCACGCCGCCTGGAACACCATATTGTGATGGTGTGTCCAAACGTCGTAGTCGTGCTCTATTGGATATGGTGCTTACTATGATGGCTCTCATCATTTTGCCACTATCGTTATGGGATTATGTATTAGAGAAAAATCCATTCACTTTAATAGGGCACCATCTAAGTCTGTTGAGATGACACCATGTAAATTTTGGTTTGATGGAAACCTAAGTTGTCATTTCTTAATGTTTGGGGCTGTGACGCTTATGTGAAAAATGGTTTTCACCTAATGAGCTCGAACCCAAAGCGGACAAATGCATCTTCATAGAATACCCTAACGTGACAGTTGGGTAAACCTTCTATCTTAGATCCAAGCTCAAAGTGTTTGTTGCTAAAATGGGTCCTTTGTCGAGAAAAAGTTTCTCTCGAAAGAATTGAGTGGGAGGAAGATAGAACTTGATGAGGTTGTTAAACCTGTGTTTTAACTAGAGAGCAGCGCAGCGTAGAAAGATGTTTTTGTGGAGCCTACATCAATTGAAGAGGAAGTTAATGATGATGATCATGAATCTTTGGATCAAGTTAGTATCGAACCTCTTAGGTCGACAAGGACATGTACTGCTCCTGAGTGGTAGGGAAACCCTGTCTTAGAGGTCATTTTGTTGGACAACGATGAACCTACGAACTATGGAGAAGCGATGATGGTCCCGGATTCCAACAAATGGTTAGAGGCCATGAAATACAAGAAAGGATCCATGTATGAAAACCAAGTATGGACTTTGGTAGACCTGCCCGTTGAACGGCAGATCGTTGAGTACAAATGGACCTTTATGATGAAGACAGATGCTGATGGTGAATGTCAACATTTATAAAGCTCGACTTGTCGCAAAGAAGTTTCCTCCAAGTTCAACGAGTTGACTACAATGAGACTTTCTCACCCGTAGCGATGCTAAAAGTCTATTGGAATTATGTTAGCAGTTGCTGCGTTTTTCAATTATGAAATCTGGCAGATGGATGTCAAAACATCATTTCCTTCCTTGAGGAAAGGTTGTATGAGATACAACCAGAAGGTTTTGTTAGTCCTAAGGATGCTCCAGTGATCCTTCTATGGACTGGAGCAAGCATCTCGGAGTTGGAATATACTCTTTGATGAAGTGATCAAAGTTTTTGAGTCTATACAAAGTTTATGAGAAACTTGTATTTAAAATAAAGTGAGTGGGAGCACTTCTGATAAGAATATGTGGTTGACATACTATTGATTGGAAATGATGTAGAATTTCTGGAAAGCATAAATGGTTGTTTGAAAAGAGTTTTTCAAAGGAAAACCTGGATAAAGCTACCTAATTGTTGGGCATCAAGATCTATAAAAATAGATCAAGATGCTTGATGAGACTTTTAATGAGTACATACCTAGACAAGAATTTGAAAGAGTTCAAAATGGATCAGTCAAAGAAGGAGTTCTTGCCTGATCTGTAAGGTGTGGAGTTGAGTGAGACTCAAAGTTCGACCATGGTAGAAGAAAGAGAAAGGACGAAGGTCGTACCCTATGCCTTATCCATAGGCTCTGTATACTATGCCATGCTGTGTACCGCACCTGTTTGTGCCTTGCCATGAGTTTGTCAAGGGGTACAAGAGTGGTCCAGGAGCGGACCACTAGAAAGCGGTCAAGATTATCCTTAGTAACTAGAGGTCTAAGAAAATATTTCTCGAGGCGTAACCCTCTCAACAACGCGCCACATCGGAACCCGGGTGTGGTCGAAAATGGGCAAGGGCCGGGCCGTCACCCCCCAGGTGGCGCGCCGTATTGTGATCTAGATACGATGGCAAGTGAGCGAGGATCGAGTCATCTCATCCTTAGTGGCGCGCTACATCGGCGCCCGGGTGTAGTGGAAAATGAGCTAGGGTCTTCGCATTTGACTCGATGAGTGCGGAGGTAAGGAAGCTAGCCAAGCCTAGGAGGATTCACTTAGGTAGCTGGAATGTAGGGTTTTTGACAAGTAAGCTTCTGGAGGTAGTTGATGCAGCGGTGAGGAGAGGTGTTGATATCCTATGCGTCCAAGAGACCAAATTGAGGGGACAAAAGGTGAAGGAGGTGGAGGGTACCGGCTTCAAGGTGTGGTACGCGGGGATGGTTGCAAACAGAAATGGAGTAGGCATCTTGATCAGCAAGAGTCTCAAGATGGAGTGGTAGATGTCAAGAGACGTGGGAACCGGATTATCCTAGTCAAGCTGGTAGTTGGGGACTTAGTTCTCAACGTTATCAACGCGTATGCCCCGCAAGTAGGCCACAATGAGAACACCAAGAGGGAGTTCAGGGAAGGCCTGGAGGACATGGTTAGGAGTGTATCAATTGGCAAGAGGCTCTTCATAGGAGGAGACCTTGATGGCCACGTGGGCACATTAGCACATGTTTTGAAGGGGTGCATGGGGGATTTCTCTATGGCATTACGAATCAGGAAGGAGAAGATGTCTTAAGCTTTGCGCTAGCCTACGACATGATCGTAGCTAACACCCTCTTTAAGAAGAGAGAATCACATCTAGTGACTTACAGTAGTGGGCAACACTCTAGCTAGATTGATTTCATCCTCTCGAGAAGAGAAGACAGGTGTGCATGCCTAGACAGTAAGGTGATACCTGGAGAGAGTGTTGTCCCTCAACATAAGCTTGTGGTTGCCGATTTCCACTTTCGGATTCGTGTCCAGCGGGATAAGCGTGCAAAGTCGCTACAACGAAGTGGTGGAATCTCAAGGGGAGGTAGCTTAGGTGTTCAAGGAGAGGGTCATTAAGGAGGGCCCTCGGGAGGAAGGAGGTGAAGCAGACACCATGTGGAGGAAGATGGTGACTTGCATTCGTAAGGTGGCCTCAGAGGAGTTTGGAGTGTCCAGGGGAAGTAGAAGAGAAGCTAAAGATACCTGGTGGTGGAACGATGATGTCCAGAAGGCAATTAAGGAGAAGAAAGTTTGTTTCAGACGCCTATATATGGATAGGAGTGCAGACAACACGGATAAGTACAAGATGGCAAAGAAGGCCGCAAAGCGAGCTGTGAGTGAAGCAAGGGGTCAGGCGTGTGAGGACCTCTACCAACGGTTAGACACGAAGGAAGGTGAAAGGGACATCTATAAGATGCCCAAGATCCAAGAGAGGAAGACGAAGGATGTTGACCAAATCAAGTGCATCAAGGACGGAGCAGATCAACTTCTTGTGAAGAACGAGGAGATTAAGCATAGATGGCGGGAGTACTTTGACAAGCTGTTCAATGGGCAAAGTAAGAGCTCTACCATTGATCTGGAGGACTCCTTTGATGATACTAGCAATCATTTTTTGCGGCGAATCCAGGAGTCGGAGGTCAAGGAGGCTTTAAAGAGGATGAAAGGAGGCAAGGCGATGGGCCCTGATTGTATCCCCATTGATGTGTGGAGAGGCCTCGGGCACATAGCAATAGTATGGATAACCAAACTGTTCAACCTCCTTTTTCGAGCAAACAAGATGCTAGAAGAATGGAGACGGAGTATATTAGTACCAATCTTCAAGAACAAGGGGGATGTTCAGAGTTGTACTAATTACCATGGAATTAAACTGATGAGCCATACAATGAAGCTATGGGAGAGAGTCATTGAGCACCGCTTAAGAAGAATGACAAGCATGACCAAAAATCAGTTTGGTTTCATGCCTGGGAGGTCGACCATGGAAGCCATTTTCTTGGTACGACAACTTATGGAGAGATATAGGGAGCAAAAGAAGGACTTGCATATGGTGTTCATTGACTTGGAGAAGGCCTATGATAAGATACCACAGAATGTTATGTAGTGGGCCTTGGAAAAACACAAAGTCCCAACAAAGTACATTACCCACATCAAGGACATGTACGATAATGTTGTGACAAGTGTTCGAACAAGTGATGGCGACAATGATGACTTCCTGATCAACATAGGACTGCGTCAGGGGTCATCTTTGAGACCTTATATTTTTGCCTTGGTGATGGATGAGGTCACAAGGGATATACAAGGAGATATCCCATGGTATATGCTCTTTGTAGACGATGTGGTGCTAGTTGATGATAGTCGAGCGGGGGTCAATAGGAAGTTGGAGTTATGGAGGCAAACCTTGGAATCGAAAGGTTTTAGACTTAGTAGGTCTAAAACCGAGTACATGAGGTGCGCTTTCAGTACTACTAGGCACGAGGAGGAGGAGGATGTTAGCCTTGATGGAAAGGTGGTTCCTCAGAAGGACACCTTTCGATATTTGGGGTCAATGTTGCAGATGGATGGGGATATCGATGAAAATGTGAACCATCGAATTAAAGCCAGATGGATGAAGTGGCGCCAAGCGTCTGGCATTCTCTGTGACAAGCGGGTGCCACGAAAGCTAAAAGGCAAGTTCTATAGGACGGCGGTTCGACCCACAATGTTGTATGGCACAGAGTGTTGGCCGACTAAAAGGCGACATGTGCAACAGTTAGGTGTGGCAGAGATGCGCATGTTGATATGGATGTGTGGTCACACAAGGAAGGACCAAATCCGAAATGATGACATACGAGATAGAAGTTAGGGTAGCGCCAATTGAAGAGAAGCTTGTCCAACATCATCTGAGATGGTTTGGGCATATTCAGCGCAGGTCTCCAGAAGCCCCAGTGCATAGCGGACGGCTAAAGCATGCTGATAATGTCAAAAGAGGCCAGGGTAGACCAAACTTGACATGGGTAGAGTCCGTAAAGAGAGATCTGAAGGATTGGAGCATCACCAAAGAACTAGCTATGGACAGGGGTGTGTGTAAGCTTGCTATCCATGTGCCAGAACCATGAATTGGTCGCGAGATGTTGTTGTTGTTGTTGTTGTTGTTGTTGTTGTTGTTGTTGTTGTTGTTGTTGTTGTTGTTGTAACTATAGTATGACATAGAGATTTGTAAAGTACACACGGATCTGAATGTCGCAGACTCATTGACTAAAACCTCTTTCACATGCAAAACATTATCGAACCCTAGAACTCATTGGGTGTGAGATTCATAACAAATCACATAGCGATGTGATCTAGATTATTGACTCTAGTGCAAGTGGGAGACTATTGGAAATACGGCCTAGAGGCAATAATAAATTATTTATTATCATATTTCCTTGTTCATGATAATCGTTTATTATCCATGCTAGAATTGTATCGATCGGAAACTCAGATACATGTGTGGATGCATAGACAACACCATGTCCCTAGTATGCCTCTAATAGACTAGCTCATTGATCAAAGATGGTCAAGGTTTCCTAGCCATGGACATGAGATGTCATTTGATAACGGGATCACATCATTAGGAGAGTGATGTGATGGACAAGACCCAAACTAAAAACATAGCATATGATCATGTCAGTTTCTTGTTATAGTTTTCTGCATGTCAAGTATATATTCCTATGATCATGAGATCATGCAACCCACTGACACCGGAGGAGTACCTTGTGTGTATCAAACGTCGCAACGTAACTGGGTGACTATAAAAGTGCTCTACAGGTATCTCCGAGGGTGTCTGCTGAGTTCGCATGGATCAAGACTGGGATTTGTTACTCCGTGTGACGGGGAGGTATCTCAAGGCCCACTCGGTAATACAACATCACAATAAGCCTTGAAAGCAATGTGACTAAGTGTTAGCCACGGGATCTTGTATTATGGAACGAGTAAATAGACTTTTCGGTAATGAGATTGAACTATGTATAGAGATACCGACGATCGAATCCCGGGCAAGTAACATACCGAAGAACAAAGGGAACAACTTACGGGATTAATTGAATCCTTGACATAGAGGTTCAACCAATAAATATCTTCATAGAATATGTAGGAACCAATATGGGCATCCAAGTCCCGCTATTGGTTATTAACCGTACAGGTGTCTCGGTCATGTCTACATAGTTCTCGAACCCGGAGGGTCTGCACACTTAAGGTTCGGTGACGTTTCGGTAGTATAGATTTATGTATGGTTGTGAGCGAAGGTTGCTCGGAGTCCCAGATGAGATCCCAGACGTCACGAGGAGCTCCGGAATGGTCCGAAGGTAAATATTGATATATATGAAGTCCTATTTTGGTCACCGAAAAAAGTTTCGGGCTCATCGATAGTGTACCGGGAGTGCCGGGAGGGTACCGGGGGACCATCGGAAGGGGTGTCTCGACCCAAGGGGCTACATGGGCTATGGAAGGAGGCAAACAAGTCCCTGGTGGGATGGTTGAAGCCCCACTAAAGGCCCATGCGGCTGGGGTGGAAAAAACCCAAGGTGGAAAGAGTTTCCAAGTGGGAAGGGGGAGTCCTAATCCTACTAGGATTGGAGGAGGACTCCTCCTCTCCTCCTTGCGGCCAAGGCAAAGGGCCAACCCTAGGGCGCATGCCTCCTCCCTCCCTCCCTCCTATATATACTATAGTATTTAGAGGGGAGAGCTAACCCTAATTTCCACGTGCTCCCTCTACTTCATCTAGATCGTTTTCTCCTCTAGTCTAGTTCGGTGGTGCTTAGGCGAAGTCCTGTCGGAATAGTTCCACCACCATCGCCGCCACGCCGTCGCGCTACCAGAGAACTCATCTACCTCTCCGCTCCCTATTGATAGATCAAGAAGGCGGAGATCATCATCGAGTTGTACGTGTGCTGAACGTAGAGGCGCCGTCCGTTTGGCGCTAGATCAGAAGGACCGTGGTCAGGATCGCGAGACGATTCATGATTTGATCACGAGACGGATCATGATGGGATCGCAGGACGGATCATGATTGGATCGCAAGAAGGATCGTGATGAGATCACGGGACATTCAGCGATTTGGATTGCGAAGACGTTTGACTATATCAAATGCGTTTCTTAACGCTTCCCTCTTAGCGATCTACAAGGCTATGTAGATCCACTCCCCCTCTCGTAGATGCTCATCACCATTGATAGATCTTGCATATGCGTAGGAAATTTTTTGTTTCCCATGCAACATTCCCCAACAGTGCCAGTTTGGAGCAGCACTTTCCTGCACAGAAAATCTGTATGTAAATAAAATTCTTGAAAATATTGTATGCTTGTAGTTGCTTATTATGGTTGAACATACTTGAGCGTTGTTGTAACTTTGTGTATTCTCTCCTCTAGTGTATGGCCATTGTTCGCCGTACTATAAAAATAAACTGTGTGAGTGTAAAATATCTTTGTGAATACAGTAAAAATGTAGACATGAGTACTTGTTGAGATCCATCGCCTTCAATTATTGGTTTATCTTTCGCACACGAGTCTCCTCTGGCATCGAGATCCCTCGCATGGAGGGATACGTCTGAGATCCCTTGCCATGGGTGTATGTGCCATATCCTATGTATGCATTTGGGTCGATGAAATTAGTCTGCTCGGGCACCGAATCCAAGCCCGCACCAAGTTCATAGGCTGACTGCCCCTAGCGAAGCTGCACCGAAGGAGAGCGATGTAGTGGGAGAGATGAGTCGTGTCATGGCAATTTCGTAGCAGCACTCGGACCCTCCTCCCATCGTATGGACGAAGAAGGCGCTTCTGCACTCGTTCCGGCTGACCTCGGTTCCGGCATGTTGTGCGCTCTGGTGACAACATCATTGCGTCTAGCGCATCTCATCGTTGTGGTGACAAAGTCTCAAATTTTTGTGATTGTTGACCTGTATTGAGCGACGCCCTGAGCCTGCATGTCTTCATTCGCCATCAGCCCTATTTGGGTGCAAATATCAATCTGAAAAAAAATTGGTTGTTGTTAGGTTGAACTGTTCATGAAATAACGGACCTGAATATTTTAATTGTGATTACCGTGGAGTCACGATAGTAAGCTGATGACATGTCAATTCATTCATGCAATTGTTCCATGTGTGTTAGGTGTGTTGGCCTCAAAGGTGGTTGACCGGTTAGGCAAGTACGCGTGCTCATGCAGTACCACTCGTTATACGCCTGAGTTGTAGTAGCATCGTATGGTCTGCATAATCAAATAATTATATCAACTTGTGTATGTACATAAAATAAAATAAATAAAATTTACCTAGGTCGATGCACAATATTTAGTACTGCTTCAACATTCCACTGGTTTACCCATTGAATGTTTTGTGCCCTCCAATCGTAACCAGTTTTTCCCATATTGCTCATCCTGAAAGTTATGTAACAAATTGTGAGTTATGTAGATTTAAAAGACATTGACTATTTAGTGAGGTCATATCTTACTTATGAGTTTCTTCATCAATACATCTTCGAAGAGGTGGTGGAATATCTTGATAGAGACCGAACTGTCTCATGAAACTCTTAGGATTGTATGCTTCAACAAACCACATGTATAGTAAGTTGCAACATGTCAGCCAGAAGCCACTATCCACTACAAGAAATAAGCTATCTTGTGACCTTCTGTCAGTGACCTTGGAAAAAATGGTCGTAAATCTATGACCTTTTGAGGCAAACTGGTCGTAAGCTGTCCGGAGGGGTCCTAACCCTAAACACCAACGACCATTTTGGTCAGAAAGGTCATAATTTCATTGCACCAGAAGGTCATAAAGCAGATGCCATTGGTCCGGTGCCTTATTTCTAACTGGTCATGATCAATATAAAAGGTCATTGCACTTGAGTTCGAATGCATTAGGATGATTAGGCAGCCACCTCTGCAATCTCGCTTATGTGTTAATGTCTACGTGTCATTTTTACTGACAGGATCACACTCTGATAGGCGGGACCCATTTGACAGACGCCTTAATTCATTTATTCGCTCGTTAAAAAAGAAGCGCAGCGGGGACTCAAACCCGCGACCTGAGGTAGTGGGACTCGAACCCGCGCTCCCAGCCGCTGGGCTAGAGAAGCTCTGTTGCTCAACTAGCAGTAATATTGTATCTATTATATATCCAATAGCTATCTTAACTCATTGACAAGTGGGACCAATTCACTCCGACGGCAGCATCGAGCGGGGACTAAAGCGGCAGCTGTCTCCAACAGTTAGCAAAAATTTCCCCCTCTCGTTTCTTAGGTCTAGCGTAGGCGGCGGCGGAAGCCACCAGCGGGGGTGGCAGGGCCTAGGCCGACGGCAAAAGCAACCGGCGGGGGTAGCAGGGTCAGGGTCGGTGGCGGAAGCAACCGGCGGGGAGGCAAGGCCGTGGGCCACCCACGCTGGTGTTGCCTCGGCACGCGCCTTGCCCACGATGGCAGAAGCAACTGGTAGTAGCCGCTTGGCTCGACAGGAGCGGCTCGCCAAGCATGGGGGACTCTTTGTCGCCGCCGCCGCCGCAAGCAGGCCTCCTGATATGCTCTCCCCCCTCTCCTCTCCCCCCTCTCCTCTCCCCCTCTCCTCTCCCCCTCTCTTCTGATCTAAATCTGTTAAAGAACCCTAGATGCGCACTGTTAGGAGTTAGGAGCTAGATGTGCAACTCGGCATGCGCATAGATGAATTTTGTTGATGCGGATTGTTAGGAGCTAGCTAGCTTGGTCTGTAGATTGTTAGGAGTTAGGTGTTCATCAGCTTGTTTGTCTGCAGATTGTTTGTCTGCATAGTAATTGTTAGGAGCTAGCTAGCTTGGTCTTTCCCTGAAACAAAATCCTTCTAAAATGTTGGTTTTGTTTGATTTGATTTATCCTTGTTAGCAATTTAAATTCATGCCAATTTCAATATTGGTTTGATTTACAAATTGGTTTGTTTCTATGTTGTGGTTAGGCAATTAGCATATAAAATTTTCTGGATTTTTAGCTTCCATTACTACCATCCATTTTCATTAATTAATGTTGATGCACTTAGATTGGTTGCTAAGTTACAACAATTTGTTGTCTTTGGCAGATGGACAGAAGATGGATTACAAAAGGAGTTAGAAGGTTTTCCAAAGAACATATGAAGGGAGTTAATGAATTTATGCAATTTGTTCGGGAAAATTTTGCCAAGGATGCTGCCATTCTTTGCCCATGCTGCGAATGCCTCAACCGTAAAAGAAAAGAACAAGGAATGGTGGAAGATCATCTGGTTCTTCATGGGATGGCCATCACATATGATAGATGGATATATCATGGAGAACCTTTAGATGGACAACCTCAACATTTTGAAGATGATACACAGGCCCCTCATATGATGGGTGGTGGTGATGCTGGCATTGATTTTATGGAAAAGGTTTTGCGAGAGAATGCTGGTTTGGAGGAAGAGGATGGGCATGAAGATCATAGGATTCCTGACCTGTTGAAGGATCTCTACAACTCTGAAGGCCGTGCTGATGGATAGAAGTCGATGTTTGCTGAGGTGTTAGAGGAGGCAAAACACGCAGCTCACGAAGGGGGTAAATTTTCAAGATTCACCTTCACTGTGAAGTTACTCCACATCAAGTCTTTCTACCGGATTAGCAATGCTGCATTCAATGCAATACTCCACCTTTTGACCTTGCAATTCCCTGATAGCTGCATTCCCAGGTCTTATGATGAAGCATTGAGCATAATCCGCAGGCTTGGGGCTAGGTTATGTTTCAATACATGTGTGCCCAAATAACCGTGTCTTGTTTCAGAAGGATTTAGCGAAGCATGACAACTGTCCAAAATGCAATGCCTCTAGGTGGAAAGATGTTGATGGGAAGAAGTCAATACCGGAGAAGGTACTCAGGCACTTTCCGTTGATACCAAGGCTGCAGCGGATGTTTATCTCAAAGAAATCATCGCTGGAGGTACAATGGCACAAGCTGAAGCGGCAACCTGTGGACAATGAGTTGAGCCATCCAGCGGACGGAGATGCATGGAAAGAATTTGACAGTAAACATTTGGATTTTGCTGCACATCCAAGGAACATAAAACTCGGCATTGCCACAGATGGCTTTAATCCATTTGGGAACATGAGCACGTCTTATAGCATGTGGCCTGTTTTTGTGGTGCTGTACAACCTGCCACCACGGGCATGCATGGATCAGTCCACCTTCATGATGTCGTTGCTTATCCCGGGTCCAGAGTCTCCAAGAAAGGATTTTGATGTCTTTATGGAGCCCCTCATAGAAGAACTGCTCCCACTCTGGACTGGTGTACCTACATATGATGCCTATAGTCCGGAAGAAAAGTTCAATCTACGTGCTGCAATCATATGGTCCATCCATGATTTCCCAGCGCTGCACACTCTGTCTGGGAGGATCACAACGGGTTATCAGGCCTGTGTCCATTGTGAAAAAGACCCTTGCTCAAAGAGACTAAGGAACAAGATCTGCTATATAGGGCACCGCCGCTTTCTCCCTTGAGACCATCGCTGGCGAAGAAGCAAAGATTTTAATGGTGAGAATGAAACCCGTGACAAGCCAGCTGAATTCACTATACAAGAGCTGGAGCAGCAACTTGAAAAGGTGAAAGATGTGAGACCAGGAAAGCTTTCCAAGAAAAGAAAGCGTGAGGAAGGTCAATGTTGGGACCGGAGGTCTTGTTTGTGGGACCTGCCATACTGGGCTGATCTGAAATTAAGGCATAATCTCGATGTAATGCACATTGAGAAAAACATATGAGAGAATTTGCTAGGGCCGTTTCTGAAAATCTAAGGGAAGACAAAAGACATGGTTAGTTCTAGGATTTATTTGTAGGACATGGGCATAAGAAAAGATTTGCATCTACAACCTAATGAAGATGAAGATTCATTTGAAATGCCACGAGCAAGGTATACAATGACTAAAGAACAAAAGCTTGCATTCTGTGAATTCATAAGAGTGGTGATATTTCCAGATGGTTATGCTGCTAACCTAGCAAAGTGTGTTACTTCTGATGGATTCAAGCTTTCAGCACTGAAAACCCATGATTGCCACATCCTCCTCCAAAGGATTTTACCGGCGGGCCTCCGAGGAATCATGGACAAGGATATATATGAAGCGGTTGCTGAGCTAGGAAATTTCTTTAGAGAACTGTGCTGCAAAACACTCAAGGTAACTATTCTGCAAAGACTTGAAAAGGAAATCCCAATTATTCTTTGCAAGCTCGAGAAGATTTTCCCTCCAGCTTTCTTCACCGTGATGGTCCATTTGGCGGTGCACTTACCAAAAGAGGCAATGCTTAGAGGCCCTGTGCAGTATGGTTGGATGTACCCAATCGAAAGAAGGCTGCTTGCTTGTAAGCATTATGTGCGAAACACGACAAGACCGGAAGGTTCGATTGCTGAAGCATATGGTGTTGACAAGTGCTTGACATTTTGCTCTAGATACTTTGAAGATGTGGAAACGAGATGGAACCGGACGGCCAGAAATATAGAGCGGTCTGATTCGCAAAGTGGTGATGTCTCGGTTTTCAACGATGGTGTGAAACTTCTTGGAGCCTAAAAATACTTGGAGGCTGGTGATGAGTATGACAAGATGGTTTGGTATGTGCTCAGCAATTGCGCTGAGGTTCTACCATATATCGAGTACGTTATATCTTGTGCACTCGTTATATTCTTTTGCTTGGGTTTGCACCAACCTAATGTTTTAATTCACATGTTTTGTTGGCATTGCCGGAAATGCAAGGAAGAGTTAAATCAGGAAGGAAGCCAGATTCATGTTGATGAAAGGGTTGCCAAGGGATTTGCTAAATGGTTTAAGAACCATGTGAGATCTTTAGCCACATGTTTTATGTTTTCTGTGTTATTCACCAACTGTTAAATACCATTGTTGCTAAATGGTTTATTTGTGCAGATTGGAAAGTTGCATGAGGAGAAGAAGGTCAGTGATGATCAATTTGCTTTGGCATGCTTACCGGATAAGCGAGTGAGAGTGTATTCAGCATGCATTGCTGACGGTGTCTGGTACCACACCGTTGACCGTGAGGAAAGAAGGAAGACACAGAATAGTGGAATCGTCACCGAGGGGTCACATGATGGTGAGAACATTGACTTCTATGGTCAGCTGAGAAGCATCATAGAGTTGCAGTACAACTCTAGTGGAGGCATCCATCGCTCGGTTGTCTTGTTTCGCTGTGATTGGTTTGAGCTTGGTGGCAAGAAGAAGAGAAACTCTTTTGTCAAATGTGATGGCCACTTCAAAAGCATCAACACTGAAAGGTGCTGGTATAAGAATGATCCCTATATTCTATCAGCACAAGCAACAATGGTGTTTTATCTGCCAGACACACTTTGGCACGGAAAATGGCGAGTTGTGCAAACCTTTCAGCACAGACACTTGTGGAGTGTGACTAAAACTGAAATGGAAAAGGGCCCCGGTGGTAGTGGACTAACATACCAGGATGATGACTCTACGAAAGTTCCGGTGCAAGCTGATGATGACTCTATGGAAGTTCCGGTGCACAGCAGAGTGCGAAGGGACCGGGAGTGTGTGCTCGTTGATGTTGCAACAGTTGAACGCATTAAGAAAAGAAGAAAGGTGGTAGCGGATGGGCATGAGAGCGAGAATGAGGATGAGGAAAACAAGACTGATCATACCATGCTGCAATATTGTAGTGACGATGAGGAAAACAGGAGTGGGCATAGAGTTCCTTTGGTTGGTATCGACGACGATGAGTAGCGAATGGACATGAAGGTAAATTTTGTCTCCTTGGTGACCTAATACTATTACTGCATGTTCCTTGTTTTGATTGGTGATCAACCTTCTCTATAGTTTTTGTTGATGTGATCCTGATGTAGTTTTTCTACTACAATTCTCTCCAGGTAGCAAAATGCATGAGACTTTGGTGATTAAGAGGCATATGGTGAAGATACAATGCAAAATCATGTAGTTTTGGTGCCATTTTGGTGCCATTTTTGGATGGCTGCAGTGATCATTAATTTTAGAGCAAAATATTATTTTATTTTGTTTCGGAGCTGAAGGAGCAAAATATTGTTTTTTTTGTTTCAGAAACGGCCGGAGCATGCGAGAAGGCCATTAAATGAGAAATCACGCTTGTGAGAGAAGGCAACTGGCGCTTGGGCGGTTGGGTTTTCGAGGCAACCACGCACACATCGAGGCAACCAACCCCATGATGCCATTGAGACAACTCCCCAAGATGCCAAACCGGGGTTTTTCTTCCAGGTAACCAACCTCACGCCTCTCCATTGCCGCTCCCTCTGCCGCTCCATCTGCCTCCACCATCTGCTCCCCTCCCTCTGCCTCTCCATTTCCGCTCCCTCTATCTCAAGCCCTTCCCTCCATATGCTCTATCCAGGAGGGAAATGGCGGGGGAATCATCATGGAGAAACTCCCCTTCGTTTGGCAAGCGAATGGAATCATGGAGCAACTCCCCTCCATCTACCAAGCATCACCATGGTGATGAGGCGTCTGGCGACGACCACGTTGATGTGGAGCCGCTGGTGGTCAACGACGACGTTGATGTGGAGCCACTGGTGGTCGACGACGACGTTTCGATCCCCGCCGGGAAGAAGCTAGACTATACCACGGAGCTCAAGGTTGAAATCCACCTGAAGGAGCCACTGGATGTCATCTGCACCAGCAATCCAGAAATCACCGACAAGAGGATCTGCGAGATGAGGATGAAGCTCGGGGGCATGTTGAAGCAGAACATCGGCGTTGATGTGGAGTATACCAGGGAAATGAACCTCCGCAGATTGCAACAGTTCTGTAGTTATGCGTGGAGGATCTCGTCCTGGTATACCACATCACCGCGGCAACAAAATGGTAAACCATCCTACTCATTCAATATGAACATGCATCTGTCTAATTAGTAGTATCTGAAGTTTCTATAGTTCTGAAGTTTCTGTAGTTTCTGAAGTAGATGCAATACTAGTTCTGAAGTTTTGAAGTTGTTTTCTATTGGATTGGATTAGGTTTTGATTAGGGTGGTTGGATTAGGTTTCTAAAGTTTCTGTAGTTCAGAAGTAGATGAATTTGATGCACCAGATTAATTTATGAAGTAGATGCACCAGATTAATTTCTGAACTTGATGCAGGCCCAAGGAACTCCGCCCGCTCCTGCAGGAGAAGAAACTGTACACCTTTGTCGGCTTCTGCATTGGAGGTGACAAGGAGAAGCTGGAGTTGTCTGGTTTGGAGATCAACCCCGACAAGTACATCGACCTGCAGCGCAATGGAGAGTTCCAAACACTGGAAAGCAGTATCAAGCTTTGTCTGAGTTTGCAGCCAGCCTGATCCACCCATCCTTCAGGGCAATGAAGCAGAAGATCAACAGGCAAGAGGACCACAAACTATGGGGGATCAGCCCACTGCCAAAGCACCTCATCAAGTACGCAGCGAAAGATGCGTACGTCACCTATGAGGCATGGAAGAAAATCGAAATCATCAAGCAAGGTTTGGAGCTATGGCAAGAGGCGGAGGAGAATTGGGATAACCCCTTCTACTCGGGGGGTAGTAATTGCTTGTGCTTGTGCTTGTGCTTGCCAAATGACGACGCCACTACTCGTGCAGTTTGCTTTTGTTATGTTTGATATTATGTGTCTCAGTTTGTAGTTATGTGGTTGAACAAGTTTGCTTTTGTTATGTTGAACAAGTTTGCTATTATGTTTATCCATGTCTAGTTGAAGATTGTTATTATGTTTATCCATGTCTAGTTCCTGATGGAGTTGTTGTTTATCCATGTCAAGTTGAACAAGTTTACAAAAAATGGTTCCTGATGGAGCTGTTGTTCATCCATCCATCATGTTAAGTTGAAGATTGAGCAAAATATGGCTACACAGAGAAATGGATTTTGATGGAGCTGTTTTTTGTCAATTTTGATGTTCAAAAAAAGTTGATCAGACAATGGATGAATTCCTGATGCAAAAAAAGTTGATCTTGTTTTGATCTTGTTGATGGTTATAGAGAAATGGTTCCTGATGGTTATAGAGAAATGGTTCCTGATGCAACACAGAGAAATGGCAAAAGAATATGCGCGAGCGGGGACTCGAACCCACGACCATGCGCTCATTTCTCGGTGTTTCCACCACTCGGCTAGGAAGAGGATACTAGTATGTAATCTATGCCATCTCTTTTGAAAGCATCAAACCAATCAAGTATCAAACACACAACTCGCTAACAAGTTGGCCCCACCCCCACCCCCACCACTGTCATTTCCCCCACTCCCACCGCAGTCATTTCCCCCACTCCCACCGTAGTCATTTTCCCCTAGTCCTCTCCTCCTCCATGTCGTTGTCGTCGTCTCATCCCCACCACCACTGGGGGATCAGCCCGCCGCCGCCGCCGACTCCTCCCCACCGCCGCCGCCGACTCCTTCCTCTCCCGCGGAGTTATGAATTCGCCGCTAACTCCTTCCTCTCCCGTGGTGGTTTTCTGCTACTGTTTAAATTAGGTTTTGATTCCATTGAATTAGGGTTTTTGCCGCCGTTGTTGTTTTCTATTGGATTGGATTAGGTTTTGATTAGGGTGGTTGGATTAGGTTTTGATTAGGGTGGTTGGATTAGGGTTCTTGCGGCCCGCTGTTGATTGTATTGGATTGGATTAGGGTTCTTTTAGAAATTTATAGTTCTAGCTGTCTTTGCCTTTTATAGTAGATATGGTTCTAGCTGTGTTTGCCTTTATAGTAGACATGGGCACATGGGAAGATATGTTCCAAAATTAGAGTAGTGATGTAGATAGAGTAGTAGCCATGTTAACAGAATTGTTCTCTGTTCAGCATGAATTGTTTTGCCATTTATAGTAGTATTCCAAATTGTAGTACTACAGAGGTGTTCTTGCCATTTATAGTAAATGTTTGCTACATAGCTGCTTTTCAGATGGCCGAGTTGGAAGGTTTTGAGTTCTTCGCGATCATACTTGAGATATCCTCCAGCAGCAGGCTGGTAAATAAAAGAAGAGATCTCCCCTTCACCCGTCTCTTTATCATAATTTTGTTGTTTGCTAAATCACTGCTTGACACTTGCTGCAGAGGCTGCCTGACACTTTTATGAAGATGATGTACGGCCGTCAGACACAAAAAGTGAAGTTGCGGCAGGCCAGCAGTGAGCTTTGCAGGCTGTGGGACGTGGAGGTGGTGGTCAACATCGACGGCCACATGTACCTAGATCGTGGCTGGAAGCAGTTCGTCCGTGCCTACGACCTGCGGCATGGGTACTTCCTTGTCCTCGGGTACGACGGCAACGCCATGCTCACCATGAAGGTGTTCAGCACGACTATGTGCCGCATTCGCTACCAGGACGATCATCCTGCCAGTACGCTCTGCCTCTTCTTCCTCTACATTTGGCTTTGTCTCACACCGATTGTTAAATAAACCCGCTTGTTGCATTTGGTCAGGAAATAGGAGCAGCAGCAGCGACTCTGGCTATAGCAAATGCATCTGTGAGGATGAGGAGGAGCACAGCGGGGATGAGGAGGAGAAGAGCTGGGATGAGGAGGAGCAGAGTGGGGATGAGGAGGAACAGAGCTAGGATGAGGAGGAGCAGAGCGGGGATGAGGAGGTGGCTGGCGATGGTGGTGCCTGAGGATGGCCTCGAGATGGTGGTGGTGCCTGAGGATGACCTAGCGGTGGTGGTGCCTGACAATGGCCTCGAGATGGCGGTGATGCCTGACGATGGCCTCGTGATGGTGCTGGCGATCCCGCCGCTGGGCGACAGGACCATGCCAATTGTGATAGAGGAGTACATCCCACAGCCTGGCCTCCGCAGGCCACTTCATCCAATTCGCCGCTCTAGGTGCATCAAGATGATGAAGGAGAAAAAGAAGAAGGAGGAGTGAAGATCTTAAGAAAATAAGTCAATGTTAAGTATGTCAGGTCATGTAAATCTGAACATGTCAATGTTAAGTATGTGGTCATGTTAATCTGTCCATTACCTTCCAAGCTGAGTTTGGTAATTGATGGGAATCGAAATTTTGTGCATGCTCATGGATGCTCCTGGATGAAAGATAAAATTGTGTATTTTTGTGCTTGCTCATGGATGCTCATTCGTTGAATAGTTTGCTAAAAATCATTTTTAGCTTCACAGGTAGGCATTTCATCATAGAATCACCAACAGATATGCATGATCAAACCCCTAGCCACGGACCGCCGACGCGACAAGTTAGACCTGTTTTTTGAAAACACCGTAAAAAATTCAAAAAAATGGGAGACCTCCGCATCACATCATCAAATGTGGCCTACCAACTAGTAAAAATATTAAACTTGGAATACCGAAGTTTTCTTGAAAAAGTGTTCTAAAAAACGACATACCATGAACGAAGATTCATGGCTTTCAAGCCAAACGAGCAATGATATGGCCACATTTGTTGAATAGTTTGTGATAATATGCCCAAATTTGGCACATGCCTCCATCTTGTGATGGCAAACAGTGTTGCCAAAGAGAGGTTCCATCTTGTTTCACAAAAAAACCATTTTTCATTTTTTGAATGCCAAAAACACATGTTTTTCATGAAGCGGCTACAAGGAGGGTCATTCCAAACGGCGCCATTCCATGTCTATCTCAAAGTAGACCCTATTCTACAGACGGTTGCCAAAAATGATGCATTTCCGACCCTCATAGCTACTCTCGGCCATTCAGACAACCATCGCCCGATTCTGTTGAAACCGGCTGGAATTTGAACTGTGGGTCCTCCATAGCTTGCCCGTTATTTCTGCTAAAAATCATTTTTAGCTTCATAGGTAGGCATTTCATCATAGAATCACCAACAGATATGCATGATCAAACCCCTAGCCACGGACGGACGACGCGACAAGTCAGACCGGTTTTTGAAAACACCGTAAAAAATTCAAAAAAAATGGGAGACCTCTGCGTCACATCATAAAATGTGGCCTACCAACTAGTAAAAATATTAAACTTGGAATACTGATGTTTTCTTGAAAACGTGTTCTCAAAAACGACCTAACATGAACGAAGATTCATGGCTTTCAAGCCAAACGAGCAATGATATGGCCACATTCGTTGAATAGTTTGTGATAATATGCCCAAATTTGGCACATGCCTCCATCTTGTGATGGAAAACAATGTTGCCAAAGAGAGGCTCCAGCTTGTTTCACAAAAAAATCATTTTTCATTTTTTGAATGCCGAAAACACATGTTTTTCGTGAAGCGGCTACAAAGAGGGACATTCCAAACGGCACCATTCCATGTATATCTCAAAGTAGACCCTATTCTACGGACGGTTGCCAAAAATCATGCATTCCGACCCTTTTAGCTACTCCCAGCCATTCAGACAACCATTGTCCGATTCTGCTGGAACCGGCTGGAATTTGAACTACGGGTCCTCCATAGCTTGCCCGTTATTTTTGCCAAAAATCATTTTTAGCTTCATAGGTAGGCATTTCATCATAGAATCACCAACAGATATGCATGATCAAACCCCTAGCCACGGACGGCCGACGCGACAAGTTAGACCATTTTTTTGAAAACACCATAAAAAAATAAAAATAAAATCAAAAAATGGGAGACCTCCGCGTCACATCATCAAATGTGGCCTACCAAGTAGTAAAAATATTAAACTTGGAATACCGATGTTTTCTTGAGCTATTCGGTATGATTTTAACCATTACTTGCACAAAGTTTACAAAAAAACCCTAAAATTTTCTGCCTCAAACCCCCAAAGAATTTCCCTCCCACCCCAAAATCTTCCCTCCACTCTCCCAAAATTTCCCTCCAAAACCTCGCCCACTAACAGGCGGGACCCACCACCCCCTCTCCCACTAACCCGCATGATCGCCTCTCCTCCCTCCCAAAATTTCGCCATTCCGCTACCCTCTCCTCCTTCCCACGACCGCGCCACCCCGCCGCCGCTCCGCCGCCCCTCCCCTGCTCCATGCCGCCCCGTCCCTCCCCTGCTCTTCACCACACTGCCACTCCTCCCCTCTCCCCGACGACGGCACCATCGAAGACATCGCCCGCCCCGTAACCCTAATCCACCACGACAGCGACCACATCAACGATGACCACCGCTTAGTCATCGACGACGACGACCACATCTACCGCTACATCATCTACCAGGTACTTCTGCCCTCGCTCCAACTCCCCTCGATCTTCTAGGGTTAGGGTAGATTTTCTAGGGTTCAGTAGATCCCCGTCATGGGTTCTTCTAAGGTTCATGGGGATGGATCGATGGGGATAGGGATGGTTCAGTAGATCCATGGGGTTAGGGTTAGGGTTCATGTGGTACACGTTGCTCTCTGGTTCATGGGGTTCTGGATGGGGATGGATCTCCTGCTTTTCTTGTTCATGGGGAAGGATTGATGGTGATTCTTGTTCAGGATGGATCTCCTGGTCTCGTGTATTTATGCAGCAAGGCTAAACTATTGATGGGGTTAGGGTTCTTGTTGCATGCCATGGGTTAGGGCTCATGTTGTTGCTGCTCATGTTGTAGATAGAGTAGAAGTTGCTGCTCAGGTTGTAGATGGAGTAGAAGTTGTTGTGGCTGCTCATGTTGTTATTGCCTACTAAAATCTGTTAATGCCTTGTTATTTTACTACAAGAAGTTGTTCTGGCTGCTCATGTTATCTAGTACAAGCCTGCCATGCTCATATTTGCCATGAACAACTCCTGTTGCATGTAGTTTGCTAGCTCTAAACATTGCATCATGAATCTGTTTTCTGCCATGAACTGTGTTTTTCACTAAGTCTGGAAATCTGTATCACTTGTGAGTTAGCCATGTTGTTTTCCTAATGATATAAGAAGTTTTAGAAATAGTTCACTAAGCCTGTTTTGTACTCAATGTTATCAACTATCATTCCATTTCATTTGTTTCCTTGTTTGAGTTCTTCATCATAATTAAATGTTGCATATAAATTAACATGTTGATGTAGTGAAGATATTAAGAGATGCTTCATATCTTTCCAGTGTACATGCATGCTTGTTTAGTGCACTTACATGTTTGCTTAATTAATAACACTACATCAATACATTGTTGATCCATCAAGTTTGCTTCACATGTATTCCATGTATGCGCATGCTGGTCCAAATGCTTTCCTTTATTGATACAAATGCATCATTTTACTTTATCCCCGTTGTATCTGATTGTTGTTTATTCTTTCTTGCAAGCACCACTTCAAGATCATCCATGGCAAGGATGACAAGGTCAAGTAATCGGCCAACCGTTGGTATGCAACTTGCTCCTTGTGGTTATACTGTCAGTTTAATAAAATATGTGTCTTAATATGATAAGTGAAATGTATTGTTGCAATCTGAATAAGCTTTCTTAATTGTGCAACTAGGATTAAATGTTTGTTGTCTTAATTGTGAATAATCTGAATAAGATGTCTTAATTGTGCAACTAGGATTAAATGTTTGTTGTCTTAATTGTGAATAATCTCAATAAGCTGTCTTAATTGTGCAACTAGGATTAAATGTTTGTTGTCTTAATTGTGAATAATCTGAATAAGTTTTCTTAATTGTGTAACTAGGATTAAATGTTTGTTGTCTTGATTGTGAATAATATGAATAAGTTGTCTTAATTATGAATAAGATGTCTTAAATGTTTGCTGTTAGTCTTTCGTACCCGAATAACTAGGATTAAATGATAATAAAATCTTCTAAGATATGTTTGGCTATCTGTCCATGCATTCCAACCATTCACCTAATAATTACGTTTCATTTATCATGCAAAGAGGATCTTCTCACCAAGTACGAGAAGGTTAGGGCTAGAAATATCATGAGGAACAATCGGATGTTCCAGTCTCTTGGCATCGGTGCAATAGCGTCGATGATTAGGAATTCGAATGTTGTACAAGAAAGTAGAACTGAAGAGGTTCAAGAACGTAGTGGAGTTATCAATGATGACCCAGAGTACAATCCTAAGGAGGATGGAGTTATTGATGGGGAGGAAGTGGATGATGTTGTAGTGCACAAGACTGTTAAGGTGCAAACTCTGTCTTGCTTGGAGGTTTGTGGTTCTTGTATGCTCTATGTTTCCTTGTGCTAACATATTTGTCTTGTAATCTAATGCTTTTTTCCATGCTATTTATACGAGGAACTGAAGTCTCTGAAGAAGAGGCCTGCTGTTAAGAAGACAGTCAACAAGAAGAGGAAGAGCTCAGAAACATCTGTTGCAATGCCTCCAGGAAGGGTGATGGCCCCACCTCCAGGACAAACAAAGAGGATCCGCGAACCTGATGAACCGGCCCCTGCTAGATTCACGAGGCAGAAAGCAAACATGCTGGCTGTGATGGACCATCAGGAAAGAACGCTATGCATGGACTCTGAGAGCTCGGTGCAAATGGGTGATGAGTTTCTGCCCATGGATGATGAAACCACTGTCTGCATGGATGAAAGAGGCACACTGTCTGCCGAGATGAAGGAGGAGCTATCTGCATGGATGAAGCAGGCATTGTCCACACAGACCTCAGCCCTATTGCACCTTCTATTGGCAGGAATGTTGTCATCAGTGAAGATGAACACCAGCTTGTGCTTCAATCAGGCAAGTTCACCTTTGCAATGCTCTCTTTTACTAGTGCATTTTCCAAATGGAAGTGATCATGTATGGTTACCTGTTTAGCAGAACCATTCCTGCATTTGTCGATTTCTCTTCAAATTTTTGAGTTCAATTTCATTTTCAGATGCACTGACTACCAAGCTTAGACAGAGAAAGGGCAAAGGGCTAGAGAAAATCACCAAGTCGCTTGGTATCAAGGTGCCTATCCAAATTGCCGAAGGGATGAAGCATCCAGAGAAGCCCCTGCAGGCAGCAAAGCTTGCTTCTGAGTGTGGACTCGTTACAAGAACCCATCTACCAGTTCTTCCTCACTTCAAGGAATACAAAAAAACTCTAATCTAATGGCGGACTACATTGGGAAAGTTGTTGTAAACTACTTGTTTTGTAGTTGATGTGCTATCTTTTTTCTGTTACACCTATGTATGATCACTAATATTGTTCCTACCTTGTTTGTTGTCTTGGAAGGCAAATTTTGAGATGAACACCGACTCGGAGATCATCAAGACCGCTTGCAAAGATATTATGCAGAAATATTCAAAGAATAGATGCCATCAGATCAAGAAGTATTTTGATACCGTAGTAGCAAACAAAGTCAGCATCAAGTCTCCGGTGCCGGATCTGACAGACCGTGAATGGCAAGCTCTCGTGGAGATGTGGTCTACCCCCAAGACACAAGGTTTGTCTCTCCTTTGTTTGCTGCTTTATGTTCTGCACATGATATGCTAGTGCTAGATCATGCTGACAGCATGCTTTTTTTGTAGGAAACCTGTCTGTCGAACAAGATGAATCGAGAAAAAGTTGTGTACCATTAGACAACTAGTTCCAGGCACTACACAACACACATTTTTGCCACTGTGAGAACTTTTGTCTAGAGACCTGACCGTTTGATCCTCGTTGAATAACATTTTTGATTCTTGCCGAATAACATTTTGATTTTTGTTGAAAATCATTTCAGAAAGAAGAGCGGAAGGGTGAGGAGCTGTCTACGATTGACTTGTTCAAGGCCACCCACAACATCAAGAAGCACGGGTTTTCGGAGCCAGTAAAGAAAGCTATAGTAAGTCACTCCATGCTTTGTCCAGCCAGTTCAAACTTTTGTCTAGATTTGGTATGCTTTGAGGCTATTTGCTAGAGCCTAAGATAGGTTTGATGCTGTTTGATTCACAATTCTGTCATGCCCTGTTTTGATTCACAGCCAATTCAAACTTCTGTCATGCCCTGTTTGATGTTGTTTGACTGGTTTGTCCAGGCAATTCAAACTTCTAGAACCTAAGATAGGTTTGATGCTATTTGACTAGTTTGTCTAGCCAGTTTAAACTTCTGTCATGTACTGTTTGAGTCACAGCCAGCAAGAACACAACCTATGTTCCATGCTTTGATGTTGTTTGCTACTGCCTAATATAGGTTTGCTATCTCAACAAAGATATCAGAATTTGTTGTATATTTCTAAACAAAGATAACAGAATTTCCTGTAGCTATTTGTTGCATTTTTTATGATATGGTAAAATATCTACGTATAGATTTTGTGTGCTGGTTTGGTTACGTCAAATAATTCATTTTGTGTGCTAGTTTGGTGGCATTCTTGTTTGGTTTCTCTTGCTTGGTTTGGTTTGCAAAATGTGAAATAGATCTGCCACTAATATCTATCATTTTCCTCCATATGCTAGCTTGAGATGGATAAAAAGAAGGACGCGCCGGTACCAGATGGTGAAGAGCCAAAGTCTGCTGTTGAAATTGTTGATGAAGGGCTCAAGACCGAAGTAAAGCGAAGCACATTGCTCAGGAATGTTGGGCTCCAGTCATCTACGAACAACTCGGCCAAAGCACGTGCTGCTGTGGCTGCTCATGTTCATGATCTTGAGCAGAAGCTGGAGAGGTCAGATCTTCAAGCAGAATTGATGCAAGAAGAAGTGGCGGCAATCAAGATGAAGGCGGAAGAACCTGAAGTTGCACGCGAGAAGGAACTTGAGCTGCTGCGCAAGAAGGCTCAAGAACAGGATGAGAAGTTAGCCCACTTGATGGCTCTCTTTGGAGCTAAAGCATTATGATGGCTGAAGCATCGTCGAAGCTCTATGCTCATTTTGGTGAACATGTGAAGTTTAACCTGTCATAGGACCTGTTTTAGATAGATGGCTCATTTTGGTGATGCTGAACTGGTGAAACTGTGAAGTTATGCAGTTTGTGAACCTGTGAGGTTATGCATTTTGTGAAACTGTGAAGTTATGCATTTTGTGTTAATTGTTTGAGTTTTGTTTGGACCATTTTGTGAAGCTGAGAACCTGGTTCACAGGATAATTATTGAATTGGGCTCTGACCTTAGTTGGACCGCAAAAAGGCCGAGGCCCAAACAAGAATTAGACTAAAATGGCTTGGGCCTAAAAAAAGAGTTGACTATAAAAAAACCTAGTCTGTAAAGGGCTGCATCCCAGAAAATAAAAGGCCAAGGCCCAAACAAGAACTAGACTAAAAAGGCTGCGGCCCAAAAAATAGTTGACTAGGAAAAAAAGTGGACTGCAAAAGGCTACATCCCAAAAAATAAAAGGCCAAATTATTGGGCCAGGCCCATACAGCTAAGCAAAATAAAGAGGAAAAAAACATAAAATGGGCTGAATTATTGGGCTTGGCCCATGTAGGCGGTCGAAATGGACCGGGCTGATTCTAATTTATGACCTTCTCATTTGGTCATAATGATGCCACGTTAGCTTGCCAAGGTGGATCTGACGTGGCGTGGGCGGATAGCTAGTGACAAAAAAATGGTCGTTGAACATATGACTTTTTTTGGTCATAAACTTCTACGAACTTTCCAGAAGGTCGTTAATTTCCATTCTTGACCCTCAGCTTTTGACCATCGGTTTTTGGTCACAAAAAGGTCACAAATGGAAAACAGTGACCATTTAGTGACCAATAGTGAAGGTCACAAGATAGCATATTTCTTGTAGTGATCTCTCACGCATCCGACTGGGATGCGTTGTCCACCAAAGACTATGTTAATGTCAAACTCAGTCCATGGGTTCCATGTGATTAGTGACTCATCAAGAAGCTCAAACTGATCATGGTATATTGGGTAACAACTTTTCGTGATTTTTGGAGACCATTTTTTTCGAGCGAGGATCCACCTGTTCGCCATAGTTACAACACCCTCACCACAGTCGTATGGGTGTACGGGATTTAATATCCGAGGTCGTCCAACAATTAGGTATTGCCACGACCACAACTGTAGAAACTCATACGAGACACGAAGTAACGGACCTTTTGTACCAAACGAAGATTTATGTGTGGCATCACACAACCCTCTATATGTGTGAGCAAGGATAGAAGGACCAAAGCTATATTTTGGTTCCTCGGGTAAAGGTTGGTCTACTATCTGCTCTACAAAGTAGATGAGACCAGGCAAAACCACCTGACCGTGCGAATTTGCAAACATCACACCAAATAGCCACAACAAATAGGCAAACAAGTGTTTGTTCCTCGTCTCAGGATCAGCGTAGCTAGATAAATCTTCAAAGTGAAGATGAAGCCAGGCGAGTGGTACACCTTGAGTCGGACCGGAACGATGTGATACGGGCATTGTAATACCAAGACGGTCCGAGATAGCATCTGCCCAACCAGATACTCGTGGAGGGACCAATGGCTCACCTCTAATTGGTAGAGCAGTGATCCTTGACACATCTTTCAGCGTAGGTGCAAGTTCCCCACAACGAAAGTGAAAAGTTTGGGTCTCAGGTCTCCATCGGTCAACGAGACAGGTCAAAAGAGATGGGTCCAAAGTGAATGTGCCTTCACGAGATGCAATGATAGCAAAATGAAGTACTCCATATGCCTCAAGGTGTGCAAGGAAACCGGTTTTTATTTTCCATTTTTTCTTTACGGTTCGAAGCCTAAAGGTCCAAGGAGGATTTTCATGATTTGGGTTTAAGAAATTATGGCAACGGTGGTGGGTGTTGTGCTGCCCATGCAAAAGGACTGGCAGTTCGGCCATGACCTGCAGTCAAAATAAAATATCTGAATATTACATCATCCCTAAAAATAAATATATACATATGAACGCATGAGTACAAATATGGAGCGAGTTCAAATTAAATTAAATATCTGAATATTACATCACGATTACAAATAAAACAACATCATGTGGTGGTGGTGTTTCAATACGGGCATTCCGTACGAGAGTGCCCAAGGCACCTGCAAACGCGACATCACCTTGGTTCTCCCAACTGGCTATGGTTCATGTCATTGCGATGACACCTTTACTAACGTCGTCCCTTGGCAGTTCTCTTCAACACGACATTAGGAACCCGTTTGGGCCTGCCTGGCCATAATAGCTTGTAGTGTATATCCATGCCCCATGCCCAGAACTCACCGTTCTAGGTGTTGTACAAATTATACATGTTGAAGTACAACGACACGTATGGTTCGACACTGATTTTTTTGATTTGCAGCTGCCCGGAGGACGTGACTGCATGGGTATCCCAGGAGTTTTGGCTTGCTGCAACTGCACTCACACGATGTTGTGCCGAGGGTCACAATTTGTTTTTCTTTATCCTCTATAGTGACCCTTAACATACTTGGCCCGCACGTTGACTTCCCATTTATTCCAAAGTGCATCCACTTTTCTGTAATCATGGCTTTGCGACTTCTTTGCTTTCTCATCTAGATGTCTTTGCATCTTCTCACACGAAGGCTTGTTCAATTCAACTTGTGCCTTCGCGACAGTGACTCTATCTGCAAAGTATGATAGAGTCCGGTTCCAAGTCTCATCAATTAGGGATGTGATAGGTAGGGCTCGCGCCCCTTTAAGAACACCATTGTACACCTTTGACATGTTGCTGGTTATTATTTTGTACCGAGCTCCGGTGTCATGACACTGTCCCACTTCTCCAAATCAGGGAAATTCTCAGCAATCCACTGACTCAAATTTATTGTCATCCGACGGCCCCTTCGGTCTTCTCTCTATGGCACGGATGCGTGCTCGATTTCACCACTTATACCTTCTTAGATAACATTCATTTTGGATGTAGTTTTCTGCATGCACATCCTCTTGAATAGCTTGAACCAATCTTTGTTTTTGAATTTGGAGTAACAATTTGCCGCCAAATGCCTCATGCACCACCTTGTCTGTAGATCGGGCACCTCCAGTCTGGATTTGTTGAAGCCTTTATTATCTCGAGCGCGCTCAATCACCCACTATTGCGATCAGAGATGATGCAAATGCCTTCACGATCTCTCACGGCCCCCATCTTCAGGCAGCTCAGGAACCATAACCATCTTTCTTTGTTCTCACTCTCAACTAGAGCATACGCAATAGGAAGAACTTGATTATTTGCATCTGCTGCAATCGCCACCAAGAGTGTGCCCTTGTACTTTTCCAGTGAGAAATGTACCATCAATTGATAATACCGGGCGAGAGTGCCTGAATGCTTGTATAGTCTGGGCGAATGCCCAGAATAAGCGGTCCATGATTAGCTATCTGATGCTGCATTCTGGGGGATAAAGAATAGGCCCCCTCATAGCTTCCATACAACCTCTGGAATATCTTTTCCTCTACGCGCCTAGCCTTGCTGTAGCTGACAGGAAAGCCAATATGATCGGCTGTAGTTTCTTGCAAAGCCCTAATACTAATATTAAGACTTTCCTACACAGTCGTTTGCATCCTCTGTGACACATATTCTGCAGTCACATTGTAGTGCTCTGAAAGAGTCCTGGTTAGCTCACAACCATGTTCTACTATTTTTGGGATATGCCATGGCTGGCATACCCCAGGCTTCCGGCGAGCGATAAATCTTCCACGACAACCCTTTTCGTGATGGATGCAGATGACCTAAACGTTTAACAGAAGTCCTAATTATGACCTACTGACAAAAATAACAACATCTTGCATGTCCAAAAAATAGTACTAATGGACATAGCTAACATTGATCTATAACATCTTCAACATACTGTTCTGACAAATATCTCATATGATAACGGTTATAGCTTCCAAGAAGTTAACATCGCATAGCTAATGACAGGCTACAGAACTAACTAATTTCCAATGTGTATGCACAAAAAAATTCATGTATTGCAAAGATCATACCTTGATCTTTAACTTAGTAGTTCACTTCACACGACAATTCATACTCTTGAAGCTTCAAATTACTTCACAAAGTGATGAAATATTACCTAAAACAACAGATAATACATATTTGGAAACTAATCAAAAAAGGTAAAAACATCATGCATGCGAACACAACCAACAAAAATGGACTACTCTTAACTACTGAGCTGTGCTTCCTCCATGTTCTTAATAGTCAGAAAGATAAGAGAGCAGGAGAGGGAGCAGAGTGTGTGCGCGAGAGAGTAGGCAGAGTGTCTGTACGAGAGAGCAGGCAGGGTGTGTGTGCGAGAGAGCGGTGGCATCGTGTATAAAAAGAATAAGGGCACTCTAGTGTCGACACAACACGTTAGAGTTTGTTGTCGCGACCGCCGCCGCAGCAGTAGCGCTGCCTACCTCTCCACCAGCAGCATCAAATTATCCTGAAAATCAGAGCCGTCAGCATGGAAATCAGCAGCGCCTCGGAATCAACGCCTGGGGAGAGTCGTTGCCGCACGTGTACATTGGTTGCCGCTTGATGCAGTGGCGGCAGGTCCCACCTCTCCGTCGTCGTTTCATCGCCGGCAGTGGCTGGAACGGGAGCATGTACCTCGCGCCGTCACGGTGAGGCCTAGACACACGTTACCTGGCGCGCCTGCCGCCCGGAAAGAGGGGGTCTTTTCTGTCATTTTGTATCGGATGTGGTCCTTTTTAGCAATTCGGTTCGATAGATGGTCCTTTTGGGAGAAAATTCCAACATTTCTTCTATACACATTTTACATTTTCAAAT
The DNA here is from genome assembly GCA_022496015.1 of Hordeum marinum. Taxonomy (NCBI): domain Eukaryota; kingdom Viridiplantae; phylum Streptophyta; class Magnoliopsida; order Poales; family Poaceae; genus Hordeum; species Hordeum marinum. Next base: position 513,547,542 of record CM039673.1, read on the forward strand.
GCTCGATTAACATTTTCAAATAATTTTTGAAGATTTTTTCAAATGCTTCATTAATATTTTTTAAATACACGGTCTACTTTTTCACACAAATTGTATATTTTTTGTATATAATATTCATATACATGGTCAACATTTTTATATACAAATTTACAGTTTTGAAATGCATAATTTACATTTTTGAAAACATTATGTAAAGTACTTTTTGTTGTAATACATTTGTTTAGAACTTTTTAAAGTGTAAACCAAAGAAAAAAAAGAAATCAAAAAATATAAATATATATATATAAAATAAAATTGTGGCCTCTAGTGCAATTGGCCCGGCCCATGTCACGGTGCCCTTACGCGAGGGTTCCCTAGGTCTCGATGTAAGCGAGACATAGGGGCGCCCGTGTGGCTATACCACGCTCGACACTAGTTGGATGCTAGAGGAGCAACTAATCAAGGAGTAGTCCTTCGAGAGTCCCTGCAAGGGTCAATTTGGGTGGGCTAGGAGCAGGTCACTTGGCATCCTCTTAGCCACCGCCACGTATCACACTGTGTGCTTCTTTCGATTTTTTTATTTTCTACATGTGTTTTTTGCCTTTAGAATATTTTTTCGGTATTTCCGGCTTTTCTTAGGATTTGGACAAAAATAAAGTTTTCATTTTTTTACGAAAAAATATATTTTTTCTTTCCGCGAGAGGCGCATATTACATCTGTTGGAGGTACGAATTTGCTTCGGTGTTGTGCCTCTCAAAAAAACATTTTGTTACTCCGTGAGAGGCGTGTATTTACTTCTCGTGGGTGCACGGCTTTACTTTCGCGAAAGGCACAGTCTTGCCTCTCAGAAAAGAAAAAAGAAACCTTGTTTTCATCCACGAGAGGCACAATATTACTTCTCATGGAGGTATTGATTTTTTTCGTGAGAGGCACCGGTCGTGCCTCTCGGAAAAGAAAAGAAAACACGTTTTCTTTATTTTCATTCGTGAGAAGGACATATTTACTTCTCATGGAAGCACGAATTTGCTTCCGCTCGTGCCTCTCCGAAAAGGGAAAAAGTTTTTTTTCTATTTGCTATACGCATATATTTATTTCTCACCGAGGCACGGATTTTCTCTCGATAGTCGTGTCTCTCGAAAAGAAAAAAACATATTTTTTCCACGAGAGGCCCAAATTTACTTCTCGCGGAGACACGGATTTGCTTCTAAGAGAGGCACGGTTAGTTTTTTTCGTGGAAAAAAAGTTCGTCAAAACCAATCAACATGATATTTACTTTTAAAGATCTCGACGCGGGGAATCCAACGGTGAAAATGGATCAAGATTTGGACACACGGTTTGAAAGATAACACATTTTAAATAAATGAATCTAGAAAAAAGAAAATTCCTAGGTTACGACAAGTGATGCATATGCAACATGACACTTGCTGCAACATGGAGACGTAAAAGTGTTCTCTGCAAAGAGTACTCCTTAATTAATTAATGATACTGTGATGCTAGCCTTGCCGTCATAGTGGGCCGAGCTCTCGGGAGTCCAGAGCCTCGTTTTTCTCTATTGGTTGCAATTTTTTTTTGCTCTCTTTTTTTCTAACTTTTGCTTATACTTACAAAAATGTTAAGTATATATATTAGAAATAAAATACCACATAATTTTTGTGAAAAAAGAAATCTACCATTTGAAAAATGTTAAATATGTATAAAAATATTTCTTATGTATATAAAAATATCCAAGATGTAAACATGTGAATCATATATTTAGAAAATGTAAAAGTGTATAAAAATTGTGTCTATTATATACCAAAAATATACAATGTGTGTGAAAAAAGTGGTCATCAAAATAAAATAAAAATTAAATGTTAAATTGTACAAAAAATGTTTCTAACGGAACATGTACTAAAAAATCCAAACATAAAAACATATTTAAAAAATTGATTGTGGATAAAATGTTAATCATATATTTCAGAACTTTAGTCAACATACATGTAGCCCGTGCGTAATAGCATATGCCGCCAGAAATTAATTTAGATTCTCTCCGTCCCAAAATAAGGCCGTACTTTTTTTTTAGAAAAGGAAAATAAGGCCGTACTAAATCAGCAACATTTATTTTGGAACGGAGGATAAAGTCGTACTAAATCAGCGATACTTATTTTCGGATGGAGGGAGCACTTCAAAAAATTAATGCCGCACCATATATGATCAGCAGAACAAAGTGCTTATAAAGTGCTCCCAGTTGATGGATTTGTGCAACTTTCAAGGAAATATTCTACACCTACAAGAATAATCTAAGCTTAAATGCAGAAGAGATACAAGTACCAGGTGATTATGTTCATGAGGCACGATATCTATTGCATTTAAACTGATAATAGACTGATACAGTGGCCACAGTGAAGGGCAATAGACATATAACCAACAGGGAAATCGGTAGAGGGATCTCGGACCAACAATATCAATGAGCAAGACACTGTCTGTATCGCATCAGAATGATCGAATATTCTTATTTGTTCCCGGCATGTGAGCAACTGAAGATATACCAACAGTCCAACAGCGTACAGAGCAAGAACTACATATCTTTGTTTGAAACAGAACATTATCAATTACTCCTCTGGTCACAGCCTTTCTGCGTACAACTCAATGACCTACTGAAAAAATCAAATTCAAAATAGTTGTAAATCATACAGTACATGGCTTCTGAAGTTCTGATACTGAAAATTACATATATAACATTAACGCCCCTCTAGTGTTGTGATACTCACTGTATTCACAGAGTTTTCCCTTGATTTTTCAGCTTCAAAATTCCGTAGAGCAAAATATGCAGGCTGCTTTGGTGCCGGGAGTAATGCATTTTCATTCTCTAACATAAAAGTAACCGATGACATGAGTGGCCTATCATCCGGACGGTCTTGAACACACAATAGGCCGACATGAATACACCGTAGAACTTCATGAACTGAACAACTCTCAGCAAACGAAGGGTGCACCAGTTCCGTTGCTTTTCCATCTTCCCATAGTCTCCACGCCTGACACAACAGAGCCAACTGATGATCAAGTTACAATGTTTGATATGTTAAAATTATATGCATTTCTCTATACTTACATAAGTTGTCAGGCCGACAAAGTTCTCTACCAGTCGCGGTCAGGTGATCTTCAAGCCACTTATAATCTCCAATAGAAGAACACCGAAGCTATAGGTATCTGATTTTACAGAAAAGGCACCTCCCATAACATATTCAGGCGACATGTAACCACTGTTTAGATAATTCAACAACTAATGTATAATTTGGGATAACTAAACAATAGAAATATGAATATTGAAAGGTGGTTAGTTCCTTGAATTACTTACTATGTCCCAACGACCCGTGTAGTTTTTGCTTCTTGTTTGTTTCCACAAAAGATCCTTGCCATACCGAAATCTGATATTTTGGGAGACATTTCTGAATCTAGTAAGATGTTGCTTGGTTTGAGATCTCTGTGAATTATAGTTAATCTTGAATCTTGGTGGAGGTAAAGAATACCTCTCGCGACCCCTTTAATTATTTCGAAGCATGTGGGCCAATCAAGCACAGATTGTCTTGTATCATCTCCAAAGGTAAATAGTAGACGAAGTATATCATTAGTGATCAGTGATATACTTTTGGTTAATCAAAAACTTGTAGTTTGTATCAGAAGTGTGAACATACCACAAAGGAAGGTGTCCAAACTTCTGTTTGGTAAGTATTCATAGATAAGTAACCTCTCATCTCCATAAATACAGCAACCAAGAAGTCTAACAAGGTTTCTGTGCTGCAATTTGGCAATTAGAATTATCTCATTTTTGAACTCCTCTATCCCTTGTCCAGAACCCCTACTGAGTCTTTTGATAGCAACTTCATTATTCCCTTGCAGGATCCCCTGCATGATTGCATCATCCTAAATTGGGAAACAATGACAGCAATTTTTTCCACAGATAAAATTATTATTTAAAAATAGAGTATGTGGTACTAAAACCGTGGATGTGCAACTCACTGTTACCTTGTAAACTTTCCCAAAACCTCCACTTCCTATCTTTTTAGAGTCAGAGAAATTATCCGTTGCAGCGACAATATATTCGAAGCTAACAAAGGGGAAGTCCACATGTTCACCTCCAATCCCATTAGACGAGCTAAGGTAACCTAGCATTGTTCCATTGTGGATTTCATACTTCTTTCGTTTGCTTGCTAAAGATCAATGCTTTGTTATTAACACTCACAAAATGAGGTGCAATTTTGAAAACGAGGGGCTTTTTTTATTATACCTCTGTATTTGAATATCCCGACAAGGAGGCATGCGAGTATCAGCACGCAAGCCATGGTTGGGAGTACAATTTTCATCAATTTGCTATTATTTTGAACTACAAAAGAATCATGTATAGATTTAACACATCACTCTTTCCGAAGCAAAAATAATTTACAGAAGCATGAGTGATCCGTGGACTGAATAAATGTGTTACCATGAGCATGTTGCATTATGCTCGTATAGAGCAGTAATAGATCTAAATTATTGGATGCTAAGAAATATTTTGGTGGTTACTGCTATATAGTTAACTTCATATATTTAGTAGATAATTTTTTTCAAAATGGAGGATAACCCCCGGCACATATATTTAGTAGATACCTCACGATCAAATGCTGGTGTTGATTAGATAACATTAAGTGACAAGATAACAGAAGGTTAGAATGGAGTGGTGCATACCAGGAGAGTTGGCAAGCCGAAGGTACAGGTTGTCGTCATAATCGCCATACTTCCCTGTGTCGACAAGCTCCCCGATCCAAAGCAAGCACCTTGACTGGACGGCCATAGCACCATTCCTGCTCAGGTTGGTGTAAGCGTAGGCTGTACACGAGCAATTGTTGCTGCACTCGGCCGTGCATTCGTCAAAGCTTGTGCTGAGCACATGTAAAAACCTGTCAGGTAACTTCATCTTAGGCAAGGTCACGAAATGGCTCTGCTTGCCACACTTCAGTGTCTTGGTTCTTCTACATCCGCCAGAAATGTTAAGGCCATTGGATTCAAACCCATCAAGACAACGACATGTCGCGGCGGCCCCGATGTTGTCGCAATAGCCGAACGGGCCACATGAAGCATAGGGCTCGCAGCTGCTAGCGGGGCGGGTGGCGGCGGTTGTCCAAGATGAGTGGTTGTTCCAGCTAAGAATCCTCAGCACACCCATGTGGTCGAGCACAAGGCGCGCATACTGTGAGCCACCAGAAACAGAGAACTCATAGTAGAACCCTTCCCTTGTTCCGACAATCGCTTCGTAGAAGATGGTGTTCTGGTATAATATGCCACCGGTTACTGACGCGTCGCTGAGCATGCTGAGGCGGATGTAGGGCGTAGTCCTGTTCCAAATGACTAACTGAAGGTTCGAGTTGGGGTCAAGGCCCACGGAAAAATCTCCATTGGAGGGGTCAATGGGTCCCTTCCAAGCAATTAGGAGCCCGGCAGCATGAGCCTTCTCGCTCAGAGAGATCCTTGTACCGGGGAGAATGGTGTCTGTCGGGTGATCAAAACTCTGCCATATGGATGTGCCATTCGGAGACTGGAGGACAAAGTTCCCCGTGTCAAGCAGCACCGCAGCAACTCCCATGCCCGTGATGCCGCTCTTCACCACCCAAGGAGTGCGATCTTGGGAGTCCGACAGCACCAGGTCAGAACTGTTGGTGATGGCGAGCGTCGGAGACGAAGAGGAGGCGATTGGGTCGTCGCGGTTGGCGGTCCATACCACGGTGCGGCCGGGCATGTTATGGTACCATATGCCAAGGTACAGGCTCGAGTTGGAGCCGTCGGGGGAGAAGAAGCCGAGCGCAAAGTCCCCGCCCTTGGAGACGATGGTGTCACCGAGGAAGAGCGGCTTTGCAGGTGACAGCCGGTCATCGGATCTGCAGAATGGACTCAAGAACAGGAGGATCATCAAACCTGGAATGCACGGCATGCCAGCCTGCTTCATCTCCCTGCGAAGAAGGAAACTACTCCTACATGGCTCTTTAGAACAATTGAGCTGTTGCACTTGCGGGGAGCAGACTTGTACAACTGGGGATTCTTCTTCCGGCGAAATCGGAATTGGACAATGAAAGCAAGAGCAGTATCGCGTCTTTGTGAAGACAAGTCTTGGACGATGTTTACAGGCGCAAGGAGAAGTCATTGCTAGGTGTTCGGGTTTCAAGTCTCCATTGGGGAGATTTTTGACTTTGGACTGAGTGTGACAGGGGAAACCTCACGGCTCGGAGGCGTGGGCGGGAGGGTCAACCGTACTACTAACCACGGCGACCTCCTCCTCTGTCGCTGCCAAGGCACCACCAACCACCGCGGAGAGCGCCCAACCGTACCGACGCCGTCGCCTTCCTCCCGGTGCCGGGCATGGGCGCCATGATCGATTGGGATCGGAGCGACGGCGTGGCTTCTCCATTCGTGCCCGGATTGCTCTCCATGCGGCAACCTGGATTTGGCCGAGGAACCGACGGGGTTTGGTGGAGATTTAGGGTCGGTTTGGATGCACATTAATTTTGGCAAATCAAAAGTGTGACAAGCCATAAAGTGTGGTTGAAAAATCAACATCAAATTTTGATAACATATTTAACTTTATGACAAATGAGTCGTATTGACAATAAAATATGACAAATCAAACTGTAGCAAAAAATCAAACGCATGCAAACTAAACTGTTGCTATCAAATTTTGGCTTGACAAAGTATGGCTGGAAACCAAACATTCCCTTATTTTTTTAAGGGTGCCCGGAATGAATTTTGGGTTTGAGGTGGTTTGGCCGACGAATCGAAATAACTTTTTTTCCGAGAAACGGGAAAAACTTTACTGGGAGTTACAACGTAAGATGTTTAGGAAGATGCTTAATAATATAGACTAATTTTATTTTTAGCATCAGTGCTTAGATGTGCCTAATTAAGTGTCTACCTCGTACAAATAAGCATTCATGCTTAAATAAAGCATGGTTTGTTATTCTAAGCATTTTTTTATTTTTTTAAGCATCTCGACTAAGCATCTTGCATTGTACAGGGTCATATGGGCCTCCCACCAATTGAGGGCTTTCAGCATATAACCTTCGGTCTAGGTTCTTTCATAATACAAAACTTCAATCAATCCTCCAAAAAAAACTCCAATCTAGGCACGGAAGGGGTTTAGAGCATCTACAGACGGATATGACAAATTCGGCCCCTCAAACACCCGCAGACCCACCCGGCCAGTGACCGGGCATGTTCGTTTTGAACCCCTACTTTTTCGTCCGTGCAGCCGCATCTCTCATATTTTTCCTCATATGTCCGGTCACTTGCACGTGATTGGTGGAGAAGAAGAGAGAGAAAGAAAAGAATGAATAGAGAAAGAGAAAAAGGTGGTCCGGGGTGGAGTCGTGTCCTACGTGGCGGACTAACTGGGTGTGCCCGGGGGCGTCCGCGACCCCTCATATCGTCCTCATATTTAAGATGGGTATGAGGGGTGCCGGTCAGTCCCGGTGTTTGAGATGGGTATGAGGGGTCCGTCTGGGTCACTTTTTCGTGACCGTCAGTGACCGGACGGGTTGCCCGGACGTTTGAAAAGAATATGAGGGATCCGGCTGTAGATGCTCTTATAGAAGGCCAAAAGGTGAACACGCACGACTTAACTGATTCGGCTCAAGAAATGAAAGTTGCACCGGAGAAAAAAAAATGTAAGTTGTGATATGAAAAAGAATACCACATGAAAAGAATTAAATTAGGGCCCTGTTCGCCTTTTCCCTAAAAAATGGTCGTCTGTTCCCCTTAAGACTAGTCATAGTGGAAATAACATAGTAGATAGTAACATACTACCTTTGTCCTAGTATATTGATTTTGTTTGTATTTTATGCTAAATCTTGACCATGAACTAACTAACAAAATGTTAGGGAAAGTCACAAAAGATTATGTCGTTGGATTCATATGTGAGTATAATTTCCAATGATACTTTTTGTGATATAAATTAACATTTTGTTAATCTAAATTCAAAGTTTAAAATACAAAAAGAACCAATAAATCAGGAGGAAGATAGTACACGCCATAAGCGAAAGAGATGATGTGTCCCCTTGCAAAAAAAAATGATGTGTCATATAATTAAAGAGGAAAGAGACAAATAGAGTGACATGGTAATATTACCATCGATAGCACTTGCCAATGCAAAATAAGTCTACAAAGCAATAAATAAAGACATGTACTATGTTACTATACCTATGACACTTCTCCCTATTAAGGTAGTAATATAGACTAGTAACATATGTATGTTACTAGTCTAAGTTACTCCCCACTATGAGTAGCCTAATTCTTGTCGTCTGGCATGGCGAGATCACCATGTCCACCCTTCATGTACGCCCATGTAGACCTAGAGTGCCGTGCACATGACACAGCCCCCCCCCTCAGCATGGGAGGACCTGGCGCCGTCCATGGCATCCACGATGCCCGTGCGGCTGTGCTCCCCCGCATGCCGGTCTAGAGCAACTCGCGACTATAGGATCGAGAGAGGCATGTCTAGAGGGGGGGGGTGATGAATAGACTACTAGCAGAAATTTAAAACCTAACCTTTTCCCAAGTTAATTGGTTGGCAGATTTTAATAATTTTAGCAAATCTAGATAGTCTAACAGCACTACACATGCAAGCCTACGAGTATGGCAGCGGAAAGTAAATGCATTGTACATGTAAGTAAAGAGATGGGATAGGAAGATCAAACATAAGTGATGACACGATGATTTTTCACGTGGTTCCGATATGTGGTGCTATCGTACGTCCACGTTCATGGAGTCTTCAACCCATGGAGGGTAACGGTCACGAGAGTCCACGGAGGGCTCTACCCATGGAGGGTTCCACGAAGAAGCAACCTTGACTATTCCATGCGGCTTCCGTCCACGAAGGACTAGCCTCACTATGGGTAGATCTTCACGAAGTAGGCGATCTCCTTGCCCTTACAAACTTCTTGGTTCACTCCACAACACGAAGTGGAAGGCTCCCAAGCGACACCTAACCAATCTAGGAGGCACCACCCTCCAAAAGGTAATAGGCTCGGTAATGACGATGAACTCCTTGCTCTTGTGCTTCAAGATGATAGACTCCTCAACACACAATCTCTCTCACACAGATTTGGCTTGGTAGAAGAGATGGATTGGTGGAAAGCAATTTGAGGAGGCTAGAAATCAAGATCCATATGGTTGGAGTGGAAGATCTTGACCTCAACACAAGGGTAGGTGGTTGTCTCTCAGAAAACTGAGTAGGATAGGTATGGAATAGTTTTGAGCGCTTCTCTTTCGAGTGGGTGGTGGTGAAGGGGTATATATAGGCATCTCCAAAAATCCAACCGTTACACACAATAAGTCAGACTCGGTGACACCAAAGTGACAAAAAGTGGCAACTTTTGAATCTCGGATGGACCTATATATAACTCTCGGTTGCACCGACAAGGTGACCAACGGTCGGAATTACCAAACTCGGTGACGCCGATTCACCATTCTCGGTCGGACCGAAAATGAGAATTTGCGTAACAGAAAGTTGGCAACCTAACTCGGTGGCACCGAGTGTAGTGTCGGTTGCACCGAAGTGTTAGGGTTTGGCTGAGTCTGTCTAGGGTTTGGAACTCGGTGGCACCGGGACAGTAAAGTTAGTGCACCGATTTGGTATATTTGGCTTAGGAAAGACTTTGGTGGGAGAGAATGTGGATGTCTTGGTGACTGTCACTTGTGCATGTTTGAGCATATTGTTCACCATCAAAACTTTACCCGCTTTTAATAGTATTGGCTTTCCTATAGACTGAAAGTGATTTCTCATAAATATAAAATGTAGAGTCCTCTTGCTTGAAGCTTGGCCAACCTGTTTTCTTGTATCTTGGGGTAATTCCACAACCTCCTGAACCTTCTTGCCAACTCAGATCTTCATGGATTATCATCTGAAATATACTAGATGGAGGTGTTAGTCCAAGAGACAATGTATGTTGTCATGAATTATCAAAACCACCAAGGGAGCATATTGTGCTTTCAATCTCCCCCTTTTTGGTAATTGATGACAACATACAATCAAATCTTCAATTAAAGATCTGCATGAATGCAATGAAGACTTTGATAAACACATGACTAAGATTTCCTCCCCCTAGATGTGTGCAGTCCTTTAAAGGATAGTTGCTTTGGAATGCATGGACACACATATGAATGAAAGAGATATAGGAGTCATGTGTATCTTGGCTATATGCATCAATATATGTGAATGAAATGTATATCCTTGATCAAGACTTCACTCTTGCAAACAATATGTGCAAGAAGCAAGAGATCGTGTTGATCAAAGATATGATGCATATACTTACCTCGAGCTCTTGATCATTATAGTAGTAGAGACACACTTGCGAAAACAATGTTAGGAAACACAAGAGTATTCTACTAAGCAGAAGCAAATGGAACTCAAAGATACCAAGATATGGAGAACATATAAAGTATGATAATCCTTAAGATTAATATGTCTCCCCCTTAGGCATAAATTCTTTAGAACTTTCTCCCCTTTAGATATGAAAGTAGTAGTTCATCCTCTCCCCGTGAATCTTAGCATGTAGATATTGGGATTGGATAGGGTGAGAAAGGTAAGATATCAAAACTAAACAGTAGTTTTCTCTCCCCTTTAGATATTATGTATTTTCCTCTCCCCCTAAATCCTGTCTCCCCTTTTGCATAAGCATGTGACTCTCCCTTTAGCATGAAGCTTTGATATTCTCCTCCTTTGGCATAAAGTACCAAAAAGGTTAAAATTGGGAGTAGTGGTAGGGATCATTGATAAGGAAGGGATCCTGGAGATCAAGGGTCATTGAAAGTAGGGTCCAATAAAAGACTAAGAGAATCATTGAATGTAATTTCTCTCCCTTTAGCAAATTAGAGTTTTCTTCTCCCCCTCTAGCATGAAGTTTTTTTGAGAAGGGGTCATTAAGGAATAGGATTGTCTCGGGAACAGTAAGCAAAGTAAACTGGATCAGGAAAACATAAAATTTCAACTTCAAGAGAATCGGTGGCTCCGAGCTTAATAAATCGATGGTAGCGAGATTTGTGTGTTGCAGCTTATCTGCGAATTTGCTAGGACCGAGTTATTTATATTGGTGACGCCGAAAGTTAAACCAAGATTCTGTTCCAGAGAGTCAAATGTAATTGTTTAAAAAGGAAAATGCGAAAGATTTACAAAGGACATCAAATAGATAAGATTTGAGTGGTTACGAGAAATCATGCAATAAGAGAGCAAACCACACAAGTTTCTTAACTAAATGATGGGCGGTGACTAGGTCACCTATATTAGAGTATATTGACTTAGGAGCCAAGAAAGAATACTTGATCATAGGTCATACTAATTGTTTAATCTCAAAATGGGGTTACCATTTTTTGATTAAGCATTTTGATGTCTTCATATCTCTTGAGTTGCTTTAGCTCATGACTTGGAGTAAAGCCTTTTCAAGGATATGAGTACATACCTTTGAACGATGTTGATGACGCTGCTCGTATGTGTACTTTTGTTGAGGATGTTTGAGGTTGTTGAAGATCAACTTGAATTTGAAGCATTTCTTCTCGTTCTAGTACACTCATCACCTACTAAGCTTAGTCATGCAAGGAAGAACAATGGATATATCCTATTGACATGATACCACTTATAAATTTGCAACTAAGATCAAGTATATGTCAAGGATGTTTTTGTTGTCTTCTTCCTTCCATCATCAAGAGGGGTTGTGGATACTTGGTAATGAAAAGATTGCTTATGATTGGAGTTGATGGCAATGTTGTGGAATGAAGTTCTTCCAAGTACCTACAAAAGGTTAGATGCAATACAAGGGAGCATAGAATTCCATGGCATATGATAATGAGTTATGGGATCATGGAGACAATATTTAAGCTCATTTTCTTGCTTGCAACCGAGTGAGTCTTGCTCAAGTTTGAAGCATCAATGATGTTCAACTCACTCCTCAAATGACAAAATGTCTTCTCATCAAGTGGTTTAGTAAAGATATCTGCCAATTGCTTGTTAGTACGAACATGCTTAAGATTGATATCTCCTTTGGCAACATGATCACGAATGAAATGATGTCGAACTTGGATATGCTTGGTTCGAGAGTGTTGCACAGGATTATGTCCAATTTTAATAACACTTTCATTGTCACAAAGTAATGGAACATTTTTAACATGAATACCATAATCCTTAAGCATTTGTGTCATCCATAGTAATTGCACACAACAAGATCCAGCAGCAATATATTCAGCTTCGACAGTAGATAGTGATACCGAGTTTTGTTTCTTGGAGGACCAAGACACAAGAGATCTACCTGAAAATTGAAAAGTACCCAAGGTGGATTTTCTATCAACCTTGTCTCCGGCATAGTCCGAATCGGAATAGCCAACAAGATCAAAAGAAGATCCCTTGGGATACCAAATGCCAAAGTTTGGTGTTTGTATCAAGTATCTCACAATACGTTTCACAACCAAAATATGAAACTCTTTAGGTGCAACTTGATATCTAGCACACATGCAAACACTAAGCATAATATCGGGATGAGATGCACATAGATATAACAAAGAACCTATCATAGATCAATAAACTTTTTGATCAACTGGTTCATCCTCCCTGGTGTAAGAGCACATTTCTTCATGTGTGGTTTTGGATAATTGATGACACCCCTACGGACTAATGGTTGCCTTGAGTTATATTCGAAGGATTTGTCCATAGGCACTTCTTGAAGTCCATCTATTGGGTTTCAAGGAGTTTATATGGTGACCAAGGTGGTATTCAAGGTTTATCCAAAGATTGGTCATGTGGGAGTTGAGCTTATTGCCAGCATGTCTTGAAGAATAAGATTGTGTAAGCATTGATGTTTACCTTCAAGACATCACCTTTATGAAGAGAGAAGCTAAGATACAAGGTTGATCAATACTAAGTCAAAAAGTGAATCAAGTTGATCAACACACAAAGCGTACAAGATGTACTGAGAGGCATCAAGTGATCCCATGGTGTGGTAAGCATTGTCCATTACTCTTTGTGTACTAATCCATGGTCTACATGAGAGTTCTTTGTGGGGTTAGGTATATTTCCATGGGCTTGCATCAAGAGGCAGATCCCATACATCCCATGGAATATGACATCAAGTGGAGATCGTCATCAAGGTTGCGATGTGCAAGATCAAGTGAAGCATCACGAAGAGATCATGCTTGAGGCTCGCCGTTCATTGTGGCGACAATGGACTTGTGAAGATGTGCCGAAGAGTGGCTCACCCAGAGTGGAGTATGGGGGAGAAATCATCTAGTCTTCATCAAGCCAACACAATCAAGAAATGTGGTCCATCTTGAGGAAGTCAAGATCGTCATCATCTACTCAAGTGGACTATGCGCAAGGCTAAGGTTTGACCTTGATAGGTTTTTCTATTTTACCGGTCTCATGGCGGTAGTTGAGAGACCGGGTTATAGGATCGATTGCCGTATTATCAAGGGGGCTCTCAAGTGAGTAGCTTGATCGTATCGTTCATTGAGAGATCAAACCATTGCATTCTTGGCATCATCATATTTCTTGGTTCTTGGTTGGCTTTTCTCTATGTGGGTTCTTGATCTTGTGGTTATCTTCGTGACAAGCTCTAGTACATCGAAAACGGATTTCATATGCTTCGTCTATTGCGTTTTCGGTGTTGGAAGTTTTACCGGTCTTATTCGAGGAAGGGTTCTCACCATTTTCTTATGGGCCTTTTATCATTTGCTTCTTATTAATATTTCAATCAAGATTTTGTTAGCACATGTCGTTAGCTTTCCAACAAACTTTGTTTCATTGAATTCTGAGTCCGTTTGCAAAAGTTGTGGTAGTTTTGGTGTTTTTAAAAGGCGGATGTCATATTTTACTACCACTCCGGAGCGGTACTACTGCGGCTCCAAGAGCGGTACTACCGCTCAGGACCAAAATCTCGTCTTATTTACAGCCGTGGTAGACACGGATGTAATTTTTTAGTACCGCTCGCAAGCGGTAGTACCGCTCGCAAGCAGTAGTACCACTACCTGTAGCGGTAGTACCGCTATCCATAGCGGTAGTACCGTGAGGACGAGCGGTAGTACCACTCCGGCGGTTCTACTGGCCTTTTGCCTCCTCGGTGTTGTTTTTCAAAGGGGTACTACCGCCCTAGCGGTAGTACCGCTCCTTGGAGCGGTAGTACCGCTCTGTGCGGGCTGTGAGGATAACGGTTGGATTTTTCCCCACCCATAAAAGGGGGTCTTCTTCTCCAATGGACCTCATATCTTGAGCTCGTGTTCTTCCCCCATTGTTGACCTTCTTCGATCTTGCTAACTCTCAATCCATCCAATGATTCTTGCTAGTTCTTGACGGAAAAGAGAGAGGAGATCTAGATCCACATTTCCACCAATCACTTTCTCCTCTAAGTGAGGGGAACCCCTTGGATCTATATCTTAGAGTTCTTCATGTTCTTCTTCGTTCTTCCTCTCATTTCCCTCCCTAGCATTAGTTTCTTTGGTGGGATTTGGGAGAGAAGGACTTGGGCACTCCGTGTGCCCTGGCCATTGCATTTGGTGCATAGGTTTGAGTTCTCCACAGTGATACGTGGAAGTGAGAAGTTGAGAAGCTATTACTCTCGGGTGTTTGAGCACCCTAGAGCTTGTTCCTCTTGGGTGCTTTCGCACCCTAGACGGTTGGTGGTGCCTCGGAGCTCAATCATTGTGGTGCAAAGCTCCGAGCAAGCTTCGGGGTCTCCAATTAGGTTGTGGAGATTGCCCCGAGCATTTGAGGTCACCTCGGAGCCACAATCCATTGTTGTGAAGCTTCGTGGTGTCGTTGGGAGCCTCCAATCAAGTTGTGGAGATTGCCCCAATACGGGTTCGGTGACCACCCTCAAGGGTCCCTTAGTGGAATCACAGCATCTTGCATTGTGCGAGGGCGTGAGGAGATTACGGTGGCCCTAGTGGCTTCTTGGGGAGCATTGTGCCTTCACACCGCTCCGAACGGAGATTAGCATCCGCAAGGGTGTGAACTTCGGGATACATTGTCGTCTCCACGTGCCTTGGTTATCTCTTACCCGAGCCCTTTTACTTATGCACTTTACTTTGTGATAGCCATATTGTTTCTTGTTATATACCTTGCTATCACTTAGTTGTCTATCTTGCTTAGCATAAGTTGTTGGTGCACATAGGTTAGCCTAGTTGTTTTAGGTTTTTTGCTTGACTAATTAAACGATAGTTTTATTCCGCATTTGTTCAAGCCTAAACCATAATTATTTTAAAGCACCTATTCACCCCCTCTAG
This sequence comes from Hordeum marinum, assembly GCA_022496015.1. Classification (NCBI taxonomy): domain Eukaryota; kingdom Viridiplantae; phylum Streptophyta; class Magnoliopsida; order Poales; family Poaceae; genus Hordeum; species Hordeum marinum. The sequence goes on from CM039673.1 coordinate 513,562,788, forward strand.
GCGACATCCACGTCCTTTCAATTGGTACCAGAGCTAGGTCTCTCATTGTTAGGCTTAACCACCTAGAGAGTAAGGACGTCGACTAGGGGATTAGGATTCTCTGACACTCTTAGTTTCGATGGCACAAATTTTGATATTTGGGTAATTCGCATGCTTAATCTCTTTAGGGGCATGGACCCAATTTTAGAGAGAATTGTAGATATGGGTTTTTCTCCTCCAAAGGATTCTCAACACATATCTTTAGAGGATGAGAAAAACTCTTATCTCAATGCTCAAGCTTCGAATGTGCTTTTTGATGCTTTGAGCAATGTAGTTATATTTGAACTCATGCCATTCCGGGATGCTCATGAGTTGTGGAAAAAGCTTCAAGATAAATATGGTGTGTCCAAGATTTGTAGGGATGATTGTTCTCCCTCCACCTCCGGTCGTGTTGTCTTCTCAACTTCTTCTACTTCACCTACATGTGTATTGCCACAAGGTAATTATATGGTGAGTAGTGATGATCACTGTAATGATGATAGTGGGCTTATTGTTGATAATTCTTCTTCACTGTCTTATTGCAATGCTTCATCTTTGGACTTTAACACCTCGAGCACTTTAATGTTTCACATGCTTGTGTTGATAGTCCTTGCATATCATGTACAAATAGCTTGACTAAATCTCATGATGATATGCTTGCTATATCTTGTTACCATGATAAACATGTATCTATGTCCTCGAGTTGTTGTGCTAACAATGTAGAGGACACCCAACACTCCATGGAACAAGATGTGGTCTTGAATGGTTCTTCAAGGGATCCTACATCATCATCTGTTGTTTCTCACTTTTGCCTTATGGCTAACGCTTCAAAGCTATCTCCTACTTTGAATCCCAATATATCTCACGATGATGATGTTGATGATAATGATGAAGAGAGTGATAATATTGCTTCCTTAAAACTTAAGGGAGGAATGGTTTTTAAAGCTCTTCATAAGAATAATATTGCTCGTTCCAACTTCATGGAAATCATGTCTATTGCCATTGAGGGCAAGAAATTTATTAAGGAGTTGGAAGCTCATCTCGAGGAGCATGAGGCCAGCATTAAGTAAATGGAAGGTCATGAACATGATTACGCTAATGAGATCGCGGAGCTATCTCAAGCTCTTGAGAATGAACAAACCACCAAGGAATCTCTTGAGGAGTCCTTTGGTCTAGAATTATCTAGATTAAAGGAATCCCATGAAAGAGCTCTCGAGGTGGCTAATGATTTTAGAACTAAAAATGATAAGCTTGAAGTTGCACATGCTAAACTCCTTGAGGACTTTGAGCACCTCGAAAATGGCTCAAGGGTCATTAAGAGTTCGCTCATTGAACACATTGAGTCTCATGCTCAACTTAAAGTTTCATATGCTAAAGAGCTGGCCAAGTTGACTTCTCCTCTTGTTGGTAATGATGATGCTTGTGCTACTAACTCTATTTCTTGTGAAGCATCCATATTAAAGGAGAATGTTGAGCTAAGGGCTGAACTTAAGTGCTATCTAGTAATTATGGGAAATTGGAAGAGAGTCATGAAAAGCTTTCTAGATATCATGGCGATCTTCTAGTATCTCATAATGTGCTAAAGATAGCTCATGAGGCTAGTACTACTAAGGTAACATCAAGTGATCCTCATGTGGAAATTAGCACTACATCTAGTAGAAATGCTTTATTGCCATGTGCTAGTCCTTGTAGTTCATCTACTCATAATATCGGTACATCTTGTGATGAGTTACTTTCCTTGCCTTGTTGCTCTAACAATGAAGCATATACTTCCTCTAGTACTTGTATTGATACTAACCATGTAGAGGAAATCAAAGAGCTCAAGGCCCAAGTCACTTCTTTGAAGAAAGACTTGGAAAAGAGTAATGAAGGGAAGGCCACACTCAACAATATCTTGTGTGGGCAAAAATCCCCAAATGACAAAGGTGGACTTGGATTCAACTCCAACAAGAAGAAGAAGTCCAAGAGAAACAACAAGAAGGGCCAAGAACAAGTCAAGAACTTGGACAAGATAGTTTGCTTCAAGTGCAAAATAGAAGGGCACCATGTTATATCTTGCCCATTGAAGAAGAAGCCCCATAGTGACTAGCAACAAGGGAAGCGGCCACAAGTTCAATCTCATGCTCAACGTCAAGTTGAAGAAAGGCCACTTGCCAAGAAGACCCAAGTCAACGCTCCTCAAGTTAAGAAATCAATTGAGAAGAAAGTAAAGGGTAAATTTTGCTACTTATGTCGTGAGAAGGGTCACTTTGCTTCTTCATGCACTAATGGTAACTTATCCAACCCAATCATTATTGATGATATCTATTATCTTGGGAAGGATAAGGTTGGCAATGTGTTTGCCAAGTTTGTTGGTACTCAAAGTGGTGTCAAGAAAAGAACCATTTGGGTAGCCAAGCCTATTGTGACTAACCTCTTAGGACCCAACTTGGTTGGGGACCAACAAGCTCAAACTTGATCAATAGGTATTGTTGGAGGGCATTGGTGACGTGGCTACATTGTGAAGAATTGATGGTTCTTCATCATTCATATTGTCTCAAGCCAAGTCATGTGGATCATCAAGTGTCTATCATATACCAATGTTCCTCCTTGCGGTAACTTGTACTTAAATTGAATACATTTTTAGTTACTTGCCCCTTTGCATGTTGTGGTTTTGTACCTTGCATGTGTTTGTATATGTTGTGCTTCCTATTTGTTTATCTTGAGAAATCAAGTATGTATGATGGGTTTCACATCATGTATGCGTGAGTCTTGTGTAGAGCCTTTTTGCATCATGTTTGTATCTTAGTTGGCTCTTTTTGAGAGATTAATGGATTATCCCATTTTGGGGGAGTGATGTGCTTTATGCACTCCACGGCCCTAAAAATGTGCGTTCATGAGGAATACCACTTACTATTGATATTACCAGATTATCTAGCTTCTATTTGGCATGTCTTCTCATGAGAAATTCAAATTATAAACGGTCCATTAATTATCTCTTGTTGGATTTCATTTGCCACTTGTTACTAACGTTGGGTTACCACATTATGGGGGAGTAATATGCCATGTGCATATTACAAGCCCAGAGAATGTGTACATTTGAGATATTGCCACTTAGTTTTTATATTACAATTTATTTTGTTCCTAGATGGCATGTTAGCTCTACAAGTGTCATTTGCTTATGATTTACGTGTGAAGATGATGTTGGATATCTTTGCAATCTACCAGTAGGAAATATTTCGAATTACTTCTTGTCCTTTGACAATTGGTATCCTTTTATGTGGTAGAATTTGTTAATCATCTTTGCATTGTATTTTGTTTATCGTTTGTCTTCCTTGCCTCTTGTGGATCTTTCTAAGCGTTCCTAGTGTTTCTATAGATATAGGGAAAGTGATGATCCCATCGTGTGCATTTTGTATTCAAATGCAAATTCTATATAATGCACATCTCTTGGGGGAGCTATCCTATTTTTTGTAGAACACTCTCTTTATGTGTTCATCATAAAATCTTTTGATCTTCATTAAGTGTGTGTTGGTGGGAGACAAGCCTTCTCTCTATGGTGCTTTTTGCCATCATGAAAATTTGCGGAGGGTTTGGTTTGTTTGGAACCTAGCTCTCTTTTGGGAACTTGATACCTCTTGTTTTCCTTCAATTGGTATCTTGTTTCCTTCTATTTGGCATGTGTCAATGGATATCTCATTCCTTGATATATCTTTTAGTTGGTATCCGTCAAGTGATTTTTTTTCTTTGGTATCTTATTTCACTTGATACCTTTTCTTTTGGCATCTTATCAACTGTGTGTTGAGTTGATTCTTGAAAGCTTTGAGCATGCATATTTACTAGATGTACTTTTGTTGGCATGTTCTCTTTCCTTGACCCAATATATAGGGGAAATTCCACTATGACATAAATTGGCTAAAGTGTGCATGAAATTCAATTTCATATCTATATGCACATATTTATGTGGAGTTTTGTCCTATATGTTGTTGGTACACTAACTATTTGGTCCCAATAAGTTTGGTACCACTTTGTTTGTGGTGTTGTTCTAGGAACAATTGGAGATACATTGGACACTCGGCTCACTTACAAGGAAGGTGTTGACACCATGTGCTTATTGGAGCCTTGCTAGGATGATCGAAGAACCATTGTCTACTACATCAATCCAATGCTATCTCGTAACAAGTATCTACTTCATGCATACATTTCTTGCATTCAATTGTTTATAGGTTGCATCATGGCAGGAATTTATTGAGTCATTCTTGTGGTACTTGTTTCCTTTCTCAAAGAGTCTCAATGATGATGTCATATTGCTAGTTGTGATGTCTTTGATGTTCGTGTATTGGGAGTTCATTTATGTACAATAAGAAAATATTAGGCTATGTGCTATGCTTTCAAGCAAGGATCTTATTGGTATAGTTATGACTTCCTTGTGGATATCTTGTTTGTTCCTTCTTGTAACTATTTCGTGTGTACATTATTCTTTCTGGATATATCATCATGATTTCCTCTACCTAGAATCTTATACACATGAGAGAAGTCACATCTCTAGTTGATATCCTCTTTTCTTTCACGTCCACCGTTGCATTTCATTTTTGTTTACTTGGTGGTTTCGTGAAAGAATCTGTCTTGAGTGCGGATCTTATATCCTAGCATCTTGATGCACTCTTTGGTGGTGAAGATTGTTTTCCTCATGCTTGTCTTCACGAGGGTTTTGCCATTTCGATTGGTATACCTCCTCTTGACAAGGCTATCATTTTCCTATCTTCACTAGGGTTTGTCACAAGCTTTGGTTTTTAAATTTTCCTATTAGTAAGCTTGTGAACCCTTTTGCTAGTGGTTTGTGTGTGGGAAGGATATGGTTTGCACTTTGTGTCTCATTTCATCAAGACTATGCTGATGCTTTATGCTCATCCTTATACTAGTCTTATCAAGTGCTTTTCCATGACTCACACACATCATTTTGGTTGAGCCTATTCTTAAGATTGCCTCTTTTACATGTTGCTCAACCATATGTTTAGTGCAAGTACTATGTTGTTTGTCTTATCTTATTGCTTGCACTTGTGGTGTGTTTATATTGATTTTGGGGGAGTCGTGATCCTTTATTTTGTGCACTTGTATTCAAATACAAATATTATTATTTGTGCAAAATTCATGGGGAGCTCCTCTAGTTTCTTTATAAACATTGTTTTTCCCATATCATAATAACTTTTATTCATGTAGCTCGTTGGTCCATGTGGTTGATTGTTCCAATTAGTATCTTTTGATTGCTTGCTTCACTCCAGTGTATGTCTTTGTGCCATACGATCCTTTGTGCCATCTTTGGGTTCTCAATATAGTTTGTATTCCTCCAACTACTTACCATTGGATATGTGTATTTCTTTGCACACGTATTTGAGATATACAAACTTTTTGGAGGAACACCTATTATATTGGATTTCTAAACTTTTTTTCCATTTTGGCAATCGATGCCAATGGGGGAGAAGTTTAGAGAGTTTAGTTTGGAATGCTTTGAGAGTTTTGCTTTTGTTGTTTAAGCATTTGCATCTCACATCCATGCATTGCATTGTGTGTGCTTGGTTGTACTTATTTTTCTTATATAAACTCTCTTGAAAGTGGTTGTCATCAATTACCAAAATGGGGGAGATTGTAAGAGCACATTTCTCCATGTGTGGTTTTGGGTAATTGATGACACCCCTCCGGACTAATGGTTGCCTTGAGTTATATTCGAAGGATTTGTCCATAGGCACTTCTTGAAGTCCATCTGTTGGGTTTCAAGGAGTTTATATGGTGACCAAGGTGGTATTCAAGGTTTATCCAAAGATTGGTCATGTGGGAGTTGAGCTTATTGCAAGCATGTCTTGAAGAATAAGATTTTGTAAGCATTCATGTTTACCTTCAAGACATCACCTTTATGAAGAGAGAAGCTAAGATACAAGGTTGATCAATACTAAGTCAAAAAGTGAATCAAGTTGATCAACACACAAAGCATACAAGATGTACTGAGAGGGATCAAGTGATCCCATGGTGTGGTAAGCATTGTCCATTACGCTTTGTGTACTAATCCATGGTCTACATGAGAGTTCTGTGTGGGGTTAGGTATATTTCCATGGGCTTGCATCAAGAGGCAGATCCCATACATCCCATGGAAGATGACATCAAGTGGAGATTGTCATCAAGGTTGCGATGTGCTAGATCAAGTGAAGCATCACGGAGAGATCATGCTTGAGGCTCGCCGTTCATTGTGGCGACAATGGACTTGTGAAGATGTGCCGAAGAGTGGCTCACCCAGAGTGGAGTATGAGGGAGCAATCATCTAGTCTTCATCAAGCCAACACAATCAAGAAATGTGGTCCATCTTGAGGAAGTCAAGATCGTCATCATCTAGCTCAAGTGAACTATGAGCAAGGCTAAGGTTTGACCTTGATAGGGTTTCTATTTTACCGGTCTCATGGTGGTAGTTGAGAGACCGGGTTATAGGATCGATTGTCGTACTATCAAGGGGGCTCTCAAGTGAGTATCTTGATCGTATCATTCATTGAGAGCTCAAACCAATGCATTCTTGGCATCATCATATTTCTTAGTTCTTAGTTGGCTTTTCCCTATGTGGGTTCTTGAGCTTGTGGTTATCTTCGTGACAAGCTCTATTACATCGAAAACGGATTTCATATGCTTCGTCTATTGCGTTTTCGGTGTTGGAAGTTTTACCGGTCTTATTCGAGGAAGGGTTCTCACAATTTTCTTATGGGCCTTTTAGCATTTTCTTATTATTGATATTTCAATCAATATTGTGTTAGCACATGTCGTTAGCTTTCCAACAAACTTTGTTTCATTGAATTCCGAGTCAGTTTGCAAAAGTTGTGGCAGTTTTGGTGTTCTTAAAAGGCTGTAGCGGTACTACCGCGGCTAGAGCGGATGTAATTTTTTACTACTGCTCCGGAGAGGTACTACCGCGGCTCCAAGAGCGGTACTACCGCTCTGGACCAAAATCTCGTGTTATTTACAGCCGTGGTAGGCACAGATGTAAATTTTTAGTACCGCTCGCAAGCAGTAGTACCGCTACCCATAGCGGTAGTACCGCTATCCATAGCGGTAGTACTGCGAGGACGAGCGATAGTACCGCTCCGGCGGTTCTACTGACCTTTTGCCTCCTCGGTGTTGTTTTTCAAAGGGGTATTACTGCCCTAGCGGTAGTACCGCTCTGTGCTGGTTGTGAGGATAACGGTTAGATTTTTCCCCACCTATAAAAGGGGGTCTTCTTCTCCAATGGACCTCATCTCTTGAGCTCGTGTTCTTCCCCCATTGTTGACCTTCTTCGAGCTTGCTAACTCTCAATCCCTCCAATGATTCTTGCTATTTCTTGAGGGAAAAGAGAGAGGAGATCTAGATCCACATTTCCACCAATCACTTTCTCCTCTAAGTGAGGGGAACCCCTTGGATCTAGATCTTGGAGTTCTTCGTGTTCTCCTTCGTTCTTCCTCTCATTTCCCTCCCTAGCATTAGTGTTGGGGAACGTTGCATGGGAAACAAAAAATTTCCTACGCACACGCAAGATCTATCCATGGTGATGAGCATCTACGAGAGGGAGAGTGGATCTATCTACCCTTGTAGATCGCTAAGCAGGAAGCGTTAAGAAACGCGATTGATGTAGAAGAACGTCTTTGCGATCCAAATTGCCGAGCGTCCAACGATCTAATCACAATCCGTCCCGATCTAGGACCAAACGGACGGCACCTCCGCGTTCAGCACACGTACGGCTTGATGACGACCTCCGCCTTCTTGATCTAGCAAGAGGGGGCGGAGAGGTGGAAGAGTTCTCCGGCAGCGTGACGGTGCTACGACGATGGTGGTGGAGCTGTTCCGTCAGGGCTTCGCCTAAGCACTGCAGAAACCCGATCTAGAGGAGAAACTATGCACTAGAGGAGAGGGCAGCACGTGGCAGAAAATCTTGTGCAAAAACCCTCAAAACCACTAGTATATATAGGAGGAGGGGAGGAGGAGGCTTGGCCCTCAAGGGGCCAGCCCTATGGTTCGGCCGAACCAGGAGGGAGGAGTCCTCCAACTCCACTCCTAGTAGGATTAGGACTCCTTCCTTATTTGGTCCTTTTTGCCCTTTTCCACCTTTTCCTTTTGGGCTTTTCTTCCCAGACGCATGGGCCTTGTGTGGGACTTCCACCAGCCCACTAAGGGCTGGTATTCGCCCTCCCACAGGCCATGTAGCCTCTTGGGTCGAAATACCCCTCCCGATGGTCCCCCGGTACACTACCGGCACTCCCGGTACACTACCGATGAGCCCGAAACTTTTCCGACGACCAAAATAGGACTTCCTATATATCAATCTTTACCTCCGGACCATTCCGAAGCTCCGCGTGATGTCCGGCATCTCATCCGGGACTCTGAACAACCTTTGGTCACCACCATGCATAACTCTATACTACTGAAACGTCACCAAACCTTAAGTGTGCAGACCCTGTGGGTTCGAGAACTATGTAGACATGACCGAGACACCTCTATGGTCAATAACCAATAGCGGAACCTAGATTCCCATATCAGTTCCTACATATTCTATGAAGATCTTTATCGGTCGAACCTCTATGTCAAGGATTCAGTTAATCTCGTATGATGTTCCCTTTGTTCTTCGGTATCTAACTTGCCCAAGATTCGATCGTCGGTATCTATATACCTAGTTCAACCTCGTTACCGGCAAGTCTCTTTACTCGTTCCGTAATACAAGATCCCATGGATAACACTTAGTCACATTGCTTGCAAGGCTTATTGTGATGTTGTATTACCGAGTGGGCCCTGGGATACCTCTCCGCCACACGGAGTAACAAATCCCAGTCTTGATCCATGCCAACCCAACAGACACCCTCGAAGATACCTATAATGCACCTTTATAGTCACTCAGTTACGTTGTGATGTTTGATACACACAAGGCACTCCTCCGGTGTCCGTGAGTTGCATGATCTCATGGTCATAGGAACATATACTTGACATGCAGAAAACAGTAGCAATAAACTGACACGATCATATGCTACATTTGTAGTTTGTGTCTTGTCCATCACATCATTCTTCTAGTGATGTGATCCTGTTATCAAATGACATCACATGTCAATGGCTAGGAAACCTTGACCATCTTTGATTAACGAGCTAGTTCACTAGAGGCATACTAGGGACCAAGTGTTGTCTATTTACCCACACATGTAATGTGTTTCCAATCAATACAATTATAGCATGGATAATAAACGATTATCATGAACAAGGAAATATAATAATAAACACTTTATTTGTTGCCTCTAGGGCATATTTAAAACAGTCTCCCACTTGCACTAGAGTCAATAATCTAGTTCACATCACTATGTGATTTACATTGTAATGAATCGAACACCCATGCAGTTCTGGTGTTGATCATGTTTAGCCCTTGGAAGAGGTTTAGTCAATGGGTTTGCAACATTTAGATCCGTGTGCACTTTGCAAATATTTATGTCCTTCTCCTTGATGTAATCGCGGATGGAATTGAAGCGTCGCTTTATGTGTCTGGTCCTCTTGTGAAACCTTGGTTCCTTGGCCAGAGCAATGGCATCAGTGTTGTCACAGAACAGGTTCATTGGATCCAGTGCACTGGGCACTACTCCAAGATCTGTCATGAACTGCTTCATCTAGACACCTTCCTTTGCCGCCTCCGAGGCTGCGATGTACTCCACTTCGCATGTAGAATCGGCTACCACGCTTTGCTTGGAACTGCACCAGCTTACCGCTCCCCGTTGAGAATAAATACGTATCCGGTTTGTGACTTAGAGTCATCTGGATCAGTGTCAAAGCTTGCATCGACGTAACCCTTTACAACGAGCTCTTCATCACCTCCATAAACGAGAAACATTTCCTTAATCCTGTTCAGGTACTTAAGGATATTCTTGACCACCGCCCAGTGCTCCATTCCAGGATCACTTTGAAACCTTCCGACCATACTTATGGCAAGGCTGATATCGGGTCTTGTGCACAGCATTGCATACATGATAGAGCCTATGGCTGAAGCATAGGTGATGACACTCATCTTTTCTCTATCTTCTGTAGTCACTGGGCATTGAGTCTTACTCAACTTCACACCTTGTCACACAGGCAAGAACCCTTCTTGGCCTGATCCATTTTGAACTTCTTCAAAACTTTATCAAGGTATGTGCTCTGTGAAAGTACTATTAAGCATCTCGATCTATCTCTATAGATCTTAATGCCTAATATGAAAGCAGCTTATCCTAGGTCCTTCACTGAAAAACTCTTGTTCAAATATTCCTTCACGCTTTCCAGCATTTCTATATTGTTTCCAATTAGCAATATATCATCCACATATAATACTAAAAACGCTATAGAGCTCCCACTCACTTTCTTGTAAATACAAGCTTCTCCATAAACTTGTATAAACTCAAACGCTTTGATCACCTCATCAAAGCGCTTATTCCAACTCCAAGATGCTTGAACCAGCCCATAAATGGATCGCTGGAGTTTGCAAACTTTGTCAACATTCCCTGGATCGACAAAACCTTCTGGTTGCATCATATACAACTCTTCCTCAAGAAAACCATTGAGGAACGCTGTTTTGACATCCATCTGCCAAATTTCATAGTCGAAATAAGCAGCTATTGCTAACATGATTCTGACAGACTTAAGCATCGCTACGAGTGAGAAGGTCTCATCATAGTCAACTCCTTGAACTTGTGAAAAACCCTTTGCCAAAAGTCGAGCTTTATAGATGGTGACATTACCGTCCGCGTCCGTCTTCTTCTTAAAGATCATTTGTTCTGAATGGCCTTTCGCCCTTCAGGTAATACTTCCAAAGTCCACACTTTGTTTTCATACATGGATCCCATCTCGGATTTCATGGCCTCTAACCATTTCTCAGAATCCGGGCCCATCACTGCTCCTCCATAGCTCGTACGTTCATTGTTGTCCAACAACATGACCTCCAAGACAGGGTTGTCGTACCACTCAGGAGTAGTACGCGCCCTTGTCGACCTACGAGGTTCAATAGTAGCTTGATCTGAAGCTTCATGATCACCATCATTAACTTCCTCTTCTACCGTCGTAGGTTCCAGAGAAACATCTTTCTGTGCTTCGCTACTTTGTGGTTGAAGTAAAGGTTCAATAACCTCATCAAGCTCTATTTTCCTCCCACTCAATTCTTTCGAGAGAAACTCTTTCTCAAGAAATATTACGTTATTAGTGACAAACACTTTCCCTTCAGATCTGAGATAGAAGGTATACCCGACTTTCTCTTTCGGGTATCCTATGAAGACGCATTTCTCCGTTTTGGGTTCCATCTTTTCAGGCTGAAGCTTTTTAACATAAGCATCACATCCCCAAACTTTAAGAAACGACAACTTTGGCCTCTTGCCAAACCATAGTTCATATGGTGTCATCTCAACGGATTTTGATGGTGCCCTATTTAAAGTGAATGCAGCTGTCTCTAATGCATAACCCCAAAACGATAGTGGCAAATCAGCAAGAGACACCATAGATCGCACCATATCTAATAAGGTTCTATTACGATGTTCGGACACACCATTACGCTATGGTGTTCTGGGTGGTGTCAACTGTGAAACAATTCCACACTGTCTTAAGTGACTGCCAAACTCATAACTCAGATATTCACCTCCTCGATCATATTGTAGGAATTTAATCTTCTTGGTACGATGATTCTCAACTTCACTCTGAAATTGCTTGAACTTTTCAAACGTTTCAGACTTGTGTTTCATTAAGTAAATATACCCATATCTACTTAATTCATAAGTGAAGGTGAGAAAATAACGATATCCACCACCCGCTATAACATTCATTGGACCGCACACATCAGTATGTATGATTTCCAATAAGTCACTCGCCCGTTCCATTGTTCCAAAGAACGGCGTTTTAGTCATCTTGCCCATGAGGCATGGTTCACATGTGTCAAGTGATTCAAAATCAAGTGACTCCAAAAGTCCATCAGCATGGAGTTTCCTCATGCGTTTTACACCAATATGACCTAAACGGTAGTGCCACAAGAAAGTGGTACTATCATTATCAACTCTACATCTTTTGGCATCAATGTTATGAACATGTGTATCATCACTATCAAGATTTAATATGAATAAACCCCTCACATTGGGTGCATGACCATAAAAGATATTACTCATATAAATAGAACAACCTTTATTCTCTGATTTAAATGAGTATCCGTCTCGCAATAAACAAGATCCAGATATAATGTTCATGCTTAACGCAGGCACTAAATAAGAATTATTCAGGTTCATCACTAATCCCGATGGTAATCGAAGAGAGGGTGTGCCGACGGCGATCACATCAACTGTGGAACCATTTCCCACGTGCATTGTCACTTCGTCCTTTTCCAGCCTTCGTTTATTCCGTAGTTCCTGTTTTGAGTTGCAAATGTGAGCAACCGAAGTTGTATCAAATACCCAGGCACTACAACGAGAGCTAGTAAGGTACACATCCATAACATGTATATCATATATACCTTGTTTGTCGTTGGCCGCCTTCTTGTCAGCCAGGTACTTGGGGCAGTTCCGCTTCCAGTGACCAGTTCCCTTGCAATGAAAGCACTTAGTTTCTGGCTTGGGTCCAGCCTTGGGCTTCTTTACAGGAGTAGCAACTGCTTTGTCGTCCTTCTTGGTTTTACCGTTCTTGCCCTTGACCTTGCTCTTGCCATTCTTCTTGAAACTAGTGGTTTTATTGACCATCAACACTTGATGTTCTTTCTGGATTTCAGACTCAGCGACTTTTAGCATCGCAAACAGCTCGGCGACTGACTTGTTCATCCTGTGCATGTTATAGTTCATCACAAATTTCTTGTAACTAGGTGGCAGTGATTGAAGAACTCCCTCAGTGATCGCCTCTGGCGGAAGGGCAATTCCCAACTCTGCCAGACGAATCGAGTACCCAGACATTTTGAGTATATGCTCACTGATAGCCCCATTCTCCTCCATTTTGCAAGCATAGAGCTTATCAAAGGTTTCATACCTCTCGATCTGGGCATTCTTCTAAAAGATGAACTTCAACTCCTGGAACATCTCATATGCTCCATGCCGTTCAAAACATCTTTGAAGTCCCAGTTCTAAGCCATACAATATTGCACACTAAACTATTGAGTAATCTCCAGAACGTTCCTCCCAAGCGTTCTTAACGTCTTCGGATGACATGTCTTCGGGTTAGTAACCAAGTGGTGCATCAAGGACATATGATTTCTGGGGATCCGTGAGGATAATCCTCAGATTAGAGGCCCAGTCAACAAAGTTACTTCCATCATCTTTCAACTTAGCTTTCTCTAGGAACGCATTAAAATTCAGGGATGCTACTGCGCGAGCCATTGATCTACAACATAAATATGCAATGTTTACTTAGACTATTGTTCAAGATAATGAGTTTAGTTAATAAAATTATTAAAACTCCCACTCAAATTGACATCCCTCAGGTCATCTGAGTGTCACATGATCCAAATTCACCAACTCAAGTCCGATCATCACGTGAGTTGAGGTGGTTTCAATGGTGAACATCATCATGTTGATCATATCTACTATATGACTCATGTTCGACCTTTCGGTCTCTTGTGTTCCGAGGCCATGTCTGTACATGCTAGGCTCGTCAAGTTTAACCCGAGTGTTCTGCATGTGCAACACTGGCTTGCACCCGTTGTATGTGAACATAGAGTCTATCACACCCGATCATCACGTGGTGTCTCGACACGATGAACTTTCGCAACGGTGCACACTCGGGGAGAACACAATTCATCTTGAAATTTAAGTGAGGGATCACCTTATAATGCTACCGTCGTCCTAAGCGAAACAAGGTGCATAAAAGGATTAACATCACATGCAAATCATAAGTGGCATGATATGGCCATGAACTTGTGCTTTTGATCTCCATCTTGAAAGCACCGGCATGATCTCCATCGTCACCAGACGACACCATGATCTCCATCATCTTGATCTCCATCAAGATGTCGCCATCGGGGTTGTCGCGCCCACCATGCTTCTACTACTATTGCTACCGTTTAGCGATAAAGTAAAGCATTACATAGCGCTTAATGATTGACACGCAGGTCATACAATAATTAAAGACAACCCTATGGCTCCTGCCGGTTGCCGTACTCATCGACATGCAAGTCGTGATATTCTATACAACACAGGATCATCTCATACATCACATATATATCATCATGTAATTGTCCATATCACATCACATCATACCCTGCAAAAACAAGTTAGACGTCCTCTAATTGTTGTTGCATGTTTTACGTGGCTGCTATGGGTATCTAGCAAGAACAATTCTCACCTACGCATAAACCACAACGGTGATGCATAAGTTGCTTTTCAAACTTCTCAAGGACCGCCTTTGTCAAATCCGATCCAACTAAAGTAGGAGAAACAGACACCCGCTAGCCATCTTTGTGCAACGAAGTTACAAGTCAGTCGATGGAACCGGTCTCTTGTAAGCTTACGAGTAATGTTGGTCCGGGCCGCTTCATCCTACAATACCGTTGAACCAAAACACGACCAAGGGAGGAAGCAATCTAAGCATCAATGCCCACAAACTCTTTGTGTTCTACTCGAGATCTCATCTACACACAGACCTAGCTCATGATGCCACTATTGGGGAACGTTGCATGGGAAACAAAAAATTTCCTACGCACACGCAAGATCTATCCATGGTGATGAGCATCTACGAGAGGGAGAGTGGATCTATGTACCCTTGTAGATCGCTAAGTGGGAAGCGTTAAGAAACGTGGTTGATGTAGTCGAACGTCTTCGCGATCCAAATCGTCGAGCGTCCCGCGATCCAATCACGATCCGTCCCGATCTAGCACCGAACGGACGGCACCTCCGCGTTCAGCACACGTACGGCTTGATGACGATCTCCGCCTTCTTGATCCAGCAAGAGGGGGAGGAGAGGTGGAAGAGTTCTCCGGCAGCGTGACGGTGCTCCGGCGATGGTGGTGGAGCTGTTCCGGCAGGGCTTCACCTAAGCACTGTAGAAAACCAATCTAGAGGAGAAACTATGCACTAGAGGAGAGGGCAGCACATGGCAGAAAATCTTGTGCAAAAACCCTC
This sequence comes from Hordeum marinum, assembly GCA_022496015.1. Taxonomy (NCBI): domain Eukaryota; kingdom Viridiplantae; phylum Streptophyta; class Magnoliopsida; order Poales; family Poaceae; genus Hordeum; species Hordeum marinum. The sequence continues at coordinate 513,577,880 of CM039673.1, forward strand.
AAAACCACTAGTATATATATGAGGAGGGGAGGAGGAGGCTTGGCCCTCAAGGGGCCAGCCCTATGGTTCGGCCGAACCAGGAGGGAGGAGTCCTCCTCCTCCACTCCTAGTAGGATTAGGACTCCTTCCTTATTTGGTCCTTTTTGCCTTTTTCCAACTTTTTCCTTTTGGGATTTTCTTCCCAGTCGCATGGGCCTTGTGTGGGACTTCCACCAGCCCACTAAGGGCTGGTATTCACTCTCCCACAGCCCATGTAGCCTCTTGGGTCGAAATACCCCTCCCGATGGTCCCCCGGTACACTACCAGCACTCTCGGTACACTACCAATGAGCCCGAAACTTTTCCGGCGACCAAAACAGGACTTCCTATATATATCAATCTTTACCTCCGGACCATTTTGGATCTCCTAGTGACGTCCGGGATCTCATCCGGGACTCCGAACAACCTTCATTCACCACCATGCATAACTCTATACTACTGAAACGTCACCGAACCTTAAGTGTGCAGACCCTGCGGGTTCGAAAACTATGTAGACATGACCGAGACACCTCTACGGTCAATAACCAATAGCAGGACCTAGATGCCCATTTCAGTTCCTACATATTCTACGAAGATCTTTATCGGTCGAACCTCTATGTCAAGGATTCAGTTAATCCCGTATGATGTTCCCTTTGTTCTTCGGTATGTTAGTTGCCCGAGATTGGATCGTCGTTATCTATATACCTAGTTAAACCTTGTTACCGGCAAGTCTCTTTACTCGTTCCGTAATACAAGATCCCGTGGATAACACTTAGTCACATTGCTTTCAAGGCTTATTGTGATGTTGTATTACCGAGTGGGCCCTGAGATACCTATCCGTCACACGGAGTAACAAATCCCAGTCTTGATCCATGCCAACCCAACAGACACCCTCGGAGATACCTGTAATGCACCTTTATAGTCACTCAGTTACGTTGTGATGTTTGATACACACAAGGCACTCATCCGGTGTCCGTGAGTTGCATGATCTCATGGTCATAGGAACATATACTTGACATGCAGAAAACAATAGCAATAAACTGACACGATCATATGCTACATTTGTAGTTTGGGTCTTGTCCATCACATCATTCTTCTAGTGATGTGATCCCGTTATCAAATGACATCACATGTCAATGGCTAGGAAACCTTGACCATCTTTGATTAACAAGCTAGTTCACTAGAGGCATACTAGGGACCTAGTGTTGTCTATTTACCCACGCATGTAATGTGTTTCCAATCAATACAATTATAGCATGGATAATAAACGATTATCATGAACAAGGAAATATAATAATAAACACTTTATTTATTGCCTCTAGGGCATATTTCCAACAATTAGTTGCTTTGGTGGGATTTGGGAGAGAAGGACTTGGGCACTCCGTGTGCCCTGGCCATTGCATTTGGTGCATAGGTTTGAGTTCTCCACGGTGATACGTGGAAGTGAGAAGTTGAGAAGCTATTACTCTTGGGTGTTTGAGCACCCTAGAGATTGTTCCTCTTGGGTGCTTTGGCGCCCTAGATGGTTGGTGGTGCCTCGGAGCTCAATCATTGTGGTGCAAAGCTCCGAGCAAGCTTCGGGGTCTCCAATTATATTGTGGAGATTGCCCTGAGCATTTGAGGTCACCTCGGAGCCACAATCCATTGTGGTGAAGCTTCGTGGTGTCGTTGGAAGCCTTCAATCAAGTTGTGGAGATTTCCCCAACCTTGTTTGTATGGGTTCAGTGACCACCCTCAAGGGTCCCTTAGTGGAATCACGACATCTTGCATTGTGCGAGGGCGTGAGGAGATTACGGTGGCCCTAGTGGCTTCTTGGGGAGCATTGTGCCTCCACACCGCTCCAAACAGAGATTAGCATACGCAAGGGTGTGAACTTTGGGATACATCATCATCTCCACGTGCCTCGGTTATCTCTTACCTGAGCCCTTTTACTTATGCACTTTACTTTGTGATAGCCATATTGTTTCTTGTTATATATCTTGCTATCACTTAGTTGTCTATCTTTCTTAGCATAAGTTGTTGGTGCACATAGGTGAGCCTAGTTGTTTTAGGTTTTTTGCTTGACTAATTAAACGATAGTTTTATTCCGCATTTGTTCAAGCCTAAACCATAATTATTTTAAAGTGCCTATTCACCCCCCCCCCTCTAGACGACATTCACGTCCTTTCACCTGGTAAGGTCAACATGTCCACTAGTTGGCATAGGGGTTTTCATACCTTTGCAATCCTGCATGTTGAACTTCTTGATTAAGTCATTGGTGTACTTAGTTTGAGAAATTAAAGTTCCTTCTCTTGATTGCTTGATTTTTAATCCAAGAAAGAATTTCAGCTCACACATCATAGACATCTCATACTTCTCGGACATCTACCTTCCAAATCTTTCACTAAATTGAGGGTTAGTGGAACCAAAGATAATATCATCCACATAGATTTGGAACACAAATAATTCTCCATTAACTCTCTTAGTGAACAAGGTTGCATCAATTTTACCAATTTTAAAACCTTTTTCGATGAGAAATTTCGTTAAGCATTTATACCAAGCACGAGGGGCTTGCTTAAGACCATAAAGAGCTTTGCGAAGCTTGTAAACATGATTAGGTTTCTTAGGGTTCACAAAACCAGGTGGTTCCTTAACATAAACTTCTTCCTATATTTCACCATTTAAAAATGCACTTTTAATATCCATTTGATAGAGTGTGATGTCATGGTGATTAGCATAAGCAACAAGAATACGAAAAGCTTCAAGCCTAGCAACGGGGGCGTGAGTCTCACCGTAGTCCATACCTTCGACTTGTGTATATCCTTGTGCTATGAGACGAGCCTTGTTGCGTACAACTTGACCATCTTCGTCTTGTTTGTTCCGAAACACCCATTTGGTTCCGATGATGTTGTACTCATCTTTGGGTTTCTCCACGAGTGTCCACACTTCGTTCCTCTCGAAGTTGTGTAGCTCTTCATGCATTGCGTTCACCCAATCCGCATCTTCAAGAGCTTTTTCTACCTTTAAGGGCTCAATGCTAGAGATGAAAGAATAATGCTCACAGAAGTTAGCTAGATGGGTTTTAGAGCGAGGGATTCTCTCTGTTTGTATATCACCAACGATTTGGTTTAGGGGATGGTTCTTGGTCACTTGAGCTCGAACACGGGTCAACTTCTGATTGTTGGATGGTGGAGCTTCTTCTTTTTCATTATCATCTCGTTCATCTTCGTTGTTGTTGAAGGTGTCGTTCCCTTGAGGTGGTGGTGAAGGTGGTTGTGGTGGATCTTCATGATGCACCTCCTCCTCTTCATCATCTTGACGAGTACTGCTTGTGGATGCCTCCATGTCATGTTGAGGTTCACCTTGACGTGAGGTAGGGGCTTCCACTTGAGTTGATGAAGTATTTTCTTTCACCTCCATGGGACGAATCTTTCTAATGGGTATATCTAGTATGGCTTCCGAAGGATCCTTATCACCTACATCATTTGGCAATTGTTCGACTTGCAAACCATTAGATTCATCAAACTTCACATCTACCATCTCTTCAACTTTTCGATTGAAGTTGTTGTAGACACGGTAAGTGTGAGAGTTCGATCCGTAACCAAGTAGGAATCCTTCATGAGATTTAGGAGCAAATTTAGTACGACGGTGCTTATCAAGAATGTAGCACTTTGAGCCAAATACCCGAAAGTATCCGAATTGGGGTTTGTTATTGGTGAGTAGCTCGTATGTAGTTTTGCCGAGAACCTTGTGCAAGTAAAGTCGGTTTGTGGCATGACATGATGTTTCAACGGCTTCTGTCCAAAAGTGTCTTGGCGTCTTGTATTCATCAAGAATCTTTCTAGCCATCTCAATGAGCGTCCGGTTCTTCCTCTCAACAACTCCATTTTGTTGAGGTGTGTACGTAGCCGAGAACTCATGTGAGACACCTTCTTTGTCAAGAAAGGTATCCATATGGGTGTTCTTGAACTCTGATCCGTTATCGCTCCGAACCTTCTTGATCTTCACTTCGAACTGATTTTGCGCTTTGCGAGAGAAGTTCTTGAAGATCTTTTGAACCTGCGACTTATCATCAAGAAAGAATACCCACATAAATATGGAAAAATCATCAACTATAACTAGACCATAGGAATTTCCACCGAGACTCTTGTATGCATTGGGACCAAAAAGATCCATGTGAAGTAACTCAAGTGGTCTCCTAGTAGTCATGATATTCTTAACGGGATGACTTCCACCTACGTGCTTTCCAGCTTGACAAGCACTACAAAGTCTATCTTTGTCAAAGATAACATCTTTAACTCCAAGTATATGATCACCTTTGATTAGCTTATCTAGATTTCGTATGCCTACATGTCCAAGTCTTCTATGCCAAAGCCAACCTTTAGAAGATTTTGCAATTAAACAAGTGCGAGTCTTGGATCTTTTAGTGAAATCAACAATGTATAGATCAACTCTATGGAAACCGGTAAAGACCATTTTATGATTATCTCGAAGAAACACTTGGCAATCAATTTCCCTAAATAAAACATTGAAACCAAAGTCGGCAAGTCTAGATACGGAAAGAAGATTATAGCCACGGGATTCAACAAGCATGATGTTTTGAATAGAGCTATCATGAGATATGGCCACCTTACCAAGGCCAAGTACCTTACCCTTACAGTTGTCTCCAAAGGTCACGTACCGTCGAGGACCTTGATTAGGAGTGATCTCTTGGAACATGTCTCTATCACCAGTCATATGATCCATACATCCACTGTCAAGAATGCACTCTTTTCCTCCGGACATGTAATCTCTAAACTTTGCCATAAGACTCAGATTCTTCATGATCTTCTCATACTTGATGTCGAACAACTCATCTTCTTCATAATAGCCATGTTCCACATTGTCATCATCAAGTGGGAAATCCTCGTCATAAAGAATAAGAGATTCGTTAGAATAGTGATTATGACAATGCTCAAGTTTATGAATGCGAATGGCTTCAAGGATAATTTTGTTGATAGTGGTGACATCTCCTTTAGCACGCATAAGATCACGGAGCTCAAATAGTCATTTATCAAAGTTTGGATCACTAGGCTTCATTTTGTGAAAAGCAACAGTTTTATGAAGAATTTCATCAAGACTTCCTAAGGAAAGATTTGGATATCGTTTCTCCAAATCAGTCCATAAGGCATAGGCACATGCAAAGTTCTTCATTTGAGAAAGCACGAATCTTGGTAAACTGATAACAATAAGATTGACAACTCTTAGGTTACCAAGCATGTTAATTTCCTCTTCATGTGTGGGATGCAATTCATCAATGGGGAGCACATAGGGTTGTTCAATATATTTATTCAAATGGAATCTATTAAATAGATCAATCATGGCACTCTTCCATTGACTATAGTACTCTCCATCAAGAATGGGCACTCTACAACTCAAACTCTCCATTCTAGACACATCCATCTTCCTCCATGATGATTAAACCGAAGCAATGGAGACCAATGCTCTGATACCACTTGTAGGATCGAGAGAGGCGTGTCTAGAGGGGGGGTGAATAGACTACTAACAGAAATTTAAAACCTGACATTTTCCCAAGTTAATTGGTTGGCAGATTTTAATACTATTAGCAAATCTAGATTGTCTAACAGCCCTACACATGCAAGTCTACGAGTATGGCAGCGGAAAGTAAAGACATTGCACATGTAAGTAAAGAGATGGGATAGGAAGATCAAACATAAGTGATGACACAATGATTTTTCCCATGGTTCCGATAGGTGGTGCTACCATACGTCCACGTTCATGGAGTCTTCAACCCACGGAGGGTAACGGTCGCGAGAGTCCACGGAGGGCTCTACCCACAGAGGGTTCCACGAAGAAGCAACCTTGATTATTCCATGCGGCTTCCATCCACGAAGGACTAGCCTCACTATGGGTAGATCTTCACGAAGTAGGCGATCTCCTTGCCCTTACAAACGTCTTGGTTCACTCCACAACACGAAGTAGGAGGCTCCCAAGCGACACCTAACCAATCTAGGAGGCACCACCCTCCAAAAGGTAATAGTTTCGGTAATGACGATGAACTCCTTTCTCTTGTGCTTCAAGATGATAGACTCCTCAACACACAATATCTCTCACACATATTTGGCTTGGTAGAAGAGATGAGATTGGTGGAAAGCAACTTGGGGAGGCTAATCAAGATCCATATGGTTGGAGTGGAAGATCTTGACCTCAACACAAGGGTAGGTGGTTCTCTCTCAGAAAACTGAGTAGGATAGGTATGGAATAGTTATGAGTGCTTCTATTTCTAGTGGGTGGTGGTGAAGGGGTATATATAGGCATCTCCAAAAATCCAACCGTTACACACAATAAGTCAGACTCGGTGGTACCGAAGTGACAAAAAGTGGCAACTTTTGAATCTCGAATGGACCGATATATAACTCCCGGTTGCACCGACAAGGTGACCAACGGTCAGAATTACCAAACTCGGTGACGTCGATTCACCATTCTCGGTCGGACCGAAAATGAGAATTTGCGTAACAGAAAGTTGGCAACCTAACTCGGTGGCACCGAGTGCAGTGTCGGTTGCACCGAAGTGTTAGGGTTTGGCTGAGTCTGTCTAGGGTTTGGAACTTGATGGCACCGGGATAGTAAAGTTGGTTGCAGCGATTTGGTATATTTGTCTTAGGACAGACTTTGGTGGGAGAGAATGTGGATGTCTTGATGACTGTCACTTGTGCATGTTTGAGCATATTGTTCACCATCAAAACGTTACCCCCTTTTAATAGTATTGGCTGTCCTATAGACTCAAAGTGATTTCTCACAAATATAAAATGTGGAGTCCTCTTGCTTGAAGCTTGGCCAACCTATTTTCTTGCATCTTGGGGTAATTCCACAATCTCCTCAACATTTTTCCCAACTCAGATCTTCATGGACTATCATCTGAAATATACTAGATAGAGGTGTTAGTCCAAGAGACATTGTATGTTGTCATGAATTATCAAAACCACCAAGGGAGCATATTGTGCTGTCAGCGACTCCTTGCGAGCTGGCTTGGAGTGGCGAGTTGTTGAACCATGCGCCGACGTTGAGCGGCCACTTGCTCCTCCTAGAGCGGCGAGGGAGGTGATGAAATAGTGAGTTTTCTAGATCATATCCAGCAGGCTCGACGGGCCACTGATGTCTACTACACAACTTATTGTTGTAGACGTTGTTGGGCCTCTAAGTGCAGAATTTTGTAGGACAGCAGCAAATTTCCCTCAAGTGGATGACCTAAGGTTTATCAATCTGTGAGAGCAGTAGGATGAAGATGGTCTCTTTCAAGCGACCCTGCAATCATATACAAGAAATCTCTTATGTCCCGAACACAACCAATACAATGGTAAAATTTTTAGGTGCGCTAGTTCGGCAAAGAGATGGTGATACAAGTGTAGTATGGATAGTACAAATAGGTTTTTCTAATCTGAAAATATAGAAACAACAAGGTAACAAGTAATAAAAGCGAGCATAAACGGTATTGCAGTGGTTGTAAATAAGTCCCAGGGTTCATACTTTCAGTAGTGAAATCTCTCAACAATGCTAACATAATAGAATTATAGGATCATCCCTCAATGCGCAACAAAGAGTCACTCCAAAGATCTTATCTATCGGAGAACATAAAATGAAATTGTTGTGGGTAGAAAAATCATCTCAAAGTTATCCTTTCCGATCAATCTATTGGGTTATTCCTATAAGTGTCACAAACATCTGTAGAGTTCATACTAAAATAACACGGTATGATATGTATCAAACAACCCTAATGTCATCTAGATACTCTAATGTCACTACAAGTATATGTGGATTAATTATTCAACATGCATCAAACAATTTTAGATTCATCATATTTAATCCAACGCAAAGAACTTAAAAGAGTACCTTGAGATTTCTATCGAATAGAGTAGGACAAGAACATGCATCAACCCATATGCATAGATTACCCCATTGTCACCATGGGAATCCGCAAGTTGAGTACCAAAACATATATCAAGTGAACCAATAGAACACTCCATTGTCACCAGGGTATCCACATGCAAGACATACATCAAATGAACTCAAATCCAATATTCAATCCGATATAACAACACCTCAAAGGGAATGCTCAGTTCATCACATGAAGATAGAAAGGGAAGAACACCATATGATCCAACTATATTAACAGAGCCCGTGATACATCTAGATCATACCATCTCAAGAACACGAGAGAGAGAGAGAGAGAGAGAGAGAGAGAGATCAAACACATAGTTACTGATACATACCCTAAGCCTCGAGGGTGAACTACTCCCTCATCATCATGAAGACTGTCGGGATGATGAAGATGGCCTCTGGTGTTGCTTGCCCCCTCCAGCAGGGTGCCTGAACAAGGCTACAGATGAGATCACTTCGGTACAGAGGCTTGCGGCGGCGGAGCGGAAGTTCTTGGTTTATTTATAGGGGTGTCTCTATTTATAGAATTTTTCATCGTTGGAATCATGCTAAACGGAGCCACGGGGTGGTCCCAAGGTAACATGGCATGCCCTAGGGGGTGGGCGCGCCATGTTGCCTTGGGGGTAACTGGTGGCCCCCCTTCCGTGGTTCTTCGCTCTACTATTTCTTATATGTTCCAGAAAATAACATCAAAAAGTTTCGGACGATTCCAAGAACTTTGATTTTCTGCACAAAAACATAGTAATTCCGCTGAAAACAGCGTCAGTTCGAGTTAGTTCCAATTAAATCATATAAAGTACATCAAAACCATATAGAGATATTGTAAACATGGATAAATATGACATGAATACTTCATAAATTATTGATAAGCTAGAAACGTATCAACGATCCTATGTTGCACGTGCACATTTACTAGACAAATATAAGGTGTATTAATTTCCAGAAAAGTCAAACCTTGATATGTTTAATAACTTTTATAAAATACTCCCTCTGTCCTAAAATAAGTGATGCAAATTTAGTACTAAGTTAGTACGAATTTTATACTAAAGCAGCGACACTTATTTTGAGATGAAGGGAATATATTATATCTACAATATCAAATAAATAAAATATATTTTAGGATGATTTTGTTGATATTGACTTGATGGAGGTATATCATAGCTTGTAGCCGGCCCACTAGTGTGTGGCTCCATGGTGCTGAATCGAAAGATTTTCCATCACGAGAGTTATATCTTGCGATATGCGAGGCCGAAAGAACTATCGCCTGAAGAATCCACTGGCCCATTAGCGCTAATTTAAAGGAAAAATAGAAGAGAAAATGAGAGATTCAGGATTCAAACCTCGATCTCCTCAATGTTCTGTAGCGAAGCTAGCCACTAGGTAAGCGCAGACTATTTATAGAGAAAAGATTCTGTTATTTATATGTTTTTTCCGTTTTTTGTTTTCCTTTGTTTTTCATCATTTAATATCAATTTATTTCTCCATTTCTTCTGTTCTATTCGGTTTCCTTTGCTTTATTTTTCCTTTTCTCCTTTTCATTTGTTTCTTCTTTTCTTCTTCGGTTTTCCATTCTTTTTGTTATTTTTTCTTTGGTTTGCCAGTTCATTTTATTTATACTTTCGTTAATTTTGTTTCTTTGTCGATTTTTCTTGTTTCTTTTTTTTCATTCTACAGTTTTTGTATATGTCAACAACATTTTCCGAATACATGTTTAATAATTTCTGAATAGAAAATTAACATTTTTTAATACATAGTCACTGATTTTTCATTTCGTACATACAAGATCATATTTTTCGTAATACATGGTTAAAATAATTCTATACACAAATTACACTTTTTCAAATGCTTGATTCAAGAAAATTAAAATACAAGATCATAACTTTTGTAATGCATGATCAACATATTTTATATTTACATTTAATATTTCTCAATTATTATTAACATTTTTTAAATGCTATTTCAACAGCTTTTAACACAGGGTCAGAAAAATTTCTAAACATAGTTAACATTTTTCAAATACTTTTTGAATATATATATATGTGTGTGTGTGTGTGTGTGTGTGTGTGTGTGTGTACATATAAAATGTTAAGTAGGCATTTGGAAAATTATAAATGTGTACACAAAAAAGTGTTGACCATGTATTAAGAAAAGATGAAAGAAATTTGATCATGTACATAAACACAATAATCAAGCATTTGAAAAAAATGTTGAACAAGTATTTGAATTTTTTTACTTTTAAACCGTTAAAAGCTTAGCAAGTCTAAACAAGTTCTGTGGCAATATATATATATATATATATATATATAGAGAGAGAGAGAGAGAGAGAGAGAGAAAGTCTATTGATCACCCAGATGCAGAATAAGTTATTTTTCACCCGAGATAATTTTACGGTCTTTTCATAAATAAATTATATTTAAAATACAAATAGTTACATTTATATTGATTCACTACATAAAATTTGACATAAAAAAACAAAAATATAGGTCATAAGACCAGAAAAATCGCATTTCATTTATATTTTACACTATGTTTTTATGTTTGTAATTTTACATGACATAAAATATTTTTTACAGTGATTATATAATTTCTTACAGTCTCTTTTTATATATAAAATAAGCAAAAAATTATGAAATGTAAAATTACGGTGCATTGATGTGAAAATAGAGGGATGAAGAATAACTATTCCTCACCCAGGATGACGAATAGTCAATCCCTATATATATATGAAAAATACATCCTACGAACAGCTGTAGTTATTCTCATGTCTCATATACTATCGTGTGGTAGTATATATAGTACTTTATTATTTTTAGTATGTTCATATACTATATTTAAGATAGTCCAAAGTGAATTCTATGAAAAATATTACAAGTTGACTCATATTTTATTATATTTATAAAATACGTATATATTTGTACGTAAAAAAGTATATGCTCAAAATATGAGACATACTATCAAATTTTTTGTATATATACTACCTAAATATTCTTATATACTACATACTACGTGTACATACACTTTAGAATGATAGATTGTATCTATAGCATACGAAACAAAAATGAGAGTAACTACATCCGGTCGTACCAAACATGGGATATTGTGTTTCGCGTAACAGAATATTATTCTGTCCCACCTTAGACTAACATAATTTACAGATTGGACTGACGGTTTTTCGAGCGGGTGAACTGATGCTTTCATTACGCCGAACTGATCATCTTGTTTAGTTTAAAGACATAATAATCAAACATTGCAAGAAAAAATCGTCGGACCGGAACGTGTAATATATCGTTGGAAAGCACTTTACATATAAATTACAGTCATATGATTTGTTTTTGTAAGTTTAAGAGCAGTTTTGAAAAAACCATTTTTTAAACCGAAAACACAAATCCTATTTTGGAGTTAATTTCAAACGGTTTTGTCGGAGTTACGCAAATGAGATGGCATTGGAAAGCTGGTAAAAATCCGCATCTTCCATATGCAGATTGATTTTTCAAATTATGTATGATTTAAAAGTAATTTAGAAAATGGTGAAATTCCGGGCAAAATGTATTTTCGTGATTTTTTGCAAACGGCTTGTTGGATTGATGCAAATGACATGTCGTTGGATAGCTATGGAATATGCACAACTTTTGCATTTTGCAAGTATTTTCTAATTCTTTACGGTTTAAATTCGAATTTGAATTCGGTGACATTTGGTTTTGAACGTGATTTTTTTGAAAAGTTTGTCGAAATAAGGCAAATAATATACCGATAGAAAGCTATCAAAAATACCAAACTTAGTCATGTTGAACGTTTTCTCAAATTACAACCGTTTAACAGTAATTTTGAATACGATGAGACCTATCTCTCGTCGGAAAACAAAGTATTCATACTGATAAATGTGTGTGTTTGTACTTGGCGTTTTTCATTGAATGTACTTTACTCTGTTTTTTGTACTGTTTTCGTTAGAAATTTTCAACCATTTGTCAGAGTTGAGCAAAATATATTATTCTGTTAGTAGTCTCGAACTGACGACTTGGAGCAGTTGTACTGACGCTTTTCTTCTCGTCGAAATGATCGTCGAGTTAGGGCGTCGCAGGGGACCGGCGGGATGGGGCGGCGCGACGACTGCCTGCGGCGATAGGAGGCGGGTCGGGGTGGGGCGGGTCGCAGCAAAGCCCAGCCTCGTATTGACGCTTTCCATCTCGTCGAACTGATCGTCGAGTAAGGGCAGCGCGCGGGGCCGGCGGGACGGTGCGGCGCGTGGGGCCGGCGAGTTGGGGCGGCGCGACGACTGCCTCCGGCGGTAGGAGACGAGTCGGGATGGGACGGGTGGCAAAAGAGTCCAGCTTCGTACATGTTAGACGCGTCGCTCCCTATATAGGGCCGAGGGTAACAAAATCATATTATGTTACTAGTAACAGAATAGCCCTATATATATCGACAGAACTTGTTTAGACTCGCTAAGCTTTTAACGGTTTAAAAGTAAAAAAAAATCAAATACTTGTTCAACATTTTTTTCAAATGCTTGATTATTGTTTTTATGTACATGATCAAATTTCTTTCATCTTTTCTTAATACATGGTCAACACTTTTTTGTGTTCACATTTATAATTTTCCATATGCCTAATTAACATTTTTCAAACACCTATTGAACATTTTTTGAAATACTTGGTTAACTGTTTTTAAATATATTATCAATTTGTTTCATACAAAATATATTTATATATACATTTTTAGTATACATGATAAACATTTTTGCTATACACATGTAATATTTTACAAATATTTGTCAACATTTTTTTCAAATGTTTTATGTAGAGTTGTTTTTGTAATATATTTTATTACAAAATTATTTGGTAGACTCTGTCTTGCTGTATGCGAGACATAGGGGTGCCCATTTTCCTTCACTGTATAGAGGCATTCAAGGTTTCATAGACAAAGGTCAGATAGATGGTAAAAGCTACCAACAGCATTTCCTTGATTTTGAGAGGCTTAAGAGGTTGGCGTAGGAATGAACAAAACTCAGTATAAGTGAAATGAAGATTCTTATACCAAACTAATATGTTAGTTTTCACATCTATTTTTCCAGTGAACCTGACATCTTAATACTTTGTGTTTGGTTCTCATTAGTTTTTTCAGTTTTCTATTTTATGATTTTTATTTTGCGTTTAATGTATATTTATATTCGTATTCTACTTTTATAAAACAATATTTTATTACTAATACAGGTATATTTTTAAAATGTGTTATGGAGTATGTACATATTTTATGATTATATGTAGAAAAAACAGTATGTGCACATTCTCAAACATATGCGAACGTTTTGTTATAAATATCTGAATTTCTTTTAATGCACAATCATTTGGAAAAATACATGAGTATTTTTTTAAAGAATATGTGTACGATTATAAATTACACGTACTATTTTAAAATACATGAACAATTTTTTGTCATATGAACATTTTGAAAACTAACGGAACACTTTTAAATACATTTAAAAAAATGGATGAACACTTGCGGGACAGGGGCAAAACAACTGCTCGAGCAAGGAGCATCTGCACATGCTGCTTTAGCATTCTTGTCAGGCTACAAGATTTGGATTCCACCTATCGAAAGAGACTTCCTACAAATTACACTCACGGCCAAGCCTTCAGAAGTAGCGATGATTATTCTCCAAGATAAAAAAAGTACCAGTAGACGCCATTACCGATCCCTCCACTATATATAAGTAGCAGCTTCAGTCTCCTGCAACTACAAGAAGAACAAAACGAGAAAGGAAATGGCGGCCACGAAAACACAGATGAAGTTGGCGGTCCTGCTCCTGGCCATGAGCCAGCTCGCCCACATGGCGACGCCAACGGCGGATCCAACGACTGCATCGTCTCTGCTGGGTACGAGCGTTTCTGGCCCTTCTAGCGGTTAGTCATCTCCTCAAGTTCAAACTACTGGTAATTAGCTTGGTTGATTAGCTAGCTGTTGATGAAGCTGAGATCGTCAATCTTCGTCTTGGCCAGTGGATGTCGATCCTAAACCCAGCCATGGCATCAAGGAAGAGAAGGTGCTGCTCGATGCGGTCAACCCCAGCATCCCTGTTCCGCCCCCTCCCCACCTCATCCTACCGTGCAAGGGAAGAACCTGCTAAGTTCAGTGCAGCTGGTGCTGCAAGTGACGAGAAGAATAAAAAGTCCATAGCTTCCTCTGTATTGCAGTACTCGATCTTTTATGATCCACTGATGGAATAAAATAAGAGCACCCTTCTTTATATTTCGTTTTGCCTGCAATAGGCGTTCAAATTGTGGAAGTGAGACTACTTCACAAGTCTCCAGACCTGCCAAAAATTACTTGTCAAGTTTGTGAACTCTAGCGGCGCTTCTACATAAGTTGAAAAGAGAGGACGGTCAAAGAAGCTTTGACCTTAACGGCTTGACCACAAGGAATCGTGTGAAGATTTTCGTATCTTCTTTACAGAGAAAAAAAATACTGGTTACCTTGCACCGCTTGCTTACTCAGGAGCTGTGCAGCCTGGCTCCACTAGCACACCAACTAATGTCAGCCCAACTGAAGCGTTGTCATGCAAGAAACGGAGGAGAAATCCTATGCCAATACTAGTGCACAGTAGCAAACGGCAACGCGGCCTGCCTGACAACCGGAGACAGAACGGAGGTACCAGAGAAGGACCAGAGAAGGACCAGAGAAGCAGGGTAAACAAATCACACAGAGACAGCCTGCGGGTTGTGTACCCATCAAGCCGTCGTCGACGAACTTGGACAAACCATCAAATATTTGGGTCAAATTCGCACAGAACATCTACTTTTCAGATTCGTTATGGCAAATTTTACGCTCCCTCTTAACTCTTCTTTTTAGGTGTGAAGTAAGAAGGCGTTAATCAGATCACTAATTAATGAGATCAACGGTTCCAATTTATTATATATTCTTATCTTTCACGTGAAAAGAGGGGTAGGAGAAAACATGTTAAAACTGTTCAATGTAGGTGTTAAACATATGTGTTACATGTATATTACGTATAGTCTAGCTCACCTTTTAGTTGTGTATAGTTGAGGTAGAGGTTCACTTGTACTTCATATATACGTGCATTTTGGCACCTATCAATACATCAACAATAAAATTGTCAATCCCTCTCTCTACATGGTATCAGAGCCGCCGTGCCGCCCCTCTTCCGTTGCCCACCTCCTAGCCGACCCGCAGCCGTCGCCGTGCCGCCCCTCTTCCGTTGCCCACCTCCTAGCTGACCCGCAGCCGCCGCCGCTGTCGCGCTCCTCTTCCCGCGCCGCCGCCGCCGCTGCCCCGTCGCGCCTCCCTCTCCACTCGCTACGGCTGCCCTCCCCTCCACACCGCAGCCGTCGCTCGCAACCGCCGTCTCTCAACACGACGTTGCTGGCACCCTAACCCTAGCCGCCCGATGGAGTCCCCGAGCTCGTCCACCACACGCTCATCCAACCCCTTCGCCGGTCCCAAACCCTCCGCCGTCGCCATCCGCGATCTCAACATCGAGGCCCGCGTTCCCATCCACCTCGACAGCTCCAACACTTCTTACTACGCGTGGAAGACCTACTTCACCCTTGTCTTCCGCGAGTACTATCTCACCGAACACATCGATGGCTCTGTGGACGCCGCCTTCATGAAAGGCGATCCGGAGTGGTCCGCCATTGAGGCCAAGCTCATCCGATGGTTCTACCAAACCGTCTCGAAGGACATCTTTCACACGGCCGTCGCCGAGGACGACGCCGTCTGCGCTGTGTGGAACAAGATCAACACGCTCTTCACCGACAACAAACTTCAGCGCCTTGTTTTCTTGCAGCAGGGGTTCTTCAGCTGTCACCAGGACACCTTCACCATCGATGAGTACTGCATGCAGCTTAAGATGCTCGCCGATGAGATTCGCGACATCGGGGCTAAATTCTCCGATGAACTCATGCTGAGCACTCTCACCGTCGGCCTCAACGAGGACTTCGGCAACGCGGCCTCCAACCTAACCCTGCTTCCACAGCCAACCTTCTAGCGCGTCGTTGCCTACCTCAAGCTTGAGGAGCGCCGCATGACGAAGGTGAAGCAGCGGGTCCACCACACCGACCTCGCCACCGGCACCACCCGTGGCAATCCCGTTCTAGCAGCTGCGCCGGCCCAGCCGCGTCCTCCTCCGCCGGCGGGTTACTTCCTGCTGCCACCCGCGCCACATGCGCCCCCCGCGCCTCCCCAACAGCAAGGCGAAGGGGGTCGATGCAACCGGCGGGGCGGCGGGGGTCGCCGCCAACAGCAGCAGCCGGGTTCCGGCGTCGGAGAACCACCGCGCCACCAGACGCCCCCTCCGCCGTGGACCGCCGGCCAGAACCCATGGACAGGTGTCGTGCATGCCTACCACATGCCCGTCCCACGGGCCCCCACAACGGGTCTCCTGGGTCCGGGCCCAGCTAGCCACCAGGCGTTCCTCGGCGCCCCAAACCACCCCGCTGGCGCCGGTTACGGCGCCCCTCTCGCGCTACCACCTCTCGGCGGCTATGGCCCTCCGGCACCAGCGCCCGCCTACGGGGGTCTCCTGCCACTGCTAACACCCGCGCCATGAGATCCTTCCCTCCTGGCGGCCCCGCACTCCGCGCCATCACCCAACAATTATGGCGGCGGAGGCGACTGGTACATGGACACCGGTGCTACCGCGCACATGACATCTCATCCCGGTAACCTAACCTCCTCCACTCTCGTTCATACGCCCACCCGTATCACCGTTGGCAACGGCTCTTTCCTACCTATCACTCATGTTTGTAGCACTAGTTTTCCTTCCAATTTCACACCCATCACTATGTCTATCATTTTTGTTTCACCTAAACTTGTCACGAACCTAGTTTATGTTCGTTGTCTTGCTCGTGAGAACCCTCTCACTGTTGAATTTGACGGTGCTGGTTTTTCTGTAAAGGATGCCCGTACGCGGATGGTGCTTCACCGATGTGATAGCCCCAAGGACCTTTATCCCATGCACGCCGGCGCTTCCTCCTTCGCACCTGCTACCTTGGCCGCCGGCGTCGACCTCTGGCACACTCGCCTAGGACACCCCAACCACATCGTTTTGCGTCAAATTCTTAGGAGCTTTTATTTCTCATGTAATAAGCTCGACAAGCATACTTGTGAGGCTTGCCGTTTAGGCAAGCACGTTCGTCTTCCTTTTAGTGCGTCTGTAACTATTTCCACGTTTCCGTTTCAGCTTCTTCATAGTGATGTTTGGACGTCTCCCGTTGTAAGTAACACGGGATATCTATAATACTTGGTGATTTTAAATGATTACTCTCATTATGTGTGGACTTTTCCTCTTCGTCGCAAGTCCGACACTTTATCCACACTCACGTCCTTTTTCTCCTATGTCACCACACAGTTCGGTCGTCCTATACTTGCACTCCAAACTGACAACGGAAAAGAGTTTGACAACCTCGCCCTTCGCACCTTTCTCGCCTCTCACGGCATCAATTTCCGCTTAACATGCTCGTACACCTCACAGTAGAACGGCTGTGCCGAGCGCATACTTCGCACTCTTAATGACTACACTTGCACGTTACTCTTCCATGCTAACGTGCCCGCACAGTTCTGGTCGGATGCTCTAGCCACCGCTACCCTTCTCATTAACATTCGTCTGTGTCGTCCTAGGTGGAACTACGCCTCTCATCAATTGGATGGCCACGATGCATGAGAAGTTCTACGCCTTGCAGCGCAACCGCACGTGGAATCTTGTTCCGCGACCCCCTCAGGCCAACGTCATTTCTCGCAAGTGGGTGTTCCGCCACAAGACTCGCCCGGACGGCTCTCTCGAGCGCTATAAGGCCCGACGGGTGGTTCGTGGTTTTTGGCAATGCGCAGGCGTGGACTTCACTGACACCTTCGCTCCGGTTGTGAAACCGGGCACTATTCACACTGTGCTACAGTTGGCGATATTGCGCGCTTGGCTGGTGTACCATTTGGATGTCTCCAACGCCTTTCTGCATGGCCACCTCGCCCAGCAGGTCTTTTGTGAGCAGCCCATAGGCTTCGTCGACGCCGAACATCCGGACTCCGTGTGCTTGCTCTCCCGCTCTCTTTATGGGCTGAAGCAGGCACCACGCGCGTGGTACCAGCGTATCGCTACCTTCCTGCGGTCCCTGGGCTTTCGGTCCACCCGCTCCGATGCCTCGCTCTTCGTGTATCATCATGGCAATGTCACGGCTTACCTGCTACTCTATGTCGATGACATCATCCTTACGACCTCCACTGCAGAGCTCCTTCAGCGGCTAACAGCTCGTTTTCGCGCCGAGTTCACCCTCAAGGACTTGGGGCCCCTTCATTACTTTCTCGGCATTGAGGTGGTACGCCGGGCTGACGTTTCTTTCTGCATCAGCAGAAGTACGCTCACAAGGTTCTGGAACGCGCTGGTATGCTTAATTGCAAGCCGGCGCCCACTCCGGTCGACACGAAGGCGAAGGTCCCTGCTACGGAGGGATCTCTTGCGACCGATGTTGCGTTCTACCGTTCCATTATCGGTGCTCTACAGTACCTGACGCTGACGCGTCCGGACTTGCGGTATGTTATTCAGCAGGTGTGCCTCCACATGCAGTCACCGCGTGACTCTCACTGGACCCTAGTGAGGCGTATTCTCCGGTACATACGCGGCACCATGGCTTTGGGTCTCACCCTGATGGCCTTCGCCTCCACCGACCTCGTCGCATACTCGGACACTGACTTGAACCCAAGTCCTACAGTGATGGATATAAGCGCAATTGAAATTCCTAGGGAGTTATACATTTGTGTATTGATAAGACCGTTCACAATTTCTTGAAGCTCGATCTCCCCCCACATGAACCATATAGCCAAGAGAAACCATGAACCAGAATAGAAGAGCTTGCCTCACCTTGGGATGGCTGCCCCGATACCCGTCGCTTCACATCCGGCTATTGTGTATACCTTGGACCCTCGTTGATCTCTTGGTCTTCGAAGCGGCAGCCCACGGTCTCACGCTCTAGTGCCGAGGCAGAGTATCGGGTTGTTGCCAACGCCGTGGCGGAATGTTCTTGGGTTCGTCAACTGCTTTAGGAGCTACTTTGTGATGCTTCCAAGGCCACCCTTGTCTTTTGCGACAACGTCGGCGTAGTCTAGCTCTCCGCCAACCCGGTGCATCATCGCCGGATGAAGCATATTGAGCTCGGCATCCACTTTGTTCGTGAGCAGGTTGCGCTTGGTCGTGTTCGAGTTCTCCACGTGCCGACGTCACAATAGTTTGCCGTTGTGATGACTAAGGGATTGCCCACTCCCGTCTTTGAGGAGTTTCGGTCCAGTCTCTGTGTCTCCGGCGACGCTTCGACTGCCAGGAGGGGTGAACATATGTGTTGCATGTATATTACGTATAGTCTGGCCCACCTCCTAGTTGTGTATATTTGAGGTAGAGGACCACTTGTACTCCATATATATCGTACACCTTGACATCTATCAATACATCATCAATAGTATTGTCAATCCATCTCTCTACAGTAGAAAACATCGCATATTCATGTAGTTTGTTGTGGCTAGGTCTAATACACAATTTGATTATGTCCATGTGATCTCTAACAGATGGGTCCTGCTTGTAAGTGTACCTGCGAAGAAAACATGCAAAGTTAGTCGGCATGGACTAACAAAATCTAATATCTCCCAAAGCTATGGTCAAAATAAGTCAAAAATTTCCAGATCAATACGTGGTTCACATATTATGTGCTGGCCTTCTTATTTTTATTTAAAATGTTGAACATTGAACACAAATCAATCGTGTCAGCAAACTACCAATATCTCTCAAAACACATGGAAGTAAGCTAAAAGGTTCTCAAATCAGTACTGGATATATGTATGATTTACTCGATTTTTTTTAAATGCTAAGTTTAAAAAAGAATGTAACAGGCATTCTGAATATTAGCAGTTTTTCTTGGCCGGCTAATGGCATATATTTTTCTTTGTTACGTGTGCCCTTACAAGCAGAGTCCACTACTAAGGAATCATGTTAACATAGCCAAATGATGGATTGGAGCTTACTGCAACGGACTACGTCAACAGGTGATGTTTTGTGCAACAATCTGAACAATGTGTGTTCTATGCAAAATCAACAACAATAGTTGGTGATTCATGCAATTTCCTCAGTTGTCGTCTCCTTCCTCGCAGCCCTCTAAGCTCCATTCGTCAATCGTTTCGTGGGAGGGAAATTTCACCTTTCTTCCCAGCTTCCCATGTGACTTCTCCATTATCCCGCGTGTCAATTAATGGTGGTTGTCCACGTGCCAAATGCGCGTGATCGTTCTCTCCCGTTTTAAGTCATATTTATCTTATGTCATTATTCGTCTGTTTTTTCTACCCCTTCACACACGGTTATAAAAAGGACGTAGTCATCTCCTTCGTAGCCCATATCCCTCCGGCCACAGCATCCACTTCCCTCACTGCCGTCCACAACATCTACTTCACTAAGAGACAAAATTTTAGTTTGCCACATTTGTCATGCCATGAAGGTGTCATCATTAAGACTATAAATGCGCATACACGTAATCTCACATTCTATTCATATGGACATGAGGAAAAAATAATCAAATAAGAAAAAAAGGTTTATTTTACCTTTGAGACATTTTGTTGAGCACGTTGGAAGTGGTGGCCTCGGGCATGGACGGGTCCTCCTTGAAGGCTGGTGGCGTAGCTTGCGGTGGTGGGGGAGTAGTCATGCCATCGCCGAGCACACTTGCCGCGGCCGCCGGGAACTAAGCAGCTGCGACCACCTTGGTCTTCTTCGACCTGAATGAAGTCGTCGCGGGGTCGCATGGCAGCTACTTGGCGCCGCCACCACGAGATTTGTCCAACGGGGCCTTGTTCGTCGGCGGCGCACCCACTCCGGCGACGGCCACGGAATGGGGGAGCAAATCCCGCGCCGCAAGATGGGGTCTGCATGGTGATGGTGGCGGTGCCGGCCACAGAACAGGGGGGAGCAAATCCGGCGCTGCTAAATGGGGGTGCATAGAGGCGGTGGCAGCAAGAAAGGTGGGAGCCACGGCGGCGACCACGGCATGGGGCGTAAGCCCCACGACGGCTGCCGCAAGGCCGGAGAGTCGGCCCTGGTGTCTAGTGGTGTCCGCCGGGCCACGGGAAATTTGCCTGGCGTTTAGCGTTCACATGGTGGGCGACTGTTTTACTTGATCGCATGGTGAGTGATGTAAACTTGCATCACTTGGTGATGTATTTTACATAAACTTGAGATTTTTTATTTTTATTTTGCATCTACGTCATCCGTTGGAGGAGCGTTTTTGGACCTAATTGATGTATGTTTTGGTTATTTATACATCTACATCGTTGGAAATGCTCTTATCTTGCTTACCTAGCTATAGATACGAGCTAACACAAACTCAAATAGTAAAATCTTTGCCCTTGGCCAGAAACCTGTTTCAGCCGGCACAATGGAAGAAAAGGTGTTAGGAGTCCAACATCCATATTTTGTCCCCTGCCCACCTCATACTATCGTGCAAGGGAAGAGCATGTTAAGAGTATCTACAACAGGGCATCCGAAACCCGTCTCAAATGTCCGGACAGACGATCCAGACAGTGATCAATAAAACAAAAATGACCCAAACAGGTGCATCAAACGAGCCTCAAACACCCAGGCTGGCCGATACTCCTCATATCCAGTCGAAATATGGGCGGATATGGGGATGCCCAGTCACGCCTAGACACGTCCTTCATGTCGGACCCGACATGACTAGCCCACCACAAATTGCACCAAATCCACCTTCTCGACCTACCAGATCCATTTGCTCTCTCTTCTCTTCTTTCACCTCTGCATCGGACGTCTCACAGGTCCGTTGTCATCCTTTCTCTGCATCCATTGTGAGCCTCAGCACCGCCAGGATCTGCACAACAGTACTCTCCCATGTGCTCACATCCACGGACATCGTCGCCGCCCCAAATGCCCTCGTGATACGTCAGAAAACTCTCAAGCTGCCCCTTGCCCTTTATATTTTCATCAGAATGCCTGACCCGGTTTTTTGTGATTTATTTGGAGGGAAAGCCATGAATTCTGATGCTTCGTTGGATGAGGAGTATGGACAGGTGGTGCTTGATAAAATGATTAAGTTGAGTTCTTTGATTCGTCGGATTCGGACGAAGAAGTGAGCATGATCATGCTCATGAGCATGCAAGAGGACATGGACCGACAGATGAAGCATATTCTAGACATCAAGGGCTTAATCAAAAGGGGAGAGTGATCAATCGGGATAGGGTCCCCACGGCTACTACACAAGGACTACTTTGCTCTTGGATCCAACTTTTTCGGATGATCCATAGTTTCGTCACCGTTTTCGCAAAGGTAAACCATTGTTTTTGTGCATTGTATAGGGAGTGAAGGCACACGATGACAACATCAAGCTCACAAGAGATTAATCCAACAAAATTTCTTTCTCTGCTAAGCGGAAATGCATGGCTACTCTCAGAATGTTTGCACTTGGTAGTGTCACAGATGTTGTTGGTGAGATGGTCCTGATGTGGGAAAGCACATGCCTGGAGACTATTGTCAAGTTTGCCCGTGATGTGGTGGAGGTGCTCACTAGTAGAAAACGGGTCTTTAATCCCGGTTCGTAAGGGCCTTTAGTTCTGGTTTTGCAACCGGCACTAAAGGGTTGGGACTAAAGGCCTCCCCTTTAGTCCTGGTTCAACACGGACCGAGACTAAAGGCCCTCCACGTGGCGCGCTGGGGCTGGAGGACCTTTAGTCCCGGTTACTGTTACCAACCTGAAATAAAGATATTTTTTATTTTATTTTATTTTAGTTTATTTTAGTAATTTTTCAGATCTTTGAATTATTTGACAATTTAATCTCTAATCATCCTTCCTCACCGCTCCAGCGTGGCACACTCATTCCAAATCGTCTAACTTCCCGGTCGGTCACCAATCCTCTCACTGCTCCAGCCTCAGCATGCTTAACTTTCAGGTTCTATCGCCCCTACTTTTAAAGTCTGCACTTATTGTTTTCCTGACAATAGTAAGCTATCAATCATGTTAATCCTTAGGTCTTGATGTCACATGATTTAATTTTTTGAATTCCAAACAATTATTAAAATAAACAAAATAAGTAATAATAATATTGAATTTTAATGAAAATAAAATAAGTAATAATACGATTTTATTCATTTTTTACCGTTTATTCATTTAATATGGCATAATTAATATCTTTAAATCTGTAAATCGAAATTTGACAAATAATATATCCGTTATTATTAGAAAAATGTGAGGAATCCAAATATGACATCATTTAGTTTTTTAAAATAAAAATATTTTTTAAATTATTATTTTTGATTTTTCTGGCAAAAATCTTCTTTTCGAAATATTTATTTTTACTTTTGGAATTTTGAGAATCTAAGAAAACTTCATCGGGTAAACCCGGGTGAAATTGAGTCCCAATTTTTCTCTAGTTTTTTTATATATTAAACTTTTTTTTCGACGTCGTATGCAAAAGTTATGGTCGTTTTACATTTTTTCCTTTTTTTGCAAAAACGGTCAAACTTCATATTTCAAAATTTCTATAGCAACTAGACACTAAAACCTAACTACTCCCTCCATTACTAAATATAAGTCTTTCTAAAGATTTCATTAGGAAACTACATACGAAGCAGAATAAGTGTATTTACATTCTAAAGTATGTCTATATACATGCGTATGTAGTTCCCTAATGAAACATCTAAAAAGACTTATATTTAGGAACGGAGGGAGTATATCTCAAAGGATTTTATTTTTTGAAGATTTTATCATTTTTGTTTATTTCTATAAAACTAAAAAATGCGGTCCACCGGGGGGTAGAGGTCGAAAATTTTAGAACCCCTTTAGTCTGGGTTGGTGTCCATCGAAGCATACCGTCGACTACGTCTGCTAGCACCGTCCCAACCAGATTCACAACTAAGATTAACCAAGCCAGAGATAACCCTTTCTAACTTCATTTGCTATTTTTCATGCATTTAATAATTTTTTGAGCTAAATGACCCTGAAATTGAAAAGCCCTACAAATGAACTCTGAAAAGGTTGAAACTTGGCATGGTATCATCATTTCACCTACATAGCTTGTGCTAAAGAGTTGAGACGATTACGGTAAAATTGGATGCACTTCTTGTACAAACTGGACCATCTCCTTCGAAGCATCAAGGTTTCGGACGAAAACCCATCTTTTACAAAGGCATTTTATTTTTTTAACTTATTTCAACTCCAAACTTTTTGTGCATTCAATATGCACCATTCAAAGCCACATCCTCAAAGTTCAACCCTTTCTAACTTTATTTGCTAATTTTAATGCATCCAATGATTTTTTTGAGCTAAATGACCCTAAAATTAAAAAGCACTACAAATGAACTCTGAAAAGGTTGAAACTTGGCATGGTATCATCATTTCACCCACATAGCTTGTGCTAAAAAGTTGAGAGGGTTACGGCAAAAACTGGATGCACTTCGTGTACAAACTGGACCATCTCCTTCGAAGTATCAAGGTTTCGGACCAAAACCCATCTTTTACAAAGGCATTTCATTTTTTTACTTATTTCAACTCTAGAATTTTTTTGCATTCAATATGCACCATTCAAAGCTACATCCTCAAAGTTCAACCATTTCTAACTTCATTTGCTAATTTTCATGCATTCAATGTTTTTTTGAGCTCAATGACCCTAAAATTGAAAAGCAGTACAAATGAACTCTAAAAAGGTTGAAACTTGGCATGGTATCATCATTTCACCCACATAGCTTATGCTAAAAAGTTGAGAGGGTTACGACAAAAACTGAATGCACTTCATGTACAAACTGGACCATCTCTTTCAAACTGGATGAACTATTTTTAAACTCAAATTATTCATAATCTAGGCTTTGAAGCAAATTTGAACAAATTCATATTTAAACCATTCAATTTTGAAAACTAGTAGCACAAACAGAAACTAGACAAAATTTTGAATCTAATGCAAAAAAGAATCACTCAAAAACATCAAATATCCTAAAAGATATAAGCAATTTAAAGCAGAAACTTTCAGAACCCCTTTAGTCCGGGTTGGTGTCTCCAACTGGGACTAAAGGTCTAACCTTTAGTCCCAGTTGAAGACACCAACCGGGACTAAAGCCTCAACCCCTTTAGTTCCGGTTCGTGGCACGAACCGAGACTAAAGGTCTGGAACGAACCGGGAATAATGATGCCCGTCCCGAACCGGGACTAATGGTATCATTAGTGCCGGTTCAAAACCTAACCGGGACTAATGCTATGGACAAAATGTTTGTTTTCTACTAGTGGTTTGGAGCAGATTATCTAAGAGAACCAAATGTGCAATACACAGAAAAGTTGTTGGCTATTTGAGAGGCCGGGGGGTTTCCTGGAATGCCTGGATCAATTGATTGTATGCTTTAGCAATGGAAAAACTGCCCTAAAGGTTTGAGGAGAATGTATGAAGGTCACACCAAAAAGGCCACCATCATACTAGAAGTAGTGGTATCACATGACTTATGAATTTGGCATACTCTCTTTGAAATGTCGGGTTCTCACAATGACATTAACGTGCTTCAGAAATCTCCCTTGTTCGGCAGGCTTTGTAATGGGGAACCGACTCTGTGCAACTAGATTCTCAATGGCCGTGAGTACAACGTGAGATACTATCTTGCCGATGACATCTATCCTTGGTGGGTGACGTTTGTGAAGACCATATTTGGACCACACGACAATAAACAAAGAAACTTTGCAAAATGCGGGAATCATCTAGAAGGATGTGGATAGGGCATTCAGAATGATTCATGCTCGTTAGGAAATTGTTCTTGGAGCTGCAATGATATGAGAATCAGAAACTTTCTGGCAGCTGATGACATGTCATGTTATTTTGCATAATATGATTGTTAAGGATGAGAGAGATGGTGTTGCCCAAACCAATTATTTTGAAGCATCCGGAGAACAGGTTTAAATCCCTCAAGATCAAGATGTAAATCAGCTTATGAACTCTTGAGATGCATCAAAATATTTGGGATCATCACGTACACGCGCAGCTACTCGGTGATCTTGTGGAGCATACACAAACGCATAATGAAAACCAATGAGCTAATATTCGAGTTGTGCATTTTAAAAAAAATTATGTAAGAACTATGTATTTTTTTATACCAACAATTATTATTTATGTTTGACATTGACGTACATGATAAAGTACATGGACTTGAAAGTCCGGATTTAAAGTATGACTACGAGACATGAGATACAAGCATAGTTTAAAAAACTGGACCGGACCGCCGGTCAGACCGGAAAAAACCGGAACCAGTGGACTAGCCGGTCTTTTAAGCTTAAAAGTCCGTTCTACAATCGGACCGGTGAAAACCGATCGAACCGCCCGGTTTTTTATGAAAACCGGATCATAAAACCGGACCGGTTGAACCAGAAAATTATCAGCTATAGAAAAATGTATTTGCAAGTAAACGGATTCAAACATACACCCTCGTCAAAGCAACTATACCTGGCCTAACGACCAACTGGGCTATGCTTATTTGTTGTGAACATGAAACAAATCCACTACTTGACCTTTATTTCGTTAGAAAATTGTACCTACAAAACCAACATCGAACTGAACGAGCCGGCGGTCCGACAGGTGAAAACCTGAACCGGGAGGCTTACCGGTTCGATTGCCAGTCCGGTTTTTTAAACTATGGATACAAGCGGTTGTTCGGATGCGTGTACAAATTTGACCAGGCAAGTAAGCCAATGTATAAAGAACCGAATTTGTCAAGTCAGGATGCTGTAACCTCGCCTGGCGGGGAGCATGACGAGATCAAGGACATGCAACTGGACCCAGGGTGCCCAAGACAATACAAAAGTCATGTTCTTCTACATAAACAGCTTTGTACTCGATCTTTATGATCGAGTGATGGAATAAAGAAGGGTACCTTGTTTATACGTCAAAAATACTTTTATATTGTAGGACGGAAGGAATAACTTTTATATTTCGTTTTCTAAATAAAAAAGATTTCTAGCCAAACTGCTAAACTTAACTTCCTAAAAAAACGCCAATTTTTAAAAAACTTTAGTTTACATACTACATTTCAACTAGATATTTACACACATATTAAATTCCACCATAATAATTAAGATTCACACAATTCATGAATGTTACAAATTTAAAGGTTATGAACCAAATTATTCAAAGTAAAACACACGATAAGGGTTCAAATGAAGTAAAGAGTATGATAAAAGCACAACAATGAACGGAAGTATCATTCTCAGCTCGAGCTCCTATGAGCTTGGATGAACAGTAAAATCCAAACAAAAAAAAAGAAAAACTATAACAAAATTTCTATGCTTGCAAAGTGTTATCATGGAATGACACTCGTGAAATTCGTAGCAAAAAGACAACAAAATCAACACTTCGAAATGCTTTTAAAAATAACTCTTTTCAAGCATCATTTTTTGTCACGACTTCCACACATATCATTTTATAACGAATCTTTGCAAGCCTTGAAACATTTATTAAAGTTTGTCCAAAAACATTGAGATTTTTTTGAATTTCTTTACGTTTTTTAGATTTTACTATTCATTGTAGAAGTGGTATGGAGTAGCCACTTATACTCAGTACCATTATCTTGGAGCTAATTATGAACTTCTTAGTTCTCGATGCTTCGATGTGCTGTGGGAAATCTTTGTATTCTCTTTGCAACGTGCTCTAGCTCAACAGGGTACCATTGAAAATGTACCGAAGGTTCTCTGACATGTCTCTCTCATATTCAATGTCATGTTATGCAAGATGATGCAACAATTCATTCTTTGCCATAGGACCTTGGGGTTTCAATACTAGACAGGACCCCAAATAATGGTAAAGCGCTTCTAAAGCACATCGAAAGCTCTCTCCACATCCTTCTTTGTCCGGTCGCATTGGAAAGTGGGATCTCTTCTTCTCTTGAGGACACTGGATTGTTCTGACAATGTGGTCCATGAAGGATAGATGTCATCTGCAAGGTAGTAAATCATTGTGTACTCACGGCCGTTGATAACATAGTTTAAAGGAGGAGCATCTTCGGCAACAACCCTTTGCGAGGGGTGGCGATCTCGACATCACATTCAGTTCATTATGAGAGCCAGATAATCGAAAAATGGATGCCAAATCCATAGATCCTCTTACGCCCGAGCTGCTAGTTATTGGCAGGGCTTCGAGATGGCCGACGGTTAACGGAAGGGCTCGAAGGAAGCAGATGTGTTGCGTGCTTCTGGCACCAGGATCGACACGACGACGACAACAATAGAGCTTGATTCTGGTGACAATAACAAACAGCGAACGTCGTGAAGTGGGGCAGGCAGGCGGCGAAGGCAAAAGGTAGTTTTCGAAGGCAATGCAGGTGACGACATGCGGCGGCGTGACGAGGTATAACCTAGAGAGAGGGGAAATTATTTACTCACATATGGCGGCCGAGCATATTTGAGCATCGGGGTGGTCGTAAAGTAAAAATCTTACTCCTATAGCGTCAATAAGAAATCGATTTAGAGAAGTAAAATCAATTTTTTATTGTTCTAACATTTTTCTGGGATTGGTTAAAGATACTATTAGACGTAAGGAATCATATGCAGATTTTCGTATTTCTTTGTATTTGTATCGTTACAGCAAAAAAAATACTTTAAAATATGTTTATATTCATTTGTACATAACCCGCTGTAAAAAGACTTATTTAAAAATCGGAGGGAGTACGTGAGAACTTCGCCAGGTACCCTTTGGCCTTTGCGCCACTTACTCGAGGTAGCCTGGAACCACTAGCACAGCACTAATGTGAGGCGAGCTGAAGCTATCTCCCCAGATGTCGTCCAAGAAACAGAGGAGAAATCGCATAGCGATACCAGTGCGGAAAGTATGCACCACGTGCCCTGGTAAGCGAGCACACGGCAACGCTGCTTGCCTGCCTGACAACCGGAGACAGAGAGTCGTCCAGAGCTGGGAAGGTCAAAGCGGTTGCTCTGTTCGACTGCTACACTGCATGGGAGGACCCGAAGCAGAGTAAACAAAGCAGAGCATGCCAGCACAAGGCCGCCGGTCCGCGCACTGTCTCTGATCTAACGGTCGTCTCCTTCCTCGCGACCGCCCAAGCCCCGTGTCCGCCCGTCTTCCCCTGCCGACTGCCGTGCACGAGCGCGTTTGCCTCCACGCCTAAGCAAACCACGTCCCAACCCTTCCAGGCCAAGAAACCGCGCCGATTTATGCCGGCCACCCCGCGCCCAGCAAGATGCCCGCCGCCACTGCACCCCCACCCCAAGAACGCCGCGGTTCGTACATGGCGCACGCTGGTGACATGGTGGCCTTCTACGACGCCTGGGTGAACCCGAGGAGGCGATGGTGTCCGACCTCACGGCCGCGCTCGGGGCGCGCCAGCGCGACGCGCTGGCGCCGCTCGTCGACGCCGCCATGGACCACGTGGCCACCTTCTACGAGCACAAAGCGAGCCTCGCCGACCGCGACGTGGTGGCCGCGCTCGACCAGCGCTGGCTCAACCCGCTGGAGCGCACCTTCCTGTGGGCGTGGGGGTGGAGGCCCGCGCTGGTGTTCCGCTTCCTGGACGGCCCGGGCGTTGGCCCGCGCCAGCGCCGCGAGCTGGAGGACCTGCGCGCGGCCACGGCGGCCGCCGAGAAGGAGGTGGACCGGGAGGTGGCGGCCGTGCAGGAGTCGCTGGCGGGGCCGCGCGTGCTGGAGGCGCTGCGCCAGCGCCGGCAGCACCCGCGCAACGGCCTCCAGGCGGACGAGGACGTGGCCGCGGTGGGGCAGTCGCTCCGCGTGCTGCTGGCCGCGGGCGACGCGCTCCGGGAGCGCACGGTGCGCGGCGTCGTCGGGGTGCTGGCCCCGGACGCAGAGCAGGCTGGCGCCTTCGTCGCGGCCATGCTGAGGTTCCACCTCGGCGTCCACCGCGCCGGGCGCGCCTGGAGCTCCGGCCACGGCGGCGGCCGGCGGGGCCTCTAGCCGGTGAACTCCAAGCAAAATTATGCCCCGTTGCGTCCGATTATGCACGAGGGGAGAAATTATGCCCCGTCTCATGGCATTGTCTGTGTCAGTCTAGACTAGCCACTGCAATAAGAGTCGGCCGAGTCATGTTCTCTCGAGTCGTCCGGTCATGTGTTTTCTTCTTGTTCGGCAATGTCGAACTGCTTATCAAGTCAACTGTCATTTACGATGGCCGCGGCTAGCGTAAGTCTGCCGTCCTCAATAGTCCAGCGTCAACTATCATCGTCTCGTCTGGTCCATGGGAGTATCAAATTATAAAATTCTCTAATTGTACGCACTCGCGCAAAGTCTGCGAGTTCTAAGATTTGTGCCAACATATGGCCCATCTGTATGTATAATTCTTGCAATGGTTTATCAATTGTCGGTGTTTTAGTATAGTCAAATCACCATCTGGCCTTACTATAAGTGCCTCCTCCATGCATCTTTTTCTTTTACATGCATGGATGCAGGAAATGTCGGTTCCACTCTCGTACACAATAAA
Organism: Hordeum marinum; assembly: GCA_022496015.1. NCBI lineage: Eukaryota > Viridiplantae > Streptophyta > Magnoliopsida > Poales > Poaceae > Hordeum > Hordeum marinum. The sequence continues at coordinate 513,608,279 of CM039673.1, forward strand.
TTCATTATTTTATTTTACCATGGTAAAACTAAATCATTCATTTCTTTTAAACTATAATTTTGTTTTTGATTTTTTATATATATTTGAACTCCATACGTCGAGACCTTTAGAATAGGATAAGTCTTGGATAGATTTAAAACAAGTTCAAATTTGAACATTTTATACTTCATACGTGAAACAAACCAAATTCTGTATGTTATTTTAAAAATGCGCAATTGAAATACATGTGATTTTTGTATAACAATCCAGTGGAAAGTGAAATGTTGTTTATGAAAATAAAACAATATGAAATTGAAATTTTAACGCGTGGAACTGATTATTTGGAAATGTGTAACAATTTTTTTAAGGAGTTAAAATATTTTCGTTCAAAATTATGGAATTAAAATGTATGTGCTTTTTGTGAAACAGCAGTGAAGAGTGAAACATGGGTTCTGAAGATGAAAATAATATGAAACTCAAATGTCAACTTCTGAAATTGATTAAATTTTTTGCCGGTGTGTGAAATTGATTATTTGATAATGTGTAACAGTTTATTTAAAATGAGTGAAATATGTTATTTCAAAAATGTGAAATTGAAATAGATGTGATTTTTTCAAACGAGCCAGCAAAATAATATTTGAAATGAAAAATAATATGAAACTGAAATTTCAACTTATGAAAGCTGATTATTTGAAATGTGTAACATTCTATTTCAAATGAGTGAAATATGTTATTTCAAAAATGTGGAATTGACGGAAAATGAAAAGAATATGAAACCAAAAATGTCATCTTGTGAAACTCGAAATGTATAATAATTTATTTCAAAAGAGGGAATATTTTATTTCAAAATGTGCAATTGAAATAGATATTATTTATGTGAAAATTGTTTCATGAATTTTTGAACCAATTTAAATGTATCCAAAATTGGTCTTGTTTCAAAGGTCATTGCGACAAGAGTTCAAATATGTATAAAAAATCAAAATCAAAATTTTGGTTTAAGAGATATGAATGATTTGAAGTTGCCAAAGTGAAATAAATGGATGAATTAGTTTAAAAGAGAGAAAACAGAGAATGGGCAGCACATGCATGCATGAGTAAAAGCTGCCATTGATGGGACCCGTGTACCTTATATGTAGGTTATATAGATGTGTATTCTTAAGGCAAAATGACTAGTTTTTCGTATTATCCAGTGCTACACTAATCTTTAGACGGCAACAAGCGGCTAGGGACTTGCCAGTATGTGTCGTCACTTTGCAATTTTCCATTTTGTACGCACTCATCAGCGTAATATTTTTTTTTTTTGTAAAGGAGGATAACCTAGACTTTGCATTAAACAATCCACACAGTTATTTTCATCTAAATGATAATGTTTACATGTATGGTATTTTAACACTTGGTCCACAGGTTCTAAGATCTATTAGAGGGCAAGTCTGGTGTCAGTAGCCACGGTAATTCAGCTCTAATAGTGTATATTTAAGTTGTTGCGATTAAAAAGCTCGCAGTTGGACTTTGAGTCGGGTCGGCCGGTCCGCCTCACGATGAGCACCAACCTACTCGACCCTTTGGCCGGCATCGCGCTCCTAGCCAATCTTGCAGAAATCTGTTGGAATTTTAGTGTCACGTGGGCATAATGTGTTGTGTGAGGGTTAGAGTGCTCGCCCACAGAACCCGCAACGCGCAGTTGCCAGCTTCACCATGTGGGTGAACCAGTCCTTACCCACACGGACACCATCCAGTCCACGCCATGTGGGTGAACTGTTCTTCGCCATACTACGCTCGTACGGTGATAGATAGCAACCACAATTGTGCATATGTGGCAACTAATTAATCACATGACAACTATGATTGACCATACATGACAACTATGATTGGACCACACGTAACAACTAGTTAATCACACATGGCAACTATGGTTGACCATACATGACAATTATGGTTTGACCACACGTGAAAACTAACATTAATTTGATATAACAATTATAGTTAACCAAAATAAAGTTGTCATGCTTTACAACTAAAGTTGTCATCCCCGAATAACTAAAGTTGTCATAAAAAATATCAGGGCAAAATTGCTTCGTGCCACACATGCGGGGTGGGGGAGTAGTTGTTGTTGGGAGTGTGGCATGAATTAACTGTGACCGGACGTGTGGACAATTCTAATGTTCGCCCACACAGGATCGTGTGGGTTGCCTCTTGGATATGCCCCGTAGGGTCGTATGACCGGGTGTCCATTACACCACACGTGTGGTTAATATCATGATCCTATTTTTTATTATATTATAAAACCGAACTCGACAAACAAAATGCTTAGATTAACCCAAAATTATCTTAGAGCAACTCCGCCAAAAATGTGAACTGTAAATTTTGTTTGTGGTATGCTCTAAAGTGAATTTGTTGTATCATGCACAACACTGAGCGCTCTTTTTGGGTCTTAGCCGGTTTTAGTATTTCCTTTTGGTTTCTTTTGGTTCTTAACCGCTTTTTCTTTCTTGTTTCTTTTAGTTTATATTTTTTAGTTCTTATTTTTTCAAATTTTCCTTTTCGCTTTCGATTATAGATCTTGTGCATTGTTGTGGGAATTAGTTGCAATATATTTTAATAAGATTTGATTGTATGAATATGGATATCTTATCTAATAGTATATTGCATATCTTTAATTCAGTCATATGTGCCCTCAATTACGAATTGAAAAGGAATTAGAAAGAAGCACACGGTAGTACGGAAAAGAAAACTGATATGAAAGATGTGTGCGATAAATTCATAAAGTTAAATGGTGACTTGGCAAACATGATGAGATGCCATAGTTGCATGTGCTTTAAAATAAGTTAGTGGATGCTAACTATTTAAATATAGAAGATTGCATTTTTACGTACACGTGCATACATTTTAAACACAAAATAATTTATCTCAAAATACACAATTAACTTTTAAACATATTATTTTATAAATGTTGACCTTTTCAAATGCATGAAATGTTTGCAAATATTGCTAGAAACATCGTAGTGTTTTTGTCATTATTTAGAATTGTAGCAATATTCCTTAAGAGTGTATTCTCATTTTTTTATTTGAACAAAAAATGAAGAAAAAAAACTTTCCTAGCATCAGACTTTTTTTTGAGGAAATCCTAGCATCATGTAGTGAGGTCATTGTAGAGATGTGAAACTAAAGGCATGAGCTGTAATTTTTTTTAGAAACACCTGTAACTTTATTCATACTCATAAGAATTACAGGTACTTTGAGCTGGACCTAAGATCCAAGAAAATACAAAGTAACTTCTATGACTAAGAACTACAATGAAATATTTTTTAAACACCTTTTTTGTGGTATCAGTCTCTCCTTGAAGAAATACTCCAAAGACATCGGTAAATAGGCTGCAATTAGACTCGAGTAATGATGTTGTCACTCTTTCACCCACACAAACATTACCAAGAATGGTTTTTGAAAGCGTGTTGAGTCGCCCATCTAAAAACATGGGAGGCCTTGATCGACGAAAGTATTTGGGCCGGGGATGATCCCCTAGAAGTGTAGGCCGTCGTATCACTATGTCTTTGCCATGGTGTCGATGGAAAAATCCACCTCCACAAAGAATCAAACCAACAAAAAAAAATCTTGACACACCAACATAAACTCATCAGATCTGAATAATCGGATATGTGAGGACAGAAAACTCTCTAACCTCATGGCACTGCTAAAAGAACGAGAGAAAATATATTCTCACAAAACTATGATGATCACTAGATGTTGATGAAGAAGATAGAGGTCTTCAAGATCCAAGATGCCCCCACCTTTGGGTTCCAAGATGGCAACTGGAGGTGAGGGGACCTAAATTTCTCAGATGACGGCGGCACGAGAAACCCCAGGCTGGGAATTCTCAAGAGGGGAGTAGTCATGGAGATGAGCAATAATATTTGATTGTGTGAGGATGAATATGTGTTATAATTCAACCTTTCTGGCCCGTCAGCTGTAAGCACTTCCAGTTCTATGGCCCAACGTTGTCTCAAAAAAAAATCTCTATGGCCCTACTAGAAGTCGGATTTAATCAAGCTAAGTTGTATGGTACTAACACAAAAGAACGGAACTCTACATCTGGCCCTTCAGTTAGCCCCTTCTCATTGGATGTTGTAGAGTACAACCCTAGAGGTTACGCCATTGTACACCACTTCATTTTTGTGTCCAAAGGGTTCAGAGAACGAGCAAGATCACCATACGAATGTCACTGGTGATCCACCCTGCACTTTATTTTCCCGCCCAACAATTCACTAGGTTATTGTCCATTGTAGGGATCTACTCATACTTTTCCCAATGCCCAAGGATGACCGTTCACACTTCTCTTGCAAGGAGACACCCAAGAAGAATGTGTTGTAGACCAGCGGTGAAGCTATGCTGACTCATCGAGGGGCCATGCCCCCCCCAACGTTGGTATAATTACATGAAGACTTTTTTTAGGGAGGTTAGATTAGAAAAATATAGTCTTTTGGCCCCCCCAAACATATATATCAGGTGTTTGCCCCCCCCCAAAAAACATCTGGCCTAGCTCCGCCAGTGTTGTAGACTCTCTGGTTGTTGGTCCCAGCACTGGGTGCAGCGTTCCATGTTGCTCCAACCTATCGGCCGTCCAACATCTATCTCGAGCCGCCAGCCACCTGAACACCTTGCGACACCATAGACCTCCTTATCATTTCAACCACCAGGCCACATCATACACCCCAAAAAGAATTTACGATAGGCGGACCTAACAGAGAAGCTCTCATCTTCTCCTACGCCCACGTCAGGTATTCCTCCACCTCCTCATCCAACTGAACATCCATAAGTTTATCTCCAAGCATGAAGAACTCCCCAACGCTTCGACTGACATATCTAGATTGACATTTTCCAGCAACCCCCCTGTTGGAAATATGCCCTAGAGGCAATAATAAATTGGTTATTATCATATTTCCTTGTTCATGATAATCATTTATTATCCATGCTATAATTGTATTGATCGAAAACTCAGATACATGTGTGGATACATAGACAACACCATGTCCCTAGTATGTCTCTTATAGACTAGCTCGTTGATCAAAGATGGCTATGGTTTCCTAGTCATGGACATGAGATGTCATTTGATAATGGGATCACATCATTAGGAGAATGATGTGATGGATAAGACCCAAACAATGAACGTAGCATATGATCGTGTCAGTTTATTGCTACAGTTTTCTGCATGTCAAGTATCTGTTCCTATGACCATAAGATCATGCAACTCACTAACACCGGAGGAGTACCTTGTGTGTATCAAACGTCGCAACGTAACTGGGTGACTATAAAGGTGCTCTACAGGTATCTCCGAGGGTATCTGCTGGGTTGGCATGGATCAAGACTGGGATTTGTTACTCCGTGTGACGGAGAGGTATCTCAGGGCCCACTCGGTAATACAACATCACAAGAAGCCTTGCAAGCAATGTGACTAAGTGTTAGCCACGGGATCTTGTATTATGGATCGAGTAAAGAGACTTGCCGGTAACGAGGTTGAACCAGGTATGGAGATGCCGACGATCGAATCTCGGGCAAGAAACATACCGAAGAACAAAGGAAACGTCATATGGGATTAACTGAATCCTTGACATAAAGGTTCGACCGATAAAGATCTTCGTAGAATATGTAGGAACCAATATGGGCATCTAGGTCCCGCTATTGTTTATTGACCGTAGAGGTGTCTCGGTGATGTCTACATAGTTCTCGAACCCGCAGGGTCTGCAGGCTTAAGGTTTAATGACGTTTTGGTAGTATAGAGTTATGCATGGTGGTGACCGAAGGTTGTTCGGAGTCCCGGATGAGATCCCGAACATCACGAGGAGCTCCGGGATGGTCCGGAGGTAAAGATTGATATGTAGGAAGTCCTATTTTGGTCACCGGAAAAGTTTTGGGCTCATCGGTAGTGTACCGGGAGTGCCAGTAGTGTACCGGGGGACCATCGGGAGGGGTATTTCGACCCAAGAGGCTACATGGGCTGTGGGAGGGTGAATACCAGCCCTTAGTGGGCTGGTGGAAGTCCCACACAAGGCCCATGCGACCCTAGATATGTGTTATTAATGTGTACCTTGCTAGTACTCCTAGTAGCACATAGGTATCGGATACCGGTTCGGTTGCTAAATGTTAGTAACTCGAAATAAAAGCTACGAAATAAACGGAGAACTAACTAAGGGTGAGGTGACGATATGTGTTGGAAATATTTCCAAGGTTGATGTGATCAACATCGCATGCTCTCTCTACCTTCGGGATTAGTGACGAACCTAAATAAATGTTATTTGGTGTTTGCGTTGAGCATGATCGTGATTAGATCTTGTTTATTGCAATACAATTATTCATTTAAGTCAGAGAATAATGGTTATTCTGTTTACATAAATAATACCATCAATGGTCATGCACCCAATGAATGGTTTGTTGAATCATGATCGTAGTAGTACACATGTTCATAACATAGATGCCAAAAGATACAAAGTTAATAATGATAGTACCACATACTTGTGGCACTGCCGCTAAATGTCATATTGGTGTAAAAGCGCATGAAAAAACTCCATGTTGATGGATCTTCGGACTCATTCAATTTTGAATCGGTTGAGACATGCGAACCATGCCTCTTGGGCAAGATGACTAAGGACCCCGTTTTCCGGTTTGATGGAGCGGGCAGGTGATTTATTGGAAATAATACATGTTGATGTATGCAATCAAATGAGTCTTGTAGCATGCGCTGGATATCGTTATTTTCTTACCTTCACTGATGATTTGAGTAGATATGGTGTATATTTACTTAATGAAATACAAGTCTGAATCATTTGAAAAGTTCAAGCAAATTCAGAGTGAAGTTTAAGATCATCGTGACAAGAAGATAAAAAAAAATCCGCGATATGATCGTGGAGGTGAATATCTGAGTTACAAGTTTGGCATACAACTTCAGACAATGTGAAAAATTGTTTCGCAACTCACGCCACCTGGAACACCATAGTGTGATGGTTTGTCCAAACGTCATAGTCATGATCTATTGGATATGGTGTTTACTATGATGTCTTTTATCGTTTTGCCACTATCGTTTTGGGGTTATGCATTAGAGACAACAACATTCACTTTAAATAGGGCACCATCTAAATCCGTTGAGATGACACCATGTGAATTATGGTTTGATAGAAACCTAAGCTGTCATTTCTTAATGTTTGGGGCTGCGACGCTTGTGTGGAAAAAAGGGTTTTCACCTAATGAGCTCGAATCCAAAGCGGACAAATGTATCTTCATAGAATACCCTAAGAACAGTTGGGTGAACCTTCTATCTCAGATCCAAGCATAAAGTGCTTGTTGCTAAAACTGGGTCATTTCTCGAGAAAAAGTTTCTCTCGAAAGAATTGAGTGGGAGGAAGATAGAACTTGATGAGGTTGTTGAACCTTTGTTTCAACCAGAGAGTAGCGCAGTGCAGGAAGATGTTTCTGTGAAGCCTACTTTAGTTGAAGAGGAAGTTGATGATGATGATCATGAAGCTTTGGATCAAGTTACTATCGAACCTCGTAGGTCGACAAGGACGTGTACTGCTCCTGAGTGGTACGACAACCCTGTCTTAGAGGTCATGTTGTTGGACAATGATGAACCTACGATCTATGGAGAAGCGATGATGGGCCCGGATTTTGAAAAATGGTTAGAGGCCGTGAAATCCGAGAAAGGATCCATGTATGAAAACCAAGTATAGACTTTGGTAGACTTGCTCATTGGACGGCAGGTCGTCGAGTACAAATGGACCTTTAAGATGAAGACAGACGCTGATGGTAAATGTCACCATTTATAAAGCTCGACTTGTCGCAAAGAAGTTTCCGACAAGTTCAAGGAGTTGACGGCGATGAGACTTTCTCACTCGTAGCGATGCTAAAGTCTGTTGGAATTATGTTAGCAGTTGCTGCATTTTTCAATTATGAAATCTGGCAGATGGATGTCAAAACATCGTTTCCTTGACGGTTTACTTAAGGAAAGGTTGTATGTGATACAACCAGAAGGTTTTGTCAGTCCTAAGGATGCTAAAAGGTGTGCGAGCTCCATCAATCCATCAAAGGGTTGGAGCAAGCATCTCGGAGTTGGAATATACGCTTTGATGAGGTGATGAAAGTTTTTTTTTGAGTTTATATGAAGTTTATGAGAAACTTGTATTTACAATAAGTGAGTGGGAACACTATAGAGTTTCTGATAAGCATATGTGGATGACATATTGTTGATCGGAAATGATGTAGAATTTCTGGAAAGCATAAACGGTTGTTTGAAAAGAGTTTTTCAAAGGAAGACCTGGATAAAGCTACTTAATTGTTGGGCATCGCAATCTATAGAGATAGATCAAGACGCCTGATGAGACTTTCAATGAGTACATACCTTGACAAGATTTTGAAAGAGTTCAAAATGGATCAGTCAGAGAGAAGTGTTCTCGCCTGCTTTGTAAGGTGTGAAGTTGAGTGAGACTCAAAGCTCGACCATGGTAGAAGAAAGAGAAAGGACGAACGTTGTCCCCTATGCCTTAGCCATAGGCTTTGTATAGTATGCCATGTTGTGTACCGCACCTGTGTGTGCCTTGCCATGAGTCCGTCTAGGGGTACAAGAGTGATCCAGGAGTGGATCACCGGACAACGGTTAAAATTATCCTTAGTGACTAAAAGACTAAGGAAATGTTTCTCGATTATGGAGGTGATAAAGAGTTCGTCGTAAAGAATTACGTCGATGCAAGCTTTAACACCAATCCGGATGACTCTTAGTAGCAATCCGGATACGTATAGTGAAGCAGCCATTTGGAATAACTCCAAGTGGAGTGTGGTAGCAGTATTTACAGTTTGACATAGAGATTTGCAAAGTACACACGGATCTGAATGTCGCAGACCCATTGACTAAAAGACCTCTCTCACATGCAAAGCATGATTGGGTGTTAGATTCATAACAATGCGAATCACATGGTGATGTGAACTAGATTATTAACTCTAGTGCAAGTGGGAGACTGTTGGAAATATGCCCTAGAGGCAATAATAAATTGGTTATTATCATATTTCCTTGTTCATGATAATCCTTTATTATCCATGCTATAATTGTATTGATCAGAAACTCAGATACATGTGTGGATACATGTACAATGCCATGTCCCTAGTATGCCTCTTATAGACTAGCTCGTTGATCAAAGATGGCTATGGTTTCCTAGTCATGGACATGAGATGTCATTTGATATTGGGATCACATCATTAGGAGAATGATGTGATGGACAAGACCCAAACTATGAACGTAGCATATGATCGTGGCAGTTTATTGCTATAGTTTCTGCATGTCAAGTATCTGTTCCTATGACCATGATATCATGCAACTCACTAACACCCGAGGAGTACCTTGTGTGTATCAAACATCACAACGTAACTGGGTGACTATAAAGGTGCTCTACAGGTATCTCCGATGGTGTCTGTTGGGTTGGCATGGATCAAGACTGGGATTTGTTACTCCGTGTGACGGAGAGGTATCTCAGGGCCCACTCGGTAATACAACATCACAATAAGCCTTGCAAGCAATGTGACTAAGTGTTAGCCACGGGATCTTGTATTACGGATCGAGTAAAGAGACTTGCCGGTAACAAGGTTGAACCAGGTATGGAGATGCCGACGATCGAATCTCGGGCAAGTAACATACCGAAGAACAAAGGGAACGTCATATGGGATTAACTGAATCCTTGACATAGAGGTTCGACCGATAAAGATCTTCGTAGAATATGTAGGAACCAATATGGGCATCCAGGTCCCGCTATTGGTTATTGACCGTAGAGGTGTCTCGGTCATGTCTACATAGTTCTCGAACCTGCAGGGTCTGCAGGCTTAAGGTTTGGTGACGTTTTGGTAGTATAGAGTTATGCATGGTGGTGACCGAAGGTTGTTCGGAGTCCCGGATGAGATCCCGAACGTCACGAGGAGCTCCGAGATGGTCCGGAGGTAAAGATTGATATATAGGAAGTCCTATTTTGGTCACCGGAAAAGTTTTGGGCTCATCGGTAGTGTACCGGGAGTGCCAGTAGTGTATCGGGGGACCATCGGGAGGGGTATTTCGACCCAAGAGGCTACATGGGTTGTGGTAGGGTGAATACCAGCCCTTAGTGGGCTGGTGGAAGTCCCACACAAGGCCCATGTGGCTGGGAAGAAAAGCCCAAAGAGAAAAAGGTGGAAAAAGGCAAAAAGACCAAATAAGGAAGGAGTCTTAGTCCTACTAGGATTGGAGGAGGATTCCTCCTCTCCTCCCTTCGGCCGAAGCCTAGAGGGCTTGGCCCTTGCGCCAAGTCTCCTCCTCCTCTCCTCCTATATATACTAGAGGGTTTTAGGGTTTTGGCACTTGATTTTCAGCCACGTGTAACCCTACCCTCTAGTCCGTAGTTTCTCCTCTAGATCGGTTTCAGCTGTGCTTAGGCAAAGCCCTACTGAGATTACTCCACCACCATCGCCGCAACATCGTCACGTTGCCGGAGAACTCGTCTACCTCTCCGCTCCCTCTTGCTGGATCAAGAAGGCAGAGGTTGTCATCGAGCTATACGTGTGCTGAACGCGGAGGTGCCGTCCGTTCGGCGCTAGATCGGAAGGACCGTGATCAAGATTGCGAGATGATTCGTGATTGGATCGCGGGGCGGATCGTGGTGAGATCGCGGGACGGATCATGATAAGATCGTGGGACGCTCGGCGATTTGGATCGCAAAGACGTTCGACTACACCAACCACGTTTCTTAACGCTTCCCGCTTAGCGATCTACAAGGCTATGTAGATTCACTCTCCCTCTCGTAGATGCTCATCACCATGGATAGATCTTGCGTGTGCGTAGGAAATTTTTTGTTTCCCATGCACCGTTTCCCAACACCCCCCAGGAAATCATACACTATCCTAACTTTGATTGTGAGCTTATGCATGAAAGGTTGGAGATGTGGTGCAAAGTTGCGAATGCGTCCGCCTGGCAATCACCCATCCTCCCAAAATAAGGTCTTCATGGTGGCCATCTCCATCAATTTGAAAGACATCATGATCATACGTGAGTAGTTTTCTTTGGACTATGGGTCCGTAGCAGTATGTAGATAGTTCTCTCTTCCTTGATTCTCAATAAAGAGATCACATGAGCTGCCCCTACATGATTGTGATCCATCTAATGTAATCTCTGGTGTGTTTGTTGGGACACGGTGAATTACCACTTTATGATCGAATTTATTCATGAGTCTTTTTGAGATCTGTTTATTCTTTGTTGCATAATTCTTATTCATATATGCTCTCCGATGTATTCTCTCTTTATCGGGCTAAGTTTGAGGTTTGATCTTCAGAGAGAGTTGTGTATGATAGTTGGGTTCAACTGTGCAGGTAATCTACTGTTGCGACATAAAGTGAAAAGGGCTTGTATTTGTGTTTTTGCCACTAGGAAAGAAAGATGACTGCGTAACTATCCATTGAACACAAGATGGAGACATTATATCATCTACTACTTCATGCCATCATAGACATTGCAAACTCTATTTTTAACTTAATACTTTAAGATGCATGAAGATGCATGATGGATAACGGTTGGGTGGAGTATTAGGTATAGATGCAGTTGGAGAATCTTCTATAAATTTACGAATGTGATGCTCGTATGTTCATTATGCTACGAATAGTTACTCATAAAAACTACAATTTAATCGTTGTCCAACTGTGATTTGTTACCACACCATATTATTTTTTGGGGAGTAACATCTATTGAAACTATGGACCCCGGTCCATTTTCTTCCATAAAGCTTTGAATCTTAGCGACATTCGTCTAATTTCTTGCTTTAACATTCCTGTTAACTTGCCATCAAGGTCAAAGCCCTTTTCCCTTTCCATTGTCGTTTTAGACCTTTGTTACTAGCAAAGCTAGTGAGACTAACAACCTCACCGGTCCTGTTGTAGACACAAGGAAGTTTTGTGTTTGTGCGTGCGGATACTAATCATTGGTTGTGATGCTTTGCTCATGTTAGTTCGATAAACTTTGAGGTCACTTAAGGAAAAATGTTGCTTGCTACAAACCCTTTCACTTGGGGCCTCAACAACTTCCTAGTACAAGCAGTACTCGCGATCGAAAACAGAACCACCATGCTTCGCCCTATTGTTCGTGTGCATCAATTGGATCAACGTGATTTCCTCCTCTTCGGCCATGTCAAATTCCTCGTCACCCACGGAGAGGATGAATAAATTGAATTCATCTACAGTACCAAAATCTCCATCACAAGTTACTTTCATTTGTGCACAACAAAAAGAAAAAAAAACAAGAACACATTTTTTTCTTTCGACAATGTAGGCAATTGGTCAAACACCTACAATGTGAGAAGAAGACAACCAACCGACTACTCGAAGAAGCCGAGGTGCTCACAGTGCTTGATCAAAATGGTGGGGGAGGGCCTTGTTGACACCGGGAGGTTGACTTTGTAGCAGAAGAAGGCGACGACGCATTGTGGGTGCAATCTAAAGCAACGAGGGCTACACTCGGTCGCCGTTGTCGCGTGGCCACCGCCGGAGCTTCATCGGCCGCGAGTCGATGGCTACGACCCTAGAGTAACATCGACGACCATGATGGGCGGCAGAGGGTCGACAACCAATCAAAATCGTCCAACGGAGGGTGCAGTATCAGAACCTGATTCGTCGACACGTCCGGGCTTCGGCGGGCGTCAGAAGTGGCGAAATCAGGACGAAGCCGTAAGATAGCTGCGGACTGGCGACATGCAAAATTACGGCAACGGCTGTCAGCGATAAAAATGGGCGCGGGGTGAGGAAATATTTGGATGGTGGTTGGGCGTTCGCGCTTTGCAACAGCAACCTGCGTGCCACAAATATGCTGCCTGCCCTGCCAATTTTTTTGCTGCCCAAAAAAGTTTTTAGCAAAGTTTGCAACATAGGCAGTTGTTAAAGAGTGGCTTTTTAATCTCCAATGATAATAAATGGCCAGCCTCTAAAATTTATTGAAGATGGTCGTACCCATCATAAAATAAAAATAAAAACAAAACAGAGGAGCACAGTGAAAGGAGGCTGGCTCTGACTGCCTCGCTCCGCTCCCCAATCCGGCAATCCCCACCCAAAAACCTCGTTTCCGCCGTCCATGGCGGCGCTGATGAACGACGTCACCGCCGAGATCTTCCTCCGCCTCCCGCCGGACGAGCCCGAGCACCTCTTCCGCGCCGCCCTCGTCTGCAAGCCCTGGCTCCGCATCCTCCGCGACCCCGCCTTCCGCCGCCGGTACAGCGTCTTCCACCGGGCGCCGCCGCTGCTCGGCCTCCTCCACAGGCTCCAGGTCTGCCAAGGAGAGCCCGCGCCCCGCCTCGTCCCCACCACAGCGGCGCCCCTCTCTCCCTACCCCGACCTCTGCCGCACGCGCCCCCTCGACTGCCGCCACGGCCGCGTCCTCCTCCACGTGGGGGTCGGGGCCTGGCATTTCATCGTCTGGGACCCTGTCACGGGCGACCAGCACCGCCTCCCGGAGCCCGGCATCCCGAAGCTCATCTACTCCGCCGCCGTGTTCTGCGCCGTGCCCGGCTGCGACCACCTTGACTGCCACGGCGGCCCCTTCCGGGTTGCCTTTATGGTCACCGAAGACTACACAGATCTAGTCAAGGCCGCTGTGTACTCATCGGAGACAGGTGCGTGGAGCACGCCAGTGACCCTGGACCCTGGCTGTGATGTCCAGCACAGGCGTGATGCCCTTGCAGCTGATTTCTACTACACACCCTATGTCCAGCCTAGGCGTGGTGCTGTTATTGGAGATGAGGCCTACTTCACACTTCGCTGGGGTAACCCAATCGTCAAGTATAACTGGAGCAAGAATCACATATCCCTAATTGATCCACCAACAAAGTGTGTGTACAACGTCGGTGTCAGAAAAGAGTATGTTAACAACGTTGCCCGTGGAGGACAGTTCACTGGGGTTTGCCAGTGTTGAGGGTTCCAGTCTTCATTTGTGGTCAAGAAAGGTGAATGCTGAAGGAGATGCAGGATGGGTACAGTGCAGGGCCATCCAGCTGGAGAGTATTATACCTGTTGCCAGTTCTGATGACAAACCATCTGTGGTTGGATGCGCAGAGGACATGGGTGTCATATTCGTTAGCACCAGTGTTGGCTTATTCACAATCAAGCTAGATTCTGGGCTGGTTAAGAAGGTCGGCAAGCCTGGGGTCTACTTCAGCGTCCTGCCCTACACGAGCTTCTATACTCCAGGTATGGTACTAGCCCTTCCTTCTTGTCTGTTATCCTGCGATTTCTTTACAGCATCTCCATGTTTGCTAAATTGGTTGGTTATGGTCTGTGGGCAATTACTCATAATAGGTAATGTTTGTTAGTTTGATTAATGTATAGAGCTTGCCAAGGTCAATTCTGTATGTCCTACTTAAAACTGATTATATGACATTGGAAAACAGAAAATGATTTTTGTCGTGAGATTTAACTTGTGTAGGAGCACAACCAAGCACTAGTGGAATTGTTAAATATGCTGATCAATCTGTTGATCTAGTATTACCCTGTTACCAGCTTCAGATTTTCTTAAAAAAGAACACTTTGTTATTTGCTGGCATAGCTGAAGTTCACACCTCAAACTTATTCTTGTACGTTTGGAATGAGTGCTAGCACATAGTTCTTTAGAGTGGGATGCTAGTTGGACAGTTAGCCATGAGTTTTGTGCATTTTATCATGTTTACTCTATGTTGTTTCTCTTTCCTGAAATTTATTATATTCCATTGTTATTGTTGTCTCCAAAAGGGCTACCAAGTAGCAGTGTCGAACTTTTTGGACATACAATTGGAGATACAAGGATTTGAATCGTAATTTGTGATTCAGTTTTGGTGTCATGCCTGGTCTATTATATGGATCAGTCCATGTGATGCCCAATTGCATCATTACACATTAAATTTCTACTTCTTGCTAGGGCCATTAATTGGTCAAATATTTTTTCCTTTTTTCAATGGTTTGGAGAACTGCACATCATTGTATTAGAGAAGGAATAAAAATATTAATACGATGGACATTTCTTTCAGCCTCTATGCTTGCTTAATTGTTTGGTTATGGTCTTTGAATAATTACTCATAATCTAAGAAATCTTTGTTGGCTGATTAATGTATAGAGCTTGCCAAAGACAGTTCTGTGTGTGCTACTTAAAAGTTAAAACTGGGAATATGCCATTGGAAAACAGAAGATGATTTCTGTTATGCGATTTAACTTGTTAAGGAGCCCAATGAAGCACTGGTATAATTGCTAAATATGCTGCAAATCTGTTGTTCTAGGTTTACCCTGTTACCTTGCTTCAGGTTTCTTATATAAAAACCACAGTTTGTTATTTTCTGGCATAGCTGAAGTTCACACCTCAAACTTTGTCTTGTAACCTTTGGAATGAGTACTAAAACATAGTTCTTCAGAGTGGCATGCTAATTGGACAGTTAGTTATGACTTTTGTGCATGGTATCTTTCCTGATTATGGAACATTGTTACTGTGAAAGTCATGGTGATCAATTGTGTCTGTCTAGTTGAATCCATCCTAATCGTACTGTTGAAAATTTGTACTTCAGTTAGGCATATTTGAGTACAGCTTGGTTAGACATACAATTCTATGTTATTGTTGTCTCCAAAAGGACTATCAAGTAGCAGTGTCAAACTTTTTGGACATACAATTGGAGATACAAGGATCTGAGTCGTAGTTTGTGAAATTTCAATTTTGGAGTGAAGTCTGGTTATTCTTCTTCTGCTATTATATGGATCACTCATGGGAAGCCCAATTGCATGAGTAACCCTTAAATTTTTACTTCTCTTTAGAGCCATTGATTGGTCAAATAGTTTTCTTTTCTTGAATGCTTAGATGAACGGCACATCATTTTATTATAGAAGGAATAAAAATGTCCATAGGAGGGAAGCTTAAAAAAGTGGAAGGATGGGAAGGGAATAAAAATGTCCATACAAGAACTGCACATCATTGTATTAGAGAAGGAATGCAAATTTCCATAAGATGGGAAGGGAAAGGAAATAGAAGAAAAAAAAACTACTCCAAGTCTGTCATGACAGGGCATACCAAGCAAAAAAGAACTGCCACTGACTACAAAAATGAACCCATGGTAAAACGAAGAACCGGCAGCCAATAAAGCCAATGAAAAATGAAGTGACTCCTAGCTGTTTGCTAAATACTACAACAACCTTGTACATGTCTGTTGCCTTGCATTTTGTTTACTGCATCGATACTTTTGCTTAGTTTGTTGGTTCTGGTTCGCGAACAGTTTCAACAAAGTCAAACTGCAATTATTAGTTGTTATCCTCACATGTAGAGATTGCCACAGACCATTTGTGTGTGCAAGTGCAAACTGAGAATACATGTCATCGGAAACTGACCTTAATTTGAATTCTGTGGTTTGACTTGTTATTTTGGACCATGCAAACTTTTTAATGCCATGTTATGCTGTTACATCGTTTCAGATATTCTTTTCAGAACTATTCTACTCCCTCCGTTCCTAAATATTTGTCTTTTTAGAGATTTCACTACGGACTACAAATGGATGTATATAGAACATAATTTAGAGTGTAGATTCATTCATTTTGCTCCGTATGTAGTCCGTAGTTGATTCTTCAAAAAGACAAATATTTAGGAACGGAGGGAGTAGTACGTGTTATTTCTCTGGTATATGTGAACATTACATCACGGGTCTCTATTTTGTGAAGAGTTTTTTGATCTTGTATTATGCGGTACTTGTATATAGCAAATCAAACTGTAAGTGCTGAGTTGGAATGTTGGTTTTGATTGTTGTGCATAATAACTTTTCAGATCGTGGTAGATTTCCATCCCTGACGGAGATCACTGATGTCTGATATGCGCCGCTCAAGAGCAAGAGTGCACGACCTTGCGAAACGGACGAAGCCATTATTATCATAACTGTACTGATGGTGGCTTCTTGCAGAGCTACTGCTACCAAATCCTTTTTATTTCCTGTTGAGTAGGCAAAGCACGACTATTGCAAGTCATTATGACCAAAATTAGGGATGCATATTTTGAATTATCTGGGCCATTCAGTTTGTCCGAAGTTCATCCAAATGTACTAATTCGGATTCCAGAGCGAAAGATGTGGAACGGAAACCAACTATGCTGCCATATGAAGCTGCTATTTTTTATGCTAGAATTCCGGATGTTTGCGTGGCGTTTTGGATACAGAACTGGAAGGTGATACCCTATGAACTCAGGGCTTAAGTCTGGTTATTGAATAGTTGATCTGGTTGATTGAATATGAATCGGCAATCATGGTAAAATGGAGAGGAAAGTTAACTTGGATGTCATGTCATGTGTTTTCTGCTTCATTTGTAAGATAAGATGAATCGCTTCCTTTTCCTTTGGCGCAACTCGCAAGAAAGAAAAGCTGGGACTGCATTTTAGTGTGTTGTGGAGCAGAGTCCGCTTAGTTTGTTCTCCTCAATTTCCAAATAGGATAGTTGTGGTCTTGTGGATCACCATTGGGAATGATAGATTTGATCTGATACGGCATGCATGCATTGCAGTGTGTAGGACATATTTAGATACCCAAACATCTTGTTCTCCATCCTCTTGTAGACTTAATGGTACTCGTGGAGGAGCTTAGCAAGATTGATGTATGTTGCGTACTCCTTGTGTACTGCGTAGTCAATGTGTGGTAAATTTCAGTCCATATGTACACGATTTTTTTTTTTGAAACGGAGGCAAAATACTTGCCTCATTCATTAATTAAGAAGAAGATAATTCAGGGAGTTAAGGACACCGGCCAAGGCCAATCGATTACAAATCGTTACTCTCCCAACATGAAATGACCCAGATTTTTTGCTCCTGCTAGAGCCTAAAGTTTTGCCTCGTTCTTCATGGAGTGAGTAGTCTAAATGTTGGGAAGGAGCGTCCACGGAAGACGCATGCATTTCTCTCGTCCCAGATGGATTTGCTGACGAGCATGATGATGGAAGGCATAACTCTTTTGTGATTGTTGCGTGTTGAGGCTAGTTCAACCCACTAATCATGAATGCTTCGGAAGGCCGTTCAGGACCTGGTTTCGACATGAACAATTTGGAGCCAAGCCTTGACCAGATCCCAGACTCTCAAAATCCAAATTATCAGCACCCTGTACACGACACTAAATCCCCCTCTGCCAACGATACTTAATTCAGAGAAATTCCCTGCCCGTTGTATCTTGCAGCAGCTAGAAAGACCATTCGCAAAATAAAAATAGAAAAATTATGGTGGGAAGACCAACTGCTAGGACCTCGTATTTAGCGCATACGGCGCTGGGTGATGCGCTGCTTTTTTTTTCGTTTTTTTTGCTTCTTTAAAAACTCTTTGGTATTTAAAAGAAACTTCTGGATTAAAAAATGCCCTGGAATTTCAAAAACTGTTCAGATTTTAAAAAGTCTTCGTAGATTCAAAAACAATTCACCGATTCAAAAAAATCGTGAATTTTAAAAAGTAAATCAAGAATTCATATTTTTTACGAATTTCAGTAGATGTTTCCTTTTTTAAAAAAGTTAGTAAATTCAAAAGGTTTCCATGAATTTGAATTTAAATAATGTTCACAAGTTCAAAAAATGTTAGTGAGTTTCAAAAAATGTTCCCATTTTTTAAACCTTTGTTTCAAACAATTCACCAATTTCACGGTATCCCGCACGGTAAATAGGAACCACACCAACTGCTGCAGGGACAGGTACACAGGCGGCATGGGCGAAGCAGACTCTGAGCCTGGGAAAAAGCCCTCCTGCCTGTCGTCTGTAAGCACATCCATCCAGCACGGCCTTTGCTCAAAACGAAAAAAAAAACACCCAATCCAGCACGGACACCCAAAGGCCGAATAGAAAGGTACGGCCCAACCGAGATGCAGCGCCCTGTTTAGCTTTTGTTAGTTAGTACCATACCGCTTAGCTAGCTCAAGTAGGGCTGATTTATAAGTCGCTCCCCTGGCAGGGTTGGCACCACACGGCAGGTGTGGTCAGCTCCTTCATCCTGATGAGCATTTGAATGTGGGAAGAAGAAGTAGAAAAGAGAGGCCGATGTATATACTATTTATATTAAATTAAATATAAATATATAAATTAAATGGCTGGCTGTGGCATTTATGATCTGATAAGAGGGAGTATGAGAGTGACATACAAAATATTCACCCCACATTTTGCTTGGTGTGTGTGTCAAAGTACTCCCTCTGCAAACTTTTAGAAGACGTTTTAGGTACATATAAAAGTGTTACGGAAACAGAAGGCCCACGGAGCGTACTTTCTCTGTTTCTAAATATAAGACCTTTTAAACATTTCATTATAGACTTACATACGGAGTAAAATGAATGAATCTACATTTAAAATCTGTTTATATACATATGTATGTAGTTCATAGTGAAATCTCTAGAAGGTTTTATATTTAGGAACGGAGAAAGTATATATTGATGTGCAAGACCTCTCAAACTATTGTTTGCATGAGTTTTTATCAAACTATATATCCTTATTTTTGCATGAAATATAAACCGTCATGATGGCTTTCCCTTATAAGTAAAACATAGACTAATAAGGACTCCTAGACCAATGTAATACTTTCTAAGCCCCTCCTCCTCTCAAACATTGATCCAACCCAAGCCATTGTTCGCCGCTTCCGCTCCGCGCCGCCCCCGGGGCGGTCAGTCTTCATGATCGCTATTGGGGGCTGCATCGCCCGTACCTAGAGTTTATTCCCCGGTCGTCTTGACTAGCTACCCTAGAGAGTCTTTTTCCCGATCGCTTGATTCGGATTTTTCTCTCTTCCGCCTGTCGCATTGATCGGTGTTTCCTTTTTGGTTTCCAATCTAAAATTGGTTTGCATCGCCCGTCATCGTTGTTGACACTGCGCCTCTACTCCGATATCGGCGCGACTAGCCGCCTCTACTCCGACTCGGCGGCATCGCGCGACGAGGCGGCCTCTCACGACCGTCGTTCGTGCGTCTATTCGCGCGTCGCCATGCACCGACTATCGCTGCCCTGCTCCGACCGGGACTTCTCCACCATCACACACCTCTGCCGCGTCCGTACGACCGCATTGCCGGCTGCTGGCGCATCGGGCTCACCGACTACGTCCGGGTGCCTCGAGCTCGCCGGCTACGTCAGGCTGCCTCGGGTGGGCTGCGTCGGGCTCGCTGGCTACCTCGGTCCGGTTGCGCTCGTCCGCACGTCATCCCACGCTGACCGTCGTTGCTAGCTTCTTCTCAGATTCCGCCGCCACCCTGCCCCCACCTAGCGGCGTCCCCGACCTCACGCCCGATCGGATTGATCACCCACCCGCCCGCTATCCGCCTCATCTATGTCGTGCGATTGATTTGGCCCGTCGGTTGCGCGCCTCTGTAGGTCCCATGGAGACTGTCCCAAGTACAACACGTCCCTTCACTGATCAAGCATCAAGCTGCCGCTACGTCGCCCCGTTGGGTCGTAGCGCCGCCGCCCCGTGGTTCTTTCAGTGGCTTCCCCGACTCGCACGTCGCTGCTATGTCACCCTTTCGAGCCGTAGTGCCACGGCCCGTGGTCCACCGCCGCCTCGAGACCGTCCGCTCTAGGCCGTCTCCGTGGCTGCACCGACCCTCGCGCTGCCACTACATCGCCCCATCGGCCCTAGATCCCAAGCATCTTGTTCTCCATCTGCTCGTAGACTTAGTACCCACTCATCGATCTCCCTCCTGGCAATATTAATTATACTCTTAGAGAAGCTTAGCAAGATTGATATACAACCAAGTACAGTACCACTGTACGTTGCATACACACTGTGTACTGTGTGAAATTTCAGTTCATATGTACACGAAATTATTAGCACCTTGTACACGACGCTAAATCCTGCTTTGCGAATGATGTTTACTACTCCTTTCGTCCCATAATGTAAGACGTTTTTTAGTAGTGTTAAAAAACGTCTTACATTATGGGTTGGAGGGAGTACTTATTTACTTCAGAGAAACTTCCTGCCTGTTGCATCTATTATGGTCTTTCATGCTGTTGTTGAGGAAAAGATCTATTTAAGGTATGGTAGGAAGACCAACTGCTCTTTTTTTTTTTTTTTTTTTTTGAGGGGAGGAAGACCAACTGCTCCATGCAGGGGACAGGCAGGCCCAGACGACATGGGCGAAGCAGATTCCGAGCCCGGGTAAAAACCCTCCTGGGCCGTCGCCTGTAAGCACACCCATCCAGCCAGCAAGGACACCCAAAGAGTATTAGAGGGCTACGGCCCAACTGTGGAGCCGCGGTGACGCAGATGCAGCGTTCTGTTTTGATTTTATTAGTACCACACCGCTTAGTTGGGACAAGAACAGCTAATTTATAATCCGATCCCCGGGCAATGTTAGTACCACACGGCAGGGGTGGTCAGCCATTTGAAAGAATTTTCGGAGGAAAGAGAAGAAGAAAATAAAATGAAATGTATATATGTCGCATTGCACGATTGCTATTTATATAATTAGCTAACACACCGGCATGGTTTGCTTGCTTTTTTAACATTGAAATCTTTGAACAACCGAGCGATCGTTGCCGCACTCACTTTGAGGAGCACACAAGAATCTAGGCCGAAGCACACTCTAATTTGTCCAGACGGATGAACTCGATGAGGACGAGAGCAAAAAGCAACTCAAAGATGAAGCATTATCATCCGCCGGCCTTGCAAGGACAAAAAACATAATATATCTACTAGCCTAAGCCGAGGCACATGATTTCTGACGCCGACATCAGCCACCGGAGAGACATGCGGAGGGAAAGATGGAGCCACAACCTCACCGGCTAAGATCGAGAGGACGAAGACTTAGCCCTAGGCCCCTTGTGGACGAAAAAATGAAGAGTTGCGTGTATTGATACCCGAAGCGAACCTCGTGGAGGAAAAAAATCTGTCCCGAAAAGCCTGACAAAGCTTGGTCGGCCCGGCCCAAGCCCAGCTAAAAAATATTTTTGTACAAGCCCAAGCCCAGCCCGGTCTGCCCATCAGGCTCATTTTTCAGGCCCGAGCCTGACCCGGCATGGGATTTTCGGGCCGGGCCAGGCTGCTATGCCCAGGTCTATTCGGAAGTGATGGGATTTTTCTTGGGGAGATCGATGGGAATCATACACCAATGCTGCAAAACCAGCAATGCATCACTGGCATGTTACTTGTCCATCCAGTAGACCTCCATGTTCCATTGCTACTGGGACTGTGGACACACAAGATTTACTCTCCTGACTTTGATCTGCACCAGTTCAGTTCAGGGCGCAAGCTGCTCACATCTTGAGAACTGGACTCCGGGCTGAATATCATGCCTGGGTAATGAGCATTCCCCATTTTATGCCTTGAAGAGGACTCGAACCTCCACGCTCTTCAGCACGATATTTTGAGTCTCGCATGTCTACCATTTCACCATCAAGGCATCTTGAAAGTGAATTGTATTCCATGAATATGATATCTATCTAATGTGATATATGGAATATATGACAAAGGTGGAGTCTTGGAGTATTTCGATCGATCGGTCATATAGGCCTGAGTCAGACATCAAATAGCTTCGATTTGCATTATCCGTAGGACACTTTATATGTATCAAAATCGATATCACAATCAAAAAGATGATAAGGGTGTTCCTCTTGCATGTATTCTCATACAATATAATATAAAACAGTTCACTTTGCTGTGCTCAGTCTACTCTTGTTTCCAAAACATGAAGGCTGAGATCTGATAGGGGTATGAAAGTGACATAAAACATTCACCCCACATTCTACTTGGTGTGCGTGTGTCAATTGATATTCTCATAACAGAAGTTCCAAACAATGATGTGGTAGTTTGAACAAGCGCAAATCCAGAAGGGAAAATGAAGATGATGGATATCCAGTGAAATTAAAGTACAAAAATAAAATGTCAATTTCTGTCAGCAAGACCCGGACTGGTAGCAAATTCTGAGCTTATTTCTCTTGCAATGCCACTGCCTCGCCCTGATAGATAGAACCACTACACGTCTATACCGTAGCTTCCATGCCTGGGCTCGCAGAGTTGCGTCTGCATGAGCAGAATAGCCACTGTAAGAAGGCCCGGCTTGGTCCGGGCAGTGCGCTGGGTACTGCTCCACCGTTTGGTGTGGGTTCACGTGGCGTAGGGAGTCGTGAGCTGGTGTGGGTTAGCATTACCACAACATCAGACATTGAAGGTCTGTGCTGGGGAAAATGCTGCACACAGAGAAGGCCAATCTGGATGCATCTGGCTAGTTTTGACAAGACCTCACCTCTAGGTTCAGCCACTTCCCGGTCAAGAAGATCCCTGATCTTATGTTGATTCCACGATTCCCAGGCCTGAAAACAGGAAAAAAAAACTAAGTTATACAGAATAGCACTTGTCTTTCGATAAGGCTATGTGTGAATGGTTAACTTGTGATCAGATATTGTGCAGCAAGCTGAACAAAAAATTACTTCATACTTAGTGGCACACGTTTCAGTGCGAAGAAATTAGAGGATGCACAAGGGAGAAGTATGTTTTGTCTTGAACAGACTTACATGATGAAGGAACGTTTGAATGCTTGTTCTCCTTTTTCCGCTGACTATCTCCAACAAGACAACTCCGAAACTATATACATCACACTTGTACGTCAGGGCCCCTTCCCATGAATACTCCGGAGCGACATATCCCCTTCATTTAACACAAAACATGTAGTTAAATTCAGATCTCTTGGACATGGAGAAACAGGGAAAAGAAACAATCATATATGGTCCATGTCCAGGTAGTCTAACTTGAATATGGAACAACAATGAGTTGGAAATTTCAATCATACGGCGTCAGTACTAATGTCAGATCTGTCTGCTCGTCAATAAACAGCTTTGCGGTGGCAAAGTCAGCTATCTTGGGATGCCACGTGTTACTGACAAGTATATTGCCAGGTTTTAGATCTCTGTGAATGAATCCCTTTCCGTGAAGAAATGTAACGCCTACGGTGATCCCATGAATTATTCCCAGTCTCTGCTCCCAATTTAGTGAGAAACGGAATCCGTTTTCTTCCCCTGCATTTCCAAATAGGTGTGTGAAACCAAAAACAGATAGGAATAGTTGTGGGTTACATTTGCATAATGATAGATTAACATGTTATGCATTGCAACGAGTACCAAAAATGTAGAGATTCAAACTCTGACGCTCCATCAACTCGTAGACTAGTATCCACTCATCTCCTTCCTGGCAATAGTAGAGGAGCTTAGCAAGATTGACATGTGTGAGCATTGACATCACTTCGACTTCCCTTGAGAAATCTCTCTTGCCTTTATCACTAAGACGATACTGTTTGAGCCTCTTTACAGCGACCATTGTACCACCGGGTAACAGCCCCTGGTAATTATACAGTAACATAATACGATGTTGATTCAGCAGATATATGCAGTATACAATCAACTAATATGTACAGGGTGCGCCTGGGTAGTCTGATTAATTTTTCTCTTTGTGTACTGTGTGGTCAATCTGTGACAAATGTCAGTTGATATGTACAGGAAATGACTAATACCTTGTAGACAAGACTATATCCGCCTTCACCAATGATATTCGCTTCAGAGAAATTTCCTGTGGCCTCTATTATAGTAGGAAGACCAACTACAGGGACGGACCGAACAGTCGAAGCAGCATTGGGGCAACTAACAACATCAGCACCATCCGTGTCGTCTTCTGGTAAGTACTTAGGCTTGTCAGAATGTTTCGAATGTTCTCCATGGTACTGCAAGAAAGGGGTATGAAAGCAATCAGTGTGGATGGTCTCATTTTTACCTGATATTCTTGGTCCCTTCGGTCTTCTCCTGACCACTATAGCGAACAACCAAAGAGCAAGGAGAACCACAACGAGGGAGGCTATGGATGCACCAACAACCCGCGCAGTTGGAAATGGTGGGTGCTGCGGCTCACCTGTTATAGTTGCACATGCATGGTTAGAGTAAGTGTAGCAGATGGCAAAACAGCGGCAGAGTAAAGCATAATCATGCATGGTATAGATTCATTTTAGTCTATTTTTAATGCGTACAATAGTACCCCGGGATTATGTCCAACCAAGTATGGTACCGGACATGCTACATAACAGACAAAAGCAACAGAGAGCACCACTTCTATTTCCTTTGTAAAACAAATTTAGATTCCTAAACTGATGTATCTTTAAATTCAAGAAGTAAAGGAAGATTACCATCTAGATGGCCAACAGACTATGACACAAAAATATATTAATGTTATCATGCATCATCAATTGCAGCCATAGGTAAAAATTATCAACAAGTCATGAGTTTTAGAAAGAAGTCAAAAACATAACTAGGTTGTACACTACTTTACCATCTGGTTTCAAGAAACATCCAGGTTTGAGTAAAGAAGTTACTATCAGTTTCATGGGTCTATGAAAATAAAAAAAAACTGGGCTCACACCTTAAAAAGAAAAACTGGACATACCTAATTCAGACCTTGCGGATCTTAGATAGAGGCTTTGTCCTCCATCTACATACCGAAGATCCATGAGTTTGTCTTTCCAGATGATGCAACCAGTTCCAACGCCTCCTCCCTGGATATCCAATGGTGCATAGGCTAGGCAGGAACAATTCACCAGGCACCTTGTTCTGCACTCCTCCAACGTGATGCTAGCATCCACCGATGCGTTGTGTGTGTCAGGAAGCTTCACTCCGTCCAGCACAACGAAACCATCTGTGGTGCCAGACATTTCATTGTCACAGTCCAGTACCACGTTTCGGCGACACCCGCTGGACGTGTCCCTCATCTTCCACTCCACAAGAGACATCGGACTGAACCCCTTCACACACTTGCAGAACGATGTCGCTGGTGCACTAGCATTGCAAAGACCGAATGCCCCGCACTTGCCATAGTTGTCGCAGATATCCCTTGGTCCTTGGAAGAAGTTCTTCCACGACCGGCTGCTCGGGTCCCACACCAGCCGCTGGACCACTCCATCATTGGTCAGAACAATAGATGACAAGGGAGCCCCAGCCTTACCAACATAACCATAGGTTATCTCGCTTGGACTGCTTGTCAAATGGTAGGCGAACATGTCAGAATACGTCCCCATCTCCGGTACACCGCTGAACCATAGACCATTCCACGGCCCTGTGCGATATATCACTTTGTCACCATCTAAAAGGACGTCCTGTGGGACGCCTTCCGTATCGGTAACGTAACGGAAGTTCCCAGGGGACGGATCGCTAGCCAAACGCCACGAAGTGAGGTACCACTCTGTTCCGGTCCACAGGTTCTTGCCAATCTTCATGCCGGGAAGCAGGTTGTTCGACGGGTGGTCAAACGACTGCCACGTGACAGCACCGTTAGCACTCCCGTCACTCAGGACTAGGTTGCCGGACTCGAGCAGCTGCACCGTCGTTGAGGTAGTGCCTGTCGTGTTTGAAGACCACACGACCTCGCCAGAGCTATCAAGCAAGAGAAGGCTTCCCGAGTCACTAATCACCAGCGCCCCACGAGCGTCAGCGAGAGGATGGTCTCTGTTGGCTACCCAACAGATGGCGTCCTCATCCACAGAGAACCAAATTCCAAGGAATCTCTTACCTAGCACCCTGGGAGAGAAGAACCCCAAGGTGAATGACCCACCAGCTGAGACCAGGGTCTCCCTGTCGGTGATGTTGCGGCCCTTGTCGAGGATGTCAGACCCAGGGTTCGCAGCGGAGGCTGTGGAAACAAGGAGGTATGGAACAACGATAAGCAGGAGGATGTGGAGGTGTGGCTGGTTCTTCGACTTCATGATGGCTGGTGTTTCTTGCCCTTGGGGTCAGGGGCTCAGGACTACTCGAACAGGGTAACTAGGCTAATCACCGGTGTATATATACCCAGCCCTATAGATATTTCTTGTGTTTGGACGGCGCTGGCCTAATTTGGTGCTTGGATCATCCAAAGGGGCAGTGGCAGAATTATGCACTTGAAGAAGATAAATATACTATTCACTGGGTACATGAATGCCTCTTCCATTGGGTGGGAAGTGAGGATGGCGCCTTATCACTGCGAATTTTAATTCTTGACATCAACCATCTCTAAATTGAATGGTTTTCTGCACAAGTTAAACATATAGTGTCTTGCAGGGCGGGAAGAAACTTCCAGGAACTCGTTCACCAATCCATTGATTCACCATATAAAAGTTGATTAGGAAATAAGACTTGTGCGGTCAACTCCCCTTTTGGAAAAAGGAAAGTCAACTCCAGCGAGAAAATTGGTTGGGCAAGAAACTTGTGAGCACCAGCGCTGACAGATTCTTCAGTACATGTGGACCAAATATGTTGACGAGATAAGATATCAAGGTGAACGACCCGATGTGAGGTACTGCTTGCTTGATGCAGGGAGGCAATGTTCAAATGCATTAATGCACCAGGGTAGAAGCAAAGTCAGAGGTTTTGAGCTGTTTGCTGCATTTCATACCTCTTCCCGAGCACAGCACTTTAAATTCAAGTTGCCACTCACAATATTGAATTCTTAACGAGTCTGGTAAGAACTTGCAGATCTAGCTTGTTCACCAATTCGTTGGTTTAGCATATAAAATTTCATCAAGAAATAACAGTCAACTACACGGATAACACAAGCCTTTGAGCAGAGCTGGCATTGACAGATTCTCCAGTACACTCAAACAGATAGTGTTCTTTGAACAGTTCAAACCAATAACGCTAGGTTCCATATGAGTTGCTGCGATGTGTTTGTTTAATACTAGCTCAAGCATCATGGAACATCACATGGTGGACCTTACTGGGAACCCTAGTTTCGATGCAATTAATGTCTGATTTTGTAGTTTTTCTACACGACACTGGAGATAAAAATATGTCATACCGTGTTTGCCAGTGATGGATTCACTGAACGTCTGAACCTGAAGATGCATCCGGAGGTTGGGCTTGACAGCGTCGACGTCCGTCAGGTGCTGGGACTACCTGCCACCACCGGCGAGGGCCGGTTGGTTGCCGTGGGGAATTGGAGGCAGCAGAGGAGGCCGGCGTGCGGCGGCCGCCGCCCCCAAATCCCGTCGAGGACGCCGCTGCGTCACCGGAGGGCCAGCTCCCCGTACGTGTCGATGAAGAATGAAGATGGCGATGGTGGGGCCGGCCGTGCGCCGGTGGCGGATGGCCCGTCGCCGCCACCGTTGGCCGCCGAGGCAAATCCTCAGTCCTATCTCCGCCCGTCGCGGAACGAAGTCGCCCCAAAAACTAGGGGAGTATGTTCGGCGGGGGGGGGGGGGGGGGGGGCGGGTAGCCGTCGTTCCTGACCGCCGCCGGCGAATGGGGGGCAGTGATGTTGTGCGGCCGGCTCACGTGCGACTGCCGCCGGCGAATGGGGGGCACTGATGTTGTGCGGCCGGCGCACGTGCGACTGGAGGGCTGGGGAAGAAGCGGGCTGAGCTGCCGAATGGGCTTCGGTGGACCGAATCCAGCCCATATCCCAGTAAAAAAGCGCAATGACTGTGTAGGCTCATTGCTGATGTCCAATTGGGAAGCTCATGGAATATGAGTTTAGTTTTTATATTTCTCTATAAATCAATTTACTACCAATGTTTTTTTTTGCGAATGAAAAGACTTTCATTGATTAAGAGGGGTCATTACATTCTGCATTACAAAGAGAAACAATCTCGCCAGGAGTACTATGAAGCCACACTGCTGTACGTTCCTGAACCTGACCCATTTGGGCTAAAGCATGAGCTACTGAGTTCCTGCTCCTAACCACATGAGATATTGTGTGTTCTCCTCCCTCCTCAAGCATTCTCTTAATCTCCCCAACATAGGTTGCATATGGTGACCTGTTGGTGTCTTCCTGAAGGATCATCTGGGCAGCGACCAAGCAGTCCATTTCTACTATTATAGGAGCAGAATTCCAGGCTCTAGCGATGCTTAATCCTTCCATGCATGCAGCAAGTTCTGCTTCAAGCGCTGAAGAGCAAGACCGAAGGTGACGGCATGAGGAGTAAATGACATGTCCAGTGTCGCTACGGAGAACCATCCCAGCCCCGCCGGTGTCCAGCTCGTCCACAAATGCCCCGTCCACATTCAGTTTAGTCCATCCTGATGGTGGTGAGCTCCAGCAGGCATATTTCACATGTGGCTCGCTGCTAGCAAAATGAACCGGTTGCTTACCCTGGTAGGAGACGACCATCTTCCCTTTGTCCATGTCCGTAGTTGGGTACTGCTTGATGCACAGAAGGGTGTCGATGTAGCTGCTGAGAAAACGTGTGGAAGCTTCAATAGGTGGAGCTGGCTTGTCGTGGGTGATTTCATTATGCATGTGCCAAGACCGCCATAGCGTCATCAACACTTGTAGTCGCTCTTCTGGCTTGCATTGGAGTAGGAGTTGGAGTAGCCACTCTGAACCTGTATCTTGGATATCCTCCAGCTTGGGCATGCTCCAGATTTTTCCCATGGCTCGCCATAGGCGCTGGGCAAGCGGGCATCTACACAACGCATGGAAAGCGTCCTCTCGTTCCAATCCACAAATAACACAAGTGTCAGACACCACAATGTTTCGACGTTTCAAATTCACAACAGTGGCAAGAGAGTTAGTAGCAACGCGCCAAGCGAAGACTCGTACCTTCGGGGGGGGGGGGCAGGGCACCCCCACAATGCTTCCCAGACAGCACGTGTGCCATCCGATGCCCTGCTCGTGGCGCACAGAGATGTGTAGTACTTTTCGTCATGTGCAAGACGATAGGCTGAACGGACACTGAAGATGCCCGTGGGTTCAGGTGCCCACGCGACTACGTCGTCGATCAGCCGGCGAGGCGAGGCCTTGATATGAATGATGGCTTGGACGTCCATGGGCATGAAGTGTTGTCGCAGGAGTGCCATATCCCACCGTCCTTGGTCATCCAGGAGCTCCGCCACCCGCCGGAGGCGACAGTTACCGCGCACTGTGATAGGGCGATATGAGTGAGGTCGAGGAATCCATGGATCCCTCCAGATTCGAATTTGTTCGCCATTACCGACCCGCCAAATGATGCCTTTCTTGAGTAGTTCTAGGCCATATGTAATGGCTTGCCAGGTGGACGAGGCATTCCCTGCAAAAACGGTATCCTCAAGAGATCCATTAGGCTAGTATTTCGCTTTGAGAACACATGCACATAGCGATTCTGGTCGCGTTAGGAGCCTCCAAGCCTGCCTCGCCAGGAGCGCTTGGTTAAACATACGGAAGTCGCGAAAACCCAGTCCTCCTCTACTCTTGGGTTCACAAATTTTCTCCCATGATCTCCAGCGTGTTTTCCTCTTGCCATTTTTGGCTCCCCACCAAAAGTTCCTAACTAACCGAGATAGATCCTCACAGACTGACGCTGGCAATTTGAATACCCCCATTATATATGTAGGTATCGCCTGGGCCACTGACTTGATCATCGTTTCTTTACCGGCTTGTGAAAGGGTGTCTCCCCACTCCATTATACGTCGTGTCAGGCTCTCTTGTAATTTCTGGAATTTACCCCGATGCATCCTGCCATCTGGTGTTGGGAGCCCAAGATACTTCCCCTCAAAGTCTTGTTGTTGTACTTCCAGAATCTGGCACACTTGAAGTTGGTTATCCTCTGGGCAAGCATCCCCAAACTGTATAGAACATTTTTGGGGGTTGATAAGTTGTCCCGTAGCTTGTGCATAACTATGGATAACATTTTTAATGAAGGTAGCTTGCTCCAGATTTGCCTTGAAAAAAAGCAGTGTGTCATCCGCAAAAAGCAAATGAGATACACCCGGGGCTCTTCTGCCTACTTTAACTGGTTCAATACTATTCGCCATCACACCCTATCTAAGGAGGGCAGAGAGACCATCAGCCACAAAAAGGAATAAAAAAGGGGATAAGGGATCACCTTGTCGTAGCCCACGCGACGGTGGAAACGAATCCAAGATAGCTCCATTAAATTTCACAGAGTATCTCACGGAGGTAACACACGACATTATCCACTGTACCCACCGGTGAGAGAAGCCTAACTTTTCCATCGCTTGCTTCAAGAACCCCCAATCCACTCGATCATATGCCTTGGACAGGTCAAGTTTATATGCACAGAAACTATTATCCGGATTTTTCTCCTAGCGAATAAAATGCAAACACTCGAAAGCCAACAACGCGTTATCAGTGATCAAACGGCCAGGAACAAAGGCACTCTACGACGGGGAGATGATATCATCGAGAATAAGTCGCAGCCGATTGACAAGGCACTTTGCCACAATTTTATAAACCACATTACATAAATTTATGGGGCGAAAATCTGTGAGGCGCATAGGGGTATGTACCTTTGGGATTAGCACTATGACCGTCTCATTGACACCATGAGGCATAACACCAGTATTGAAGAATTCCTTCACCGCCTGTATGATGTCTTTTTTCATGACTGCCCAATTCCGTTGGAAAAATTTCGCAGGAAAACCATCCTTGCCGGGAGCCTTGAGAGGACCGATTTGAAACAAGCTATCCGATATTTCCTTTTCAGAGAACTCTGCACAAAGACTATTATTCATATCTTGAGTCACCTTGGATTCAAACAAGTTTAACAAAGGTTCCCGCACGAGATTCTTCTCCTCTTCAAAAAGTGCCTGGAAGTACGAGTTAACCATACCTCGCATAGCTTCCTGGTCACTATGGCTAACCCCATGTTCATCCACGAAAGCTTTAACCCTATTTTTACGCGCATGCCAAACTGCCCTCTTGTGAAAGAATTTGGTGTTTTGGTCACCATCACGTAGCCAATCCACTCTAGAACGTTGCAGCCATAGTAGTTCATATCTGTACAGAAGTTCATTCATATGATCTGTTACTCTTCTAATCTCTCTTCTATCAACATTCATACTCAATAGTTCTTCTAGCTGGGAGCGAGATTTTTCCAGTTCACTAGTGACATTACAGAATTTTTCCTTGCTCCAGACTTGTAGCTTGTTCATAAGCTGCTGCAGGCCCTGCCGAACATCACCTAGGTGCACCATGTTCCCAGCTTCTGCCCAGGCCGACCCAATTCTTTCCTGCAGACTAGGCTCACGCTCCCAAGCGATTTCATACTGCTTATGTCTCTGTCTTCTACATGTTGTATGCTCTTTTTCACAGCATAACAAGATAGGAAGGTGGTCTGAACAAGAACTAACCAGATGAGAAACCGCCGCTTCAGCGAACAAATCACGCCAATCATTGTTTGCGACAACCCTATCCAATCTGACTTTAACATTCCTTCTACCTTCGCGTTTGTTGTCATAAGTGAAAGGGATCCCTGAGAATCCCAAATCCATAAGGCCACATACCTCTAGAGTATCCCGAAACGCGAGCATCTGTTGTTCACCACGAGGAGTCACTGATAGATGTTCAAAGGACCACATGGCTTCGTTAAAATCACCCAACACACACCAAGGTAAATCTGATCTCAACTTCAGGTTTTGCAACAAGGACCACATGTGATGTCTGTTCTCAACACGAGGTTCTCCATAGACACACGTGAGTCTCCATTGAGGCTTTGAAGGGGAAACACGAATATACGCATCAATAAATCTTTCATTAACTTTTTTAACATCCACACATAATTGCTCACACCAAAAGAGAGCTAGACCTCCACTAAGACCAACACTATCACAACCAGCAAATCCACTCAAACCTAGTCGACCACGAAGACGACGAACTTTATTAGCTTTTTGTCTAGTTTCACATAAAAAGATCAAACGAGCCTTGGCGTTCCTCACAAGGCCCACCATGTCACAAATTGTCGGTTTGTTGGCCGTGCCCCGACAGTTCCACGCTAGGCAATTCATTGCTCCTGACGGGGCACCACAGGCCCCGTCAGTTTACCGGCGGCCCCATGGCCGGTTGCCTCCCTGTCCACCTCACTCGCCATGTTGTTTCCCACCTCTAACAAGTATGCCTTGTCCATAGGAGCCTTCTGTACATTCACTTGCTGTTCATCCACCTTGCCTTTCTTCTGAACACCTCCTGTAGGCGCTTCCACAAATGGCACCAAAGCGTTGTTTGCATCTGCCACCAAGCCGAAGCCAAGCATACCATCGACCTGTCTCTTGCCAAGAACTGAGTCATTATACTCCATAGAGTCTGATGCACTGCCGAAAGGTCCCTCAAAGGTATTGAGCCCACAGATAGCTGGGATCATTTCTTCCGACCCGAGTGGTTGATCAAGAATGACCATGCCACTCTGTTTCCTCATAGCCGGCACCTTCTTTGGCATACCACTTTTCTTTCTGCTTATTTTTCTCATATTACCGTCTCCTGTAGCCGGTACTTGTGCTTTGAACTGGGCCGCCATCTGCTGTAGTTTACTACATTCAGGTGTTTCCTTTTCCAAGCGTAGTTTCAGGCGTTCCACTTCTTTTGCCAAAATCTGATCAGCTACAACCGAGCCAGGAGCTTCATCATGTTTGAAGTTATCATGAGCATCAACCCTCTGCGGTACTACTTCTTCCTGCCTTGGCCCAGAAACATGGGAGGCCAATGTTATCACAACTATTAAATGAACTTTTTTTACTTTGTTGGAAGCGTACCATGATTTCATACTTGAATTTTACAAACAAAAAATGAAACCGGATGCACAGATAAAAACATCGTATGTGAGCCATTTCAGTCAAGACGTCACCTACAAGCCCAATTATAACAACGACTGGCCCAGAAACATGGGAGGCCATGCAAACAGGACTAGTAAGGCGTTTGTTTTGTATAGGCCGAAGGCAGGCAAACACGACCAAACTGCTAGAGTTACCTTTAGTCCCACCTCGCTGAGAGAGTGCCATAGTGAGCAGCTTATAAGTGAAGCTCCCATGCTTCACCTAGATGATGCGGTCACGCTTGGTGCAGTGCCGCACACCCTCCTCATATTTTCTTCGTACACTTAAACTGAAGCGAAGTCCAATATTTTTTTCGTACACTCAAACTGAAGCGAAGTCCATGTGGCGACGTCCGCCCCCCGGCGTCGTCGAGACCCAGGAGGATATGACTGCCGCCTGGACAATTCCGGACAGCTTTCGCGGCACGCAGCCGCTGGTTGATGAGTGTGAGTCGCCGCAGCTCGTTTGGAATCGGGTGAGCATGGGCACCCCCAGCGTTCGGGCTGCACTGGACATGTTCACGGAATGTCTAAACAAGACCGGATACGTTTGCTCCTGTCCGATCACACGATTAATTTTTCATATAGATTACTAATTTGCACATGATGATTGCTTGTAAATCATGAACGTATAGGAGACATCTTACCTTTTCCTGAAGGATCAACCGGCAAAGGTTGGGTGGTGGCGAAAAAGGTGAGGAATCGAAGGGGAGAGGCATTGCACCGCTAGAAACATGTGGCTGCACTCATTCATGGAAGATACAAGAGGGGAGGGGGGGGAGGAGTGGGTAGACCCCAACACCCATCTAACTATTTCTAAGGTGATATAATGCCAAAAATAATTACGAGCCCATAAGGATGGGCATCACCACGTCCAGTCCCCGTCCTGTAACCAATTGTAGCAAACCAATCGTAAGGAAAAAATGAACATGGAATAGACGGTCATACATACATACATATATTTACCTTCTAGATAAAAACATCTATGTCACATTGGTCAGCATAATTATCATAAACACTAAATGAAATAAATAGTTATAAAGGAAAATATACCACATCCGAATCATAGATTGAACGAGGGCACATGGGGAGGATACCAAAACCATGGCACTATATAATAACAAACAATAATAGAAATAAAAAATTATACAAGTATCTATCTAAATTATACAAGTAAGAATTTTTTTCTTTTAAAAAGAAGATAAGAACAAGAGGCTCACCACGGTGGTGCCGGCGACGAGATCGGCGCGGGCGATCGACGACGGTGAGGACGGGGACGGCACCCTACACATGTGCAGACTCTAAGAAGTGAATTTCGGCTCTAATTGTGCGTCTAAATCAAAAGAACTCCCACATACAGTCCTACACTAAAACCCACAAACCACACTCTACTTCTAGAGCATTTGAAATGAGCTAAACTAGCAGTGAGAGATGAAATGCTGAAGTTGTTAACCTTTTAGAACACTTGTGTAGTTGGTGCACCGCCAAAGCTAAACAAATCTTGGGGAAAATGTAGCACACCTCATGTGCATGGAAGGTGAGAACAGAGAGCAGCACACCTCCCACACGTTGGCCGGCCAAAAAACAAAGGAGTGAGCGGACAGGGGCGAGCATACATATAGGCATCTTTTAAGTCCCAGTTGGTGGCTAGCACCGGGACTAATGGTGTCCCTTTAGTCCCGGTTGGTGGCTAGCACCGGGACTAAAGGGGCTGGACCAGGAGCGAGGCCCTTTAGTCCTGGTTCGTGTCTGGAACCGGGTCTAAAAGAGTCAGACGAACCGGGACTGGTTCCTGCCAAGGCCCTGCCGGCGCCCTGGCCGCTCGAACCGGGACTGATGCACCCATTGATCCCAGTTCATAACAAAACCACTAGTAGAAAACATGGCTTTGGTCCAGGCCGGGCCAGCCCATTAGTCCCGGTTCACTCACGAACCGGGACCCATGGCGGCATTGGTCCTGGTTCGTGAGGCCAGGGCGCCGGCCGGGCCTCGTGGGCCATTGGTCCCGGTTCGTCAGACCCCTTTGGTCCTAGTTCCAGACACCAACCGGGACCAATGGGCCTTGCTCCTGGCCCACAACCATTGGTCCCAGTTTGTGGCTGGAACCGGGACCAAATGGGGTCCTTTAGTCCTGGTTCCAGCCACGAACCGGGACCAATGAGATGCCTATATATACCTGTTGGAAATATGCCCTAGAGGCAATAAATAAAGTGTTTATTATTATATTTCCTTGTTCATGATAATTGTTTATTATCCATGCTATAATTGTATTGATTGGAAACACATTACATGTGTGGGTAAATAGACAACATTTGGTCCCTAGTATGCCTCTAGTGAACTAGCTCGTTAATCAAAGATGGTCAAGGTTTCCTAGCCATTGACACGTGATGTCATTTGATAACGGGATCACGTCATTAGAAGAACGATGTGATGGACAAGACCCAAACTACAAACGTAGCATATGATCGTGTCAGTTTATTGCTACTGTTTTCTGCATGTCAAGTATATGTTCCTATGACCATGAGATTATGCAACTCACGGACAACGGAGGAGTGCCTTGTGTGTATCAAACGTCGCAACGTAACTGGATGACTATGAAGGTGCATTACAGGTATCTCCGAGGGTGTCTGTTGGGTTGGCATGGATCAAGACTGGGATTTGTTACTCCGTGTGACGGAGAGGTATGTCAGGGCCCACTCAGTAATACAACATCACAATAAGCCTTGCAAGCAATGTGGCTAAGTGTTAGCCACTGGATCTTGTATTATGGAACGAGTAAAGAGACTTGCCGGTAACGAGGTTGAACTAGGTATGGAGATACCGACGATCGAATCTCGGGCAAGTAACATGCCGAAGAACAAAGGGAACATAATATGGGATTAACTGAATCCTTGACATAGATGTTCGACCGATAAAGATCTTCGTAGAATATGTAGGAACCAATATGGGCATCTAGGTCCTGCTATTGGTTATTGACCGTAGAGGTGTCTCGGTCATGTCTACATAGTTCTCGAACCCGTAGGGTCTGCACACTTAAGGTTTGGTGACGTTTCGGTAGTATAGAGTTATGCATGATGGTGACCGAAGGTTGTTCGGAGTCCTGAATGAGATCCTGTACGTCACGAGGAGCTCCGGAATGGTCCGGAGGTAAAGATTGATGTATAGGAAGTCATGTTTTGGTCGCCGGAAAAGTTTCGGGCTCATCGGTAATGTACGGGGAGTGCCGGTAGTTTACCGGGGGACCATCGGGAGGGGTATTTCGACCCAAGAGGCTACATGGGCTGTGGGAAGGTGAATACCAGACCTTAGTGGGCTGGTGGAAGTCCCACACAAGGCCCATGCGGCTGGGAAGAAAAGCCCAAAAGGAAAAAGGTGGAAAAAGACAAAAAGGAACAAATAAGGAAGGAGTCCTAATCCTACTAGGAGTGGAGGAGGAGGACTCCTCCCTCCTTGGTTCGGCCGAAGCCTAGGGTTGTCCCCTTGAGGGCCAAGCCTCCTCCTCCCCTCCTCCTATATATACTAGTGGTTTTGAGGGTTTTTGCACAGAATTTTCTGCCACATGCCGCCCTCTCCTCTAGTGCATTGTTTCTCCTCTAGATCGGTTTTCTGCAGTGCTTAGGCGAAGCCCTGCCAGAACAGCTCCACCACCATCGCCAGAGCGCCGTCACGCTGCCAGAGAACTCTTCCACCTCTCCGCCCCCTCTTGCTGGATCAAGAAGGCAGAGATCGTCATCAAGCCATACGTGTGCTGAACGCGGAGGTGCCGTCCGTTCGGTGCTAGATCGGGACGGATCGTGATTGGATCGCGGGACGCTCGCGATTTGGATCGCGAAGACGTTCGACTACATCAACCGCGTTTCTTAACGCTTCCCGCTTAGCGATCTACAAGGGTATGTAGATCCACTCTCCCTCAGGTAGATGCTCATCACCATGGATAGGTCTTGCGTGAACGTAGGAAATTTTTTGTTTCCCATGTAACGTTCCCCAATAGTGGCATCATGAGCTAGGTCTATGTGTAGATGAGATCTCGAGTAGAACACAAAGAGTTTGTGGGCGTTGATGCTTATATTGCTTCCTCCCTTGGTTGTGTTTTGGTTCAGCGGTATTGTGGGATGAAGCGGCCCGGACCAACATTACTCATATGCTTACGAGAGACCGGTTCCACCGACTGACGTGTAACTTCGTTGCACAAAGATGGCTGGCGGGTGTCTGTTTCTCCTACTTTAGTTGGATCAGATTCGACTAAGGCGGTCCTTGAGATGGTTGAAAAGCAACTTATGTATCACCGTTGTGGTTTATGCGTAGGTGAGAATTGTTCTTGCTAGATACCCGTAGCAGCCACGTAAAACATGCAACAACAATTAGAGGATGTCTAACTTGTTTTTGCAGGGTATGTTGTGATGTGATATGGCCAATTACATGATGTGATATATGTGATGTATGAGATGATCATGTGTTGTATAGAATATCACGACTTGCATGTCGATGAGTACGGCAACCGGCAGGATCCATAGGGTTGTCTTTAATTATTGTATGACCTGCATGTCAATCATTAAGCACTATGTAATGCTTTACTTTATCGCTAAACGGTAGCAATATTAGTAGAAGCATGGTGGACGCGACAACCCCGATGGCGACACGTTGATGGAGATGAAGATGATGGAGATCATGGTGTCATGCCAGTGACGATGGAGATCGTACCGGTGCTTTCAAGATGGAGATCAAAAGCACAAGTTCATGGCCATATCATGCCACTTATGATTTGCATGTGATGTAAATCCTTTTATGCACCTTGTTTTGCTTAGGACGATGGTAGCATTATAAGGTGATCCCTCACTTGAATTTCAAGATGAATTGTGTTCTCCCCGAGTGTGCACTGTTGCGAAAGTTTGTCGTGTCGAGACACCACGTGATGATCGGGTGTGATAGACTCTACGTTCACATACAACGGGTACAAGCCAGTGTTGCACATGCAGAACACTCGGGTTAAACTTGACGAGCCTAGCATGTACAGACATGGCCTCGGAACACAAGAGACCGAAAGGTCGAACATGAGTCATATAGTAGATATGATCAACATAATGATGTTCACCATTGAAACCACCTCAACTCACGTGATGATCGGACTTGAGTTGGTGAATTTGGATCATGTGACACTTAGATGACCTGAGGGATGTCAATTTGAGTGGGAGCTTTAGTAATTTGATTAATTAAACTCATTATCTTGAACAATAGTCTAAAACCTTTGCATATTTATGTTGTAGATCAATGGCTCGCGTAGTAGCACCCCTGAATTTTAATGCGTTCCTAGAGAAAGCTAAGTTGAAAGATGATGGAAGTAACTTTGTTGTCTAGGCCCGTAATCTGAGGATTATCCTCACGGCTTCCTAGAAATCATATGTCCTTGATGCACTGCTTGGTGATCAACCCGAAGACATGTCATTCGGAGACGTTAAGAACGCTTGGGAGGCACGTTCTGGAGATTACTCAATAGTTCAGTGTGCAATATTGTATGGCTTAGAACCGGGACTTCAAAGACGTTTTGAACATTATGGAGCATATGAGATGTTCCAGGAGTTGAAGTTCATTTTTCAGAAGAATGCCCGGATCGAGAGGTATGGGACCTCCGATAAGTTCTATGCTTGCAAAATGGAGGAGAATGGGTCTATCAGTGAACATATACTCAGAATGTCTGGGTACTCGATTCGTCTGGCAGAGTTGGGAATTGCCCTTCCGCCAGAGGTGATCACTGACAGAGTTCTTCAATCACTGCCACCTAGTTACAAGAGCTTTGTGATGAACTATAACATGCACGGGATGAACAAGTCAGTTGCCGAGCTGTTTGCGATGCTAAAAGTCGCTGAGTCTGAAATCCAGAAAGAACATCAAGTGTTGATGGTCAATAAAACCACTAGTTTCAAGAAGAATGGCAAGGGCAAGGGCAAGAAGGATAAAACCAAGAAGGATGGCAAAGCAGTTGCTACTCCTGTAAAGAAGCCCAAGCATGGACCCAAGCCAGAAACTGAGTGCTTTCATTACAAGGGAACTGGTCACTGGAAGCGGAACTGCCCCAAGTACCTGGCTGACAAGAAGGCGGCCAACGACAAACAAGGTATATATGATATACATGTTATTGATGTGTACCTTACTAGCTCTCGTTGTAGTGCCTGGGTATTTGATATCGGTTCGGTTGCTCACATTTGCAACTCAAAACAGGAACTATGGAATAAATGAAGGCTGGCAAAGGACGAAGAGACGATGCACGTGGGAAATGGTTCCAAGGTTGATGTGATTGCCGTCGGCATGCTCTCTCTTTGATTACCATCGGGATTAGTGATGAACCTGAATAATTGTTATTTAGTGCCTGCGTTAAGCATGAACATTATATGTGGATCTTGTTTATTGGGAGACGGTTACTCATTTAAATCAGAGAATAATGGTTGTTCTATTTATATGAGTAATATCTTTTATGGTCATGCACCCAATGTGAGGGGTTTATTCATGTTGAATCTTGATAGTGATGATACGCATGTTCATAACATTGATGCCAAAAGATGTAGAGTTCATAATGATAGTACCACTTTCTTGTGGCACTGCCGTTTAGGTCATATTGGTGTAAAACGCATGAGGAAGCTCCATACTGATGGGCTTTTGGAGTCACTTGATTTTGAATCACTTGACACATGTGAACCATGCCTCATGGGCAAGATGACTAAAACGTCGTTCTCCGGAACAATGGAACAGGCAAGTGACTTATTGGAAATCATACATACTGATGTGTGCGGTCCAATGAATGTTACAACGCGTGGTGGATATCGTTATTTTCTCACCTTCACTGATGACTTAAGTAGATATGGGTATATTTACTTAATGAAACACAAGTCTGAAACGTTTGAAAAGTTCAAGCAATTTCAGAGTGAAGTTGAGAATCATCGTAACAAGAAGATTAAATTCCTGCAATCTGATCAAGGAGGTGAATATCTGAGTTATGAGTTTGGCAGTCACTTAAGACAGTGTGGAATTGTTTCACAGTTGACACCGCCCAGAACACCACAGCGTAATGGTGTGTCCGAACGTCATAATCGAACCTTATTAGGTATGGTGCGATCTATGATGTCTCTTGCTGATTTGCCACTATCGTTTTGGGGTTATGCATTAGAGACAACTGCATTCACTTTAAATAGGGCACCATCAAAATACGTTGAGACGACGCCATATGAACTATGGTTTGGTAGGAGGCCAAAGTTGTCGTTTCTTAAAGTTTGGGGATGTGATGCTTATGTCAAAAAGCTTCAACATGAAAAGCTGGAACCCAAGGCGGAGAAATGCGTCTTCATAGGATACCCGAAAGAGACAGTCGGGTATACCTTCTATCTCAGATCCGAAGGCAAAGTGTTTGTTGCTAAGAACGGAATATTTCTTGAGAAAGAGTTTCTCTCGAAAGAATTGAGTGGGAGGAAAATAGAGCTTGATGAGGTTATTGAACCTTTACTTCAACCACAAAGTAGCGCAGCGCAGGAAGATGTTTCTATGGAACCTACGATGGTAGAAGAAGAAGTTAATGATGATGATCATGAAGCTTCGGATCAAGCTACTATTGAACCTCGTAGGTCGACAAGGGCGCGTACTACTCCTGAGTGGTACGGCAACCCTGTCTTGGAGGTCATGTGGTTGGAAAACAATGAACCTACGAGCTATGGAGGAGCAGTGATGGGCCCGAATTCCGAGAAATGGTTAGAGGCCATTAAATCCGAGATGGGATCCATGTATGAAAACAAAGTGTGGACTTTGAAAGTATTACCTGAAGGGCGAAAGGCCATTTAGAACAAATGGATCTTTAAGAAGAAGACGGACGCGGACGGTAATGTCACCGTCTATAAAGCTCGACTTGTGGCAAAGGGTTTTTCACAAGTTCAAGGAGTTGACTACGATGAGACCTTCTCACCCGTAGCGATGCTTAAGTCCGTCAGAATCATGTTAGCAATAGCTGCTTATTTCGACTATGAAATTTGGCAGATGGATGTCAAAACAGCGTTCCTCAATGGTTTTCTTGAGGAAGAGTTGTATATGATGCAACTAGAAGGTTTTGTCGATCCAGAGAATGCTGACAAAGTTTGCAAACTCCATCGATCCATTTATGGGCTAGTGCAAGCATCTCGGAGTTGGAATAAGCGCTTTGATGAGGTGATCAAAGCGTTTGAGTTTATACAAGTTTATGGAGAAGCTTGTATTTACAAGAAAGTGAGTGGGAGCTCTATAGCGTTTCTAATATTATATGTGGATGACATATTGCTAATTGGAAACAATATAGAAATGCTGGAAAGCGTGAAGGAATATTTGAACAAGATTTTTTCAATGAAGGACCTAGGAGAAGCTGCTTTCATATTAGGCATTAAGATCTATAGAGATAGATCGAGACGCTTAATAGCACTTTCACAGAGCACATACCTTGATAAAGTTTTGAAGAAGTTCAAAATGGATCAGGCCAAGAAGGGGTTCTTGCCTGTGTTACAAGGTGTGAAGTTGAGTAAGACTCATTGCCCAGTGACTGCAGAAGATAGAGAAAAGATGAGTGTCATCCCCTATGCTTCAGCCATAGGCTCTATCATGTATGCAATGCTGTGCATAAGACCCGATGTCAGCCTTGCCATAAGTATGACCGAAAGGTTTCAAAGTGATCCTGGAATGGAGCACTGGGCGGCGGTCAAGAATATCCTAAGTACCTGAACAGGACTAAGGAAATGTTTCTCGTTTATGGAGGTTATGAAGAGCTCGTCGTAAAGGGTTACGTCGATGCAAGCTTTGACACTGATCCGGATGACTCTAAGTCACAAACCGGATACGTATGTATTCTCAACGGGGGAGCGGTAAGCTGGTGTAGTTCCAAGCAAAGCGTGGTAGCCGATTCTACATGCGAAGCGGAGTACATCGCAGCCTCGGAGGCGGCGAAGGAAGGTGTCTGGATGAAGCAGTTCATGACAGATCTTGGTAGTGCCCAGTGCACTGAATCCAATGAACCTGTTCTGTGACAACACTGGTGCCATTGCTCTGGCCAAGGAGCCAAGGTTTCACAAGTGGACCAGACACATAAAGCGACGCTTCAACTCCATCCGCGATTACATCGAGGAGAAGGACATAAATATTTGCAAAGTGCACACGGATCTGAATGTTGCAGATGTTGGAAATATGCCCTAGAGGCAATAATAAAATGGTTATTATTGTATTTCCTTGTTCATGATAATTGTCTATTGTTCATGCTATAATTGTGTTAACCGGAAACCATAATACATGTGTGAATACATAGACCACAACATGTCCCTAGTGAGCCTCTAGTTGACTAGCTCGTTGATCAATAGATGGTCACGGTTTCATGGCCATGGACATTGGATGTCGTTGATAACGGGATCACATCATTAGGAGAATGATGTGATGGACAAGACCCAATCCTAAGCATAGCACAAAGATCGTGTAGTTCGTTTGCTAAAGCTTTTCAATGTCAAGTGTCATTTCCTTAGACCATGAGATTGTGTAACTCCCGGATACCGTAGGAATACTTTGGGTGTGCCAAACGTCACAACGTAACTGGGTGGCTATAAAGGTACGCTACGGGTATCTCCGAAAGTATCTGTTGGGTTGGCACGAATCGAGACTGGGATTTGTCACTCCGTGTGACGGAGAGGTATCTCTAGGCCCACTCGGTAAGACATCATCATAATGAGCTCAATGTGACTAAGGAGTTAGCCACGGGATGATGTATTACGGAACGAGTAAAGAGACTTGCCAGTAACGAGATTGAACAAGGTATGGGGATACCGACGATCGAATCTCGGGCAAGTATCATACCGATAGACAAAGGGAATTGTATACGGGATTGATTGAATCCTTGACATCGTGGTTCATCCGATGAGATCATCATGGAGTACGTGGGAGCCAACATGGGTATCCAGATCCCGCTGTTGGTTATTGATCGGAGAGGTGTCTCGGTCATGTCTACGTGTCTCCCGAACCCGTAGGGTCTACACACTTAAGGTTCGATGACGCTAGGGTTATAGGGAAAAGGTATACGTGATTACCGAAGGTTGTTCGGAGTCCCGGATGAGATCCCGGACGTCACGAGGAGCTCCGGAATGGTCCGGAGGTAAAGATTGATATATAGGAAGTCCAGTTTCGGTCACCGGAAAGTTTTCGGGCTCATCGGTATTGTACCGGGAGTGCCGGGAGGGTGCCGGAGGACCCCCGGGAGGGGTGTGACGACCAGAGGACTTCATGGGCTGTTAGATAAAGTGTGTCAGCCCTTATTGGGCTGGGAAATACTTTTGCTAAAGGCCCATGTGGCTGGAGATAAGGAGATAAGGCAAAAAGGATTTAAAAGGAGGAGATCCACCTCCCTTGTGGGAGGTGGACTCTCCCTTTAATTCGGCCGGCCATCTCCTCTTTGGAGTAGAGGCCAAGCCAGCCCTCCACGTCCCTCCTCCTATATATACTTGAGGTTTTGGATGTTTTGAGATAGGATTTGATCTCTCTCTCTCACGGCGAAGCCCTACCTCTCTTCTTCCTCCTCCGCAGCGCTTAGGCGAAGCCCTGTCGGAATACCTTGCTACTCCACCACCACCACGCCGTCGTGCTGCTGTTGGAGCCCTTCCCCAACCTCTCCTTCCTCCTTGCTGGATCAAGGTGTTGGAGACGTCACCGGGCTGCACGTGTGTTGAACGCGGAGGTGCCGTCCGTTCGGCACTTGATCGGATCTACCGCGATCTGAATCGCTGCGAGTACGACTCCATCAACCGCGTTCTTGTAACGCTTCCGCTTAGCGATCTTCAAAGGTATGAAGATGCAATCTCTCCCGTCTCGTTTCTGGTTTCTCCATAGATAGATCTTGGTGACACGTAGGAAAATTTTGATTTACTACTACGTCTCCCTACAGTGGCATCATGAGCTAGGTCTATGCGTAGAATCTATGCACGAGTAGAACACAAAGCAGTTGTGGGCGTCGAGTTTGTTAATTTGCTTGCCGCTACTAGTCTTATCTTGATTCGGCGGTATTGTGGGATGAAGCGGCCCGGACCAACTTTACACGTACGCTTACGTGAGACCGGTTCCACCGCCTGACATGCACTAGATGCATAAGGTGGCTAGCGAGTGTCTGTCTCTCCTACCTTAGTCGGATCGGATTCGA
This sequence comes from Hordeum marinum, assembly GCA_022496015.1. Taxonomy (NCBI): domain Eukaryota; kingdom Viridiplantae; phylum Streptophyta; class Magnoliopsida; order Poales; family Poaceae; genus Hordeum; species Hordeum marinum. The sequence continues at coordinate 513,652,940 of CM039673.1, forward strand.
TGAAAAGGGTCCTTATGAAGGGTAAATAGCAATTGGCAAATCACGTTGTGGTGTTGACGTAGGTAAGAAACGTTCTTGCTAGTAACCTATAGCAGCCACGTAAAAACTTGCAACTACAAATTAGAGGACGTCTAACTTGTTTTTGCAGCATGTGCCTTGTGATGTGATATGGCCAAAAGGATGTGATGTGATGCATTGTGATGTATGAGATTGATCATGTTCTTGTAATAGGGTTCACGACTTGCATGTCAATGACTATGACAACCGGCAGGAGCCATAGGAGTTGTCTTATAATATTGTATGACCTGCGTGTCAATCATAAACGCCATGTAATTACTTTACTTTATTGCTAAACGTTAGCTGTAGTAGTAGAAGTAATAGTTGGCGAGACAACTTCATGAAGACACAATGATGGAGATCATGATGATGGAGATCATGGTGTCGTGCCGGTGACAGTGATGATCATGGTGCCCCGAAGATGGAGATCGAAGGAGCAAGATGATATTGGCCATATCATGTCACTATATTGATTGCATGTGATGTTTATCATGTTTACATCTTATTTGCATAGAACGACGGTAGTAAATAAGATGATCTCTCAATAAAATTTCAAGAAAGGTGTTCACCCTAACTGTGCACCGTTGCTAAGGATCGTCGTTCCGAAGCACCACGTGATGATCGGGTGTGATAGGTTCTAACGTTCGCATACAACGGGTGTAAGCCAGATTTACACATGCGAAACACTTAGGTTGACTTGACGAGCCTAGCATGTACAGACATGGCCTCGGAACACGGAAGACCGAAAGGTCGAACATGAGTCGTATAGAAGATACGATCAACATAGAGATGTTCACCATGGATGACTAGTCCGTCTCACGTGATGATCGGACACGGGCTAGTTGACATGGATCATGTATCACTTGGAAGACTAGAGAGATGTCTATCTAAGTGGGAGTTCATTAATAATTTGATTAAGTGAACTTAATTATCATGAACTTAGTCTAAAAATGTCCTTGCAAATTATGTCGTAGATAGCTCGCGCTGTAGCTCCATAGTTTTATTGATACAATCCTAGAGAAAAGTAAGTTGAAAGTTGATGGTAGCAATAATGCGGACAGGGTCCGTGATCTGAGGATTGTCCTCATTGCTGCACAGAAAGCTTATGTTTTTGATGTACCGCTAACTGCACCACTCCCTCAAGTGTTGTCTGTAGATGTTGTGAACATATGACAGGCACTTTTTGGTGACTACGTGATAGTTCAATGCGTCATGCATTACGGCTTAGAATTGAGGCTCCAAAACGTTTTGAACGTCGCGGAACATATGAGATGTTCTAGGAGCTGAGATTGTGATCTCAGGCTCGTGCCTATGTTGAGAGGTATGAGACCTCCAACAAGATTCTTTGTCTGCAAGATAAAGGAGAATAGCTTAATCGGTGAGCGTGAGCTCAGATTGTCTGGGTGCTACAATCACTTGAATCAAGTGGGAGTTAATCTTCCAGATAAGATAGTGATTAATGCAGTTCTCCAAGTCACTGCCACCAAGCTACTAGAGCTTCGTGATGAACTATAACATGCCAGGGATGGATAAGATGATCCCTGAGTTGTTCGTGATGTTTGACACCACGAAGGTAGAAATCAAGAAGGAGCATCAAGTGTTGATGGTTAAGTGAAACCACTAGTTTCAAAAGGGGCAAGGGCAAGAACGGAAAACTTCAGGAATGGCAAGCCAGTTGTTGCTCTAGTGAAGAAACCCAAGGTTGAGCCCGAACCCGAGACTAAGTGCTTCTGTTATGAGGAGAATGTTCGCTGAAGCGGAAAACCCCTAGATGCTTGGTAGATAAGAAGGCTGGGAATGTCAATGGAAGTATATTTGATATACGTGTTAGTGATGTGTACCTTGCTGGTACTCCTAGTAGCACCTGGGTATTGGATACCGGTTCGGTTGCTAAGTGTTAGCAACTCGAAATAAAAGCTACGGAGTAAATGGAGACTAGCTAGGTGAAAGGTGACGATGTGTGTTGGAAGTATTTCCAAGATTGATGTGATCACCATCGCACGCTCTCTCTACCTTCAGGATTTGTGATAAACCTAAATAAATGTTATTTGGTGTTTGCGTTGAGCATGAATGTGATTAGATCATGATTAGTGCGATACGGTTATTCATATAAGTTAGAGAATAATGGTTATTCTGTTTACATGGATAATGCCTTCAATAGTCATGCACCCACTCGAAATGGTTTATCGAATCATGATCATAGTAGTACACATATTCATAACATTGGTACCAAAAGATACAAAGTTAATAATGATAGTACCACATGCTTGTGGCACTGCCGCGTAATGTCATATTGGTATAAATCGCATGAAGAAACTCCATGATGATGGATTTTTTTTGACTCACTCGATTTCGAATCGGTTGAGACATGCGAGCCATGCCTCTTGGGCAAGATGACTGAGACCCCGTCATCCAATATGATGGAGCGGGCAAGTGGCTTATTGGAAATAATACATGTTGATGTATGTGGTCTAATGAGTGTTGAAACACACAGTGGATATCGTTGTTTTTCTTTACCTTCACTGATGATTTGAGTAAATATGGGGATATTTACTTAATGAAACACGAATCTGAAATGTTTGAAAGGTTCAAGGAGTTTCAGAGTGAAGTTAAAGATCATCGTGACAAGAAGATAAATGTCTATGATATGATCATGGAGGTGAATATCTAAGTTACGAGTTTGGTATGCAATTTTAGACAATGTGGAAATTGTTTCACAGCTCACGCCTCCTGGAACACCATAGTGTGATGGTGTGTTCGAACGTCGTAGTCGTGCTCTATTGGATATAGTGAGTACTATGATGTCTCTTATCGTTTTACCACTATCGTTATGGGGTTATGCATTAAAGACAAATCCATTCACTTTAACAGGGCACCATCTAAGTCTGTTGAGATGACACCGTGAGAATTATGGTTTGATAGAAGCCTAAGCTGTCATTTCTTAATGTTTGGGGCTGCGACGCTTATGTGAAAATGGGTTTTTCACCTAGCGAGCTCGAACCCAAAGTAGACAAATGCATCTTCATAGAATACCCTAATGAGACATTGGGTATACCTTCTATCTCAGATCCAAGCGCAAAATGTATTTGTAGCTAAGAACGGGTCCTTTCTTGAGAAAGAGTTTCTCTCGAAAGAATTGAGTGGGAGGAAGATAGAACTTGATAAGGTTGTTGAACCTTTGTTTCATCCAGAGAATAGCGCAACACAGAAAGATGTTTCTGTAGAGCCTACTCAGTTGAAAAGGAAGTTAATGATGATGATCATGAAGCTTCGGATCAAGTCACTATCGAACCTCGTAGGTCGACAAGGACGCGTACTGCTCCTGAGTAGTACGACAACCCTGTCTTGGAAATCATGTTGTTGGACAACGATGAACCTACGAACTATGGAGAAGCGATGGTGGGCCCGGATTCCAACAAATGGCTAGGAGCCATGAAATCCGAGAAAGGATCCATGTATGAAAACCAAGTATGGATTTTGGTAGACTTGCCTGTTGAATGGCGGGTCATTGAGTACAAATGGACCTTTGAGATAAACATAGACGCTAATGGTGAAATGTCACCGTTTATAAAGCTCGACTTGTCGCAAAGAAGTTTCCGCCAAGTTCAAGGAGTTGACTGCAATGAGATTGTCTCATCTGTAGCGATGCTAAAAGTCTATTAAAATTTTGTTAGCAGTTGCTGCATTTTTCGATTATGAAATCTGGCAGATGGATGACAAAACAAGGTTTCCGTAATGGTTTCTGTGAGGAAGAGTTGTATGTGATACAACCAGAAGGTTTTGTCAATCCTAAGGATGCTAATAATATGCAAACTCCAGCGATCCTTCTATGGACTGGAGCAAGCATCTCGGAGTTGGAATATATGCTTTGATGAGGTGATCAAAGTGTTTAAGTTTATACAATGTTTATGAGAAACTTGTATTTGCAAGAAAGTGAGTGGGAGCACTATGGAATTTCTTATAAGAATATGTAGTTGACATATTATTGATCGGAAATGATGTAGAATTTCTGGAAGAGCATGAAGGGTTGTTTGAAAAGTTTTTTTTCAAAGGAAGACCCAGATAAAGCTACTATTTTATTAAGCATCAAGATCTATAGGGATAGATCTATTCGCTTGATAAGTTTTTTCGACGAAGACATACCTTGACAAGTTTTTGAAGGAGTTCAAAATAGATGGGTCAAAGAAGGAGTTCTTGACTGTATTGTAAGGTGTGAAATTGAGTAAGACTCAATACCCGACCACGGCAGAAGATAAAGAAGAGATGAGTGTCATCTCCTATGCTTTAGCCATAGGCTCTATATAGTATGCCATGCTGTGTGCCGCACCTGTGTGTGCCTTGCCATGAGTCTGTCAAGGGGTACAAGAGTAATCCAAGAGTGGATCACTAGACAGCGGTCAAAGTTAGCCTTAGTAACTTGAGAACTAAGGAAATATTTCTCGATTATGGAGGTGATAAAGAGTTCATCGTAAAGTGTTACGATGATGCAAGCTTTAAAACCAATCCGGATGACTCTTAGTAGAAATCCAGCTACGTATAGTGGAGCAGCCATTTGGAATAGCTCCAAGTGGAGCGTGGGAGCAGTATCTACAAATATGAAATGGAAAGTTTGCAAAGGTACACACGGATCTGAATGTCGCAGACCCGCTGACTAAAAACCTCTTTCACGAGCAGAACATGAACAAACCCCAGAACTTATTGGGTGTTAATCACATGATGATATGATCACATGGTGATGTAAGTGTTAATCACATGGTGATGTGAACTAGATTATTGACTCTAGTGCAAGTGGGAGACTGTTGGAAATATGCCCTAGAGGCAATAATAAAATGGTTATTATTGTATTTCCTTGTTCATGATAATTGTCTATTGTTCATGCTATAATTGTGTTAACCGGAAACCATAATACATGTGTGAATACATAGACCACAACATGTCCCTAGTGAGCCTCTAGTTGACTAGCTCGTTGATCAATAGATGGTCACGGTTTCATGGCCATGGACATTGGATGTCGTTGATAACGGGATCACATCATTAGGAGAATGATGTGATGGACAAGACCCAATCCTAAGCATAGCACAAAGATCGTGTAGTTCGTTTGCTAAAGCTTTTCAATGTCAAGTGTCATTTCCTTAGACCATGAGATTGTGTAACTCCCGGATACCGTAGGAATACTTTGGGTGTGCCAAACGTCACAACGTAACTGGGTGGCTATAAAGGTACGCTACGGGTATCTCCGAAAGTATCTGTTGGGTTGGCACGAATCGAGACTGGGATTTGTCACTCCGTGTGACGGAGAGGTATCTCTGGGCCCACTCCGTAAGACATCATCATAATGAGCTCAATGTGACTAAGGAGTTAGCCACGGGATGATGTATTACGGAACGAGTAAAGAGACTTGCCAGTAACGAGATTGAACAAGGTATGGGGATACCGACGATCGAATCTCGGGCAAGTATCATACCGATAGACAAAGGGAATTGTATACGGGATTGATTGAATCCTTGACATCGTGGTTCATCCGATGAGATCATCGTGGAGTACGTGGGAGCCAACATGGGTATCCAGATCCCGCTGTTGGTTATTGACCGGAGAGGTGTCTCGGTCATGTCTACGTGTCTCCCGAACCCGTAGGGTCTACACACTTAAGGTTCGATGACGCTAGGGTTATAGGGAAAAGGTATACGTGATTACCGAAGGTTGTTCGGAGTCCCGGATGAGATCCCGGACGTCACGAGGAGCTCCGGAATGGTCCGGAGGTAAAGATTGATATATAGGAAGTCCAGTTTCGGTCACCGGAAAGTTTTCGGGCTCATCGGTATTGTACCGGGAGTGCCGGGAGGGTGCCGGAGGACCCCCGGGAGGGGTGTGACGACCAGAGGACTTCATGGGCTGTTAGATAAAGTGTGTCAGCCCTTATTGGGCTGGGAAATACTTTTGCTAAAGGCCCATGTGGCTGGAGATAAGGAGATAAGGCAAAAAGGATTTAAAAGGAGGAGATCCACCTCCCTTGTGGGAGGTGGACTCTCCCTTTAATTCGGCCGGCCATCTCCTCTTTGGAGTAGAGGCCAAGCCAGCCCTCCACGTCCCTCCTCCTATATATACTTGAGGTTTTGGATGTTTTGAGATAGGATTTGATCTCTCTCTCTCACGGCGAAGCCCTACCTCTCTTCTTCCTCCTCCGCAGCGCTTAGGCGAAGCCCTGTCGGAATACCTTGCTACTCCACCACCACCACGCCGTCGTGCTGCTGTTGGAGCCCTTCCCCAACCTCTCCTTCCTCCTTGCTGGATCAAGGTGTTGGAGACGTCACCGGGCTGCACGTGTGTTGAACGCGGAGGTGCCGTCCGTTCGGCACTTGATCGGATCTACCGCGATCTGAATCGCTGCGAGTACGACTTCATCAACCGCGTTCTTGTAACGCTTCCGCTTAGCGATCTTCAAAGGTATGAAGATGCAATCTCTCCCGTCTCGTTGCTGGTTTCTCCATAGATAGATCTTGGTGACACGTAGGAAAATTTTGATTTACTACTACGTCTCCCTACAGCAGACCCATTGACTAAACCTCTTCCAAGGGCTAAACATGATCAACACCAGAACTGCATGGGTGTTCGATTCATTACAATGTAAATCACATAGTGATGTGAACTAGATTATTGACTCTAGTGCAAGTGGGAGACTGTTGGAAATATGCCCTAGAGGCAATAAATAAAGTGTTCATTATTATATTTCCTTGTTCATGATAATTGTTTATTATCCATGCTATAATTGTATTGATTGGAAACACATTACATGTGTGGGTAAATAGACAACACTTGGTCCCTAGTATGCCTCTAGTGAACTAGCTCGTTAATCAAAGATGGTCAAGGTTTCCTAGCCATTGACACGTGATGTCATTTGATAACGGGATCACATCATTAGAAGAATGATGTGATGGACAAGACCCAAACTACAAACGTAGAATATGACCGTGTCAGTTTATTGCTACTGTTTTCTACACGTCAAGTATATGTTCCTATGCCCATGAGATCATGCAACTCATGGACACCGGAGGAGTCCTTGTGTGTATCAAACGTCGCAACATAACTGGGTGACTATAAAGGTGCATTACAGGTATCTCCGAGGGTGTTTGTTGGGTTGGCATGGATCAAGACTGGGATTTGTTACTCCGTGTGACGGAGAGGTATCTCAGGGCCCACTCGGTAATACAACATCACAATAAGCCTTGCAAGCAATGTGGCTAAGTGTTAGCCACGGGATCTTGTATTACGGAACGAGTAAATAGACTTGCTGGTAACGAGGTTGAACTAGGTATGGAGATACCGATGATCGAATCTCGGGCAAGTAACATGCCGAAGAACAAAGGGAACATCATACAGGATTAACTAAATCCTTGACATAGATGTTCGACCGATAAAGATCTTCATAGAATATATAGGAACCAATATGGGCATCCAGGTCCCGCTATTGGTTATTGACCGTAGAGGTGTCTCGGTCATGTCTACATAGTTCTCGAACCCGCAGGGTCTGCACACTTAAGGTTTGGTGACGTTTCGGTAGTATAGAGTTATGCATGGTGGTGACCAAAGGTTGTTCGGAGTCTCGAATGAGATCCCGGACGTCACGAGGAGCTCCGAAATGGTTCGGAGGTAAAGGTTGATATATAGGAAGTCCTGTTTTGGTCACCGGAAAAGTTTCGGGCTCATCGGTAATGTACCGGGAGTGCCGGTAGTGTACCGGGGGACCATCGGGAGGGGTATTTCGACCCAAGAGGCTACATGGGCTGTGGGAAGGTGAATACCAGCCCTTAGTGGGCTGGTGGAAGTCCCACACAAGGCCCATGCGGCTGGGAAGAAAAGCCCAAAAGGAAAAAGGTGGAAAAAGGCAAAAAAGAACAAATAAGGAAGGAGTCCTAATCCTACTAGGAGTGGAGGAGGAGGACTCCTCCCTCCTTGGTTCGGCCGAAGCCTAGGGCTGGCCCCTTGAGGGATAAGCATGCTCCTCCCATCCTCCTATATATACTAGTGGTTTTGAGGGTTTTTGCACAGAATTTTCTGCCACGTGTTGCCCTCTCCTCTACTGCATAGTTTGTCCTCTAGATCGGTTTTCTGCAGTGCTTAGGCGAAGCCCTGCCGGAACAGCTCCACCACTATCGCCGGAGCGCCGTCACGCTGCCGGAGAACTCTTCCACCTCTCCGCCCCCTCTGGCTAGATCAAGAAGGCGGAGATCTTCATCAAGCCGTATGTGTGCTGAACGCGGAGGTGCCGTCCGTTCGGTGCTAGATCGGGACGGATCGTGATTGGATCGCGGGACACTCGGCGATTTGGATCGTGAAGACGTTCGACTATGTCAACCGCGTTTCTTAACGCTTCCCACTTAGCAATCTACAAGGGTATGTAGATCCACTCTCCCTCTCGTAGATGCTCATCACCATGGATAGGTCTTGCGTGAACGTAGGAATTTTTTTGTTTCCCATGCAACGTTCCCCAACAATACCCCCTCGCCGGCGAGCAGAGCACTCCACATTGCTCTGTTTTTCTGGCCGGCGAGGGGAGAGATTTGTGGTGCTCTAGCTCACCTCCTATGCACATGAGGTGTTCGATGAAATGCCCAAGCCACACTTAAGCTTTCTCCTCTCGAAGCTCCTTGTCCAAGCTCCATTTTCCTCAAGATTTGTCTAGGTTTGGCGGTCCGTCCTGTGATGATGAATTTCTATTAATTTGGTCACTTGTCTATTCATGATATGTTGTAATGGTTTTTAATACACTTTATTATATAATGCACGCAGATGAACCGGCAATGGATGTACGGGGACCGACGCACCTCTGAGTATATTAAGGGCCTGCATAATTTTCTCGAAGCGGCTGAGGCAAACAAGCAGAATGGTTTTATTCATTGTCCATGTAATGTCTATGAGAATATGAAGGCTTTCTCCAACTCTAAAACCCTTCACTTCCACCTTCTTGAGAAGGGTTTATGCCACACTATAATGTTTGGACCAAGCACGGAGAAAGAGGGGTTATGATGGAAGACAACGAAGAAGAAGAGGATGATGACAACTATGTGCCTCCTGAATACGATGATGCTGCAATGGGGGAAGATGAAGATCAAGAGGAACCAGACGATGTGCCCGATGATGATCTTCGCTGGGTCATTATTGATGCAAAGAGACAATGCGAAAGTGAAAAGGAGAAGTTGAAGTTCGATCGCATGCTAGAGGATCACAAAAAAGGGTTGTACCCCAATTGCAAAGAAGGCAACATAAAGCTCGGTGCCACACTGGAATTGCTGTAGTGGAAGGCAAAGAATGGTGTACCTGACAAAGAATTTGAGAAGCTACTGAAAATATTGAAGAAGAAGCTTCCAAAGGATAACGAATTGCCCGACAGTACGTACGCAACAAAGAAGGTTGTATGCCCTCTAGGATTGGAGGTGCAGAAGATACATGCATGCCCTAATGACTGCATCCTCTACCGCGGTGCGTATGAGGATTTGAACGCATGCTCGGTATGCGGCGCATTGCGGTATAAGATCAGACGAGATGACCCTGGTGATGTTGACGGCGAGCGCCCTAGGAAGAGGATTCCTACCAAGGTGATGTGGTATGCTCCTATAATACCACGGTTGAAACGTCTGTTCAGAAACAAAGAGCATGCCAAGTCGATGTGATGGCACAAAGAGAACCGTAAGAAAGACGGGAAGTTGAGAGCACCCGCTGACGGGTCGCAGTGGAGAAAGATCGAGAGAAAGTGGAGCGACTTTACAGGTGGCCCAAGCAACGTATGGTTTGGTTTAAGTGCAGATGGCGTTAATCCTTTTGGGGATCAGAGCACCAACCATAGCACATGGCCTGTGACTCTATGTATGTATAACCTTCCTCCTTGGTTGTGCATGAAGAGGAAGTTCATTATGATGCCAGTACTCATCCAAGGCCCTAAGCAACCCGGCAATGACATTGATGTGTACCTAAGGACATTAGTTGATGAACTTTTACAGTTATGGAATGGAAGAGGTGTACGTGTGTGGGATGAGAACGAACAGGAGGAATTTGATCTACATGCGTTGCTGTTTGTAACCATCAACGATTGGCCTGCTCTCAGTAACCTTTTAGGACAGACAAACAAGGGATACCACACATGCACACATTGTTTAGATGACACCGACTATATATATTTGGACAAATGCAGGAAGAATGTGTACCTGGGGCATCGTCAATTTCTTCCGACCAACCATCAATGTCGAAAGAAAGGAAAGCATTTCAAAGGTGAGGCACATCATCGGAAGAAGCCCGTCCTCCGTACTAGTGATCACATACTTGCCATGGTCAATGATTTACAAGTAATCTTTGGAAAGGGTCCCGACGGACTATCTGTTCTGAATGACGCCGAGGGACGTGCACCCATGTGGAAGAAGAAATCTATATTTTGGGACCTACCCTATTGGAAAGACCTAGAGGTCTGCTTTGCAATCGACGTGATGCACATGATGAAGAATCTTTGCGTGAACCTGCTAGGCTTCTTGGGAGTGTATGGGAAGACAAAAGATACACCGGAGGCACGCGAGGAACAGAAACATGTGCATGAAAAAGACGGCATGCATCCAGAGCAGTATGAAGGTCCTGCCAGCTACGCTCTTACCAAAGAAGAGAAGGAAATCTTCTTTGAATGCCTGCTCAATATGAAGGTCCTGTCTGGCTTCTCGTCGAATATAAAGGGAATAATAAATATGGCAGAGAAAAAGTTCCAGAACCTAAAGTCTCATGACTGCCACGTGATTATGACGCAACTGCTTCCAGTTTCACTGAGGGGGGCTTCTACTGGAAAATGTTCGATTAGCCATTGTGAAGCTATGTGCATTCCTCAATGCAATCTCTCAGAAGGTGATCGATCCAGAAATCCTGCCAAGGTTAAGGAGTGATTTGGTGCAATGTCTTGTTAGTTTTGAGGTGGTGTTCCCACCGTCCTTCTTCAATATCATGACGCACGTCCTAGTTCATCTAGTCGACGAGATTGTCGTTCTGGGCCCTGTATTTCTACACAATATGTTCCTCTTTGAGAGGTTCATGGGAGTCTTAAATAAATATGTTCGTAATCGCGCTAGGCCAAAAGGAAGCATCTCCATGGGCCATCAAACAGAGGATGTCATTGGGTTTTGTGTTGACTTCATTCCTGACCTTAAGAAGATTGGTCTCCCTCAATCGCGGTATGAGGGGAGACTGACTGGAAAAGGCACGCTCGGAGCGGACTCAATAATATGTAGGACAGGCATTCTTGGTCTCAAGCACACTACACAGTTCTATAGAATGAATTCTACCTTGGTGACCCCGTATGTCGATGAACACAAGAATATTCTGCGCTCCAAACACCCGGAGCAGTGTGATGACTGGATTACATGTGAACACATCAAGACTTTCGGTAGTTGGTTGCAAACACGTCTAATGCGTGACAACACTGTTTTTGATGAGTTGTACTCGTTGGCCACGGGACCATCTTCGACTGTAATGACTTACAAAGGGTACGAGATAAATGGGAATACATTTTACACGATCACCCAGGATCAAAAGAGCACCAACCAAAACAGCGGTGTCCGCTTTGATGCAGCAACCAAGAGGGGAAAGGACACATATTATGGTTACACGATGGACATATGAGAACTTGACTATGCACATGATTTCAAGGACCCTTTGTTTCAGTGCAAATGAGTCAATCTGTTAAGAGGCGGGGTACAGGAAGACCCATTGTACGGAATGACAACAGTGGATCTGAACAATCTTGGGTACACAGACGAACCATTCGTCGTAGCCAATGATGTGGCGCAGGTTTTCTATGTGAAGGACATGTCTACCAAACCGAGAAAAAGAAAAGACAAGGAAGCGAATACATCATACGATGAGCCAAAGCGCCACATAGTTCTTTCAAGAAAAAGAAACATCGTGGGATTGGAGGGCAAGACAGACATGTCTAAAGATTATGAAAAGTTTCATGAAATTCCTCCCTTCAAAGTCAAGGCTGACTCAAGCACCCTGTTAAACGACGAAGATTATCCATGGTTACGGCACAATAAGCAAAGGACACAAGCAAAGAAAAAGTGAAGACTTTCTCTCCACAACTATATCATTGCAGATACATGTGAAGAAATGAAATGCTTTTTGTAACACACGAGTTTTCGTCTGATACCGTGATACTTCGAAAGAGATTGTTTGTTTTGTACATGAAGTGCATCCAGTTTTTACCGTAGCCCTCTCAAATTTTTATAACATGCTATGTGGGTGAAATGATGATACCATGCCAACTTTCAACCTTTTCAGAGCTCATTTGAAGTGCTTTTCAATTTCAGGTTTATTTAGCTCAAAAAAATCAGTAAGTGCATGAAAAATACCAAATGAAGTTAAAAAGGGTTGAAAATTGATGTTGTGGCTTTGAATGGTGCATTTTGAACACACAAAAAGTATGGAGTTCAAATAAGTTCAAAAAAATGAAATCCCTTTGTAACAGATGAGTTTTCGTCCGAAACCGTGATATTTCGAAAGAGATTGTCCATTTTGTACATGAAGTGCATCCAGTTTTTGCCATAACCCTCTCAAATTTTTATAACATGCTATGTGGGTGAAATGATGACACCATGCCAACTTTCAACCTTTTCAGAGTTCATTTGAAGTGCTTTTCAATTTCGGGGTTATTTAGCTCAAAAAAAAATCAGTAAGTGCATGCAAAACACCAAATGAAGTCAGAAAGGGTTGAAAATTGATGATGCGGCTTTGAATGGTGCATTTTGAACACACAAAAAGTATGGAGTCCAAATAAGTTTAAAAAATGAAATCCCTTTTGTAACAGATGAGTTTTCGTCCAAAACCGTGATACTTCGAAAGAGATTGTCCATTTTGTACACAAAGTGCTTCCAGTTTTTACCGTAACCCTCTCAACTTTTTAGCACATGCTATGTGGGTGAAATGATGATACCATACCAACTTTCAACTTTTTCAGAGTTTATTTGAAGTGCTTTTCAATTTCAGGGTCATTTAGCTCAAAAAAATCAGTAAGTGCATGAAAAATACCAAATAAAGTCAGAAAGGGTTGAAAATTGATGATGTGGCCTTGAATGGTGCATTTTGAACACACAAAAAGTGTGGAGTTTAAATAAGTTCAAAAAAATGAAATCCCATTGTAACAGAAGAAAAATACTCGAAACAAATTAAAAAAATAAAATAAAGCAAAAGACAAAACAAAAATACTGGAAAAAAATACCCACCTTTAGTCCCGGTTGGTGCCACCAACCGGGACCAAAGGTCTCTGCTTCCCGCCGTTTGGGATGACGAAAAGGGACCATTGGTCCCAGTTGGTGGCACCAACCGGGACTAATACTCACCTTTAGTCCCGGTTGGTGCCACCAACCGGGACCAAAGGTCTCTGCTTCCCGCCCTTTGGGCTGACGAAAAGAGACCTTTGGTCCCGGTTGGTGGCACCAACCGGGACTAAGGGTGGGCATTGGTCCCGGTTGGTGCCACAAACCGGGACCAATGCTTCTTCTATATATGTTGACACTTACAAAATTTCATCTACTAGTTGCCCCGAGCCCGACTTCCTCATCCTCGTCGCCTCATTGTCGCCGTCGCCCCTGTCGTCGCCGTCGTCCCCGCCCCCGTCGCCGCCGCCCCCGTCCGCCGCGGTCGCCCCCGCCCGTTGCCGTCGTTCCCGCCCGTCGCCGTCGTCCCCGCCCCTGCCGCCGTCGTCACCGTCGTCCCCGCCCCGCCCGTCGCCGTCGTCCCCGTCATCGCTGTCGCCTTTGCCGACCGCCCCCACTGTGAGCCGCCGCCGCCCCGACTCTGTGCATTTTTTATATATATGTTGATTTTTTATATGATGAATGTTTTTGTTCATATATAATGTATATATGTATGTATGGATGGATGTATATATGTATGTGGCTATATGTATGTAGCTATAATGTATATATGTATGTGGCTATATGTATATGTAGATGTATGTATACTAATTAGTTGTCCTACGAAAATTAGGAGTCCTAGGAAAAATTAGTTAATTAGGAGTCCTAGGAGATTAGTCGATTTTGTTTATGATGTTTTTTATGTTTTAATTGTTTTATGTTTTATTTAATTATTAGTAATATTAGAAAAAAATTAGTATGTGTATGTTAGATTATAGAAAAATTCTTGGTTTTTGGAAAAATTAGTGTTTAAACGATAAGGAAACGTTCTCATAGGAATTTGTCTCGACATCGACGATGCCCGGCCCGCATCCTCGTTGTCGAGTGGTCCGCAAGAGCCTGCTTGATAGGCGCCATGTTCAGGACTGGGCTCCGCCGGGCTGGCACTGGGAGGTGCTACCTTCCGGGGCTCGAAGCTTGGTGAGGAATCAGGGTCTCGTCGTCGACCCGGAGCTTCTTTGATGGCGGTCACGTGAGCCACTTTTGGTGCAGAGGGAGTGGGCCCCCGCGAAGGTGGTACGTCGCCGTGTCAGGGACGAGGACGAGCACGTCCGTCGCTACATGGCGGCGTTGGACGCCAGGTTCAACAATACTTGGCTGATTCTTCAGGGATCTCACCTGAGTTATGATCCCGTGATGGTTCCTTATCTTTGGGTGTCCACCACCCGTGACTCGAGAACCGCTAGTGACTTAGATTATTCGATAATATTCGATCTGTATTAGTGATATTATATGATAATATTTGAGATGTATTAGTTAATATGTGATGATCCATTAATAATTGGATTATTCGAGATGATGTATTAGTGATATTATATTCGAGTTCATTATAAATGTATTAGTGATATTTTATCGGTATAATGCGTGTGTGACTTTCGATCTGTCGTTGCTCCTTGTGTGACTTTCATGTGTGCTCTTGATGGAGGAATCCCGACTGTTGTCGTGGGGGCGCCTTCTCTTTCTTCTCTTCTTTGCGATATACTCGCCGGTATAATGCGCAACAAGAGAAGATGAGGGGCGTCCATCACCGGCGATCGAACTATTACTGTGAGAGAGTGTCCACCAACATATGTACACCATCATATCAGTGTGACAGAGTTCGCACCAACACACCATGAGATATGAGAGTTATTTAAGGAAAGCCTCGATGGACCGAAAGTCACAGACGCATTAGGATCCAGAGCGTACTGTAATTCCTGAATTATGAACACAGGAAAGGTCGTCGTCATCAGACGACGATAGGATCCAAGCGTGTGAATATTGTGGTAAAGATAAGGGTCTTTGTGATCAGCCTTGGCTGTGTGACGGCAGGTTCTTCACCATAAAGTTTTACGAGGACTTTGATATTTCTACGGTACGCAACGATGACAACTGTTTTTTGGTAATTAAGCATGACTTCTGTTTCTTTCCTTCAACGCGTAATTTCTGTTTTATACAATTCGACTAGTTCGTCGCCTGTCGTGCAAGACGGTATTTCTTGAAGAGGCTCGGTTTCAAAGAGCACGAGAGTTTCGAGACGAGGACGGCCAACCTGAGGACTAAATATGGTCACACATTTCTTGTGAAAGTAATGAATGCACCTAATAACACAGAATTAGGGTGCTCAAATTGGGAAGCTCTTTGCAAGGCATATGGATTTCAGGAGGATATTGAAATAACCTTCGATCTTCGTCCTGAAGATCATATCGAAGGAAACATCGACATTTGGATGGATGTCGAGATGCTTCCTGTTTTACCTCCATGTGAGTTTGTAAACCATGGATATTTGTCAAGTAATTTGCATTCTATATATAAAAATATTTGGTGTTCATCCGTACTAAATTTGTTAATTTTTAATTTACAGTTTATTTCATTTCTTCGAGTGAAATACAGAACATAATCGACACGACACACTACACTTATGGATCACATCTAACTTGGGAGGAGAAGGATGATCTTATCTACTTTGTTATTGGTGTCATAGCTGGTAGGGACATCTTCCCATATAATTTGGGAACTGACCCAAATTATACATTGTACAGGACACTATCGCATAGGTTGAGGGCGGATGACATTTGCCAAAATATCTTAGTAAGAGTTGCTAACTAAGTACACTAGTACCGTTACATAAATGGTATTGATTACATTGCTAACTAGGCTACTATTATGTTCTTCAACAGAAATTGCCATATGAAGTTGTGCCATCGTTGATGCAACTCGAAGGTAATATGACAATAAAAAGCCCCTTCCATCCCGAGTTATCTTTTGCATACTCGACTGAGCGCAAACCACCAAGAAGGCTTCAAATTGAAGCATGAGGACAAATAAAGAAGGATCGCAAGCCACAAGTTGGAGACCGTTGGATCTCTTTGCTTCATCATGGAGACATAGGTGTTATTCTTTTTTATGTCATTTTACCTAGGAGGAAGGAGTAGGTCCTATGAGGGAGGACTATGTCATTTTATCTTTTTTGTTTTGTTTTACGAGACTTGTACGATTAAGAAGATGATGATGAGTTGTTAGATCTTGTGTAATTAATGGTTTCCTTCATTTGCTTATTAGCTAGTGTCGAGTTCTCTCTATATGTATAGTAGCTAGCAGCGTCGACCAAGCACGAAGAAAGAGATGTCACTTCTCTCTATTAGCTACCTAACACAATATGAAACCCCTAAATTAACCATCCAAAACACCCAAAACCCCTCCTTTCAAAAAAAAAACCAAACGCCTTTTCGTCCCGGTTGGTGTTACCAACCGAGACTAAAGGTCCTCATGCCTGGGCTCCCGCAACGGCCACGTGGAGCCCCTTTGGTCCCGGTTCGTAAGCGAACCGGGACTAAAGGTTTTGGGTTTTAGTCCCGACCCTTTAGTCCCGCTTCCAGAACCGGGACAAATGAGCCTCTGAAACCGGAACAAATGAGCCATTTTCTACTAGTGAACCGAGACTAATGCTCTGATCTGGTCCGGATCAAAGCCCTGTTTTTTACTAGTGGTATAATGTCATGATAAAAATCGAACAATTTTTTAATTACAGGGACTACCTAGTCATCCATATCTTTTTTTTGGCGAATCACCTAGTCATCCATATCAATGCAGTCTAATTTGTCACGTTATAATGTCATGTTAAAAATGTCCTAAATTAATAGCTGATTGGTATTAATTATTATATATATATATATATATATATATATATGTATATGTATGTATGTATGTATGTATGTATAGCGGGCCAATCGTAATTACAGGTTTTTTAGGCAATCTTAATTAAAGTTATTGAGCTAAGCTAGTCATCCATATCTAACTAGCCACATAATCACAATGTAATTTGGCACAATAGAATCTCATGCCCAAAATTGGTGCCATTTTAATGGATCATTACTATTTTTTTGGCTAAGATAAGAACGCTTGGTGACCGCGCGTACCCAAGGCTTTAGTTTAGTAACGTTCATGCATAGAGCATAGTACACACGGCCTGCAAACGCCTTGCTCCTGCCTATAAATACGAGGTGTGTGTTTCTCTTTGCTTACCTTGCCATACAACCTTGAGGCCTTTGTGTTTAGAGAGGAGTTGTAGTCGTCAAAGAACATGGCTAGGACAGCGACAGTGTTGCTGTGGGTGCTGGTCATGGTGGTTGTGGTGGCGGGCGCGATGGCGGCAAAGCAAGAGTGCCACCCGGAGATGCTTACTTCTTGCAATTCGGCGAACAAGTACGGTATTTGGCCCTCGGTGTCGTGTTGCTTGAACCTCTGGGCGCAGAAACGATGCATCTGCCGCTACTTGAACGATCCGAGGTACCAGCGATACATCCAGGGGCACTTTGTCAAACAGACCATCCCCTCCTGCGGCATCCCCCTTCCACATTATTGTTTATAACTACATAAATACACAGTGGGCAATATGTGTTAATGTGCCTCTCTTTTAGAATAAATGGGATTTGGTATATATTTGTGTTTTACTTTGGTTACTTAATTCTTTTTGAAAGGAGATTTACCGTGGCCTTTGCATGAGAATGATGTATGCAGTCATATTATTAAATAAATTAACCATCTCCCTGCAAAAATATATAAAAAATTAACCATCGAATACGTAGTCCGATAAAAGTTCACAAAATGCTCTGAAATAAAATAAAAATGCCCACAACCGACAAAATAAAGACAAGATGATTATACACTTATCCTATTGTTGGACCGTCATCCAAACCGGTTGTAAGTATTTTATGCTACCGTCTGTCAACGGTTGCTCTCACAAGACATGTGCTCTTGACTTCCACATGGCTGAATAACAACACCGTACAGATCCAGACAGTGGCCCGGTAAATGACCTACAAAAGTTTTGTGATGGTTTGTCTGTTAACAATCACGTCATATAGCCCAATGTAATGCACACACTCCGACTTGAATATGCGCCGAAGTTTTAGGCCTTACCTCATTTAGTTAGGTCTCAAATAAAATGACAATGCTATTAAGAGGACTGACATTAAAGGACACATGTAGTGTTCGCCATAGGAACTTGGCTAGTGGTCATTTGAGAAAAATATATTGGATAGTCTCATCTTGATCACATATAAGATATCGTTTACTATCCTGCCAAGTACTTAGTGAAGATCATTATCACTCTAACCATCAGACCACATGTATCACTACTTAGTTAAGAACGATATCGTTCACTATCACTACTTAGTCAAGAACGATATCGTTTACTATCCCTCTAACCATCCAATTACAGATTGGTTCGTAACATTTTTTTCTCTTGACATGCGCTGCTATCAACACTGGTGTTGCCAACTTGCCATGATCTACAAGCCTACCACGCCTTAATTGTCAACTCAATACTTAATAAAAAGATATAATACATAGTGTTGGAATTATATGTCCTGTAACTATATTCAAACATAGGAATTCCTAATATTCAAAATACTTCATTATGGAATTATACATGTCTTTACACATGGAATTGCTTTACATGATTATCATGGAATTATTAATTGTTGGAAAGTACTTAAGTTATATGCTTAAGGAAGCTGGTCGATTATCAATGAAAGACGATATACTATTTTATATTGAAAAGACTATCCGGATACAGTGATAATCGGAAGGAGATAGATCGTATAATTAGATTACATTCCTAATGTTGATCTACATAACTAGAGGAATATACACTCTATTATGACGCGTTAGTCACAAGCGTGTGCTCCAGGGACAAAACGGATAGAATCCGTTAACAGGCAAATATGATCGTGGTTGGTAATTTGATCTGGACTCTATCCCGAAAACTAGTGAAAAACACTAGGAATTTTATATTTGTATAAGAGGTGGACTCTTTGAAAAGACAATATAAAAATGTCCCTACCCCTAGCCTCAGATATGCGATTGTGAGCGACACCACGAATAAGCGCAGAGCAATAGGGGTAGACCTCAAACCCTAAATATCTTATATTGGCATCATGAGCAGGTTCAGTCCCGATCACCGCAACCCTAATCCGCTGCGTACCCGGTCAGCGGTATCAAACTCTGCCGCCGGCTAATCTTCGAATCCCGTTGCGAACTAGCAGGAGCGCTAGTTCTGTCGGCTCGGTTGCTCGTATTGCAAACTCTGCCCCTATGCGCTCGTGGCCGCTGCTGGGAAATCCAGCCAGATATCCACCGCTCGCCGCTTTTCTCATACGGCGATTGATCCTGCTACTGATTCTGCTGAAACTCACTGATGTACGTAGGCCAGGGAAGGAATTAGGAAATCACAACTTTCTTGGCGCGTGAATTGAGGAAGGGAAAGAGTAATGTATTCGTACTATGCATCATCCAAGAAACTCCGGTTCTGTTGCCTGCACGGATCGAGTAAGAGATACATCTACATGTGCGATCAGAAGCATATCGTGACTCTCGTGGTCCTAGCGCCGCACCGTCGGGACGTTCAGAAGTTTGTGACCTTGTCAATTACGAGTCGTCATCGGCTACTCGGAAGCTGCAGGCCACAAGAGGAAAAGGAAAATCTCATCTGCCTGCTTGCTGTACGCGCAGGCACGGATGCAAGGACCAATATACAGGATCAAACTCATCTGTATGCACCATCTCTACTCGCCTGAACTTGACAGCTTGCTAGCCAAAGAACAGAAAATCTCCACTCGACGACTTGCCAGGCTGAACGAGCATCTGCTCAGAAACTGCAGGTCACGTCCACACTTGCCGCCGCTGCTATCAACGTCAAGTCTTCCTTGGAGGAGAGGGAATTTATGTTGTCGCTGATTATGCCTAAAAATCTATTCAACTGCACGGCCGGCCGGCCGGCCGGAAGAACCTCGTGCATATGTGCATACGTGCATATGAGGGAATGGCAAGGACATGATTTCTACTACTACTCCTTTGAAGAAATTTAGGAGGAGTCGGGATATTAATGCATGGATGGACTCCACAAGCAAATAATTACATACTGCAAATTGCTATGGTGGAAATATTGTCCGGAAAATTATGCATAAACCTGAAAAGGGATTTCAAAGAATCATTATTATTGAGCATCACTTGTGTATGGAGGAATATGAGAGCCACTCCGAGGACAAGGAAATTTGCTCTTCATTTGCCGGTATGAATAATAATATTATTTGCACTATATATATTATTTGTGGATACTTTTTCAAATAGTTGGATTAAGGTGCTGGTACATATACATCATTTACTGTTGGAATACCACAGTAACTTCATTGGCATGCAACAATTTCAAAGGAAAATTGATGTGTTTTGAAATTGGAAATTATGCCCTCAAACTCCGTTCTGGAGGGAAATTATTATTGATGGATACACTATTATGCTAACCTTTGCATGAGAAGGAATTGAAAAAGTGTCTATTATGTCAATCACTTATTTATGGAGGAAGATGGGAACCACTCCATGGAAAATGAAGGAAATTTGCTCTCACTTGACGTACCAAAGGAAATTATATATATTGTGTGTTTTGTCATTGCTGATAAATCTTATAGACTTTGGAACTGGAAATTTTGCCACAGAACTCCCTGGTGGAGGAAAAGTGTTATTTTTTTATAGGACACTCTATCCAACTTCAATGTGAAGGTATTTGATTTTTTGTTCTATCTTTGAAATTTATTGATTATGACATACTATTTGGAAAAGGAAGAGTGGAAATATTGCTCAATGGTTAAATTAGTGCATTGTGGATTTTCACACAATGGTCTATCTTTCTTGATGTCCATTGGAAGTTGGCAAACCAATTTGTTTATTTGGAAAAGATAACTCTATATGGAGGAATACCGACAATGGGAAAACATGCTTGGAATTTTATTATCTACATCATCAACGACTTGGTCACATATCTTGGAACTAGATGAATTGGCTTATTGATTCTGGAATTCTAAACTTTAGTGGGAGGACTATGGTATTTTGTGAAGCATATATACTGGACATTTTTTACTGGCACACCATTTATTAAGGCGGAAGGAGATAACAAAAGGAAACTTCACATTTTTGTTGTTGTTGATATAGTTATGGTATTTTTTCCCACTCTCACTAGAGGATAGATTATTTATTTCATCACATTCATTGATAGTTGCACTTCATATGGTTATGTTTATACTATTCGAAATACAAGTCGGAATGTTTTATTGTGCTTATCACATTACGTACTGAAGTGGAAAATCAGTTGATTAAAAGATATCAAAGTTTTATCAACTGATTGGTGGGGGAAAGTACACTTCAGGAATATGTACACTTCAGGAATAGGTCAATTGAACATGAAAAGAGCATGGAACTATTCATCATTGTAATAGACCATACACTCTGCAATTAAATGGAGGAATTGAATACTTTTACTACCATTTGATTTTTGGAAGAAGCATTGCATATATACTGTTGGTTGTCAATATCCCACAGTCACTCCTTATGGTTTGTAGATTGGAATAGAATATATTTTATTGGCAGGGAATTCTTAATTACTGCAAAGCACACACCAGGAATTTTTCATGGTTATTCTAGTGGATCAAAGGGTGTATTCTTTTTATCTGGAAAAGGAAACTGGTGGAAAGTAGGAACACAATTACTTTTATGATCAAGGATGAAATTATTGACAATCATACTAGAATACAATCTTGACCCAAAGGAAACTACAAGTGACACTCCCAACACTGACATGCTTAGGATAAGTGGGAGGAATTAAGTTGGAATGTTATCTTTGGATAATTGTTATGTGATTTTTGGGGAAGTCACTCTAAATACTAGAAGAAGACTCTTAAGAAGGGTTTATTTTTTAATCAATGCCAACTATGGGTGGAAGAATTGAGGGAAGGAATAAACTCAGATGAGGAAGAGAATAGTTTGGGAACTTAAATTGATACCAAACAACCGCAAGCCTATTGTGTGGAACTGATTTTTCGTAAGAAAATTTTGCTCACTAGAATATTATAATGTCACTCTTGTTATTCAATTCTTTGCACGAAGGGAAATATACTTTGTGGAAACTCTCTCTTCTAGAAATATGGGGAAGAGGAACTACATGGTTTGCGAATTGAAGGCATTTACGTATGGTTTTATAACAAGCTTCACATCAATGGAATATTAGGTCATATAGTTTTCTAAATGAAGCAAGGTGGTCATCTACAAATCTTCCTATGTTTTGGGAGTGGAACTACATAGGGTATGCTTTGAAACATTTCCTATGGAATATTGCAAACTTATTAAAGTACCTGGAACCAAACTCAGTGAGGAATTATGTGTCAACTCCTAAGGACAAGGGGATAATGGTGTTGAAACTTACTGTAGCTTGATTTTACAATCATACCTTAGCTTTCGGAAGTTATGCTGCACTCAAGTAGTGGAAGGAAATACGAGCAGCTAAGGGAACCTCACACATCATTTAAGATTGTAGAAAGTGGATCACAACTTGTCACTTGTTCTGGAATTTATATTAAAGGTTAACACGTTGAGGAAGCTATTAGTATATCTATGAGATAAGAAATAAGTCCAGGTACACATATTCAATTATTATTTTTAGTACTAACATTGTGTAGGTTCACTAACTAAAGTCGGGAAATTCTTTCAAAACTTGGTTACTCATGAAACCTCATTTACTGATTGGATTTCATATTTATGTGGTTCTGAAAATTTATTCAACATGGTTATCATATATTTTAACTTGATGTGGAATTATACATATTATTGATTATGTGACGGAAAATAAATGATGCGGAATTTTCACTTGAGGAAGTGATACTCAAGGTGCCTATAAAGGTGGAATTACACTCAAGGAAATAATACTCGAGGCGCCTAGGACAACTATGCTGGAATAATTAGGTGGAAACTAAGGTCTCTAGTGATCTTAGGTGTCACAACAAGGAAACATATTGAGGGAATGTATCACATGTTTGTGTTTTTTTTTTCAACATAGTGCTAATATGATTGTTGGTCCCTTGACTAATCCTCTTAGTCATGAGGTATTTGGCAAGCATGTTAAAGCTATGGGTTTACGAATATTTGAATGATCGTTTTGGACAAGTGGGAGATGTTGGAATTATGTGTCCTGCAACTATATTCAAACATAGAAATTCCTAATATTCGGAATACCTCATTATGGAATTATACATGTCACATATGGAATTGCTTTACATGATTATCATGGAATTATTAATTGTTGGAAGGTACTTAAGTTATATGCTTAAGAAAGCTGGTCGATTATCAGTGGAAGGCGATATACTATTTATATTGAAAAGACTACCCGGATACAGTGATAATCGGAAGGAGCTAGATCGTATAGTTAGATTACAACCCTAATGTTGATCTACATAACTAGAGGAATATACACTCTATTATGGCGCGTTACTCACAAGCGTGTGCTCCGGGAACAAAACGGGTAGTATCCGTTAACAGGCAAATATGATCGTGGTTGGTAATTTAATCTGGACTCTATCCCGGAAACTAGTGAAAAATATTAGGAATTTTATATCTGTATAAGAGGTGGACTCTTTGAAAAGACAATATAAAAAGGTCCCTACCCGCTAGCCTCAGATATGCGATTGTGAGCGGCACCATGAATAAGCGCAGAGTAATAGGGGGTAGACCTGAAACCCTAAATATCTTATACATAGTACCTTCCTATATTAAACTTGAGAGAAATCACAGGCGATTGAATCGAGCGGGGTATCCATCGCTTCTCTCGCATGCCACGCACAACCGCTCATGTGTCCACACAATCTGCCTCCATGTCCTATCACGTTCTCCATCTCTGCGGTGCCGTCATCCCACTGTCATGGAACAACCAGAGAAAATTACACATATGTTCATCGAACTTGCTGGTGTGTATCACAAGTTCAAAACCATCCCGGAACCTTAAAAATGCTCCAATATGGTCCTGGCTACGTGGTACGGCTCCGCGGTGCCGTCACATGGCCATTGAGTTTCGCGGCGAAGCGGCAAACCGGAGGGGTTGCCACTGATAGAACCAATATGATGGCGAGGTGGAACATATATCATGAATTGAAACCAAGCGTTTATATATACGCACACACACGACGCTTCATCATCGATGAAAACCTTTTCTCATTAAATGCGCATCGTCGAAAATCCTATAATAAATATAAAAATAATGCAAGCATCAAGACTTAAACTTTGATGGTCTAAGAATACAACTATCCCTCTATTTAACCACATGTTAGTTTGCGATATCAATTAATGCATCAATTAGTGCCGGAGACAAAGCCATCACATGCTACAACCACAACCCTTGCGTGCTGGAAACCAGTCGTCGGTGACGCGGGACCCTAGTGCTTGCCATGTTCGAAAAAAAAGCGGTTCGTGAGACCCGAACAAGGCAGTTGCACGGCGACCGGCCAAAATTTCGGCCATCGACCGGCGGCTAGTACTCGCCAAGGTGAGACTGTTGAGAGATGAGGGGATATACGAAACGCGCGCGCGCAGAAAGAGATTAGATTAGAGCCGCTTGAAAGTTGAAACTTTTTTTTAATATGACATGGAATTTGAAACTACTTTGAATCATCGGAGACCGACGGTTCGACGATTGCTGGGATTAGAGTTTGATTTGAATCAATATATGTGACCGTGACGGTCGCAAGTACTCTAGTACATATATATTTAACCCAAGAGACCATCAACGACCTACCTAAACAGCCCTGATCGATATGGCAGCTGCGCCTTCTGTTGGCGACGGCTCGGAGTCGGCGGTGACGGGCTCGGTGAGCGAGGTGCCCAAGCTAACGGGCACGCATGAGTTCACGATCCGCGAGTACAGCCGCACCAAGGGCATTGGCGTCGGCAAGTCGATCTTGTCGGAGCACTTTACCGTCGATGGCCGGCGGTGGTACATCCGGTTCTACCCGGACGGCTACAGCACGGCGGACGGCGCGTGGATCGCCTTCTACGTGCAGACGCTCCACAAGCCGCAGCTCCGCCCCGTGCGCTCGGAGTTCAGCTTCCAGCTCCTCGGCCCCGGCGGCGACGTCCGGCACACGCGGCGGTCCGATCGGGCCTGCAAGTACGACACCTTCTGCAACAGCTGGGGCATCCGGCGGTACATCACCCGGTATGAGCTGGAGAGCGCGGCGCTGGGCGCCGTCCACGCCGACTCCATCACGGTGCGGTGCACGGTGACGATCCACCGGGCGCCGAGGAGGAGCCTCGCCGTCAACCGGCCGGGCCTCGTCAAGATGCCGCCGCCGCCGCCGTCGGACCACGGGGAGAAGGCCATCAGGTTCCTCGCGAGCGGGAAGGCCCCCTTCGACGTGCGCTTCGAGGTGGACGGCGAGGTGTTCTGGGCGCACCGGATGGTGGTGGCCGCGCAGTCGTCGTGGTTCGAGGGCCTCCTCTACGGGCACGGCCGCGAGGCCGGCGAGGACCTACTACTGGAAGTCGGCGGCGGCATCGTGACCGCGGAGGCGTTCAGGGGCGTGCTCCACTTCATCTACACCGACGAGCTCCCCGGCGAGGCCGCCGAGGGGAGGGGCTCCTACGACGTGACGCTGCGGCTGTTCGAGGCCGCCGACTACTACCTGATCGACCGGCTGAAGCTGATGTGCGCGTGCAGGCTGGGGGACTTCATCAAGGACTCCACCGTGGAGGCGCTCATGGAGATCGCGGAGGCCTACTCGTGCATGGACCTCCAGCAGGCGTGCCGGAACTTCGCCGCGCGCAGGGGGCTCAGGTTGCTGCGTAACCTAGGAAACATACAGAGGGCGATAAAGAAGAGGTTAACATCCAGCGGCGCCGCTGCTCCGGCGACGAGGAGGATCATGGACGTGGTATCCACGAGTGGCGCTGAGTGAAGGTTCTTCTTTTTGCATATCCATCATGCATGTGGTACCTATTCTTTTTAGGGTAACCGGTCAGACTCAGATTACATACATTATGATACGTATATACAGCCCTACTTAGAAGGGGCTGTACAGTACTGATCTGATCGATATAGCTAATTTTGTTTTAGGTTGAAGGTTGAAACTTTTGGTCAATTGTTGTGCTATGAAGTACTTCCTCCGTTTCTAAACACTAGTGGAAAAAGACCCATTTGTCCCGTTTCGTAAGGCTTATTTGTCCCGGTTCAGGAATCGAGACTAAAGGGTTGGAACTAAAGTCCACGACCTTTAGTCCCGATTCGCTTAACAACCGAGACAGATGGGGCTACACGTGGCCGCTCAGCCGAGCCTAGGCAGGAGGGCCTTTGGTCCCGGTTGGTGAGGAGCTGTTTTTTTTAAAGAGAAGGGGTTTTGAGGGTTTTGGAGGGTTAATTTAGGGGTTTCATATATTTTGTTAGATAGCTAATAGAGAGAAGTGATATCTCTTATCTCCGTGCTTGGTCACGACGCTACATATATTATACTTACAGATAGAACATATAACACAATTTAATCATCATTTTCGTAAATGAGACATCATATAACAAGTTGGTCACTATTCATAATCACAACTCCTCCTCCTCATCATCATCAACTCTAACACATTGTAGCACACATAATAACACATTGTTCCTAGGACCTACGTACTCCTATCTCGTAGGACATACTCTACCCTCTCTTAGATACAATATCATAAAACAAGATAGACCCTGACTCTTCATTATGGAGAACGGAGATCATTCTGTCTCTCATTCTTGACCTACGCACAATGTTGCTTCCAAGTAACTCTCTACGATTGAGCATACATTTTTTCCAATCTTTGATTGTCATGACTCCATCGGTTTTAGAAATCCGGTATGGACAGGAGTGATGCGTAGGCTGACCCGGCCGTGGTGGCCCTAAGCTCGTAACAACAACGCGACCTCTCGGAAACATCAGATGAGGCACACAATCCTCCGGGATTTTCTGTTGAAAAACATAGTAATAACTTTATAGTTAGCAATGGTTTAGTTTTAGAAGAATTTATGTAAAAGATGCACGACTGTCGTAATAGTAGAATTAAAATCTTACCATGCAATCTCCATGGATGTTACCGTAGTTCATCACGTGCACTAGTGACACGTATTGACCATAATATGCAGGAGTTTGATAATAGCTATTGTAATTCTCAAGATGACTAAGAAATGCGGTAAGATGATCTTTCTCCGTATAAGTTAATTTTGCTTCATCACTGTACTAGTAGGTTCTGTCTACCATCTTTCGTACATTTTTTGAAGAATGAAAATAAGCTGTCAATGCAAATAAGTTGTCAACTATTTTTAAATAAAAAATATAAATTACTTAATAAATATGGTTGAGAAACTCACATAATGATAGAACTGGAGGCGTCTGCACATCGACCCAGATGTCGATATTACCTTCAATTTCATCTTCTGGACGAATATCAAAGGTGATAAGCATATTAGGATCAAATGCATAAGCCTTGCATTGTGCTTCCCAATTTTTTGCATTCAAAATAACAACAGGTGTCTGCATGGTACAATTTTACCGCAAAAGTAAAACCATGCTTGGTCCTCAAGTGAACTATCTTTACCTCCATATCTTTTTTAGTATTGAAACCAATCTTATCCAAGACAACAATTCTTGCATGGCAAGGGATACGCTAGTAGAACAGTAAAAAACTTAAAATTAATTATAAGTTGAAGCAAAAGAGGCAGAAGTCATGCTTAATTACGAAAAAAGACTTGTCATTCTGACTTACTGTATCCACTTCGAAGGTCTCATCCAACATGATGCTGAAGCGCCTACCATCAACTAGGAAAATCTTGTCACACAGGCCATGCTCGTCTTCGCAGTATTCGCACATACCGAATTCAATTTCGTTGTCAGACATTTCCTATGTTCATAGTTGAAACATTTAAAATCGATCGAAGGAAACTACGAGAAAACTGATCAACACACAGATCACTATTACTCAATATGCAACGGGTTGATTTTAGGTCTGACGAATCTTTCCTTCCTAAACTCTCATCTCACGTATATGGTGGACACTCTCCCTCACTGAAAGACACACAATGAGCCGAAACAGACCTAAAGTCAACCCGTTTCATATATCGAGCAATGACATAGAAAAATTCCCTATGTTTAACGGAATGACTTGCAAATCACAAATACATTTATAATGAACTCGAATATAATATCACTAATACATCATCCTGAATAATCCAGTTCAAGAATTACGGCACTCTTTGGATCCTAATGCGTGTGTGACTGTCGGTCCGTTGAGGCTTTCCTTAAGTAACTCTCATATCTCATGGTGTGTTGGTGCGCTCTCTCTTACACTGATATGGTGGTGTATATATGTTGGTGGGAACTCTCTCACAATAATAGTTCGACCGCCGGTGATGGACGCCCCACCTCTTCTCTTCTTGCGCAATATATCGACGAGTATATCGCAAAGAAGAGAAGAAAGATGAGGCGCCTGTTGGAAATATGCCCTAGAGGCAATAATAAATTAGTTATTATCATATTTCCTTGTTCGTGATAATCGTTTATTACCCATGCTATAATTGTATTGATCGGAAACTCAGATACATGTGTGGATACATAGACAACACCATGTCCCTAGTATGCCTCTAGTAGACTAGCTCGTTGATCAAAGGATGGTTAAGGTTTCCTAGCCATGGACATGAGATGTCATTTGATAACGGGATCACATCATTAGGAGAATGATGTGATGGATAAGACCCAAACTACAAACATAGCATATGATCGTGTCAGTTTATTGCTACTGTTTTCTGCATGTCAAGTATATGTTCCTATGACCATGAGATCATGCAACTCACGGATATCGGAGGAGTGCCTTGTGTGTATCAAACGTCGCAACGTAACTGGATGACTATAAAGGTGCTCTACAGGTATCTCCGATGGTGTTTGTTGAGTTGGCATGGATCGAGACTGGGATTTGTTACTCCGTGTAACGGAGAGGTATCTCGGGGCCCACTCGGTAATGCAACATCACAATAAGCCTTGCAAGAAATGTGACTAATTGTTAGTTGCGGGATCTTGTATTACGGAACGAGTAAAGAGACTTGCCGGTAACGAGGTTGAACTAGGTATGGAGATACCGACGATCGAATCTCGGGCAAGTAACATACCGAAGAACAAAGGGAAGGATATACGGGATTAACTGAATCCTTGACATAGAGGTTCGACCGATAAAGATCTTCGTAGAATATGTAGGAACCAATGTGGACGTCCAGGTCCCGCCATTTGTTATTGACGGTAGAGGTGTCTCGGTCATGTCTACATAGTTCTCGAACCCGCAGGGTCTGCACACTTAAGGTTCGGTGACGTTTCGGTAGTGTAGAGTTATGTATGGTGGTGACCGAAGGTTGTTCGGAGTCCCGGATGAGATCCCGTATGTCACGAGGAGCTCCGGAATGGTCCGGAGGTAAAGATTCATATATAGGAAGTCCCAGTTTGGTTTCCGGAAAAGTTTCGGGCTCATCGGTAGTGTACCGGGAGTATCGGTATTGTACCGGGAGTGCCGGTAGTGTACCGGAGGACCTCCGGGAGGGGTATTTCGACCCCAAGAGGTCCATGGGCTGTGGGAGAATAATAACCAGTCCTTAGTGGGCTGGGAAAACAGCCACAAAGGCCCATGGCGCAGGAGAGAAAGTCCTAAAGCAAAAAGTGGAAAATCAGCCAATAGGAGGCAATCCTACTCCAACTAGGATTGGAGGTGAAGTAGGATTGCTCCCACCTCCTATTTCGGCCGACCCAAAGGCCTTAGATGCCTCTCCTCTCCTCTCCTCCTATATATACTAGTGGATTGTTTGGTTTTTGGACAGAATTTCCGGCCACGTGCTACCCGTTTCACCGGTGCACAGTTTCTCCTCTAGATCGGTTTTCTGCAGCGCTTAGGCGAAGCCCTGCCGGAATCACTCCACCACCATCACCGGAGCGCCGTCACGCTGCCGGTGAACTCTCTCTCCTCTCCACCTCCTCTTGCTGGATCAAGACGGTGGAGATCGTCATCAAGCTGCACGTGTGCTGAACGCGGAGGTGCCGTCCGTTCGGCGCTAGATCGGAAGGACCGTGATCGAGATCGCGAGACGGTTCGTGATGAGATCGCGGAACGGATCGTGATGAGTTCGCGGGACATATCGTGATCAAGATCGTGAGACGGATCGTGATGAGATCGCGCGACGGATCGTGATGAGTTCACGGGACGGATCGTGATTGGATCGCGGGACGGATCGTGATGAGATCGCGGGACGCTCGGCGATTTGGATCGCGAAGATGTTCGACTACACCAACCGCGTTTCTTAACGCTTCCCGCTTAGCGATCTACAAGGGTACGTAGATCCACTCTCCCTCTCGTAGATGCTCATCACCATGGATAGGTTTGCGTGTGCGTAGGAAATTTTTTGTTTCCCATGCGACGTTCCCCAACAGTGGCATCATGAGCTAGGTTGATGGTTCGATGAGATCTCGAGTAGAACACAAAAGGTTTGTGGGCGTTGATGCTTAGATTGCTTCCTCCCTTGGTCGTATTTTGGTTCAGCGGGATTGTGAGATGAAGCGGCCCGGACCAACATTACTCGTACGCTTACGAGAGACCGGTTCCCTCGACGCAAGTTGTTGCCTAGATGGCTTGCGGGTGACAGTTTCTCTCACTTTAGTTGGATCGGATTCGACAAAGGCGGTCCTTGAGAAGGTTGAAAAGCAAACTAGTGTATCACCGTTGTGGTTTATGCATAGGTGAGAATCGTTCTTGCTAGATACCCATAGCAGCCACGTAAAATATGCAACAACAATTAGAGGACGTCTAACTTGTTTTTGCAGGGTATGTTGTGATGTGATATGGCCAATTACATGATGAGATATATGTGATGTATGAGATGATCATGTGATGTATAGATTATCACGACTTGCATGTCGATGAGTACGGCAACCGGCAGGAGCCATAGGGTTGTCTTTAATTATTGTATGACCTGCGTGTCAATCATTAAGCGCTATGTAATGCTTTACTTTATCGCTACGGTAGCAATAGTAGTAGAAGCATGCAGGGCGTGACAACCCCAATGGCAACACATTGATGGAGATAAAGATGATGGAGATCATGGTGTTGTGCCGGTGACGATGGAGATCATGCCGGTGCTTTCTAGATGGAGATCAAAAGCACAAGTTCATGGCCATATCATGTCACTTATGATTTGCATGTGATGTTAATCCTTTTTATGCACCTTATTTTGCTTAGGACGACAGTAGCATTATAAGGTGATCCCTCACTTAATTTCAAGCTAAATTGTGTTCTCCCCGAGTGTGCACCGTTGCGAAAGTTCGTCGTGTTGAGACACCACGTGATGATCGGGTGTGATAGACTCTACGTTCACATACAACAGGTGCAAGCCAGATTTGCACGCGCAGAACACTCGGGTTAAACTTGACGAGCCTAGCATGTACAGACATGGCCTCGGAACACGAGAGACCGAAAGGTAGAACATGAGTCATATAGTAGATATGATCAACATAATGATGTTCACCATTGCAGCCACCTCAACTCACGTGATGATCGGACTTGAGTTGGTGAATTTGGATCATGTATCACTCGAATGATCGGAGGGATGTCAATTTGAGTGGGAGTTCTTAAGTAATATGATTAATTGAACTCATTATCATGAACATAGTCAAAGTGTCTTTGCAAATGATGTTGTAGATTACTAGCTCGCACTGTAGCTCCCGTGTGTTTTTATATGTTCCTAGAGAAATAGAATTGAAAGATGTTGGTAGAAAAATTGTGGACTGGGTCCGTGATCTGAGGATTGTCCTCATTGCTGCACAGAAGGCTTATGTCCTTAATGCACCGCTCGGTGCGCCACCCCCTCTAGCATCGTCTATAGATGTTGTGAACATCTAACAGGCACGTTTCGATGACTACTTGATAGTTTAGTGCGTCATGCATTACGGCTTAGAATTGAGGCTCCAAAACGTTTTGAACGTCACGGAACATATGAGATGTTCTAGGAGCAGAGATTGTGATCTCAGGCTCGTGCCTTTGTTGCGAGATATGAGATCTCCAACAAGATTCTTTGCTTGTAAGATGAAGGAGAATAGCTCAATCGTTGAGCATGTACTCAGATTGTCTGGGTACTACAATCGCTTGAATCAAGTGGGAGTTGATCTTCCAGATAAGATAGTGATTGATATAGTTCTCCAAGTCACTGTCACTAAAGCTACTAGAACTTAGTGATGAACTATAATACACCAGGGATAGAAGTATTGATCCCTGAGCTGTTCGCGATGTTTGACACCGCGAAGGTAGAAATCAAGAAGGAGCGTCAAGTGTTGATGGTTAATCAAACCACTAGTTTCGAAAAGGGCAAGAGCAAGGAGGGAAACTTCATGGATAGCAAATCAGTTGCTGCTCCAGTGAAGCAACCTAAAGTTGAACTCAAACCCGAGACTAAGTGCTTCTATTATGAGGTGAGAGGTCGCTGAAGCGGAACAACCCTAGATACTTGGTAGATAAGAAGGCTGGCAACATCGACAGAAGTATATTTGATATACGAGTTATTGATGTGTACCTTGCTAGTACTCCTAGTAGCACCTGAGTATTGGATACCGGTTCGGTTGCTAAATGTTAGTAACTCGAAATAAAAGCTACGGAATAAACGGAGAACTAGCTAAGGGTGAGGTGATGATGTGTGTTGGAAATGTTTCCAAGGTTGATGTGATCAACATCGCACGCTCTCTCTACCTTCAGGATTAGTGACGAACCTAAATAAATGTTATTTGGTGTTTTGCGTTGAGCATGAACATGATTAGATCATGTTTGTTGCAATACAGTTATTCATTTAAGTCAGAGAATAATAGTTATTCTGGTTACATGAATAATACCTTCAATGGTCATGCACCAAGTGAGAATGGTTTGTTGAAATCTTGATCGTAGTAGTACACATGTTCATAACATTGATGTCAAGAGATACAAAGTTAATAATGATAGTACCACATACTTGTGGCACTGCCGCTAAATGTCATATTGGTATAAAGCGCATGTAGAAACTCTATGCTGATGGATATTTGGACTCATCGATTTCGAATCGGTTGAGACATGCGAACCATGCCTCTTGGGCAAGATGACTAAAGGACCCCGTTGGATGGAGCGGGCAAGTGATTCATTGGAAATGATACATGTTGATGTATGCAATCTAGTGAGTCTTGTAGCGTGCAGTGGATATCGTTATTTTCTTACCTTCACTGATGATTTGAGTAGATATAGTGTATATTTACTTAATGAAACACAAGTCTGAATCGTTTGAAAGGTTCAAGCAAATTCAGAGTGAAGTTTAAAGATCATCATGACCAGAAGATAAAAATGACCGCGATATGATCGTGGAGGTGAATATCTGAGTTACGAGTTTGGCATACAACTTAAGACAACGTGAAATTTGTTTCACAACTAACGCCACCTGGAACACCATGCTGTGATGGTGTGTCCGAACATCATAGTCATGCTCTATTGATATAGTGCATACTGTGATGTCTCTTATCGTTTTACTACTATAATTTTTGGGGTTATGCATTAGAGACAACTACATTCACTTTAAATAGGGCATCATCTAAATCCGTTGAGATGACACCGTGTGAATTATGGTTTGATAGGAACCTAAGCTGTCATTTCTTAATGTTTGGGGCTGCGATGCTTGTGTGGAAAATGTTTTCACATAATAAGCTAGAACCAAAGCGGACAAATGTATCTTCATAGAATACCCTAAGAACAGATGGGTATGCCTTCTATCTCAGATCCGAGTGCAAAGTGTTTGTTGCTAGAACTGGGTCCTTTCTCGAGAAAAAGTTTCTCTCAAAAGAATTGAGTGGGAGGAAGATAAAACTTGATGAGGTTGTTAAACCTTTGTTCAACCAGAGAGTAGCGCAGCACAGAAAGATGTTTCTGTGAAGCCTACGTTAGTTGAAGAGGAAGTTAATGATGATGATCATGAAGCTTCAGGATCAAGTTACTATCGAACTTCGTAGGTCGACAAGGATGTGTACTGCTCCTGAGCGGTACGACAACTCTGTCTTGGAGGTCATGTCGTTGGACAACGATGAACCTACGAGCTATGGAGAAGCGATGATGGGCCCGGATTCCGACAAATGGTTGGAGGCCATGAAATCCGAGATAGGATCCATGTATTAAAACCAAGTGTAGACTTTGGTAGACTTGCTCGTTGGACGGCAGGTCGTTGAGTACAAATGGATCTTTAAAATGAAGACAGACACTGATGGTGAATGTCACTATTTGTAAAGCTCGACTTGTTGCAAAGATGTTTGTGACAAGTTCAAGGAGTTGACTACGATGAGACTTTCTCACTCGTAGCGATGCTAAAAGTCTGTTGGAATTATGTTAATAGTTGCTGTGTTTTCAATTATGAAATCTGGAAGATGGATGTCAAAACATCGTTTCCTTAATGGTTTACTTGAGGAAAGGTTGTATGTGATACAACCAGAAGGTTTTGTCAGGCCTAAGGATGCTAAAAGGTGTGCAAGGTTCGGTGATCCTTCCATGGACTGAAGCAAGCATCTCGGAGTTGGAATATACGCTTTGATGAGGTGATCAAAGTTTTGATGTTTATACAAAGTTTATGAGAAACTTGTATTTGCAATAAAGTGAGTGGGAGCACTATAGAATTTCTGATAAGTATATGTGGATGACATATTGTTGTTCAGAAATAATGTAGAGTTTCTGGAAAGCATAAAACGGTTATTTGGAAAGTGATTTTCAAAGGAAGACCTGGATAAAGCTACCTAATTGTTGAGCATCAAAATCTATAGAGATAGATCAAGATGCTTGATGAGACTTTCAATGAGTGCATACCTTCACAAGATTTTGAAAGAGTTCAAAATGGATCAGCCAGAGAAATAGTTCTCGTCTGATTTGTAAGGTGTGAAGTTGAGTGAGACTCAAAGCTCGACAACGGCAGAAGAAAGAGAAAGGACGAACGTCGTCCCCTATGCCTTAGCCATAGGCTCTGTATTATGCCATGCTGTGTACCGCACCTATGTGTGCCTTGCCATGAGTTTGTCAAGGGGTACAAGAGTGGTCCAGGAGTGGATCACTGGACAGCGGTCGGAATTATCCTTAGTAACCAGAGGACTAAGGAAATGTTTCTTGATTATGGAGGTGATAAAGAGTTCGTCGTAAAGAGTTACGTCGATGCAAGCTTTAACACCTATCCGGATGACTAGTAGTAGCAATCTGGATACGTATAGTGGAGCAGCCATTTGGAAATAGTACCAAGTGGAGTGTGGTAGCAGTGTTTACGGTTTGACATAGAGATTTGCAAAGTACACACGGATCTGAATATCGCAGACCCGTTGACTATAAGACCTCTCTCACATGCAAAGCATGATCGAGCCCCAAAACTCATTGGGTGTTAGATTCATAACAATGCGAATCACATGGTGATGTGAACTAGATTATTGACTCTAGTGCAAGTGGGAGACTGTTGGAAATATGCCCTAGAGGCAATAATAAATTAGTTATTACCATATTTCCTTGTTCGTGATAATCGTTTATTACCCATGCTATAATTGTATTGATCGGAAACTCAGATACATGTGTGGATACATAGACAACACCATGTCCCTAGTATGCCTCTAGTAGACTAGCTCGTTGATCAAAGGATGGTTAAGGTTTCCTAGCCATGGACATGAGATGTCATTTGATAACGGGATCACATCATTAGGAGAATGATGTGATGGATAAGACCCAAACTACAAACATAGCATATGATCGTGTCAGTTTATTGCTACTGTTTTCTGCATGTCAAGTATATGTTCCTATGACCATGAGATCATGCAACTCACGGATATCGGAGGAGTGCCTTGTGTGTATCAAACGTCGCAACGTAACTGGGTGACTATAAAGGTGCTCTACAGGTATCTCCGATGGTGTTTGTTGAGTTGGCATGGATCGAGACTGGGATTTGTTACTCCGTGTAACGGAGAGGTATCTCGGGGCCCACTCGGTAATGCAACATCACAATAAGCCTTGCAAGCAATGTGACTAATTGTTAGTTGCGGGATCTTGTATTACGGAACGAGTAAAGAGACTTGCCGGTAACGAGGTTGAACTAGGTATGGAGATACCGACGATCGAATCTCGGGCAAGTAACATACCGAAGAACAAAGGGAAGGATATACGGGATTAACTGAATCCTTGACATAGAGGTTCGACCGATAAAGATCTTCGTAGAATATGTAGGAACCAATGTGGACGTCCAGGTCCCGCCATTGGTTATTGACTGTAGAGGTGTCTCGGTCATGTCTACATAGTTCTCGAACCCGCAGGGTCTGCACACTTAAGGTTCGGTGACGTTTCGGTAGTGTAGAGTTATGTATGGTGGTGACCGAAGGTTGTTCGGAGTCCCGGATGAGATCCCGGATGTCACGAGGAGCTCCGGAATGGTCCGGAGGTAAAGATTCATATATAGGAAGTCCCAGTTTGGTTTCCGGAAAAGTTTCGGGCTCATCGGTAGTGTACCGGGAGTATCGGTATTGTACCGGGAGTGCCGGTAGTGTACCGGAGGACCTCCGGGAGGGGTATTTCGACCCCAAGAGGTCCATGGGCTGTGGGAGAATAATAACCAGCCCTTAGTGGGCTGGGAAAACAGCCACAAAGGCCCATGGCGCAGGAGAGAAAGTCCTAAAGCAAAAAGTGGAAAATCAGCCAATAGGAGGCAATCCTACTCCAACTAGGATTGGAGGTGAAGTAGGATTGCTCCCACCTCCTATTTCGGCCGACCCAAAGGCCTTGGCTGCCTCTCCTCTCCTCTCCTCCTATATATACTAGTGGATTGGGTGGTTTTTGGACAGAATTTCCGGCCACGTGCTACCCGTTTCACCGGTGCACAGTTTCTCCTCTAGATCGGTTTTCCGCAGCGCTTAGGCGAAGCCCTGCCGGAATCACTCTACCACCATCACCGGAGCGCCGTCACACTGCCGGTGAACTCTCTCTCCTCTCCACCTCCTCTTGCTGGATCAAGACGGTGGAGATCGTCATTAAGCTGCACGTGTGCTGAACGCGGAGGTGCCGTCCGTTCGGCGCTAGATCGGAAGGACCGTGATCGAGATCGCGAGACGGTTCGTGATGAGATCACGGAACGGATCGTGATGAGTTCGCGGGACAGATCGTGATCAAGATCGTGAGACGGATCGTGATGAGATCGCGCGACGGATCGTGATGAGTTCACGGGACGGATCGTGATTGGATCGCGGGACGGATCGTGATGAGATCGCAGGACGCTCGGCGATTTGGATCG
This sequence comes from Hordeum marinum, assembly GCA_022496015.1. Taxonomy (NCBI): domain Eukaryota; kingdom Viridiplantae; phylum Streptophyta; class Magnoliopsida; order Poales; family Poaceae; genus Hordeum; species Hordeum marinum. The sequence goes on from CM039673.1 coordinate 513,690,584, forward strand.
CGAAGATGTTCGACTACACCAACCGCGTTTCTTAACGCTTCCCGCTTAGCGATCTACAAGGGTACGTAGATCCACTCTCCCTCTCGTAGATGCTCATCACCATGGATAGGTTTGCGTGTGCGTAGGAAAATTTTTGTTTCCCATGCGACGTTCCCCAACAGCGCCTCCCACGACAACAGTCGGGATTCCTCCATCAAGAACACACATGAAAGTCACACAAGGAGCAACGACGGACCAAAAGTCACACACGCATTATACCGATAAAATATCACAAATACATTAATATTATAATGAACTCGAACATAATATCACTAATACATCATCCCGAATAATCCAGTTAATGCATCATCAAATATTAACTAATACATCTCGAATATTATCATATAAGATCACTAATACAGATCGAATATCCTAGAAATCAAAGTGGAGGACGGTGAACTCGGTTCACTAGCGGTCTCTGAGTCACCGGCGGTGGACACCCAAAGATAAGGAACCATCACGGGATCATAACTCAAGTGAGATCCTTGAAGGATCTGCCAGGTATTGTCGAACCGGGCGGCCAACGCCTCCATGTAGCGACGGACGTGCCCGTCCTTCTCCCTGACACGCCGACATACCACCTCCGCGGGTGCCCGCTCGCTCCGCACCGAAAGTGGCCCGCGTGACCGCCACCACAGAAGGTCCCGGGTCAACGACGATACCTGCATTCCTCACCAACCTCCGAGCCCGGGAAGGTAGCACCTCCCAGTGCCAGCCCGGCGGGGCCCAGTCCCGGACATGGCGCCTATCAAGTAGGCTCTCGCGGACTACTCGACGACGAGGATGCGGGCCGAGCATCGTCGAAAAATTCATATGAGAACGTTTTCTTATCGTTTAATCACTAATTTTTCATAAAACCCCAAATTTTTCATCATTAACATACTAATCTAACATAAACATTCATCATAAACATACTAATCTAACATAAACATTCATCATAAAAAAATTCTGTAATCTAACATACACATACTAATCTAACATAAACATTCATCATATAAAAAAATCAACATATATTTTTAAAAAAATTGAAGGAGCCAGGGCGGCGACGGGGACGGGGCGGCGACGGGGGCGGCGGGGGAGGCGACGGGGGAGGGGCCACGACGGGAGCGGGGCGGCAACGGGGACGGCGAGGGCGGCAAGGGAGGGGCGGGCCGGGCATCGTTGACAAATTCATATGAGAACGTTTTCTTATCGTTTAATCACTAATTTTTCATAAAAACCCAAATTTTTCATCATTAACATACTAATCTAACATAAAAATTCATCATAAACATACTAATCTAACATAAACATTCATCATAAACATAGTAATCTAACATAAACATTCATCATAAACATACTAATCTAACATAAACATTCATCATAAAAAATTTCTGTAATCTAACATACACATACTAATCTAACATAAACATTCATCATATAAAAAAATCAACATATATTTTAAAAAAAATTGCAAGGAGCCAGGGCGGCGGCGGCTCACAGCGGGGGCGGTGACGGGGGCGGGGCGGCGACGGGGACGGGGCGGCGGGGGAGGCGACGGGGGAGGGGCCACGACGGGAGCGGGGCGGCAACGGGGGCGGCGAGGGCGGCAAGGGAGGGGCAGTAGGGGCGGCGACGTGGGCGACGAGGGAGGCGGCGACGGGGGAGAGGCGGCGACGGGGGCGGCGACGAGGGCGGGGTGGCAACAAGGGAGGCGACGGGGACGGGGCGGCGACGAGGAGGGGGATGACGACGGCGGGGGCGGCGACGGGGAGGCGATGGGCGCCGCCGGGGACGGCGACGGGAAGACAAGGAGGGGAATGAAAACTGCGAGATTTCCTAAGTGCTTCTTATATAGAAGAAGTATTGGTCCCAGTTCGTGGCACCAACCGGGACCAATGCCCACCTTTAGTCCCGGTTGGTGCCACCAACCGGGACCAAAGCCCTGTTTTCAGCAGCCCAAAGGGCAGGAAACAGGGACCTTTGGTCCCGGTTGGTGGCACCAACCGGGACCAATGCCCACCTTTAGTCCCGGTTTGTGCCATCAACCGGGACCAAAGCCCTCTTTTCAGCAACCCAAATGGCAGGAAACAAGGACCTTTGGTCCCGGTTGGTGGCACCAACCGGGACCACTGGTCCCTTTTCGTTGGCCGGCGGGGAAGCAGTAGATGTTTAGTCCCACCTCGCAAGTCGAGGGGAGACAACACCTGTTTATAACACCCGATGCGCTTGACCTGTCAAGCTCCTCTCATAGTGAAAATAGATGCCCTTATACACGAAATTTGACCTAAATTCAAAATGCTAGTTAGGTGCCTAACTAGCACCTTGAATTTAGGTTGAATTTCAGTGTAAGGGCATCTATTTTCACTTTTGCTATTTTTTATGTTATTTCTTTGCTATTTTTCCTGATATTTAATATTACTTTGTTTTAACATTATATTCAATTTGGTAATTTTTAGATTTCGTATAATTTTAGTTTCAAAAATACTAGAGGTTTATAATTTTAGTTATTGATTGTTTTGAGCTAAATGACCTTGAAATTGGAAAGCACTACAAATGAACTCTCAAAAGGTTGAAACTTGGCATGGTATCATCATTTCACTCACATAGCATGTGCTAAAAAGTTGAGAGGGTTACGGCAAAAGCTGGATGCGCTTCGTGTACAAAACGAACAGTCTCTTTCGAAGTATCAAGGTTCCGGACGGAAACTCATCGATTACAAAAGACATTTCATTTTCTTGAACTTATTTGACCTCCAGGCTTTTTTCGTGTTCAAAATGCACCATTCAAAGCCACATCATCAATTTTCAACCATTCCCGACATCATTTGTTATTTTTCACGCAGTTATTGATTTTTTGAGCTAAATGACCCTGAAATTGAAAAGCACTACAAATGAACTCTGAAAAGGTTGAAAGTTGGCATGGTATCATCATTTCACCCACATAGCATGTGTTAAAAAGTTGAGAGGGTAACGTCAAAAGCTGGATGCACTTCGTGTACAAAACGGACAGTCTCTTTCGAAGTATCACGGTTCCGGACGGAAACTCATCGGTTACAAAAGGCATTTCATTTTCTTGAACTTATTTGAACTCCATGATTTGTGTGTGTTCAAAATGCACCATTCAAAGCCACATCATCAATTTTCAACCCTTCCCGACATCATTTGTTATTTTTCATGCAGTTACTGATTTTTTGAGCTAAATGACCCTGAAATTGAAAAGCACTACAAATAAACTCTGAAAAGGTTGAAAGTTGACATGGTATCCTCATTTCACCCACATAGCATGTGTTAAAAAGTTGAGAGGGTTACGGCAAAAGCTAGATGCACTTCGTGTACAAAACAGACAATCTCTTTCGAAGTATGAGGGTACCGGACGGAAACTCATCGGTTATAAAAGGCATTTCATTTTCTTGAACTTATTTGAACTCTAGGCTTTTTTGTGTGTTCAAAATGCACCATTCAAAGCCACATCATCAATTTTCAACCCTTGCCGACATCATTTGTTATTTTTGATGCAGTTATTGATTTGTTTGAGCTAAATGACCCTGAAATTGAAAAGGACTACAAATGAACTTTGAAAAGGTTCAAAGTTGGCATGGTATCATCATTTCACCCACATATCATGTGCTAAAAAGTTGAGAGGGTTACGGCAAAAGCTAGATGCACTTCGTGTACAAAACGGACAATCTCTTTTGAAGTATCAGGGTTCCAGATGGAAACTCATCGGTTACAAAAGGCATTTCATTTTCATCAACTTATTTGAACTCCAGATTTTTTGTATGTTCAAAATTATGCAGGCCCTTAATATACTCGGAGGTGCGTCGGTCACCGTACATCCATTGCCGGTTCATCTGCGTACGTTATGTAATAAAGTGTATTAAAAACCATCACAACATATCATGAATAGAGAAGTGACCAAATTAATAGAAATTCATCATCACATTAAAGCCAAAGTACAATAATGACCAAACTAAATACGTACAGTTCATACATAGTTGTCATCATTGAACAACATATAGCTCTCTAGAGCATCTAATTAAAACATACATCGAACTATGTAAAAAATTTAAATACAACAACAAATGCAATCATAACCGCTACTAAGGTACCAATTGATCCAATGGCATAATGATACCAAGCCTCAGTATGAATGGCATATTTTCTAATGTTTCTAAGCTTCAAGCGCATTGCATCCATCTTGGTCTTGTGATCATCGACGATATCGGCAACATGCAACTCCAATCCCATCTTATCATCTGAAGTTCTTTTCAATTTTTCTTTCAAATGATCGATTTCTTTTTAGCTTCTGTTAACTTCTCGAGCAGAATTGCATAGTCGGTTGGAATTTCTGGTTCAACTACTTCCTATAGATAAAAACATCTACGTCAAGTTGGTTGCATAATTAATTGTCATAGACATTAGATATGTGAAATAGTTATATAAAAGATAATATACCACATCTGAATCATAGACTGGACGAGGGCCGACGTGGGCGGATACCATAACCATGGCAATATATAATAACAAACAATAATAAAGGTAAGAAAATCATACAAGTAAGTATATTTTCTTTTAGCAAGAAGATAAGATCAAGAGGATCACCACGCGCGGGCGATCGACGGTGGTTTCAGGACGGGGACGGGACAGGACGGACCGCCAAACCTAGACAAATCTTGACAAAAATGGAGTTTGGACAAGAAGCTTCGAGAGGAGAAAGCTTAAGTTTGGCTTGGCCATTTCATCAAACACCTCATCTGCATAGGAGGTGAGCTAGAGCACCACAAAGTTCTCCCCTTGCCGGCCTGAAAAACAGAGCAAAGTGGAGTGCTCTGCTCGCTGGCGAGGGGGTATATATAGGCATCTCATTGGTCCCGGTTCGTGCCTAGAACCGGGACTAAAGGACCCCCTTTGGTCCCGGATCCAGCCACGAACCGGGACCAATGGTTGTGGGCCAGGAGCGAGGCACATTGTTCCCGGTTCGTGTCTGGAACCGGGACCAAAGGTTCCAAACAAGCTGGGACCAATGCCCCACGTGGCCCACCCGGCCGCCTGGCCTCATGAACCGGGACTGTTGCCCCCATTGGTCCCGGTTCGTGATTGAACCGGGACTAATGTGCTGGCCCGGCCCGAACCAATGCCCTGTTTTCTACTAGTGAAATATAAGTCTTTTTAAAGATTTCACTATTGGACTACATACAAAGAAAAATGGATAAATCTATACTCTAAAGTATATTTATATACATCTGTATGTTGTCCCCCAGTGAAACATCTAAAAAAACATATATTTAGAAATGGAGGGAGTACTCTTTATGTCTTTTATACAGTTATAAGCTCTCATCGTCGTGAGAAAGAGAAGGTCGTATCTACGGCTTAATTGTCCTGAGTTTGCACTTCACACTACACAATGCAATAATTTGTTTTCATATGTTCTTTGTTTTTTGTTGGGTTGTGAACTTGTTCTATTGTGTTCTTTTCATATTGTTCTATTGGGTTGTGAACCGGGGCCAATGGGGCAATGGTCCCAAATCGTGAGGCCAGGGGGCCGGGCGGGCCACGTGGGGCATTGGTCCCGGTTCGTCTGGAACATTTGGTACCGGTTCCAGACACGAACCGGGACCAACGTGCCTCGCTCCTGGCCCACAACCATTGGTCCCGGTTCGTGGCTGGATCCATGACCAAAGGGGGTCCTTTAGTCCCGGTTCCAGCCACGAACCGGGACCAATGAAATGCCTATATATACCCCCTCGACAGCGAGCAGAGCACTCCACACTGCTCTGTTTTTTTGTCCGGCGAGGGGAAAGCTTTGTGGTGCTCTAGCTCACCTCCTATGCACATGAGGTGTTTGATGAAATGCCTAAGCCAAACTTAAGCTTTCTCCTCTCGAAGCTCCTTGTCCAAACTCCATTTTCGTCAAGATTTGTCTAGGTTTGGCGGTCCGTCCTGTCCCGTCCCCGTCCTGAAACCGCCGTCGATCGCCCGCACGTGGTGAGCCTCTTGATCTTATCTTCTTGCTAAAAGAAAATATACTTACTCGTATGATTTTCTTACTTTTATTATTGTTCACTTCTCTATTCATGATATGTTGTAATGGTTTTTAATACACTTTATTATATACTGCATGCAGATGAACCAACAATGGATGTACGGTGACCGACGCACCTCCGATTATATCAAGGTCCTGCATAATTTTCTCGAAGTGGCTGAGGCAAACAAGTAGAATGGTTTTATGCCTTGTCTATGTACTGTCGGTGAGAATACGAAGTCTTCCTCCAACTCTAAAACCCTTCACTTCCACCTGCTTTAGAAGGGATTTATGCCACGCTATAATGTTTGGACCAAGCACGGAGAAAGAGGGGTTATGATGGAAGACAACTAAGAAGAAGAGGATGACGACAACTACCCTCCCCCTGAATATGGTGATGCTGCAATGGGGGAAGCTGAAGATCAAGAGGAACCAGACGATGTGCCCGATGATGATCTTCGCCGGGTTATTGTTGATGCACAGAGAGAATGCGAAAGTGGAAGGGAGAAGTTGAAGTTCGATCACATGTTAGAGGATCACAAAAAAGGGTTGTACCCAAATTGCGAAGATGACAACAAAAAGCTCGGTACCACACTGGAATTGCTGCAATGGAAGGCAGACAATGGTGTATCTGACAAGGAATTTAGTTCGCTACTGAAAATAATGAAGAAGAAGCTTCCAAAGGATAACAAATTGCCCGATAGTACGTACGCAGCAAAGAAGGTTGTATGCCCTCTAGGATTGGAGGTGCAGAAGATACATGCATGCCCTAATGATTGCATCCTCTACCGCGGTGAGTACGAGGAATAGAATGCATCCCGGTATGCGATGCATTGCGGTATAAGATCAGAAGAGATGACCCTGGTGATGTTGAGGGCCAGCGCACCGGGAAGTGGGTTCCTGCCAAGGTGATGTGGTATGCTCATATAATACCACGGTTGAAATGTCTGTTCAGAAACAAAAAGCATGCTGAGTTGATGCAATGGCACAAAAAAGACTGTAAGAAAGACGGGAAGTTGAGAGCACCCGCTGACGGGTCGCAGTGGAGAAAGATCGAGAGAAAGTGGAGCGACTTTACAGGTGACCCGAGGAACGTATGATTTGGTTTAAGTGCAGATGGCGTTAATCCTTTTGGGGAGCAGAGCAGCCAGCATAGCACATGGCCTGTGACTCTATGTATGTATAACCTTCCTCCTTGGTTGTGCATGAAGCAGAAGTTCATTATGATGCCAGTGCTCATCCAAGGCCCTAAGCAACCCGACAATGACATTGATGTGTACCTAAGGCCATTAGTTGAAGAACTTCTATAGATATGGAATGGAAGAGGTGTACGTGTGTGGGATGAGAACAAACGGGAGGAATTTGACCTACATGTTTTGCTATTTGTAACCATCAATGATTAGCCTGCTCTCAGTAACCTTTCAGGACAGACAAACAAGGGAGACCACGCATGCACACTTGTTTAGATGACACCGACAGTATATATTTGGACAAATGCAGGAAGAATATGTATCTGGGGCTTCATCGATTTCTTCCGACCAACCATCAATGTCGAAAGAAAGGTAAGCATTTCAAAGGTGAGGCAGATCACCGGAAGAAGCCCGCCCTCCGTACGGGTGATCACATACTTGATATGGTCAATGATTTACAAGTAATATTTGGAAACGGTCCTGGCGGACTATCTGTTCTGAATGACGCTGACAAACGTGCACCCATGTGGAAGAAGAAATCTATATTTTGGGACCTACCCTATTGGAAAGACCTAGAGGTCCGCTCTGCAATCGACGTGATGCACATGACGAATCATCTTTGCATGAACCTGCTAGGCTTGTTGGGAGTGTATGGGAAGACAAAAGATACACCGGAGGCACGGGAGGAACAACAACTTGTGCATGAAAAATACGGCATGCATCCAAAGCAGTATGAAGGTCCTGCCAGCTACACTCTTACCAAAGAAGAGAAGGAAATCTTCTTTGAATGCCTACTCAGTATGAAGGTCCCGTCTGTCTTCTCGTCGAATATAAAGGGAATAATAAATATGGCAGAGAAAAAGTTCCAAAACTTAAAGTCTCATGACTGCCACATGATTATGACGCAACTGCTGCCGGTTGCATTGAGGGGGCTTCTACCGGAAAATGTTTGATTAGCCATTGTGAAGCTATGTGCATTCCTCAATGCAATCTCTCAGAAGGCGATCGATCCAGAAATCCTGCCAAGGTTAAGGAGTGATTTGGTGCAATGTCTTGTTAGTTTTGAGCTGGGGTTCCCACCGTCCTTATTCAATATCATGACGCATGTCCTACTTCATCTAGTCGACGAGATTGTCGTTCTGGGACCTGTATTTCTACACAATATGTTCCTCTTTGAGAGGTTCATGGGAGTCTTAAAGAAATATGTTCGTAATCGCGCTAGGCCAAAAGGAAGCATCTCCATGGGCCATCAAACAGAGGATGTAATTGGGTTTTGTGTTGACTTCATTCCTGACCTTAAAAAGATTGGTCTCCCTCAATCGCGGTATGAGGGGAGACTCACTAGAAAAGGCACGCTCGGAGCGGACTCAATAATATTTAGGGACAGGCAGTCTTGGTCTCAAGCACACTACACAGTTCTATAGAATGAATTCTACCTTGGTGACCCTGTATGTCGATGAACACAAGAATATTCTGCGCTCCAAACACCCGGAGCAGTGTGATGACTGGATTACATGTGAACACATCAAGACTTTCGGTAGTTGGTTGCAAACATGTCTCATGGGTGACTACACTGTTTCTGATGAGTTGTACTCGTTGGCCAGGGGACCATCTTCGACTGTATTGACTTGCAAAGGGTACGAGATAAATGGGAATACATTTTACACGATCGCCCAAGATGAAAAGAACACCAACCAAAACAACGGTGTCCGCTTTGATGCAGCAACCAAGAGGGGAAAGGACACATATTATGGTTACATAGTGGACATATGGGAACTTGACTATGGACATGATTTCAAGGTCCCTTTGTTCCAGTGCAAATAGGTCAATCTGTCAAGAGGCAGGGTACAGGAAGACCCACAGTATGGAATGATAATAGTGGATCTGAACAATCTTGGGTACACAGATGAACCATTCGTCCTAGCCAATGATGTGGCGCAGATTTTCTATGTGAAGGACATGTCTACCATACCGAGAAAAAGAAAAGATAAGGAAGCGAATACATCATACGATGAGCCAAAGCGCCACATAGTTCTTTCAGGAAAAAGAGACATCATGGGATTGGAGGGCAAGACAGACATGTGTGAAGATTATGAAAAGTTTCTTGAAATTCCTCCCTTCAAAGTCAAGGCTGACCCAAGCACCCTGTTAAACGATGAAGATTATCCATGGTTACGGCGCAATAAGAAAACGACACAAGGGAAGGAAAAGTGAAGACTTTCTCTCCATAACTATATCATTGCAGTGACATGTGAAGAAATGAAATGCATTTTGTAACACATGAGTTTTCGTTCGAAACCCTAATACTTCGAAAGAGATTTTCCGTTTTGTACACGAAGTGCATCCAGTTTTTGCCGTAACCCTCTCAACTTTTTATGATATGCTATGTGGGTGAAATGATGATACCATGCCAACTTTCAACATTTTCAGAGTTCATTTGAAGTGCTTTCCAATTTTAGGGTCATTTAGCTCAAAAAACTCAATAAGTCAATCAAAAATACCAAATGAAGTCCGAAAGGGTTGAAAATGGATGATGTGGCTTTGAATGGTGCATTTTGAACACACAAAAAGTATGGAGTTCAAATAAGTTCAAAAACTAAAATCCCTTTGTAACAGACGAGTTTTCGTCCGAAACTGTGATACTTCAAAAGAGATTGTCATTTTTGTACACGAAGTGCATCCAGTTTTTTTCGTAACCCACTCAAATTTTTAGCACATGCTATGTCGGTGAAATGATGATACCATGCCAAGTTTCAACCTTTTCAAAGTTCGTTTGAAGTGCTTTTTAATTTCTTTCAAAACATCGTGGGAGTGGAGTTCAAAAAAGATTCAGCTAAAAAGCTTTTATAAACCTCTAGTATTTTTGAAACAATAATTATATAAAAATTATGCAACTAAAATTATCAAAGTATTTTTGTTCAAAACATTAATAGCAAAAATAATATAATGATAAAACACACTGGAAATAAATAAAGCAACAAACAGAACAAAATAATGGAAATTATGCAACTAAAATTATCAAAGTATTTATTTGTTAAAAAGAATGAACTAAAATAACAGAAGAAAAATACTGGAAAAAATTAAAAAATAAATAAATCAAAAAACAAAACAAAAATACTAGAAAGAAAACAAAACTAAACTCTCACCACGCCGCTGTGCAAGGCCATTGGTCCCGGTTGGTGAAACCAACCGGGACCAACTTTTAGTCCCGGTTGGTGGCACCAACCGGGACCAATGCCCATCTTTAGTCCCAGTTGGTGCCACCAACCGGAACCAAAGGTCTCTGCTTCCCGCCCTTTGGGCTGCCGAAAAGAGACCTTTGGTCCCGGTTGGTGGCATCAACTGGGACTAAAGATGGGCATTGGTCCCAGTTGGTGCCACCAACCGGGACCAATGCTTCTTGTATATAAGAAAACACTTGAAAAATTTCAGTTTTCATCTACCAGTTGCCTCGAGCCGCCGTGCTCGTCCCCGTCGCCTCCCTAAGCCGCCGTCCTCATCGCCGGCCCCGTCGCCTCCCCGAGCCACCGTCCTCGTCGCCGGCCCCGTCGCCTCCCCGAGCCACCGTCCTCATCGCCTCCCTGTCGCCGGCCCCGTCCTCATCGCCTCCCCGTCGCCGGCCCCGTCCTCATCGCCTCCCCGCCGTCGGCCCCGTCGCCTCCCCGAGCCGCCGTCCCCGTCGCCGCCGTCCCCGTCGCCTCCCCATCGCCCCCGTCCCCATTGCCTTGTCCCCGCCGCCGCCGTCCCCGTCGCCTCCCCGTCGCCGCCCCCCAGTGAGCCGCATGTATATTTTTTTCATGTATATGTTTTTTTCATGTATATGTTCGTATATGTTCATGTATATGCTTTTTTCATGTATATGTATATATGTTCATGTATATGTGTCATGTGTGTATATGTTCATGTATATGTTTTTTTCATGTATATGTATATATGTTCATGTATATGTGTGTATATGTTCATGTAAAAAGTCTTCATTGTTTTTCATATGTACGAAAATGTAGAGTGAAAACGAAAACAAACATATAAGAAAAAGCAAAGTTAAAAATGAAGAAGGAAAAGAAAACCGCCCGACCCGGCCACCACCGCATTTTCATAAAGTTTTTCCACCGAGTGAGAGAGACGGTCCGCTCGCCCGACCAACTATCGAGGCCATCCAAACCCTAGAATAAAGAGCGTCGTTGTCGATCTACCCCCTCCCCGATAACTTCGACATGAGAGGGGACGTCGGACATGCATGAGAGAGAGGCGGTCCGCTCACCGGACCAACTATCGAGGCCACCCAAACCCTAGAAGAAAGAGCGTCGTTGTCGATCTACCCCGTCCCTACCCGATAAACCATTGAGGCCACCCAAACCGAGACTAAAAAAGCGTTTTCGAGGCCACCCCAAACCCTAGAAGTGTTGTCGAGGCCACCCCAAACCCTAGAAGCGTTGTCGAGGCCACCCAAATTTACCAAGTTAAATGAGGAAAACTCCGGTAACATAGATTTATCAAGAATGCCCCCATTATGGATTTGCACAAGTTGATCCAATTTTTTTCTGATCTATATGTCACGTTGTCTGTCAAAGTATTGAAGAAATCCATGGCTTCATCATTAGCCGGAAGTAACATGCGTATGATGCTACGAAGCTCTTCAAAGCTGTTTTGAAACGGAGTCCCGGATAGAATAATTCGCTTTACGGTACGAATTTCAGCAAAGGTCTTCCAAATAGCGATATTCGGTAGGCTCTTGCTAAACTTCGTACCAAAAAGCTAATTAATTATCCTATCCGGGACTCCGTTATAAAACAATTTTGGAGAGCTTCGTACCATTATGCGCCTGTTACTTCTGGCTAATGATGAAGCCTTGGTTTTCTTGAATCCTTTGACACTAGACAACATGACATATAGAAGGGTAGATGAGATCTGGAAAAATATGGACCATCTTCTGCACGTTCAGAATGGTGCCATTTTGTTAATTAAATCCCTCAAAGGTTAACAGAATCCCTTGTTTGACATTCATGAGAGAGGCGGTCCGGACATCGGACTCGGACATTCATGTTTGTATATTAATTGCCATGTTGTAATATTTGTAGAAACTATGGATCCAAGAGACGAAGAACAAGAACATTTGTTGGGGACCATAATCCACGGCGGACGTGATATCTTGTCATTTCTCAATGACACCGATGGTCTGGAAGGAGAGGATTATGAAGGCTCCGGTGATCGAACAATGGAGGAGGAAGGACATGATCATGATGGCTCCGGTGACCGAATGCCGGAGGAAGAAGGAGACCATGATGACGGCTCCGGTGACCGATCGTAGGAGGGAGCTATTGCAAAGTCCGGCGAGGTATATATATTAATTAAGCTTGTGCTGACTAGCTAATTGATGCATTAATTCTTTTGGTATGTACATATATTTATTAACTCTTCTTTCTTCTTTTATAGCCCTCCGGATCGAGCCAAACTTTGGTAACGAGACGAGGCCCGAAGAAGAGGTTGCGCAAGGATGAAAAGTTCACGATCACAGCACTCGCTAACGATGGCCATCCGATTTAACCCAAGCGGACCAAGAACGCATTTTCTGCTCAGTGCGGAGCTATTGTTAGGGACAACATCCCGATCAGCATCAAGCAATGGAATAAGCCTAAGGGCGGTGTCCCTGATGGTGATTATGTCACCGATAGACAGAAAGATGATCTTTGGACCGTGCTGAAGGCAAATTTCACCCTACCGCCAGAGGAGGATCCGAATAAGCCAGCTATAGAGCTACTGGTTAAGGCGTGTGCTCTTAAGAAGATGGCAGATCTATTCAGGAGGTCAAAGAATGAGTTGAAATCAAAGTTTGTCGACAAAGGGAAGACTCCAGAATTCATCGGCCGATTTGAGAATATAATAGATTACTGGCCCGCATTTGTGGACTACAAGACATCGGACAAGAGTAAGAAAATGTCAGAGACAAACAAGGTCAATGTGGCAAAGAAACAGTATCACCATCACACGGGGTCAGGTGGCTACCTCAAAGCCCGACCGTTGTGGGACAAAGCTGAGAATGACCTGATTGCTAAAGGGGTCGTACCACACACATCGAACTGGCCAGACCGTTCAAGGACTTGGTTCTTCGGGGTTGGGGGAACTTTGGACCCTAAAACAGGGAAGTGCCGTTGGACGGACGAGCAACTTGCAATACCCGTGAACAAGCTTCAGAAGTATATCACCGCACCGCAGCAAGGGACGTTCATTCCCGACAAAGAGAAGGACGAGCTGACTAAGGCCCTAGGGAATGCTGAGCACCCTGGACAAACACGAGGCACACCAGGCTCCGTTTCGTGGAAGGTTGGGTTTCCCGACGCAGGCGGTTACAGAAGCCGGGAGAGAAAGAGGAAAGCGGAGCTGAGCGAAATTCAGAAGCTCAATGCAAGACTACAAAAGCTAGAGGAAGCTGAGAGCCAGTGAGATGCCGGCCAACCATCTCAGCGACACGAAGCTACCCCGCCATCTCAGCGGAGAAGCAGCGTCGCTTACACGGAGCCCGTTCAGCCTGACTTCATGTCTCCTAGCTACCCCGTGGATACTATCACGGAGGCTCAACATTGCGAGCTTATGAAGAAATGCCGGAACCTCACTTTCAAGGCGGTTGTCGGCTCTGTTGCACCTCCTCAACCCAATGGACCTTTTCACTGTCGTCCGATTCCACATGGCTATGCTGTTGTGATGGTGGATGAAGTAATGAAGGAATTTGAGGACCTCGAGCTTGACCACTGTACAGGTGAAGAAGAGAATAAGATGGTTCGTGCCCTGAGGATTACATGTCTATGGCAGAAGGAGTACATCAAGCTTCCAAACTGGACGCCTCCGCCACCTCCTTCTCCTCAGGCGAAACAGGGCACTCCAGCTCCTCCTCCTCCTCCTCCTCCTCCGGCGAGTGATCAGGACACACCGCCTCCTTCTCCGGCTCCTCCGAAGTGTGGGGGCACTCCGCCTCCTCCTTCGCCTACCGGCACGTCGGAGCAATACGCCTCCTCCTCAGACTCGTCGGCAACGGCGGAAGACAAACGCCGCCGCTCCGGCTCCTCCGGCGCCTAGTAAGCAACGACGGAAGGGAGCCACCGCCGCTCCGGCGGCTAGCAGTACAAGCATAGGCAGGAGGGGATACAGATGCGGTCTATCTCTCAAGCCTCTTGAAAAGTTACCATATGAGAGGAACGAGTCTAAAAAACGAGGAGATATGTCAGGCCGAATTGAGGGCCCATTTTGCAAATAAAACTCCACCTCAGAAGGAGAAGATAGATCCGGTGAAAGCGATGCGCACTATCGATGCCCTGAAGCGACCACCACCGCCTCCACCGGATTCGAACTTTGACCGCTGTATTAAAAAGACATATCAAGATGCGCGGCGGTCGGGAAGTACTTCCAGTGATACAAGGTTAGCAAAACTAAGAAGTGGGAAAAAAAATTCCCCAGCTCGGCGAACAGGCGAACCAATCGTGCCCCCCGCTCAAGGTGTCTAGCGATATCGTCGCTAATCATCCGGGGATGGTGCCCGGTACCAAACCTGGTGATTACCTGAGCGATGATGTACAGTTTAAGCCGTTGGAGGTGGAAGAATTCCGTTACCGGCACGGGCAGCCTCTCGTCAAACCTGATCCTCCTCCTCTGACAACGATGATGCGAAAATTCCATGAATGGTACATGAAAACCTGCCGCGAGTTTGGGAAGGATTCTTTAATACTGTCGGTTAAAGAGGAGCACGACCTCGTTGGAATGGAACTGTTGAATATTGAATTTGAGAAGATATTCCAGTTATACAATCAAAAGGCCCTCGACAAAACAATCGTGACTTGCTACTGTCTGTAAGTACTACTTCTGTAATTAAGTCTCTCTATGTATATAGCTCAGCTCTTTCATTGCATGTATATATAGTTATCCTCACTACAATATTATGCAGATTGAAGATCGTCGAATGGAGAAAAGCACAAATCTATGACATTGGGTTCATTAACCCAAATGTCATACATGAGTATAAGTTTCAAAAGTATCCCACACAAACCAAGGAGAACTTGGTACAATCGTTGCTTAAAAATCAAAACAAAGAGACAATACTCTTTCCTTACAACTTCAAGTGAGTGTTACTGTCTTGTGCATATTCGGTTTCCCTTATTAGTCGAGGTTTATAGTAATGTAATTGATGAGTTATGCATGCGTGCACAGTTTCCACTTTATTCTGCTAGAGATTCAGCTTGAGCGGGGAGTAGTAACCGTCTTAGACTCGAAACGAAAAGATCCCCAGGAATATGCGGACATGACTGAAATTCTCCAGAAGTAAGTTCAATTGATCATTATCGCACCGTATCGGTAACTTTGTTGATTTCCTGATATCAATTAATTATTTTCTTTGTCTGGCAGGGTTTGGAAAGAGTTCACAGCAATTGTTCCAGCGCTGTTGGGGGAGCTGCGATTTACGCACCCGAAAGTAAGTACTACTAGCTAGTTCCGCACATCTCCCATTGATTCTAGTTTCATCAATATCATTTATCATGCTTGATTATCAGTTTGATTGAACTCTATTTCTCGTAAAGTGCTTGTGGCAGGTAACCGGGAATAATTTATGTGGATACTACGTTTGCGAGTTCATCTACAACGCGACGACCCCTAAGTGGGGCTACTCCGGAAAACAATTTCAAGTGCATAAGCAATAATATTCACAATTTTATTTTATTACCATATATATGTATTGACCCCCTTCTTCAAATTAGATGTGGCAGATGCGGGATGAACTCCTACCACATGATCGCATACGAGCAATTCAAGAAGAATTGGCGGGATTTTTTCTTGACCACGTCAGAAATAAAGCCGGAGAATACCATCTGAAAGTTGACATTAGATGTTAGGGATTGTAAGAGATCTTATATTGTATATATGTAGCTAGTAGCGTCGGATATATATACGAAAACTTGTTATATGACCAATCTCTCGGAGAAAGAGAGGTCGCTCACTTCTATCTCTATATGTTCATGACGATCTTCTATACTTAATGGTTTCTTCATTTGCTTACTAGCTAGCGTGTCGAGTTCTCTCTATAGTAGCTAGCGTCGACCAAACACGGAGAAAGAGAGGAGACTTCTCTCTATCAATTAGCTAGCTAAAACAATATAAAACCCCTAAATTAACCGTCCAAAACCCCCTAACCCCCTCCCTTTTAAAAAAAACCCAACAACTGCTAGATGTTGACGCGTGGATGCCTTTTGGTCCCGGTTGGTGCTACCAACCGGGACTAAAGGTCCTCCTGCCTGGGCTCCCAGCACCGGCCACGTGGAGACCCTTCTGTCCCGGTTGGTAAGCGAATCGGGACTAAAGGTTTTGGGCTTTAGTCCCGACCCTGGAACCGGGGACAAATGGGTATTTTTCTACTAGTGTTGCCAATGCGACAAAGATTACATACAAGGCAAACACAAAGAAGAAGAAACTACACGAGCCTGGGCTAAGGGAAGAAGTACGAAGCACCGATACGACAATACGGGTACGCTGATACGGGGTACGGTAATTTCTAAAAACAGCAATACGGTGATACGACAAGCATATATAAACAATAATAAAATATAAGTAATAAGAACTACTATATTAAAACGTGTGAGATGAGATCAAAATACCGCCCCATCGGTTGCCTAATTGCTTTCATGTCTCGTTGTTTCTTATTTTAAAAATATCACCATCATCGAAGGGGTAACGCGGCTACAAACTGCCCCAACCCAATTCTTTTCTTGATAATAATTTAGAGATCAAAATACTGCCCCACTACTCTTCTCCCAACGTTTTAGAAGTTTTTTCTTGATAACAATATCGATAGCACAATCTTCTTTGAGTTCCTTTTTCTCACAACTATAAATAGAAACTATTACCTATGAACATGATGCTAATTTGAACCAGCAAGCAATACATATCAATAATGCTCAAATGATGGTAAAAAAGCTAAAAAAATGTCATGGTGTATACTTGTATCTTCATCCCTAGCAATAGAAGGCAACAACAACATCAGCAAGTAATTTTATGTCACAAACATCAAAAAGCAGCAAGGCAACAACAAGTAATTTTATCCAACAAGCAACATCCTTAACAAACACTTTGATCCAAATATTACGTTAGTACATCACACATCCACCACCTAATGAACGGATCGACGATACATCAAGGCAGGAGCAGTATTGAACGGCGATATTTCGGGGATACCGTATCGGCATTATTTTATTTTATTTTTAAATTAAAAAAGGCAATACTTGAGGATACCCGTATCGAAATCGTATCTGATGTATCGGAGTATCGGCGAAGTATTATACGGCGATACACAAAATTTTAAAGTATCGATGTTTCGTAGGGGAAGAATAGGAATTTCAGTTATCAGTTACAGGGGTCTTTCTCAAGTCGATCATCAGGTCAACAAACCATGCATTTTGCCCAGCCCAATTATTGTACACTTCAGCCATTTATCAGTTGCCGAAAACAAAATTTTGATCAGTCGATTCCGCTTGCGAGCAACAGTGCATAGCCCCGAGGCCAAGACCGGGGTCATGCAAGCAGTCGATGCATCTCGAAGAGATCAGGCCAGGACCTTGTTGGGAACAGGGGCGGCACAGCTAGCTGCAGTGTTGCCGGCGTAGTCAACGATGAGGCTTCTTTGGTGCGGATGGGGTCCGGGACTATGGATTCCTTCTCAGATTAGACATCCGCGTCGCCGACCAGGGCTTGAACAGTGGTGAGGCATGTGGAGAGGAGGGAGGAGGCGGAGAAGAAGTTGCGTATGTCGCGAGGTAGAAGATGAACAATAAAACTTGCAGAGGAGGAAGAACAGGGGTGACCATTGAATTTCTATCCAACGAGATCTGCGTGGAGACCTCTCGAAGTACGTGTGCTAGGAATACCAAAAAAATCTTTAGTCCCGCTTTACATATAAGGCAACCATTATTAACATTTTGTTACAAACACACGTCACCATAACATGCGCATACATCCAAGACAAGATACAAAGGTGTTGAGCGTAGCAACACCATCCCTAGTACTATAAAAGCAACCGGAAAACTTAACCATGAACACGCCACCGTGAAGAGATGAATCCGCACGTGACGAACCGTGGGCTCTAAGGCGGCGCCTTCAAAAAGGTTACGACACTGGAGCTCCGTCATCGTCCGATCCAAGGATCCGAGTTTCCCCTGAAACACCATGACGGGCAATGAGAGCCGCGAAGACGCCTTCAAGAAAGGAACGAGCTTCGCCGTCGCCGGTCCGTCCGAAGATCGAACAAGTTTTCACTCCGGCCAATACTCACCGCCACAGAACACCACACCCCGGCTATCACCCCGTAGACACGACCATGGTCACTGGGCAACACCGAGCTACGGGCTCTGTTCATGAGCACCGCGCTACCACCCCTAAGGCCGTCGCCCCGGTATCCAGGATCCTAACACCGCCGCACCCGACACACGCCGCTACCCCAACCAAAGAGACGAGAGAAAGGAGTCGCCTTTCTTACCCCTGGACGGCCCCAGCACTAAGACCCAATAGGCCGGCCAAAACTGGCCTCCATCGACCCGTCCTGCTGTACCGGTCGCGAGGCGAGCTCGGTCCTGCAACATCGGGCGCGAGACGAGCTCGGTCCTGCTGCACCGAGCGCGAGACCATCTCGGTCCCGCTACCCCGGACGCGAGACGAGTGATGGACCATAGCCGGGAGAGGCCCAGCTCTCCGGCGCACGTAGCAAGCACATGGCGAGAGGGTGAAGCGAGGATCGATACGGTCCGCCCACAGACGAGCCGACGCTGGTGTAGAAGCCGACCGTCGTCACGGACAGAGTAATCGAGCCACAATGTAGCCGCTGTTAGAATAATCCGAGGCTCCCTATCGATCTACCGAGGACCAAGCAATCACACGAGAAACGACACCGAGATTTGTTAACGAGGTTCACCGATATGGCTACATCCCCGGGGCTTGACTACGGGCACTCCTCCCCGTGACACCATCACAATACCGCACCCTGGCCGCCCGGTCACCGGCACAAGCCGCCGGCTCCCCCGCGTACCTGTGCTATTATGTTGGCATAGGTTACATCGTGTGTCTACCCTCGCTATATATGAGAGGCCTAGGATACAAGTGTCCTAATAGGACACGACTCCTACCTTGTCTACACACAGTCCAAAACCAAGGCCAACTGTAACCTACCTTGTATAATAATATTCAACACAACTCTAACAAACTCTACCTTGGCGAATATTCTCCACCATCTTGGATTCATACATGTGTCGAAGCTCCATGTACATTGGACTTGAGATACGCCATGAGCATCGTTGCTACTCCCAGACTTCATGTGACTTCACCTGCAACTGTAGTCCCTTCCCGTCTTCAGCACAGTCAACACTCGAGCAAAATTAAGTTCCTCATTACTCTACTTTGTGCTTCCAACTTTCGAAATATCCGTTCAATGCCATCACACAATGATCACTGACCTACGTGAAAGTGAACAATCCACATATTGGATGCCACATATAAGAGTTACCTGAACTCAACATCCTCGCTCTTTCTTGACCGTCCGTCCGAAACTTGAAGGAATTTCACCGTCGCCTTGTGTCACCCTGGGTCAAATTCGCAGTTGTCTCACCCTTTTTCTGGATAGTCTCTGACAAGTCCCACGGCTATAGCACTCCGCCTCCTTTTGTACTTGTCATCCGCACTTTGCCATGTGCACTGAACACCATAGAATATACGGTCATGTATTCTCTCCGCTTTTAATAATTTCAGACTTTTCGTCACTTTCTCAGATTTCCATGACCAACTCTTGTCCATCAACTAGCACCGATAGATCCAGTCACCAACTTGAATCTGGTACTCATCAACATTGCTTCAGCACCCATCGCACTCTGTATGACCACATGTCTTACCATTAGTGCCTTGGTCTGTCGCTGTGTCCCGAACTTACCGCACGCCTCGCCACTATCACCGCGTCGTGCCTCTGCTGTCCTGGTCGAGTCTCCCGGGTAGCTCCCACATTGCCTCAACCCCCACTGCAAAGAACCACCGATCATCACCAACCGATGCCGAGTATCACGCCTCCATCAGACCACCGGACCCCAGTCCGATCCACGTGTATGTCGCTATCCCGCTGAAATAGGCTTTGCTTCTTCGATATCTTACACCGTAGCCCCTCCATCAGCACGGAGTGACGTTTTCCGCTAGACTCCATCTCCACCTTCAACATGACTCCATGTAGCTGGCCGTGCTACCCCGCGCCATGTCGACTCCAAACTCTCATGTGTGCACCGCCTTGAATCAACCTTGTGCCATAGTCCGTCGAAGCGCACAAGCCCTCAGGCCTGCACCACGTGTTTCCACGCCCCAGAAATTGGCCACCATCAGCATCACGCTCCTATGTCGTCGTCACCGAAATCACCGTTGTCTTTTGCTTTGACCGACATCCACGTCGACCCGTCAGACAATCCAGTCAGACCCAGCCAAAATTATCCGACTGCAACCATGCTCCACCCTGCCTCGTATCCGCCCCGCACATCTATGTGCATTGCTTGACGCCATGTGTATGCATGGTCCTTATACCACACGCTTCGGACTACTTCGAGCCTTATACGCATGTCATTGTTCTTGCCGCACACACTCCAAGCACTCCCGCAAACTCGACCCACCAGAAAAAATCTTAGCAAACTTGACACCCCTTGGATACCTTCTGCAACAAATCTCGTGTTGTACATCTCCACTTGCAAATCTCGACCTTGTGCGTCTTTTTTTTAGGGGAAAGCCAAAAAACTTTATTTATCAAAAACCACATCACGTGGTATAGAGTTCTCATCATGTGGTTGGCCAAACCACACATGACGACCTGGAGCTAGCGTCAAAGCAAATTTTGCTAAACTATTCGCTTCATAGTTACTAGCACGACCCTCAAAAATAAAATTACAATTGAAAGGAAAGACCTGAGCTTTAATATCGCTAACTATCGCTCCATATCTACCTTGAGATCCCAGGTTGATATCTTGTACCATTTGTCTAGAATCAGATGCCACCACCAGTTGTTGTAGGTGGAGGTCCTCCGCCAGGCATAGAGCTTCCCTGCAAGCTAACGCATCCACTGAAGCAGGGTCGTCGACGCCATCTATTGTAAGTGCCGAGCTGCCAATGTATTTGCCATTGTGATCGCAGCACACCGCTGCCGCCGAGCTACCTCTTCCTGATCTGACGGCTGCATCCATGTGAATCTTTATAAAATTCAGTAGTGGTGCTTTTGGGCTCCTTCGAGTATTCCCAACATTCTGTACGTGGTGGTTTCCATTGGTAGCTGCTAGTCTCTTCTCCTTTATCAGTTCAAGCTCTCCAATAAACCTAATAACAAAAGCTTGTACGGAATGTGGGCTCCGAAAGATGCCCTCATGTATCGCTTTCCTTCGGGCATATCAAATGCCCATAATGTAACCGACAGCTTCATAAACTGAGCATGCGATAATGCATCCATCTGAGAAAACAGCCACTGCTTTGCGTTCTTCTCCGTGCCTGCGACCAAGCTGTGACCCAACTCTTCGTCCACTAGAACCCACACACATCTAGCCATTGTGCACTCAATTAAGGAGTGGCGCCACGAGTCCGGAGCTCCGCAAAGGCCGCAGGAAATCTCGACCTTGTGCGTCTACAGCTTCCCGAACACACTGTAGCCTGTCCACACGTCCACCTGCCATATGCATGGGCCACCTACATGCCCGACTTGCTGGACTTGGCCCATCAATGCGCTGGAACGCACTTAGGGCCTCCGCCCATGCGTGCGCACTCCTGGCCAGTTGACCCGACCGTGCTGGACTGCCTCGCCTGCGCTGCCCCACCGTATCACGATCGATCGCGTCGAATCCGAGACACCGACGGCTCTTGCTGCTGCACTATTCCGTCGAGAGCGGCCACCGCTAGTAACCTGCTGCCGCCAAGATCGTAAGATCCAAACAAATCCGATGACATCAATTAGCCAATTGAATTCCACGTCAACAGCAACTTCCGCAAAGCCGGTTCCTCCGATTGCTTCTCGAGCAGATATCTTCGACGCATCATCGAACTTTTCCATCGCCACACCACGACCAACTCGATTCAACGAATTCTTCCGCTCCACCCTCTGGATTAACAGAACCACGACCTCCTCGTAACCTTTCTTTGATACCACTTGTTAGAATAATCCGAGGCTCCCTGTCGATCTACCGAGGACCAAGCAATCACACGAGCAACGACACCGAGATTTGTTAACGAGGTTCATCGATATGGCTACATACCAGGGGCTTGACTACGGACGCTTCTTACCGTGACACCGTCGTAATACCGCATCCTGCCCGCCAGGTCACTGACACAAGCCGCCGGCTCCCCCGCGTACCGTGCTATTTTGTTGGCATAGGTTACATCCTTTGTCTACCCTCGCTATATATGAGAGGCCTAGGATACAAGTGTCCTAACAGGACACGACTCCTACCTTATCTACACACAGTTCAAAACCAAGTCCAACCGTAACCTACCTTGTATAATAATATTCAACGCAACTCTAACAGCCGGCGCGCAACTGGGAGGCCACCGCCCGAGACAGACCTCCACGCGTCGCCGCTGCCCACGGCTGGAGCACCAGCCACGCCCTGCCGGTGCCCCACCCGCGCCGCCACGAGGTCAGGTCTGGCCGGGTCGCCGCGGCCGCCGTCCCCGACCCCCGGCCCGCACCACCATCATATCGCCGTTGTCCCACCACCAGCACAAGCCACCGACAGCCCACACCGGCAACCGCTGTCGTCCGCCAGATCTGAGCCTAGCTCAAGCCTCCGCCACGACCGCCGCCGGCACGCCCCATCACCAGGCAGCCCGTCACACCATCGAGACCGCCAGACGCCGCTGCCTGGAGGAGCTCTGCCGCGCCAGCGCGACCCACCAAAACGCGGCGCCCAGGCCCGTCGAAGCCGGCCCACACCAGCCCCCACACGCGAGGAGGCGAGAAGTCCCGCCGATGGTGGCGCCGGCCGAGCTTCGCTCGGAGCACCCTGTGCCGATGGCGGGGAAGGGAAGGGGCGGGAGGGAGGTGCTACCCGGTGGCGGCTAGGGTTCCCTCCCTGACGCCTGCGGGGGCGACGCGGGAGGGCTCGAGGGGGTTCCGCCGGCCACTCTAGAGCCTTTTACCCGTGTACTGGCATTAACTTTGTTAATTAAAACAAGAGAAAATTTCTTTCTAATCAATCCACTAATGCATAGGTGCTTCCATTATTTTGCGTAAAAACCGCTGACATAGTTCTGTGCACACCTGGATCTCGATGCTATCAAAACGGTGATAGAGGGTAAACCTACATGGGAGCTCAAAAAGCCACACTCGTAGCATTGTCAACTCACTTGTCCTGCGTGAGAAGATGGTAGATTAACTTGGACCTCTGCGGCCATCACATCACTTAGACTACTGTACGATCCTCGTAGCATCCCAAATTAGACAAATCTTACATGCAAAGTAGAAAAAGAAGCGAAGGGAAGGGACGCAGCTGTCCTGATCCCGAGCTCATGTGAGCTCGGGTGAACAGTAAAATCGAAAAAAATAGTAAAACATTCAAAAAATTCTAATTTTTTTTGTAAGAAACATTCATATTTTCCTCACATGCTTGCAAAATTTCATCACTAGATGACATTCGTGGAAAATATGGCAAAAAAACAAGAACGATGTTCCAAAAAGTCTGTTTTTTGTAGCATTTTGAAGCATCGATTTTGTTTTTTTGCTGCATTTTCCACGAAAGTCATATGGTGATGAAAATTTGCACGCATGTGGGAAAAACATTAGTGTTTCTCACAAAAAAAATCATTTTTTTGAAATGTTTTACTATTTTTTTCGATTTTACTGTTCACCAGAAGAGCACTTTCGCGAAGGGAAGGCATTGTATTATGTACCACCATGTAGATGTATTGATATAATAGTTATGATATTTTGAGTTAAGGTACAGTTATGTAGAACTAAAAATATGATATGTTTCTATTCTGCTTAGTCAGATCTAACTAAGAAAGTTTGTCCTATCTCAAAATACAACGCAAACGTGTGTTGTGATATGTTGATTATTGAGGGCTTTTACATCCCTCTTTCAGGTAATTAACATAGCCTTTAGCACTACATGAAGATATAATAGATCAAGTATTTTCCAGCTACATTAAGAAAACGAGAAACAAAGTTGCAATCAAAGCTAATGGGTTAGAGGCCTCTGTTCAGTAAATAGACATATCTATAAAACCAACAGTGTTCAACTCATGCACACGTAAGCAAAACTACTGCTGATACATGGCAAAGGCCATGCACTCTTCTTTCGTACTAATTTGCTTGAGTCCCTCTCAACTTCTTATACAATATGTTAATTCCTTGCATGTGTAATTTGAGTTAACAGTGCTCAATTTTGCAAGGGTATAACATGGAAATTAAGCTGAAATATATATAATGCATGTTACATATTGGATTTCACTCAATTTATTTTAGCATATCTTTGTTTGAGGGAGGTTAAATTTTGATTTATAGCCAATAAAGTTGGTTCAGCACTGATACAATTGTCTCGTACCGTAATGCAATTTTTCTTCACTTCATTTACAACTTCAACTAAACTTGTACGTTACCTAACTTGAAATATTTGGCATAAACTTTCATAATCTACCAAACTGCATATAAACTTTTGTATGTCAACAAGACAACCACCTTCTAGTTAAGTGGGTCTTACAAAATATCTACTATTCGCAGTCATGCTTAAGACATTTTGGATAAATGCCTTATAAATGTGGAATAGCACACATGCCACTTAAAGCATCAGTGTAGTTGTTATTTGGTTATATTCTTAGTGGTTCCCTAGTTATCTAACCTCCTCAAACTGTGCATCTTCATAACCACACATTCTAATGGAATCGTCATACTGTAAAGATTGTAACATTAGCACAGTGATAGTATTTGATCGTGCGACTGGAGACACCATATGCTCGGAATGCGGCCTTGTATTGGATAGTCATTACATTGATGAGAAAGCTGATTGGCGTACATTTACCCCTTTAGCATCAAAAGATGATAATTATGACCCTATTTCTATAGTGAAATCCCCAAATAATCTGAAATCAAGGCATAATTCTACACCTTTTATGAGATTAGAGAAAGACATATTTGATCACCACAACCCTTTTCGCGGCAATATACGAAAATGTGCTGATTTTTCTTCCCATCAACCTGACAATGCAATTAACTATATAGCTGATATGGCCGACAGGTGAATTCATATACTTCTGTACATTTAATTCAATTTTTTATTAGCAATATGATTTTTTAATATTTCTTTACTAATATGATTGTTATATTAATATATTGGAATGATCTATTGTGTGTCCATGTGAACTTGCAGATAGGTAAAATATTCTTTAATAATATGGTTGTTATCTTGACTTGTCCAAAATTCATTATAATATTTATACTATAGTGCAGAAGAAAAATAAAGATAATTCAAATAAGAAGTGTAACACAAAACTAGGTGAACTAACCACATCCTTTTTAGGTTGGGCATTGTGGATAACATAAACCTTCAAGCAACAAATTTATACATGAAAGCAAATGATCTTAAGATATTTAATACAAGGAAGAAACATTCTCTTTGTGCTGCTTGCTTGTATGTAGCTTGCAGGCAAGCTAATAATGCTCGAACTATAAAAGGTACAAAATTTATTATAGGAATATATGAACATTTTATCATACGTTATTAATAAACTTCTTCGTTTGTATATAAAAAATAGAGATTTGCACCGTCACTAATGGAGTTACAAAGAAAGAAGTGTCTCGAGCAAGAGATTTACTAGTACAACATATTGAAGAGAAGAAAGGTGAATGCATGGAGATCAGTAGTGTTCGTCCTAGGGATCTCGTGGTACGTATTCTGATAGTTACTTCTTTCCCTCATAATATTTGTATGAAGTTTGCCTAGCAGTTCATTTTTTATAGATGGTAGTAGAATATAAATGTGTCCAAGTTAATGGTTTCTATCGAAACTTTACCCTATAATTCACACTTTGTAGCGACGTTTTTGTTCAACACTTGGAATGTCAAACAAAGCAATTCAAGCAGCAGAAGAAGCAGCAAATCGAGTGCAGAGACTTGATATAAGGTATTATTATCAGAATGCACAATTACATTACTTAATTTATATATTCCTACATGCATAAAAGAGTGAAATTAAAATTAATGATGAAAGGGTATAAATTGTGGAATTACATAATTTAATATGTTCCATTAAACATGATTACATTTTGCAATTGTATACTTAATAACAAATCTATTACTTATGCAGAAGGAATGCTATATCAATAGCTGGAACTATAATATATTTAATATCTGAATCGTCCATGGAACCACGTGACAAGGTGGCTATTAAAGGTAGAATATTTTCATTGTATAGTATTTTATTTGTATAGATTCTTTGAATGCGATGAATATCTTCTAACAAAAACAATTGTTGTTTCGCAGATATTTGCTCGCCTGGATTAACAGAAATTACCATTAGATATTGTCACAAGGAACTTTGTAATTATGCTCCATGGCTCTTAGAAAAATACACAACACAATATGTGAAGGATAAATAAGTATAGACTCCAACATGATGTGAAATATCATATTTCATATGAACTATGTTCTACCAAAATATATGATTATTGTTTAACCAGTTGGGCCATCAATATACAAAAATTGAATATGTACATTAATGATTTAAACTCTATTCATTTAATGTGGAAATTTGATACCTTAGTTTCCTTCATAAATATTCTTGATAAACAAAGAAGAACCCAGTCTCACCACTAAAGGGTAGACATCTAGTTTAGCAGGACAGTGTAACATCATATGTGTGACTAACACAATATGTAATACGCTTTACAAGGAGATCACAGGAATATAGTCTCAGGCGGTTTAGCAGACATAGATTGTCGATTTCTTGGGCCTTTTGAGGCGAATGCCGAGCACTTGACTGACTCTAAAATCTCTAGATTGGCAACTGTGTGTATGTAGCTTGGCGCCTCAAATTGACAAAGTTTTGTCATTACCTTTTTAGAAGAAAGCATCTCACATTGAATATATAAAAAGGTAAAGTAGAAATTTGCTTGTTTTGCAGCCATATCCTAAGCACACATTTATATTCAACATACAATATTCACAATGGACATTCAAATATTAGCAACTAACTATATATTTACATGCCTTTACCAACCACATGCATGCCATACATCTCATACCCACCAACATAAATATGTTTTTTATGAAACGGAAGAAAATTAACACATTTAGCTATTAATATCATAGTTAAAGTGGACTAAGCAAAAGAAAATTGTTTCATTTTCTTGGCTGTGTGACGTCGTGTGCCTTTTGTCCTATGATTACATTTCTCACAACTTTACTTCTCCCAAATCCCTCTAGTAGTCCATGTAGAAGAATTTTCTATCCTTCTCCACTCTTTTGACACAACACCTCAAATATCCAACTCTACGCCGCTCAAAAAGGATTATTCCTAGATATTGGATAGGTACAGGTTTAGGATAAAAATGGGTGGACAATATATTATTCTCATCTATGTTTGAATTATTCTGTGGTCAACAAGCTTTAATTTCTGTGAATATTCTGTCTTACCATTAGGCCTTGCGGGGTCTGTTCGGCTGCAGCCCGCGCCAGCCCTCAAACCGAAAAAACAAATTAGGCAATTTAACTGCAATTTTGATAATGGCTACAAATTTGAACAATCAAACATAGTTTGCACGTAAATTAAACATAGTTTTCATCTATGACCCAAAGGAACCTCATGCAAAAGCCACCACCACCTCCATGACCAACATCATCATCATCATCATCATCATCACCATCATCATCACTGTCCACCACCGCCACCAAAGTCACCACCACAGCCATGACCATCATCATCACCATCGCTGACACCGAAGCCACCACCGGCACCGAAGCCACCACCGGCACCGAAGCCACCACCCGTCGCCGCTTTCTTACTTCTCTGCAAGATCTCCCTCCTTGCAATATCATGTCATTCTTTGGTGATGTCGTCCATGTCATTGCGATTCATCATCATGATCTTATTCTCCTTTTGAAGAAGCTTGGCCAATGTCTTGTTCTCCTTGGCAAGGGCTCTTCTCGCCTCAATGGCGGCCTTGCGCAACCCCTCTTCCTTGAGTAATTGCTACTTTTCTTCCTTCTCTTCCACCTTCTTGTCAGCCAATTCCTTCTTTGCTTCCAATGTCTTGGCCACCATCAACTCATTTGATTGCACCATGACATCTATCTTTTCCCGCAAGCTTGACGCCTCCGCTTCCCTCTTGATCTTGTCCTTGACCTTCTTGTTTCCATTGGGCTTGTTCTTGTTCCTTGGGCCATCATCATCTTCATCACCATCCTCCATCTTGGTGAGTGAACCTCTCTTCGGTGGGGATTGCCTGTCAATCAACTCACACTTCTCGCTGTGTTCAAGCAATTTCCAACAACGCTCTAGTGTAAATGCACTAGTGGAGAAATGGCTAGCCACAACTCTTGTTAGTGGCGCGTCATTTTTCACCAATGTCAGCACTAATGTTTTTAAATAGTGCTTGCGTTGGCTAAATACGTACGCCATAGCTATTTGCTTAGTGCTGGCATTGCACATTAGGTCCGACATTGCACATTGAGGACCATTCGGCCCACCCCGACACTAGTCGGTTTTTAACAGCTTTCGACGCACCGCCCTGCCAGATGTCGTCTCCGCTCGACTCTGCCCTGCCGGCCGCCGCCCTTCCTAACACTCAAGAACACGTATATCGAATCTATCATCCCCACCAAATCGTTCGAAATTAGGTACTCCCTCTGTCTCAGTTTACAGATCATGCGTGTAGTTCTAGGCCATTGATTTGACTAATCAAATATGCGTTACATATCATAAAAGGTATATCATTAGATTCTTAAGCGGATGTAGTTTCTAAACATATATTTTCATCACATATGATACATATTTAGCTAGGTAAATTGTCAACTTAGAACTACACGCATGCTCTCTAAACTGAGACGGAGGTAGTAGCCATGTTGTGTCAGTTCCAGATTTAGTTTCCTATGGTTTTTTTAAAGCACCACTGAACGTGTACTACTAGCTGCGAAGCGTTGTGAATTGGGGTCGACTGAACATGTAGTACCAGCTATTATTCATTCTTGAATGTGGCATGTAGTACAATCTGCATTGGTGTTTCCCCTTTAATTGTGTAGTGGCATCTATGGTGTGGGTACAAATTATCATGATATATAAAAGAGCACACTTGTAAATTATGTTCTAATTCTTGCTAATAAATCTGAAAGCAAAGGATCAACCTAATGTTTAATTTTTACTAAATCTGAAACTAGGGAACCAAAGAGTTTAAATCATGCATGTTAGGATCCATTGTGCAATGATTCGTAGTACACATATGAGCTTTCAAAATTCTGCATGCTATTTTTAAATTCTTCATTCTAATATGGTGATCTTTCATTACAAGTTTTAATTTGCTTGTGTATATAATTTGAAACAACAAATATCGACAATTCATGAAGCAACAACAAATCAGTGGGTGATGTGGAGAAGTGGAATTAGTGGCTCTTAGAGCAGTCAGAGTGGAGGATTAAAAATTCGAAGAAAGCAATATCGCAGTGAAGAATGAAAGGGTTAGTCTGCTCACAGAGGATGCTAATGTCCTCACTAAGTTAAACAAACTGAGGGAGCTGCGGGATAAGTTGACAGAGGCGAGGGATGAACTGAAGCCGGAGAAAAAACAACTCAGGATAGAGAGGACTAACATACAGATAGACGTTGCTCACTTCAAAAAAGATGGATAGAGCAATCAAAAGAAGATTCACGAGCTGAGGATAATCCTTTATGCAGAGTAGTTTACTTATTTCAGCACCTTCTTGAAATTTTAAACTTTAAAGTTTATGAGTATGTTTAGTTGATCAGTACTAAGTTTTAAACTCTCAAGTTTATGAGTATATTTAGCTGATCAGTACTGAGTTTTAAACTCTTATTAAGTTTATGAGTATGTATAATTGATCAGTATCTTTTGTGAAGTTTAAGCTCTTAGTTTCTGAAGTACTGCTTTTTTATTATAAAAAACAAATTGCTGGCGTTGGACAACAAGACACGACAAAGGTAGTATAAATATATAGTTGTCGTTGGTCACGTGGACGCCAACAACCCATCATCTACTGCTGGCGTGAGATTCAACGCCACCATTATTTTTTAACCGTGACGCCATATTGGTGGCGTTGGATGTGCACGCCAGCAAGACCATTTTTGCTACACCATAGTTAGGTTTTTTTATACTAGTGATGATTCGCCATTGGAAGCTTCCCTATCCTTGTACCTTTCTTGTGCAATTTTTTCATACAAAATGAAAACAATGTCAAAGTATGTCACATGCAACCATTTCAATAGCTACAAATCATTCGCCCTACTTGAGACATGAAAACAAACTCACATAATCGGCTTTCAATGGTATCACTTGGAGGTGCATGGTGGACTTGCTCCAAGCAACCAGCTACAAATCGGCTTGATCACATCCCAACGACCTTGGAATGACCTATAGTGCATGGCGTCCTCGAGGGATACTTTGCCATCATTTGGAAGAATTGGTCCTCTATCCTTTTCCAATACTGCTTGTCGGTTTAGTCTAGACGGTGCGTGCATCAAGAGACACAAATTCCCAAGTCTTGATCGAGACTTGATCTTCCAATTATGTGTAGTTATTTGATCTCGCACACACTTTTAGTAGCGCTTGGTCGAGCACCCCATCTCCAATTTCTCCTAAACCTCATCTTCTTCCTCACCGTGACCGACCACACCACCATCCATCTCATTGTAGCCGTAATCACCGATCAGGGCTTGATCAATGTCGACGGTGTTGTCATCCAACATGTGCACAAACTTGGCAGTCGCATCATGCAAACCGGCGCTACAATGTCGCTCAACAAGTCACAAAACAATCGCAATGGCGAAAAGTGCAAACAACTAGAATAAAATCAAAGATCCATACCTTGAGCCCATTTCGTCGAACACCTCGGGGGCGGCGGCAGTAGTTTCGTCGGTGGACGTCCTCAGGGAAGCTCATGCGGTGGCGATTGGGGGGAGTTGGTGGCACGATGCTCGCACTGCCTTTTTTGGCCGCCTTCTTTTGTTTCACCCCCGCCACCTTGCACATGCATCTTCACTGGCGGGGGGGGGGGGGGGGGGGCTGCACGGATTCGCAGCGGCGGCGATGGCGGGCGCGCGTGCCTTCCTATTGGCGGCTGCGGGAGCGCCGCTCTAGACGCCGAAGTTACCCTGGCACTTGTGGGGACGGGCTATAGAGGCTTGAATGGTGACGGGCAGGACAGGGTCGGCGACGAGATTTGATTGAGGGGTTGGCCGGTCCATGAATTCCACTGTGACGGGCGAAGGCTGGGAGGCGTCCATGGCGGTGCTATAGAGCCTAGGAAGGTGGTCCGAAGCGGGCGGAGGAAGATCAATGGCGGTGGAGGGAAGGGAGAGCGGGAACTGCCGCACGGAAATGTCACTCCCGCTAAATCTCGCTAGCGATAAGGGTCACCCTCGGGTTGGCCTCCCACCCCATGTTTCTAAAACTTAAGGTGGAGAATTTGCCGAGCCCCATAAAAAATTTTAAAGGCCGCGGTCTGATACGGTATCTGTTTGGGCCATTTTTTTCGTGTAAAACTGTAGACTGGCAGTTATTTTGCAGTTCGCCGCGATATAAGGGGTCTGCTAGAGATGCTCTTGCATTACATATATAATAGTCACCATCGAGAATAAATCATATTGCATAGTCTGCATCCATATTCAATTTATAATAACCATTATAAAAGAGAGACTTTTTCAAATTACAAGAACTAAAACCAACTCAAGTAAGGCCAAGCGGTAAGGTGTGTCAATGCACGTGCGTCAAAGTTGGTTTCTTAGTCGCCCCATTCAGTAACATTGTCTCCGACACTGAATAGTGACAGATACCGGGAACACGGAGCGGGCAGAGCTCTCGTTCGGTGAGCTCCATCAATGTCGGCATTAATGAGAGGTCACGTCTGCTCTGGCCGGCGTCAATGCGGAGTTGCCGCTCTAGAGCGACATGAATAAGAGGCGGCCTCTTCAGGTAGGAAAGGGCGCGGGCGAGGGAGAGTGCTTTGGGTGAGCCAGGGTTGTCAGACACAAGTGTAGCTGTGGTCTGGATGCCCGCAAAGGCCCCCTCCCTCATTGGGTTTGCTTCTGGTTTGTGGGAAGGTGCGTGCGGACGGAGGTGGGTCTGGAGATCCAAACACATCCGGACCGCAAGATATAAACGGATACAGACGGTTTGTGGATCCGTGTTGGAAATGCCCTAAAGTTATACCCATTTCAAGGGGGGCGCATCCCCCCCCTCTAACCGAGAATATGATGACAAACTTGACCTCCAACTTATAGCTTAGTTTTTATGACTCCATTGATGTTCCTTAGTTCACGTTAGAACACAAGCCACAAAGAACGACTACGGACATACATCTATACGTAATAATAAAGGAATATGCGTTTTTCTGAGCTTTGGTCCATTCATCATAATTTTTGGTATTTTTTCTATTCAAGATATACTTTTTTTTTGAAACATTCAAGTTATGCATGAGGTGGTACTAATTCAAACACCTTCCTATATATGACGCTTACTGCGTCAGTTCATAGGGGCTACGCACAGGCAATTGACCGACTGCGCCGGCCCAGTAGTGTAAAAATCCACACAAAAATTGGGCGCTTCCGAGAATCGAACACGACGAAGCGCCTCCTACTAGCCAGTAGAGACAATAAGCACTCATGGCTACATAGCAGACCCGATTTATAAGAATCGATGACAACACATATCCAAACAAATTTTCTTGTTTTTTATTTATTCAAGAAAATCTTTCTAAAACAGTTAAGAAATATTAAAAAGTGTTTGAAATTTCAGAAAATTGATAAGGATTTTCAAAAAAGTTAGTGGTTTTGGAAGTTTTGTTCGAAATTCCAGAAAATGTTCTTAAATCCGAATTTTGTTCAGAAATACGAAAAATCTTCTTATTTTTCAGAAAAGTTCAGAAACATTAGAAATTGTTCGCTTCTGGGCAAAATATTCCGGATTTCAAAAATTGTTCATGTTTATTAAAAACCAATTTGTTTTTATAAAGTGATTTTTTAATGATCAAAAACACTTTTAAATTCTGCAACTGGAATTAAAAATTCAAACTTTTTGTCGAAATGATAAATAATTTTATTTATATATGAACATTTTCCCCCTACTTTCCGTACATGTAGTAGATGAAAATAAATTAAGCACGAAGAAAATTTATAATTATTTTCCACTGTTGGTCCTTGTCGGCCGACAACCACGTCTCTGCTTCCAGAGAGAACACAAAATCAACAAAAAATAATATGTTATGGGGTGTATCGAACAGACGAACCACTTTTTCTTAACAGTTGAGTTGGCTTTCATTTCTATCTAGTGTAAAGGTTCGTTTATATTGAGTAATAATTCCAGCTTGATGTTTTGCAGTAAATTCCACCAATTTATATATGTCAGTAAGTAGACAATCAACAAGCCTCTTAGGGAATTGAACAAAACAAAGGGAGGTGGATATCAAGTTTCTAAGAGTGAAGGAATTTACTTGGTAAATTTACGAGAGAGACCCAATAAATAAGGACATGCATGACAAGAAATGGAAAATGGACCCCTATAAAGGAGTTAAAAGAGAAAACACACGGCAAGAAAAATCCAACAAGATCAGATAAAATATGAGATGTGCGCTATTACAGGGGAGAGGCCTAATAAAGATGGGAATAGCGCTCTTTAAAGATAGAAAAGACAAAACACATGTCAAGAAAACCCAAAGAGATCTGATAAAAGATTATGTCAGAGGATAGGAGAAATATAAAAGAGACATCCCATAAAAATGGGAATTGCACCAAAAAAAAAGGTACAACAAGAAAATTAAAGAAAGACCCGATAAAGATGTGAGTGATGTTACGGCAAGAAGTAAATAGTGTTTATTTTTCTTCCATTACAACGCACGGGTCCTCTTGCTAATCAAGCCTACATACACTATATAGTAATTCTAAAGTGTGACCGCGTGTACCAGAAAAGGCCATGGAAAAAATACCGCATACTTCATTAAGTTGATCGCTAGCTAGCCAACAAAAGCTGGTTTGATCCGATGGCAATTTACGTCAGGTCAACCGTAGTGGGGCTCAAGAGATCGGTTTCATGACCACGAGACAAATTCAAAGCTCGCACAGCTCCTCGGCCATGCAGCACCGGCTGTATCGGCGGCTTGATTAGCGATGTCGTGCTTGTCAGCATGGCGACAACCGTAGACATGGCTGGCCTGTCACCGGGCGTCTCTTGGATGCAGAGGAGCCCTATCTGGATGCACCGTTTTAGCTCGGACAATAGCCCAGCCTCGGACTCGGGGAGCGGCACCATTGCGGTGTCGAGAAGGTCCACGATCCTGTTCTCCTCCCACAGTCCCCAGGCCTACCAAAAAATATTTTTCTGTCATGTTTGAAATGTTCTTTGCTTCATCTCATATACGAAGAGATAAAATTCGAACCGAGTGTCCGAACACCAACATCGGTATAAATAGTACGTACATGAATGCTCATGCATTGGGTTGCAGAGAAACATGAATTTCTTAGAGTTTCTGACTTACATGCGAAATGAGCCTCTGCAAGCCGCCGTTCCTTTCCCCGCTGAGCGTCTCTAGGAGGATTACCCCAAAGCTATAGACGTCGCACTTTAGTGTCATCTCGCCACCACGTGCATACTCCGGAGCTGCATATCCCCTTAATAAAACTCAAATGAAAAATGTCATGTATATATCGGATCATCTCAATTTCTAGTAGTGAACACACATAGATATTTTGACTACTTACGGCGAAACCACAATTGTTTGGTCCGGCCCCGCCTGATCCACGGCAAACAGCTTGGCGGTGCCAAAGTCGGCGATTTTAGGCTTCCACTCATCGTCTAGGAGAATGTTCCCGGGCTTGAGGTCCCGGTGGATCACACTGTCGCCAGATCCTCCATGTAGGTACGCAACACCATGTGCGATGCCGTGTAATATTTGCAGCCTTCTTGTCCAGTTCAGTGAAGCACGGAGTTTAGTTGCACCTGTCAGTTCCAAATAAGTGTTCATTGGATTCCTACATCCTCCACGATAACGTTCAGAAATAATGCATTAAAAAAGGTTAAAGTTCAGTTTAATCATCTAAGTTACTGACAATTTAAGCAACTTACATAATAGAAATTACGGGATGATAAGGGAAGAGTGGACTTATGAATGCATGCATTCACCGAAAATACAAAAAACTTAAGAGCTACTCCCTCCGTTCCAAAAGATAAGACTTTTTAGAGATTTCATTATAGACTACACACGGATATATATAGACGTATTTTAGAATGTAGATTCACTCATTTTGCTTCGTATATAGTCCATAGTAAAATTTCTAAAATGTCTTATATTTAGGAACAGAGAGAGTAGCACACATGGTACGCAAAATTCAACACTTCAGTTTTCACGAGAATCTGAAAAAAAATCAAAATCTCGTGTTCCAGTAAGCAGTGTGTACCGAATATGTAGACGTTGAGGCTCTTGTTCTCCATGTATTCGTAGATGAGTATCCTCTCCTTGCCTTCATTACAGTATGCAAGGAGACGAACTAGACTCCCATGCCGGAGTCCAGCCATCACTTCCACTTCTCTCGCAAAATCTTTCTTCCCTTTCGCGGTGAGTGCCGATTGTTTTAGCCTCTTAACCGCAATCATCCTTCCTTCAAGCAGATGTCCCTGGTGATTTTGTAAGTTGAGATGTTACAAATTGAGTAGAGTTTGCAATGGCTGGTTCTCTATATGAAATTCTTGCAACCAAAAAAAAAAACATGTGATGGATATAGTCATGCATGAATTTCTCAAACTGTCAAATAGTACAAGACAGGCCCAAACACATCACAAACTCCACATCACACTACATGCAAGGTTTGGCTCATATATCTTTAGTAGAAAAAGTACTAACCTTGTAAATGATGCTAAATCCTCCCTGGCCTATCATGTTACTTTCAGAAAAAATTCCGGTGACATCCTTTATAATGGCTAGATTAACTGAAGGAAGGCCATAGCAGGATTCCGAGGGATAGCACCTGCAACAAGAACATGTTGATTATTATGCTTGAATTTTCATACAACATGTATAGGCCAAGGCATCAGTGGAATACTATTTAACAAAATCAGATCACGATTAATTGTGAGTTGTTGGATCTCAACCAAACAAGCATATACAGAAGAATAAGATATAAACAAATACCACATCAATTTCATAATACAAAATGTTATCACAACCAACATGTGAGTATATTGGTTGTACTAATATCTTATATTATATGACGGAGGGAGTAGTAGGTTACGAGATTAATCTTGTGGCCAAACCCGGTGGACCGAGACTTGAGAAAATCTCAACCGAGCATAAGCAATTTCAACAAATACTAGGCATGGCTCTTGACAAGCATATGGAGTTGGGATTCTAAATTTTCAAAAAATCATATAAACAACTGACGAATTTTGAATCTAGTCCAGTGTTTTGAGGGGAAAAATAGTGAAACACACCATAATTTTTGAAATTTCATCGAAATGAAAAACCATGTTACACCATCCAAATGAAACACAGTTCGCACCTTTGCATTTTTTCTCTCCATGCGAAATAGCAGCAAAACAGATAGAAATAGCACCACCAGAGTAGAAATTACCTATGATTCTGCGTTTCCTTCTCCACCAAATCAGAGAGACGACCAGAAGAATAGTGACACCAGAAGCTACGGGTGCGACAACAAGCAGAGTAGGAAACTCTTTCTGGTCACCTGTTAATGTTATGGCAACAACCAGTTCAAACATGAACGAAAAAATAGAAACTCTTTTTTTGGTCCAGTAGGTGTAGATCAAGTCAATTTGTCTCTCCAAAAATTCAGTCAATTTGTGTCAAGGCAAAGAGAAAAGGTTCATGGCAACGGTAGGTGGTTGGATAATCTGTGCATACCGAATTCTGATTTTGACAACCTCAGGTAGAGATTTTGGCCCCTGTCGACGAGACGTAGATCGACGATGGCATCCGCCCACATGACGCAGCCGGCGCCATCGCCGCCTCCCAGGATATCGGCGGCGGCGTAGGCCAAGCACGAGCAATCGGCGAAGCACCTCGCCCTGCAGTCCTCTAGCGTGATGCCCGTGTCCACCGACGCGTTCTGCGTGTCAGGTAGCTTCACGCCCCGCACCACCTTGAAGCCGTCGGCCGTCGCCCCGCCGCTACAGTCCAGCGGCACGTTTCGTCGGCACTCCTTCGTCTCCTGCGCCGACGAGATCCCGGCGGAAGGCCTGCTGAACCCCTCGACGCAGCCGCAGAACCCCGACGACGCGGCCTCGGGGTCGCAGAGGCCGAACGGCCCGCACCGCGCGTAGGCATCGCACTGGTCCCTCGGTCCCTTGAATAATGGCGTCCACGCCCGTGTGCCCGTGTCCCACATCAGCCGCTCCACGTCGCCGGTGTGGTTCACCACGACGCGGGTCAGCGGCGCGCCGGGATTGGCGGTGTACCCGTAGGTTATCTCCCACGGGCTCGTCGTCGCCCGCAGCTTGTACTTGTTGGCGTACGCCGACACCTCCGGGACGCCCGTTCCACGGGCCCGTGCGGTACCTCTTGACGTCTCCTTGCCACAGGACGATGTCTGGTAGCCCCTTGGTCTCCAGCGTGCGGCGGTAGACCCCCGGAGACGGGTCGTCGGTGGAGCTCCACGCCGTGAGCTGCCACTCGGCTCCGGTCCAGAGGTCCTTGCCCAGCTTCATGTCGGGCAGCAAGGTGTCCGATGGGTGGTCAAACGATTGCCACAGGGCGGCGTTGCTGCTGCCATTGTGCACGACCAGGTTGCCCGAGCCGAGAAGCTGAACCACCGCGGCGGAGGCGGCCATGAAGTTTGGTGACCACACCGTCTGGCGGGAGCCGTCGACCAGAACGAGGCTACCCAGGTCGTTGAACAGCAGCATGCCGGACTTGTCGAGCAGAGGCTGGTCGCGGTTGGCGACCCAGCAGACGGTGTCGTTGGACACGGAGAACCATATGCCGAGGTACCTCTTGGTGGACGCCCCGGGCGAGAAGAACCCCAGGGTGAAGGAGCCGTCCGGCGAGACGAGCGTGTGGCCGTCGGTGAGGTTTTGGCCCTTCTCGAACTTGTCACGGACACCTGAGGCGGCGTGGGTTTGGGCATAAAGGAGGAAGAAAGCGATCAAGCAGAGCAGATGCGGTAGGAGGTGTACCAGAAGTTGGCTGGTTGCCCTCATTGCTTTGCACTGGCCTTGCACAGCAGAGCTCATGCATGTACCATGAATGTATACAGTCCAGAATTGAGAGGGTGGTCATGCACTGACCGAGAACATAACACTTCACCTCGAATATATAACATGTTACTTCCGCCAATTTAGTTGGTAGGAGCATACCCGGGCGGATGGTCCTGTCAGACCGGTAAGAAAAAGCAATTCAAATGGAGCCTGATCAAACTGGTCTCCTGGACTGACCTACATTCCTTACATCCTAACTTAAATTTGGGGTGGATATAGGATGGCTCAGGCACGAACGGGTGTGTTTGTCATGTCGGACTAACGTTGAGATCACATGGTGAAACACCCGAAAACCTCAAGGCCCGACGGGCATCTCCTCCGATTGGATGTGAATGTCGCGTAGCATTATTCTGGCTCATCATCGAGGGCCAAAGTCCAGCTATTTAAGCCGGACGGCGTCCCGCAGCCCTGGCCACATCTGCGTCCTCTCTCTCAGCGCCATCGGCCCGAGCCCATCCACCTCTCTCCCTCTCCGCCTCCCTCTTCCATCGTTGTTCGGGCATGGTCCGACAGAAGAAGACCACTTATGCTATGCTAATGTCGGAGCGCTGATTTCAAATGTTGGAGGAGATCCAGACAAGGCGTGTCGCCCGCATCGCAACATGCCTGCCTCCGAACTCGCCAGAGCCAATTGAGGAGGAAAAGGAGGGGGAGCAGCAGCCGGTGCCCATGGAGGCGGCGGATCCGGAGGGGGAGGATGCGGCGGAGCCGGTTGCGAACTTTGCCATGGAGGACACCATGACGAAGTTTGAGGTCGTCCAAACGATGAAGATGGAGGAGCAGCAGACCAGCCCGGAGTCTCTCCAGGATGAGGCCTACGCGGAGGCCAACTCACGCTTCATCCGGTAAGAACGGGAGGATATCCACACCCTTTTCAACGAGCTGGATGTAGAGGAGGAAGTGGAGGCGGAGGAGGAGCCGGAGTGGCGTCTGCCATCCATGTACCTGAAGCCCGACAAGTAGATGTGGACATCTCCAAAGATAACGAGTAATGTAATGTAGGTTTAGTCGATCTACATAGTACATAGATGTTTCATTTGCATGTTTTGTATGGTTCTAATATTTCACTATGAAGTGTTAAATACACAGAAGGAAATTTGAGGATTGTCACGTGGACACGTCCGTGGGCGTTTGAGAAGCTAGATTTGCCTGGTACACCTGTAGATGCTCTAATAGTACAAGTCTGGAGTTTTGACTTTGGGAAATATATGCTCCTTGATAAACAATAAAGTAAATAAATAGTAAATAAATTTTATTTATTTTGATTTTTCTTGTTGATGTTCATGTTAGTTTAACCGTTTGGCAAATTTCGTGCGAAACAGGTTAGCAGTGCTTTATCGGTGAAAAAAAATTAGATGTTAAATTTGAAGGTAACATTTGTCGTTTGACTTTATTTTGACACATGTAAAAATGCTTAAATGCCCCCCCCCCCTCCCCTCCCCAAAGTTTTGCAAGTATCATTTAGATATGACAATGAACACATCTACTTAAAACAAAGTAACCTTCGTAAAATACATTTTTGAGGCGCACGAGTATATACTCCCTGGAGCAAAAGCAATATCGGTAATAGTACGTACCACTTGATAGAGATGGAAACAAGTTTTATCTACAATGGAGCTGGTCAAGAGGAAGGAGCGCTGCGCAATTTCTCTATTAGAAGAAGAGAAACTTCCCGCGCATCGACCGGAAACCAGTAAAATCCAAACAATTACTTTCCGCCGTTCAACAGATGCCAATTTTCCAGGAAGTTGCAATGTCAGTTGATTTCCATCAGTTGTTGATGTGACAGGGGGCATATGATGGGGCAATCATGGAGCCAAGAAAATTACTCCATCTCAAATGAGTGGTTCCACTGACAAACAATGTAAGTGTGGTTCTAGAGTCATTAGACTAGATCAAAGTGATATGGCTATTACTCAAGTAAAATGCAGAGATGTGTCATCGATCGCTACTGCTAGTGGAATACCAAGGATGCCAGCGAGGTAATTTTCAATGCGATGTAACTCAAGGTACTCTCGTTCAAACCTTTGAAGAGGTTGATTGGTCATGCTGTGATCCCAGTCCAGTTCGAGTGGATTCACGAGAGTCCTTGTCAGTCTTAAGATCCTAAGAGCATCTCCAGTCTCCAACAGGCTCTTCCAAGCTTTTTTTATCGCTGGCTAAAAAAACGGCACAGTCACGCCCTAAGGACTTCATTTTCCACCGGTTTGGGGTGAAATTGGCACAGGCAGACCTAGGTCGAATCCAGCGCGAAAACAAAGCGCGCAAAATCCTCCAGCATGGACCCGCCGAATCAGCGAGACTAGTCGTCACCGAGAATGTTCGTCTTCCTCATCGCCTTGGCTCCCGTGCCGGTTCAACACGCCAGATTCCAGGGTCTGGCGGCGCGGTAATGGCAAGCCGCCACGCATCGCGCCCTTTCCCTCCACGCGTGCACACCGCTCCCGCCCCTCCCCCGCTATAAAAGCCGTGCCTCACCGCCGCTCTTCGCACACACTCGCCCATCCCTCCTCTTCCCTCACTCTCGCCTCCACCGCCGAAAAGCTTCCCGGAGGCCATGGCGGAGTGATTCCCCGACGGCGGAGCAACTACCAACGGATTCGGCCACCACTCGCTGCACGAGTGGGAGGCCTACGCCCTCCACGAGGCCGACTACCCGACGCCACCAGACATGTGCATGCCGAGCGCCTAGAGGTTGAGTGTCGACAGCGTCCCGGTGCCCCCTCCGCCATTCGCCGCGGAAGGCTGCGGCTAGATCGCACGGATCCGGGCATCCCTATCGGAGAAGGTGCGGAACCAAGAAAGGTATGATGCCGACAACACCCCCTTCTCGACGGCATACTTCCAGCGCCGCCAGCCGAACAGCTCGCCTCGACCAACAGGGTTCACGCTCCAAGGGGTGCCACAACTCCGACGGCCGCTGCCGGTGCTGGGGTCCCCCCGGGCGCACGCTCCATGCCGTCCTCGAGCACATCGAGGGCAGCAACGAGCCACCGCTGGAGTACCCGGCGGCGCCCTCGTTCTCGTGCCGGAGCGGCAGCTCATGGCTGCCGAGGCGAATGGCGGGGTCCTCCTCATCTTCCTCCTCTCGCTCCTCCGGCATGGCGACGACGCCGCTCGCCACCGTGAAGGCTGAGCCCCAAGAGACGTCGGAGTGTCGTCACGGCCGCGGCGGCAACCTCATGATAGACAAGAGCTGCCGCCAAACTTCGCCTTGTTGGGTAACGCAGCAGAAAACAAAAAATTTCCGACCTACGCACCAGCCCAGGACCACTATGGAGACTGCATACAAGGTTTGATCATTTTCGTTACCGACTCGTAGCGCAGCGGAAGTAGAGTCGATGACGAATGGCGGTGCAGATCCCCGCAGCTAGGATTTACAACCTCCCAACCGCGAGGATGTATACCCTCATCTGCCCCGCGGACAGCCCTTCGGGAGGCAGTCGGACAGTCCCCCGGATGGTGTCGCGGACAGCCCTTCGGGAGGACCTCCGAAACTCGGACTGTCACTCGGATAGCCCTTCGGGAGGACCTCCAAAACTTGGACGGTCACACGGACAGACCTCCGGGAGGCACTCTCGAACTAAGACCAAAACTACGATCTCTCTACAGAGTTGCACACATACGGTGTCATCTATCCGGCAGGGCTTCGCCATCCAGAACTAGTTCCCACTGGAACCCAGACAGCCTTTCGGCTCTACGAAACTCTTTTCGTGGGAGGGAGAGAAGAAGCCAGATAGTGCATGGCATGTGTATGAGAGTTGGAGTGGGGATGGAGAACTCCTCTCCACCTCCTTTTATAGGGAAAGGAGGGGGTGGTGGTGGCTGAAATTTCAGCCACATGACAAGCACCCACAAAACAAGGAAGCATGTTCCCACCAAACATGGAAAAAACATGTTCCCTTGTCCATGGCGTTCCCTCATGGGGCCCAACCTTCCTCCCAACACTCTCCACCATTTGTGGAGGCTGCCCCCACCATGGGGGGGCCCAACACCTTTTGTCCAGCCACAAGGGGCTGCCCCCCAAAAGGGAGGCGCCCCAAAATAGCCTCACAAAACGTGGGATCTTGTCCCCTCACGCTGGGACAAGATGTTTTCCGCGACTATTACTTCTGAAAAATTCTGGAAGGTCCCAGAACATTTCCAGCACCCTCTAAAATTATCTGGACAAGCTCCAGAACATTTCCGGTATGGTGGTTTAATTTAAAACCATCTTCGTTTACCCGGTAAACAATTCCGGCAGCTCCGAAAACCCTTGCCGGTTTTTTCTCCGAAAAATTCCAGAAATTACCAGACCGATCTGGCAACCTCCAAAACATTCCCGGTGCTTTCCAAAACCTTTTTGGATCAATGGTTTTATCCGAAACAACTTTTCGGTTTTACCGAAACTTTTTCGGTGTTCTCTCCGGAACTTTTCCGCTGTCTCCGAAACTATTTCAGTGACTTTCTCTCGGACTCCTTGTCTAGTATTCAGCAGATAGATGACCCTTAAGCGTGTGATCCTATAGGTTCGGTGAAGCATAGACATGACTCGGAACCCCTTCCGATCAATGATCAACATCGGAGCCGTGGACACCCATATTGACTCCTATACCCACACGAATGAATATTCGAGTGAACCTCCAGTTGCCGTGTGCTATTCCTGTTGCTTCGCGATATGTTACAAATACCCGAGGTGAGACATGTTGGCATCCCCGTGGATCAACAACTTGTCCACTATGCCAGTTACCTCGTTA
Organism: Hordeum marinum; assembly: GCA_022496015.1. Lineage (NCBI taxonomy): Eukaryota > Viridiplantae > Streptophyta > Magnoliopsida > Poales > Poaceae > Hordeum > Hordeum marinum. The sequence continues at coordinate 513,734,004 of CM039673.1, forward strand.
CCGATATTGTTCTCTTTTCTCGTTCCCGTGTTTCGGCATCCCCGTGATCAAATCACAAAGTGTCTGGCCAGACGATGATGGATACCGTAACACCGAGAGGGCCGAGAGATATCTCTCCATCGTCGGAGGAGCAAATCCCAATCTTGAGCTAACAAGTTACTTGGCATACTTTTCCATGAACCTGTAAGCCGCCGTAATAGCCACCCATTTACGGATGACGTTTAACAAACCCCAAAGTTCATAAAGCAAGCATGAAGAAACTCAATACTCTCATGGTCTAAGGAATTTATGCAAACATTAACTTCTCTGTGTTATTAACCATTAACTTATGACGAATGTATCTCATAGCATAACATCAATTCGGGTCGATTCAACACAAATGTTCTTCTAACATTGTGCCCTCAAAATTGCTGGCATAGCCATGCCCATGATCAGGAAAACGGGATCATCATGCAATACTTGAGCCAGTCTTAGAGGCCAGACTAGGAATACATTTTATCGTTTATTATTCCACACGTGCATATGAGTCTTCCTTCAAGCCTCGTGGTTATTGTAGACTCAAGAACCATAACAGTTATAGCATGGAACATAAACCTAATTATGAACAGGGAGATAATCAATAACATTTATTATTGCCTCTAGGGCATATCTCCTACAGACTCCCACTTGCACTAGAGTCAATAATCTAGTCAATGCTAATGCAATTTACACCTATGGCATACTGGTGAATATGCTTCGCTTGTGGTATAGCCTGATGTCCAACGGACCTGACAACTTCAGCTCCGTGTGTAACTTCTGCATATCCTCGCGTTTTCACGCTATCACAAAATTCGTATTTTGTGTGGACTTAGCCTTGCATATTTGTGAATCATTGGTCGAAACCTGATTCCTCAGACTGAGCTATGGAGCAACTATTTGCAATAGTGTCCCATAGACCAAAGCCATCTTGGAACCATACTAAGTTCATGAATGAACTATATGATTCAACAACTTCTTTGTCGCTTCTAAAGCGTTAACATACTTATCCTTTGTTATAGAATTCGCCACAGTATCTTGTTTGGAACAATTTCCAACTACCGTGCCACCATGTTGTGTATTACACAACACCCTTAACTTAAATTGAAAATCGCATGGAGCATTGATTGAGACTGTATCGATGTAATAACTTACAATGAGCACTGCATAATCTCTGCTTGCGAGAAAACATGTCATCAACACTACTCTAGTACTTAATGACATCTTTCACTGTTGTCCCATGATCAGTGCTTTGATCACTTTGGTATCTATACTCGCAACAACTTGGTAGTATCGGACATATCTGGTTGTTTTTACATACCATGGAATACATGATTAATCCAAACACTAGAGTGTGTGGAATCTCCATCATGTATTTTACTCGTCAGTGTTTTGGGACACTGAGTCTTGCAAAAACTCTTTCCATGTGACTTCGGCAAGAATCACTCCTTGGCGTTTTTAAATGCTAAAAGGTTTTAGCACCTTGTCAATATGTATTCATTTCTTAGCCCCATTAGGTAAATCTATCTCCATAGATCATCATGCCTAATATGGAGGCTATTTAGTCTAAGCACTTCATCGCAAAACTATTTTCAAATGAAGTCCTAATTCGTGTCAAGAAATTTATTTCCAATTAACAATGTGTCAAGCACACAACGTTTTTAGAAATATTATTATGCTCCCACTTACTTTCTTGAATCACAAGCATCTTCGTTACCCATTGATGAAGTAAAAAAAAACCTTTTGACCATTTCATCAGACCACGAAGATTCCAACTCCATTTTGCTCTCTTTTGTCCATTGCTGGAACTCTGAAGTTTGCATACTTACTAGCATCCTCTGGATCGACAAATTACTTTGGACTATATCACATACAAGTCCTAGGTTTCATTTCCATGAGATGGAAATCCTTTTGTCATCCATGTTTCATATCTCATGATTGATATATGTATTACTTGCTAGTTCAACCCGAACCGACCTTAAGCATCGCTATGGTGAAACAACCTCATCGTAGTCAACTCCTTGAAGTTGTTATTTCAACAAGTCGAGCTTTATGGATAAAACATTTTTATCCGTATCAGTTTTTAGTTCCATAAATATTCGTTAGACTCTAAGTCCTCTAAAAGGTGTATCAAAGTTTTAATCTTGAATCACTTATATGGAAACTATCTCGGATTGTATTGGCATTTAGCCAATCCCGGAGTCAGGGCCCATCAACGCTTCCTTGTGTATTGTAGGTATACTATTGTCTAACAACAATATCTCGTTTGCGCACCTGATAGGTTTGCACGAGCTTTGCCTACGTGGTTTATCTGCACGTTCGACCGAAGTCTATACATTTTATTGTAGAGACTTCCGTATCAGTCATAGTAGGAAACAACAGAATCATTTCCAGGGTTTCTTTCCTTTGAACTGATGATGAAGATAATGGTTATCTCGTCGAGTTGCACTGTCCTCCCACTCACCTTTTGTAAGAACTATTCTCTTTAAAAGCATACCGTTTTGTGGCAAAACCCTTTGCCTCGGTATAGTGGTGGGGGAATACCCAATGACTTGGGATAACCATACAAAGTAGCACTTGTCTGATTTGGAATAGGTTTGTAACCTTTTACACAAGCCCCATATTCCAAATGTTAAGAAAAGATATAACATGGTTGGGCATATCATACCATGGCGTCATTTGAGCAGACCTGATGGATCTCTTTTCAGTGTAAAATCCGCAGTCTCTAAAGCATCACTCTATAAAAGAGATAATGGCAAATCTATTTCTGTCATCTTTGATCTTACCATGTCATAAATGGTTCGATTACATCTTCACGGACTTTCCACTTGCTGTGGTGTTCCGGGAGGTGCAAGTTATGAAACCTTTTTCACAACTCATCAGACATTCGCTAAACTTGTAACTCAAATATTCCTTTCCGCAATCAAATTGCAGAAACATAATTTTCTTGGTACAATAACTTCTACTTCATTTTTGAAAACCTTTCGAATGATTTCAAAAGATCCAGACTTACGTCTCATCAAGTAAATATCCATATATCTACTTGAGTCATTTTTAAGGTAGACAAATCCACTGTTTGCATCAACATTTATCTGACTACATACATCAAAATGTATGATCACCAATAAGTTCTTTGCTCATTCCTTATGGCATGTGAACGGTATTTTAGTTAGTTCACCTTTTTGGAGGAAAGTTGCAAGTGTCAGATGATTCAAAATCAAATGACTTCAAAATCCATCATAATGGAATTTTCCATGCGCGTTTCTCCGATGTGACCAAATGCAGTGCCACACATATGTGGTATTCTTTTAGTCTTGCGACATTTAGCGTCAGTGTTATGGATGTATCATATTTCCATCAATATTCATAACATACATCCCATCTAGGATGGAAGCATGACCCTTCATGTTTTTCATAATACTGAACAACAATTGTTGTTTTTATGAACAACTCTTTTGCAACAAACATTGTGCAATGGGCTAGAGTGTATGAAACTCTAAAATGAATTATAAAAGTAAACCCAGAGGTAATGTAATATTATCAATATTCATAACATACGTCTCATTCATAATGAAAGTATGGCTCTTATGTTATTCATAACACCGAACATGAAAAGTTCTCTTATGAACAACCTTCTTGCAAGATACCTTATGCAAAGGGCTAGAGTGTGAAACTCTAAAATGAATGATGAAACTTAATACATAGGGAATACACCGATGGAAGGCATAGTAACATTTACTATGTTCCCTGCGTGTATCTAAACCTCATCCTTGGCTAGTCTTTCAGGCCATAGTAGTTCTTACATCGAGTTGCAACAGAATGCAATCGAGCGGGTATCTTTGTGATTAACTCACAATACCCAAGAATTAGTGATTAACATGTTTAACCATAATTCCCAAGAACTATATCTTTAACCAGCCTTCTATACATCAAAAACTTTGTATGACATTCATACATGAGCTGGATATTCTAGTCTTCTTTCCTTTTGCCATTATACTTCTAACAGTTTAACTTTTAGTATCTCTCCTACTCTCAGAAGAAGCATCCAACTTAAGAGTGGCATTAGGCCCGGACTTCCTAGGCGTGAAAGTCTTACTAACACCCTTCGGACACTTCCTTTCTCTTTAAGTAGTTGTTTTATTCACCTTTCATCATATGACAGGCGTTCTCCTGGATCCCTCTCTTATCCGTCTAATGCATAGTAAACTCCTTTACTAATAGTTTGCAAACAAACATTGCTTTGGATATCTCATATCTTTTAGCCTTTGTCTGTCTTTGAAAATGTTTTTCAGATTCCATGAATATCACAGAACTATCCAAAATTTCGGAGTTTCGGTCTCATGGAAGCAAACATATTGCACTTTGACTGAAAAGGAATTCTAGCTTTTGGATCGAAGGACGAGAGTCATATGATCCATAGCATTAGCGGGAGAATACCGAAAGCATGCGATGGGACAAAGTCCTTCTCGGCACTCTTGAGGACAATCCTCACATTACGTTACCAACCATAAAGTTTTAACCAGATATTTAATAGCTATTCAATTTTAATCGGGAAGGTGGAAACGCGAGCCATTATTCTACAAGTATTATGCAAATCACACCTAGACATTGTTCAAAATTAATTGCACTGAGAATTAAAAAAGTTAATTCTACAGTGCGCTCCCTCTCAAATCAATATCTCTCATAATTGATTTTGAGTGATGCAAGACCCAACTTTCAATTCAACGTCAAGGATGTAACCATCTCAAGTGACGAGAATTTCAATTGGTAGGCCAACTTGCCAATCACATCTCTATGTGACTCTTGTTCATCTTTCGATGCATGTGTTCCGAGCTCATGACTTTCATGCCTGAACGTCAAGACAACCAAGTGATCTCGCTATGAGGTCTCAACTCACCCGCCTCACACTTCTCTAATCGTTTGTACCCATGTAACCATGTGATACCCCGAAGAGATAGGTGCCGTGACGGTGCTACACTTGGGAGAACACTAACTACTTGATATTTTGTGAGAGATCACCCTAATAAAAAGCGACTACCGCGCAATCAAGAAGGGTGCATCAAGAGGGATAAACATCTCATGCAATTCATAATAGCATGATATGGTATAGCCCTTTCTGATGGAGAAGTCTTTCATTCCTTCGTCTTTGGCATTTGCGTCGGTGTTCACCTTCGCGAAGATTGCCACCACCTTGTCGATGCACCAGATAATATTGATATCTCTATAGCTAATAAAATAAGTGCATTACTTAAGGTTGACACGCAGGTCATTAAAGTGACAATCATACGGCTCCAGCCATCATGCCGAATCATGACATGCAGGTCATGTTAATATTACATCATATAGTCATCTCATACATAATCAAATTAATATGAGCATTGCTATACCACATCATATACACATGCAAACCATCCTGCAAAACCAAGTTAGACGCCTCTAATCGGTTCATGCAAAAACTTGTTTTACGTGGCTTCCAAGGTTTTGAAATAAACCGAATCTACCAATGTCCATCATCAAGTATGATAATTCAAGTTGCTAGATTAACTTTCCAGGGTGTATAAAACACGAGATAATAAAATCTCGAGCCCCATACTAAACTTTTTCATACGCGTGACCCCCGTGCAGATCACATCTGCATTGCCCTTTCGTCTCCGAAACATCCATCTTTCTCAACTATGGTGGAACCCAAAGAACTGTTAGCACTTCGTTAATCTGTCAATCAGCATACTCAGGAGCAGCATGAAAGGATCGTGGATTGCCAGAACTTTGTGAGATTCGACCATTCCGTCAAGATCAGGACTATGCAAATTCAGGGGAAGCAAAAGGAACATCGGGTAACAGATTTCATATGCTACCCGCACAAATAATTTTCAACAATAGATATCATCTACTACCTAATTATATTGTGCAACACCCATACATCTCTATGTATTCTAGATCGCAACCTGCATCTACGCATAGCACGACTCTTGATGCCACTGTTGGGTAACCCAACAGAAAACAAAAAAATTCCGACCTACGCACCAGCCCAGGACCACTATGGAGACTGCATACAAGGTTTGATCATTTTCGTTACCGACTCGTAGCGCAGCGGAAGTAGAGTCGATGACGATCGGCGGTGCAGATCCCCGCAGGTAGGATTTACAACCTCCCAACCGCGAGGATGTATACCCTCATCTGCCCCGCGGACAGCCGTCCGGGAGGTGGTCGGACAGTCCCTCGGATGGTGTCGCGGACAGCCCTTCGGGAGGACCTCCGAAACTCGGACTGTCACTCGGACAGCCCTTCGGGAGGACCTCCAAAATTCGGACGGTCACACCGACAGCCCTCCAGGAGGCCCTCTCGAACTAAGACCGAAACTATGATCTCTCTACAGAGTTGCACACATACGGTGTCATCTATCTGGCAGGGCTTCGCCGTCTAGAACTAGTTCCCACCGGAACCCAGACAACCTTTCGGCTCTACGAAACTCTTTTCATGGGAGGGAGAGAAGAAGCCAGATAATGCATGGCATGTGTATGAGAGTTGGAGTGGGGATGGAGATCTCCTCTCCACCTCCTTCTATAGGGGAAGGAGGGGGTGGTGGTGGCTGAAATTTCAGCCACATGACAAGCACCCACAAAACAAGGAAGCATGTTCCCACCAAACATGTAGAAAATATGTTCCCTTGTCCATGGTGTTCCCCCATGGGCCCCACCTTCCTCCCAACACTCTCCACCATTTGTGGAGGCTGCCCCCACCATGGGGGGGGCCCTCAACACCTTTTGTCCAGCCAAAAGGGGCTGCCCCCCAAAAGGGAAGCGCCCCAAAACAGCCCCACGAAACGTGGGATCTTGTCCCCTCACGCTGGGAGAAGATGTTTTCCGCGACTATTACTGCTGAAAAATTCTGGAAGGTCCCAGAACATTTCCAGCACCCTCTAAAATTATCTGGACATGCTCCAGAACATTTCCGGTATGGTGGTTTAATTTAAAACCATCTTCGTTTACCCGGTAAACAATTTCGGCAGCTCCGAAAACCCTTTCCGGTTTTTTCTCCGAAAAATTCCAGAAATTACCAAACCGATATGGCAACCTCCAAAACATTCCCGGTGCTTGCCGAAACCTTTTTGGATCAATGGTTTTATCCGAAACAACTTTTTGGTTTTACTGAAACTTTTTCGGTGTTCTCTCCGGAAATTTTCCGATGTCTCTGAAACTATTTCAGTGACTTTCTCTCGGACTCCTTGTCTAGTATTCAACAGATAGATGACCCTTAAGCGTGTGACCCTATAGGTTTGGTGAAGCATAGACATGACCCGGAACCCCTTCCGATCAATGATCAACATCGGAGCCGCGAACACCCATATTGACCCCTATACCCACACGAATGAATATTCGAGTGAACCTCCAGTTGCCGTGTGCTATTCCTGTTGCTTCGCGATATGTTACAAATACCCGAGGTGAGACATGTTGGCATCCCCATGGATCAACAACTTGTCCACTATGCCAGTTACCTCGTTACCAGCATTGTTCTCTTTTCTCGTTCCCGTGTTTCGGCATCCCCGTGATCAAATCACAAAGTGTCTGGCCAGACGATGATGGATACCGTAACACCGAGAGGGCCCAGAGATATCTCTCCATTGTCGGAGGAGCAAATCCCAATCTTGAGCTAACAAGTTACTTGACATACTATTCCATGAACTTGTAAGCCGTCGTAATAGCCACCCATTTAGGGATGACGTTTAACAAACCCCAAAGTTCATGAAGCAAGCATGAAGAAACTCGATACTCTCATGGTCTAAGGAATTTATGCAAACATTAACTTATGACAAATGTATCTCATATCATAACATCAATTCGGGTCAATTCAACACAAATGTTCTTCTAACATTGTGCCCTCAAAATTGCCGGCATAGCCCTGCCCATGATCAGGAAAACGGGATCATCATGCAATACTTGAGCCAGTCTTAGAGGCTAGACTAGGAATACATTTTACCGTTTATTATTCCACGTGTGCATATGAGTCTTCCTTCAAGCCTCGTGGTTATTGTAGACTCGAGAGCCATAGCAGGTATAGCATGGAACATAAACCTAATTATGAACAGGGAGATAATCAATAACATTTATTATTGCCTCTAGGGCATATCTCCTACATGCCTTCCTGCGACCACCTTCGCCTTGTCAGTCCAAGGAAGGAGCCGGCGACGCCGGCAGCCGTTATCGGTGTCACAACCAAAGGATCTCGGGTAGGGGGTCCCGAGCTATGAGACTAGGATCTATGGTAACAAGGGACGAAGGAGACGATGTTTACCCAGGTTCCGGCCCTCCTATGGAGGTAAAACCATATGTCCTGCTCGATTATATTGATGGTATGAAGGTTACAGAGTTGATCTACCATGAGATTAGATAGCTAGAACCCTAGATGTGTTTTCGTGTCTTACAATCTAAAACCCTCCCGATTTATCTAGACACCGGGGTGTACCTAGGGTTTACACATGGCAAGTCTCCTGCCGGGGATGTAGTTGTTGATTTCCTCATCTTGACTTGGAGTGCACGAAGTATCTTCGAGACTACCTTCTAGAATGAGGGCTCTCATTGTATTTGGTCCCTCCCGTGATAGTCATAATTGTTGGAAATATGCTCTAGAAGCAATAATAAATTAGTTATTATCATATTTCCTTGTTCATGATAATCGTTTATTATCCATGCTATAATTGTATTGATCAGACACTTAGATGCATGTGTGGATACATAGACAAAACCATGTCCCTAGTATGCCTCTAATAGACTAGCTATTTGATCAAAGATGGTTAAGGTTTCCTAGCCATTGACATGAGATGTCATTTGATAACGGGATCACATTATTAGGAGAATGATGGGATGGACAAGACCCAAACTACAAACATAGCATATGATCGTGTCAGTTTAATGCTACTGTTTTCTACATGTCAAGTATTTGTTCCTATGACCATGAGATCATGCAACTCACTCACACCGGAGGAGTGCCTTGTGTGTATCAAACGTCGATACGTAACTGGGTGACTATAAAGGTACTCTATAGGTATCCCCGAGGGTGTCTGTTGGGTTGGCATGGATCAAGACTGGGATTTGTTACTCCGTGTGACGGACAGGTATCTCAGGGCCCACTCGGTAATACAACATCACAACAAGCCTTGCAAGCAATGTGACTAAGTGTTAGTCACGGGATCTTGTATTACGGAACGAGTAAAGAGACTTGCCGGTAACAAGGTTGAACTGGGTATGGAGATATCGACGATCGAATCTCGGGCAAGTAAACATACCGAAGAACAAAGGGAACATCATACGGGATTAACTAAATCCTTGACATAGAGGTTCGACCAATAAAGATCTTCGTAGAATCTGTAGGAACCAATATGGGCATCCAGGTCCCGCTATTGGTTATTGACTGTAGAGGTGTCTCGTCATGTCTACATAGTTCTCGAACCCGCAGGGTCTGCACACTTAAGGTTCGGTGACGTTTCAGTAGTATAGAGTTATGTATGGTGGTGACCAAAGGTTGTTCGGAGTCCCAGATGAGATCTCGGACATCACGAGGAGCTCCGGCATGGTCCGGAGGTAAAGATTGATATATAGGAAGTCCTAGTTTGGTCGCCGGAAAAGTTTCATGCTAATCGGTAATGTACCGGGAGTGCCGGTAGTGTACCGGGAGACCACCGGGAGGGGTATTTCGACCCAAGAGGCTTCATGGGCTGTGAGAGAGTAAATACCAGCCTTTTGTGGGCTGGTGGAAGTCCCACACATGTCCCATGCGGCTGGGAGAAAAATCCCAAAGGGAAAAAGGTGGAAAAAGGCAAAAAAAAGGAGGAATCCTAGTCCTACTAGGATTGGAGGAGGAGTCCTCCTCTCCTCCCCACTTTGGCCGACCCAAGGGCTGAATTTTTGGAATCCAAGCCTCCTCCTCCTCTCCTCCTATATATACTAGAGGATTTTAGGGTTTTGGCACAAAATTTTCAGCCACGTGCTACCCGTTCCTCTGGTGCATAGTTTTTCCTCTAGATCGGTTTTCTACAGTGCTTAGGCGAAGCCCTGCCGGAATAGCTCCACCACCATCGCCGCAGCGCCCTCGCGCTTCCGGAGAACTCTTCTACCTCTCCACTCCCTCTTGCTGTATCAGGAAGGCAGAGATCGTCATCATGCTGTACGTGTGCTGAACGCGGAGGTGTCGTCCGTTCGGTGCTAGATCGGAAGGACCGTGACGAGATCGCGGGACGGATCGTGATGAGTTTGCGGGACGGATCGTGATTGGATCGCGGGACGGATCATGATGAGATCGCGGGACGCTCGGCGATTTGGATCGCGAAGACGTTCGACTACACGAACCACGTTTCTTAATGCTTCCCGCTTAGCGATCTACAAGGGTATGTAGATCCACTCTCCCTCTCGTAGATGCTCATCACCATGGATAGATCTTGCGTGTGCATAGGAAATTTTTTGTTTCCCATGCAACGTTCCCCAACAATGGCATCATGAGCTTGGTCTATGTGTAGATGAGATCTCGAGTAGAACACAAAAGGTTTGTGGACGTTGATGCTTAGATTGCTTCCTCCCTTGGTCGGATTTTGGTTCAGCGGTATTGTGAGATGAAGCGGCCCGGACCAACATTACTTGTACGCTTACGATAGACCGGTTCCCTCGACCACAACTTGTTGCATAGATGGCTTGCGGGTGCCAGTTTCTCTCACTTTAGTTGGATTGGATTCGACAAAGGTGGTCCTTGAGAAGGTTGAAAAGCAACTAGTGTATCACCGTTGTGGTTTTTGCGTAGATGAGTATTGTTGTTGCTAGATACCCGTAGCAGCCACGTAAAACACGCAACAACAATTAGAGGACGTCTAACTTGTTTTTGCATTGTATGTTGTGATGTGATATGGCCAATTACATGATGTGATATATGTGATGTATGAGATGATCATGTGATGTATAGATTATCACGACTTGCATGTCGATGAGTACGGCAACCGGCAGGAGCCATAGGGTTGTCTTTAATTATTGTATGACCTGCGTGTCAATCATTAAGCGCTATGTAATGCTTTACTTTATTGCTAAACGGTAGCAATAGTAGTAGAAGCATGGTCGGCGTGACAACCCCGATGGCGACACGTTGATGGAGATCAAGATGATGGAGATCATGGTGTCATGCCGGTGATGATGGATCATGCCAGTGGTTTCATGATGGAGATCAAAAGCACAAGTTCATGGCCATATCATGTCACTTATGATTTGCATGTGATGTTAATCCTATTATGCACCTTTTTTTCTTAGGATGACGGTAGCATTGTAAGGTGATCCCTCACTTAATTTCAAGATAAATTGTGTTCTCCCCGAGTGTGCACCATTGCGAAAGTTCTTCGTGTCGAGACACCACGTGATGATCGGGTGTGATAGACTCTACGTTCACATACAACGGGTACAAGCTAGTGTTGCACATGTAGAACACTCGGGTTAAACTTGACGAGCCTAGCATGTACAGACATGGCCTCGGAACACAAGAGACCGCAAGGTCGAACATGAGTCATATAGTAGATATGATCAACATGATGATGTTCACCATTGTAACCACCTCAACTCACGTGATGATCGGACTTGAGTTGGTGAATTTGAATCATGTATCACTCGAATGACCGGAGGGATGTCAATTTGAGTGGGAGTTCTTAAGTAATATGATTAATTGAACTCATTATCATGAACATAGTCAGTAGTGTCTCTGCAAATTATGTTGTAGATTACTTGCTCGCGCTGTAGCTCCCTTGAATTTTTATATGTTCCTAGAGAAATAGAGTTGAAAGATGATGGTAGCAATATTGTGGACTGGCTCCGTGATATGAGGATTGTCCTCGTTGCTGCACAGAAGGCTTATGTCCTTAATGCACCGCTCGGTGCGCTAACCCCTCTAGCGTCGTGTGTAGATGTTGTGAACATCTGAGAGGCACGTTCTGATAACTACTTGATAGTTTAGTGCGTCATGCATTACGGCTTAGAATTGAGGCTCTGAAACGTTTTGAACGTCACGGAACATATGAGATGTTCTAAAAGCTGAAATTAGGATCTCAAGCTCGTGCCCGTGTTGCGAGATATAAGATCTCCAACAAGATTCTTTGCCTGCAAGATGAAAGAGAATAGCTCAATCGTTGAGCATGTGCTCAGATTGTCTGGGTGCTACAATCGCTTGAATTGAGTGGGAGTTGATCTTCCAGATAAGATAGTGATTGATATAGTTCTCCAAGTCACTATCACTAAGCTACTAGAACTTGGTGATGAACTATAAAACGCCAAGGATAGAAATAATGATCCCTGACTTGTTCGCGATGTTTGACACTGCGAAGGTAGAAATCAAGAAGGAGCGTCAAGTGCTGATGGTTAGTAAAACCACTGGTTTTGAGAAGAGCAAGGAGGGAAACTTCATGGATGGCAACATCAACAGAAGTATATTTGATATACGTGTTATTGATGTGTACCTTGCTAGTACTCCTAGTACCACCTGGGTATTAGATACCGGTTCGGTTGCTAAATGTTAGTAACTCGAAATAAAATCTACGGAATAAACGGAGAACTAGCTAAGGGTGAGGTGATGATGTGTGTTGGAAGTGTTTCCAAGGTTGATGTGATCGACATTGCGCGCTCTCTCTACCTTCGGGATTAGTAACGAACCTAAATAAGTGTTATTTGGTGTTTTGTGTTGAGCATGAACGTGATTAGATCATGTTTATTGCAACACGGTTATTCATTTAAGTGAGAGAATAATGGTTATTCTGTTTACATGAATAATACCTTCAATGGTCATGCACCCAGTGAAATGGTTTGTTGAATTTTGATCGTAGAAATACGCATGTTCATAACATTGATGCCAAAAGATGCAAAGTTAATAATGATAGTACCACATAGTTGTGGCACTGCCGCTAAATGTCATATTGGTATAAAACGCATGAAGAAACTCCATGCTGATGGATCTTTGGACTCTTTCGATTTCGAATCGGTTGAGACATGCGAACCATGCCTCTTGGTCAAAGATGACTAAGGACCCCGTTTTCTGGTTTGACGGAGCGGGCAAGTGATTTATTGGAAATGATACATGTTGATGTATGCAATCCAATGAGTCTTGTAGCATGCGGTGGATATCGTTATTTTCTTACCTTCACTGATGATTTGGGTAGATATAGTGTATGTTTACTTAATGAAACACAAGTCTGAATCGTTTGAAAAGTTCAAGCAATTTCAGAGTGAAGTTTAAGATCATCGTGACAAGAAGATAAAAATATCTGCGATATGATCGTGGAGGTGAATATCTGAGTTACGAGTTTGGCATACAACTTTAGACAATGTGAAAGTTGTTTCACAATACACGCCACCTGGAACACCATAGTGTGATGGTATGTCCAAATGTCATAGTCGTGCTCTATTGGGTATGGTGCATGTCATGATGTCTCTTATCGTTTTGCTACTAAAGTTTTGGGGTTGTGCATTAGAGACAACTACATTCACTTTAAATAGGGCACCATCTAAATCCGTTGTGATGACACCGTGTGAATTATGGTTTCATAGAAACCTAAGCTGTCATTTCTTGATGTTTGGGGCTGCGACGCTTGTGTGGAAAATGTTTTCACCTAATGAGCTCGAACCCAAAGCGGAAAAATCCATCTTCGTAGAATACCGTAAGAATGGTTGGGTGAACCTTCTATCTCAGATCCAAGCATAAAGTGTTTGTTGCTAAAACGGGTCCTTTCCCGTGAAAAAGTTTCTCTCGAAAGAATTGAGTGGGAGGAAGATAGAACTTGATGAGGTTGTTGAACCTTTGTTTCAACCAGAGAGTAGCACAGCGCAGGAAGTTGTTTCTGTGAAGCCTACGTTAGTTGAAGAGGAAGTTAATGATGATGATCATGAAGCTTCGGATCAAGTTACTATCAAACTTCGTAGGTCGACAAGGACGTGTACTGCTCCTGAGTGGTACGACAACTCTGTCTTGGAGGTCATGTTGTTGGACAACGATGAACCTACGAACTATGGAGAAGCAATGATGGGACCGAAAACCAACAAATGGTTAGAGGCCATGAAATCCGAGAAAGGATCCATGTATGAAAACCAAGTATAGACTTTGGTGGACTTTCTCGTTGGACGGCAGGTCGTTAAGTACAAATGGATCTTTAAAATGAAGACACACGCTGATGGTAAATGCCACCATTTGTAAAGCTCAACTTGTTGCAAAGAAGTTTACGACAAGTTCAAGGAGTTGACTACGATGAGACTTTCTAACTTGTAGCGATGCTAAAGTCTGTTTAAACTATGTTAGCAGTTGCTGCACTTTCAATTATGAAATCTGGCAGATGGATATCAAAACATCGTTTCCTTAACGGTTTACTTGAGGAAAGGTTGTATGTGATACAACCAGAAGGTTTTGTCAGTCCTAAGGATGCTAAAAGGTGTGCAAGCTTCAGTGATCCTTCTATGAACTAAAGCAAGCATCTCGGAGTTGGAATATACACTTTAATGAGGTGATTAAAGTTTTTGAGTCTATATTAAGTTTACGAGAAACTTGTATTTACAATAAAGTGAGTGGGAGCACTGTAGAGTTTCTGATAAGCATATGTGGTTGACATATTGTTGATCGGAAATGATATAGAATTTCTGGAAAGCATAAAGGGTTGTTCAAAAAGAATTTTTCAAAGGAAGACCTCGATAAAGCTACCTAATTGTTGAGCATCAAGATCTATAGAGATAGATCAAGATACTTGATGAGACTTTCAATGAGTACATACCTTGACAAGTTTTTGAAAGAGTTCAAAATGGATCAGTCAGAGAAAGAGTTCTAGCCTGATTTGTAAGGTATAAAGTTGAGTAAGACTCAATGCCCAGTGACAGCAGAAGATAGAGAAAAGATGAGTGTCATCCCCTATGCTTCAGCCATAGGCTCTATCATGTATGCAATGCTATGCACAAGACCCGATGTCAGCCTTGCCATAAGTATGTCCGGAAGGTTTCAAAGTGATCTTGGAATGGAGCACTGGACAGCGGTCAAGATTATCCTTAGTAACTAAAAGACTAAGGAGATGTTTCTCGATTATGGAGGTGATAAAGAGTTCGTCATAAAGAGTCACGTCAATGCAAGCTTTAACACCAATCCGGATGACTCGTAGTAGCAATCTGGATACGTAGAGTGGAGCAGCCATTTGGAATAGTACCAAGTGGAGTGTGGTAGGAGTGTTTACGGTTTGACATAGAAATTTGCAAAGTACACACAGATCTGAATGTCGTAGACCCGTTGACTATAAGACCTCTCTCACATGCAAAGCATGATCGAGCCCGAGAACTCACTGGGTGTTAGATTCATAACAATGCAAATCACATGGTGATGTGAACTAGATTATTGACTCTAGTGCAAGTTGGAGACTTTTGGAAATATGCCCTAGAGGCAATAATAAATTAGTTATCATCATATTTCCTTGTTCATGATAATCATTTATTATCCATGCTATAATTGTATTGATCGGAGACTTAGATGCATGTGTGGATACATAGACAAAACCATGTCCCTAGTATGCCTCTAATAGACTAGCTCGTTGATCAAAGATGGTTAAGGTTTCCTAGCCATTGATATGAGATGTCATTTGATAACAGGATCACATAATTAGGAGAATTATGGGATGGACAAGACCCAAACTACAAACGTAGCATATGATCGTGTCAGTTAATGCTATTGTTTTCTGCATTGTCAAGTATTTGTTCCTATGACCATGAGATCATGCAACTCACTGACACCGGAGGAGTGCCTTGTGTGTATCAAATGTCGCAACGTAACTGGGTGACTATAAAGGTACTCTACAGGTATCCCCGAGGGTGTCTGTTGGGTTGGCATGGATCAAGACTGGGATTTGTTACTCCGTGTGACGGAGAGGTTTCTCAGGGCCCACTCAGTAATACAACATCACAACAAGCCTTGCAAGCAATGTGACTAAGTGTTAGTCATGGGATCTGGTATTACGGAATGAGTAAAGAGACTTGCCGGTAACAAGGTTGAACTAGGTATGGAGATATCGACGATCGAATCTCGGGCAAGTAAACATACCGAAGAACAAAGGGAACATCATACGGGATTAACTAAATCCTTGACATAGAGGTTCGACCGATAAAGATCTTCGTAGAATATGTAGGAACCAATATGGGCATCCAGGTCCCGCTATTGGTTATTGACTGTAGAGGTGTCTCGGTAAGGTCTACATAGTTCTCGAACCCGCAGGGTCTGCACACTTAAGGTTCGGTGAAGTTTCGGTAGTATAGAGTTATGTATGGTGGTGACTGAGGTTGTTCGGAGTCCCAGATGAGATCTCGGACATCGCGAGGATCTCCGGAATGGTCCGGAGGTAAAGATTGATATATAGGAAGTCCCATTTTGGTCGCCAGAAAAGTTTCGGGCTAATCGGTGATGTACCGGGAGTGCCGGGAGTGTACCGGGACATCACCGGGAGGGGTATTTCGACCCAAGAGGCTTCATGGGCTGTGCGAGATTAAATACCATCCTTTTGTTGGCTGGTGGAAGTCCCACACAAGGCCCATGCGTCTGGGAGAAAAAGCCCAAAGGGAAAAAGGTGGAAAAAGGCAAAAAAAGGAGGAATCCTAGTCCTACTAGGATTGGAGGAGGAGTCCTCCTCTCCTTCCCACTTTGGCCGACCCAAGGGCTGGATTTTTGGCAGCCAAGCCTCCTCCTCCTCTCCTCCTATATATACTAGAGGATTTTAGGGTTTTGGCACAGAATTTTCAGCCACGTGCTACCCGTTCCTCTAGTGCATAGTTTCTCCTCTAGATCGGTTTTCTGCAGTGCTTAGGCGAAGCCCTGTCGGAACCACCATCGCCGCAGCGCCGTCACACTTCCGGAGAACTCTTCTACCTCTCCGCTCCCTCTTGCTGGATCAAGAAGGCAGAGATCGTCATCAAGCTGTACGTGTGCTGAACGCGGAGGTGCCGTCCATTCGGCGCTAGATCGGAAGGACCGTGACGAGATCGCGGGACGAATCGTGATGAGTTCGCGGGACGGATCATGATTGGATCACGGGACGGATCATGATGAGATCACGGGACGCTCGGCGATTTGGATCGCGAAGACTTGCGACTACACCAACCGCGTTTCTTAACGCTTCCCGCTTAGCGATCTACAAGGGTATGTAGATCCACTCTCCCTCTCGTAGATGCTCATCACCATGGATAGATCTTGCGTGTGTATAGGAAATTTTTTGTTTCCCATGCAACATTCCCCAACAATAATGCGGCCCACCAAGCCGGCCGATTAGGAGATAGGCCAATGGCCCGAGGACCCCTTAATCTAGGACTCCCTCAGTAGCCCCCGAACTAGCCCCCAATGCCAACGGTCCCAGCTCTGGCAGCTTCATGTGATCAGATTATTCGTCTTGCGGGGTGAGTTCTTCTTCCGATTAACGATCGGCTGAGACTAGTTCATCTTCTGATGACGTGTAATGTTTCCGATCATATGATCACCCGGACACCATGAATTGCTTAACCCCGAAGGCCAAACGTCAAGGTGTAAACAGGGCTTTCTTAGGACCTTTCTGACGAAGGGTCGTGGCCTACCACGACCGCTGAAACCGTTATGAAAACTTGATTCGTGGTTCGAAGCCGTTTTTCATTGGCATGACTCATCAATGCTTAAATAGTGCTCTGTTTCACATGGGATATGATTAATCATCTCAAGTTTCTTTATGCACGTATAATGGCACACACGTCTTGGGAAGCGTAGGGATTTGCGGTGCAGTAAAGGGAGGCTAATCATTGACACGCCTCATAAAAAGGGAAAAAACCCAAGGCCTATTCCCTCAATCTCCCCAAGATTCAAGAGGCCAGGTCCAGTTCTTCCTTAACTTCTCCTCCGATCTTAACCATGATGGGTTCCGTCTCTAACGGCAAGTAGGAGGCCTCCATGGTCACCGACAAGGACATCAGGGAATTAAAGCTTGCCGGCTACCTCCCTGCCAACGTCTCCCACCACGCACCGGAGGAAAACTAGGTGGTTCCCACCCCTAAGCCAGGCGAGAGGCTAGTCTTCGTCCCCCATTTCATTCGTGGCCTAAGCTTCCCGCCCCACCTCTTTGTTAGGGGTCTCATGTTCGTCTATGGGTTGGACTTCCATGACCTCCCCCCCGAACTCCTTCATGCATATATCGGCATTTATTATCGTCTGTGAAGCCTTCCTACGGGTCGAACCACACTTCAGCCTGTGGCTCATGGTCTTCAACGTCAAGCCGAATACTATCGCGGGAGAGCATGCACATTGCGTAGGGGCGGTAATTAGCAAGCTCCCCCGCGTCGGATGGCTGAATGGAACCTTCATCACCACCAGCAAGATCTGGCAAAAGGAGTGGTTTTATATCACCGAACCAAGGGAAGAGGGTCATGTTGCTCCAGCTGAGTCCAGATCCGGATCCCCCACGAGATTGATCTCATGGCTCAGGAAGGGCCTTGACTGGGGTCCGGATACATAGGTGGAAATGCTACAGAAGCGCATCTCCTCGATGGTCAAGGCCAAGATCGAGTTGGTTAACATGGTCCAAATCATGCTTCGACGCCGTATCCTTCCCTTCCAGCATCGGGACTCCCTCATGTGGGCTTATTGGCTTGATGATGAGCCTACTGTACACCAATTCTTCCAAACCACTCCTGAGAAACTGTGGAAGGCGTTGTTCAAGCCCCGGAAGAGCTAGCCAACCGAGAAGGAGTATTCGGGCCTAAGCGCCGATAACCCCCCTACCCAGGTACGATATAATTTCAATCAAGTGGATCTGTTTTTTGACAAAAGGACTAAACGCCTTTCCCCTCATCTTTATAGAAATGGTTAAGCAAGGCCGCAGGAATCAACTCCTCGGCACCACATCCCGAAGACCCTAGGTCAGAGCTGTTGACGGAGATTCTCGTCGTGGCGCCGTACATGGCGCCAGAGAAGAAGGAGAAGGAGAAGAAGACCAGAGATGGTCTCCGCATAAGGTACCAGATGGACGCTGTGTCCGAGGAAACTCATGCCTCCTCTACCCATGAGGACGAGGGGGAAGGCAATTCCCCCCTTACAAGATAGAGGGCAGCATCACCGGATGCCGTGGAGGAGGTTCCTCCTCCTGCCCCGAAGAGGGCATGTCAGCCAAGGTTCATCATGGTCGGCAACAACTCGAACTCTGATGCTGAGTCCGAGGATTTTGAAAAGGTTCCCAAAAGGAACCTAAGGGTCAAGCCCCCAGCTCAAAGGTATGAATTGGAAGACTCCATGAGTCATTTTATGCTAAGTTTTTAATGTTTTAGATGTAAGAACGCCTTTTGATCCGTATCCCACCACGCGTTCTCCCCAGTGACCAAGTTTTGGATGGGGAGTCTCCACTCGCCGAGCTGGGGGAGAGTGGGACTGCGTCACACCCCACACCTCCAGGGGGCGCGAAGGATGTCGCAGAGGTGTCATCCCGCCAGGCTCCTTTGGAGCCAAACACAGGCGACATGGGTGATGACGTCATGGCCTACTTTAATGCCTCGGCCGCCGAAGACCGGGGGGTGGAGCCCCTCCCGGCCACTGAAGAGGAGGGACAAAGGAATGTCCAATCCCCTCTGAGGTCGTCTCCGGAGCGCATTGTGCCTCCGGAGCTACCGGTTCAATCCCCGGTCGAAGATCGGGCTAACCGGTCATTACTGGCGCCACCGATGATTGGGTGGCCAGATATGGAGGAGGCTCTATCAAACGCCTCCATCTTCGAGGATCACCACACTCTAATGGGTGCGATTTTGCAAGGCATTTGGTCCGTTGAAAACAGACTGAAAGAGGCCTTCAATGGTCTCTTGACGGGCTTCAAGGTGAGCCACATAATACCCTTTTCCTAAAAATTTAATTTTATTAGGTTTGTGCTACCGTTATATATAGCAGCCCCCGAGTCCTGGGTGAGTTTGAAGAAAACCCACCCGGGCATAAAAAACACAGAAGTCACCCACAATGCACAAGACATTATTCGTCCCATAATGTACTAACAGCCCTTAATAGGACCGAGCACAGGATCATATTGTTGACGGTTCGGGGGTTTGAACACACATAGACTGATATATATTTATTGTCTATAGGCCTCGTCATCAGCGGTGGCCATTAATGCCGCGGAGCTTACCGAGCTAAATCGGAAGCTCAAAAGCTCCGAAGAGGAGCTTGATGCCCTGAACAAGAGGTTCGATGAGGATCAAGGTAAGCCGAATTGGACACTTATTTATACACATTGTATTTTTTTCATATACATCTAAATATATTTTTATATATGTTTAACATCTATAAATACATGATTTCACATTTTTTAATTGGACACTTATTTACGAATAGGTGCTAATTTAAAAATAAATAAACATTACAACTTTTTTTAAATTATAAACAACATTATCTATGTCTTATGCAAACTTTATTTTTTATTTTTACAGTTGCTTTTCAAATTGCGATGAACGCATTTTTTTCAAAAATGTAATGTACATTTCTTAATCGATGAAGCAATTTTTAATTTACACAAACATTTTGTTACATTGTATAAACATTTTTACAAGGTACGTACATTTATTCTAAAACGTGACATATTTGAAATAGCATCGACATTTTTATACGAATTATTTTCAATATACATGACAAACATTTTCTATACATGTTTTTCCTTTTTTAAATGCATGATTAACACTTTTAAAAGAAAAAATATAATGTGCTTTTGTAACATATATATTTAGAATATTTCCGAAATGTAACAGAGGTAGAAACAAAGTGAACAAAAAAGAGAAAACATAAGTGAAGAAAAACCTGAAGGGAAAAACGAGAAAGAAAACCTGACATGACGTTGTCATGACATCACCCCAGATTACTGGGCAGCTAAGTAGCGTCTCCCTCAATCAACACGAGCCAGTATCCTGTAAACGGATTTGTTTTTCGAAACTAAGACGTATTTTATAGCAAATTTGAAAACTATAGAACCAAACGTAAAAAATTCAGAAATATGACCCTGTCGGTCTGCGATGGGCCGAAGAATGGCCTGTCGGCCTGCAGTGGGCCGAAAAGAGGCCCGTTAGCCTCGAGGCGACCGAAGAGCGCCCGTTGGCCTCCAACGCGTGCTCAACCGCCTCCACGTGTCGCGATCTGGGCATTCTCTATGGATTTATTTAATTTTTCTGCATGCTTTTTCCGCTTTTAGATAACTTTTTGATTTTTTCGGCTTTTCGGTTTTTCACGGTGTTTCTTGGCTATTGGAAGAAGAAGAAAAATTAATTTTTTTGTTCGAGAAAACTTGTTCTCTTTTTATTTTCCTTTTTTGAGAGGCACATTTTGCTTCTTCGAGAGGCGTGGATTTGCTTCAGCGAGAGGCACGACCGTGCCTACCGCTAATGGAAACATATATTTTCTTTTGGGTTTTTTTACATCTGTGCCCCTCATCCTTAGATCTACTCATTCATCCCCGCGCTCTTAACTTTTTCTCAATTTTTCCCACTCCCCTGCCAGAAACCCTCAGAATTGGTCACAACGAACGTTGTCGTCGAGTCAAAGGCTTGACCGTTAACTCTAACGAGTGGATCCACGCTGGACTGTGTCCTTCGTTGGACCTGATTTTTTTAGACAAGCCCATTGGACGTGATGAGTGGGGTCGCGTCGGATGGTGCTGCTGTTCGCCCGTTGGGCCGTGGTTAGAATGTTGGGCCCTGCGCCCGCCGTAACGACAGAACATGTCCAGCTAGCCTGCTATGCATGCACGTAGCTAGCCAGCTGCATGGGCCGCTGCCCGCCGCCACGATGCGCTGACCGGCCTCTTTTTGCACGCGAGCCGCCACGGACGCTGACCGACCTCTTTTTCACGCGAGCCACCACAGACGCAGGGACGGTCTCTGCCGTTGGTTCGTCTCATCTCGCACGCGTGTCTCCTCGATGTAGAGCATTGTTTCACACTTTTCGATCCACTCGCATCTATTCAACGTGGCAATTAAAACCTGTTGGCAATTAAAGTGGCATATCGATCGACGCGGCTCATTTGAATGTAGCAAATCCAAAGCGCGGCCGGTAAGACTCCCCTTCCCTTCCCCTTTCCCTATTTAAACCACCCACCCCTCCACCTATTCTCCACACATCCATTTGTGCCGCCCCTTCTCTTCTTCACCCAAACCCAGAGCACTCTCAAAGCGAGGCGAGGATGTAGTACAACTACCCCACCTTCAAGCTCCCACCGACCATGCCGGAGAGACGGTATCCGGCCGATGTCGTCGTGGAGATGACGTTCCGCGTGTGGGCGTTCTCACGCAGGAGGTTTGCAAGGGAGTTTGCCGAGTGGTTCCTCGGTGCGGGCTTCGCCCACCTCCCAGCGGGCTCACCGGTGATGTTCCGACTGGAGGAAGTGCGTCCAAACTCATACAGTCGGCCGATAGGGCTCATCGTCAACTTCAGCAATAGATTTGATGCGTACTACCTCCTCGGCAAGGTGTTTTGGTGTGGATGCGAATTCATCGCATTCACAACCTACAACATCTTCACAAACTTTGACTGCATCTTCCCCACCCACGATGGTATGCACAGCCTCCCCTACTACCTCGGCGAGGACGGCATGGAGGAGGAGCACTGAAGAGAAGGCGCGGTGAAGATGGTGGTGAAGGCTCGGCCGGTCTCATGAAGCTTCTCTTGCCCGTTAGGGCTATTTATGTATTTTTATGTTATGTGTCGTTGGTTGTACCAAGAACTCTATTATGCACCCTATGTTTTAGGGTTTATGTTTTATGTAAGAACTATGCTATATATGCTTGCTACTTTCTATGTTATGGATGTATGATTGCTACTTGCGATATCGGTAGATGGATATGGTGCCGTAGCCGAGCCCTAGACATGCTTTCTAGATGGATATGGTGCCATATCCGAGCCCTAGACATGCTCTCTAGATGCATATGGTATCGTACCCAAACCCTAGACATGCTCTCTAGATGGATATGGTGGCTAATGATGCCACCGGACTTCATTTTAGACATGGTTTCTGATGGATATCATGATCTACATAATTAAATCTCACATGCTCTTAATAATAAATTTGCCATGTTCTACCAAAAACGTGTGTAAAACAAAAACAAAAACAAAAAATCATGTATACAATATTTTTCTTGCCACAAAAACATGTATAAAATATTCTCATGGTATCTACACTAACAATGACATGGAAAAAGTTATTCTGAAGTTTCCCATGACAATTATCTGTACAAAAATGCCATGGGATAAAATTTGTACTGCTAACAATAAATCGATTTACCATCATGCAATATTTTTGTTCGGCATGGAAATAAATGGATTTACCATGGCAATAATCAAGCAAAAAAACAAGGGTCAAAAAACAGAGCGTGCGCGTGCACTATTTTGTAGGCCTTTTTTATCTTTGTGGGTCTTCGACACTCAACGCAATGCGACGGTCCAACCATAGCTTAGTTTCAATTTGGGTCGTAGAACTACATTTTTGTCCTTCTGCGGTCGGTGTTGTTTGACGAAACTGAAGAAACTGAAAGTGTACGAAACTGACGAAACGGACATGATCCACAAATTAAGCATCACAGATCATAGAGCACATGATCCACAAATTTAAGCACATCCTAGAGCACATGATCCAAAAATTTAAGCAAATCCTAGAGCACATGATCCACAAATTTAACCAAATCCTAGAGCACATTACACCACCCTAATAACATCTCTAACGAGTGTTAACTAGCAAGTAACCAAATCCTAGAGCACATTACACCACCCTAATAACATCTCTAACGAGTGTTAACTAGCAAGTAACCAAATCCTAGAGCAACTATACAAAAATAAAATCCTAAAGCTATCAGATTCACTTGCTTGTTCAATTGAATCATCTGCTTCAGTTCTTGTTCATCTTCTTTAATTCCCCTTTTAGATATGCATCCCCAATTGTCAGAGCAGCACTTTCAGAGACGAAATTCGTTGGTGCTGATGGGAGATTGATTTCCCAGGTTGGGGCTCCATTGAATTGAATCCGCTTAACGTAGTCATCCAGCCATTCAAAATCTGTGCATTTATTCACGATCTGAAACGATAACATTAACCCTAAATCCCAGATCCAAGGAAAAAAATTAAAAGCAAATAGAAAATGAAATCAGAGAAAAATCATGAGATCTAACCTGCCCCTCTGGCTTGCTCTCGCATTTCATTTACTCGCGCCCATAGTTGCCATTCTTGACCTCCTTCGAAGTCAGCCGTATCAGTGGCGCGCTGTGTGGATAGTCAGGACATCGCTCCATGGAAAGTGGACCATACTTGGTCCACCTGGGGCAGGAGGTTAAAGTGGAGCTCGACATATCGCCCAAAGTCGCCGGAGAAGAAGAAGCAGAGGAGTGGCTCCTCTCGTCGCCAGAGAAGAAAAAGCATAGGAGTGGCTCCTCTCGTCGCCACAGAATAAGCAGCAGAAGAAAGGGAAGGCAAGGGTGGGCGAGCACAACCAACAACTCTCGCGGATTGGCTCTCGCGGATCGCCCCACGATCCAACGATGTGAAGTCGTCCATGTGATCCAATGGCGCAGAGCCTGCACGCAGTCTGCCCACCGAATTCCTTCTAGAAGACCACATCTGAGGGTTGTCACTTGGTGCTAGGGTATGATCGGATGGCTGACGTTCAGATCTAGGGTTAGGCGAAACCCCGCGGGGTTTAGAGGGGTTTTGAGCTAGTCAACGGGGTTTCCAAGGCTTTGACTGAGCATAACTAATTTAGAAAAAATCAAAAAATATGAAACCTTCGGCGTTCGTCGTTTTATAAGACACAATAACGAGGAAAAAATACTAAACTTGGTATACGGACATTTTCAAAAAAAAACCCTAGCTGGCACGATCGAGGTCAAATGAGCACGATTAATTTAAAAAAAACTGCGCACAATGTTGTGTTATGTGACATGTTACCAATCGAAAATCATAAACCTGGTCTATGGTCATTTTCATGAAAAAACCTTCACATGTATGAGCTATCATGTACAACATTTCATAGAGTTCAAGGAGAGGAGGTAGGGTTACCTTCTGTTTTGAAAAATTAAAAAAAATCAAAAAATCACCAAAGCTTTATTTCAAAGTGAATAAGAAGGATCTGAACTTAGTTTTCCATTTTCATATTTTAAATGTGTTTTTCATAGTTTTTTTTATATTAAAGCATATTTTTTCAAAATAAAATGTAAAAATATGAAGATTAATTCAAAAATCCGCGAGACTTCGAATCTCCACTATATAGATTGAATAGGTGTTAATAAAAAATATTTGGCTCATTTAGAGTAGGTAAAAAAAACATGATTACAAATGGGGTTGTTTACCCTAGCTTGGGAGCTCATTTGGAGCACATTTCTCATGACTACAAGTTTTGCCAGGCAAAAGAGATCGGATTGATCACCTAATGTTTATAATAGTTTAGCAAACTTTGCAACTCACACCATAGGGCAATGCACTTCAAGTGTTGGTTCAAATTTAAAGTTTACCTAAAATTCAAATTTTTCCTCAGTTTTGTATTCTACCTCAAATTTCACATCAAATTACAAATAGAATTATTACACCTTGCAAGTTTTCACAGTAGTTCAAATTTAAGACAGAATCCTTGTTACAAATCCTTAAAGTTCAAAGTTTATGACTTGCATTTAAGTTCAAATTCAAATCTTGGCCTTGCTCCTTGTGTTTCGGGATGGGTTAACTGTCTTGCTCCTAGTTTCCCTAGCTGGGATATTTTGTGCTTTTGAAAGCTTTGTCTTGTTGTTTCTAATCTTCACTTCTGGTTGTGGCGGTTTTGTTGAGCTTTGACTGATCGAGCAAGTGATGACCAGTTGACGGTCATCTGTGGGTTCACTAATCCTTAAAGGAACTTCATACAAAATAACTTCCTCCTCTCTTATAGCTTCAAAACCTTCAATAGCCATGGTTTAAAATTCTACATCAGATGATGGTTCAACCGAAGTTTCTTCCTCTCTAGGTCTTTCTTGTCCTATGCCTCTAATTATCCTTGAGCTGCGTCAAACAGAAATAATCTTAGCCATCGATAAAAAAGAGAGCAAATGCAAAAAGGGGAAAGGTTGCACACATACCAAGCTGCTACTTCAGCTGCATTCTCCTTTGCTGCTGCATTCTCCTCTGCATTTGCTGCTGCCCATTGTTCCTCTTCTCCAAATGATGCATCAACTGGATTGGTACAACGCCTAGCAATATGCCCTAGGATACCACATCTTTTGCACTTACACTGTTTCTTTACATGACCCTCTTCACCAACTCTTATCCCGTTTTTCCCTGGTCTTCCTGGTGGTCTCGTCAGTACAGGAGAATGGAGTTTGAACCCTGGGTCTACTATGTTCCATTGGTCTTTTCCCAAGAGTGCTGGCACATTTTCGGCATAAGCAGCCCTAAATTTGGCAACAGAGAAATATTCAGAGCAATACTGATCAACTTCACCATCTTCACCTCCAATAACAGTCATGAGATGTAGGGCATGTATGCATGGCTTCCCACGGATCTGCCATTGCCTATAACTGCATTCCTTAGTTGCAAGGTTCACTAGATATCTCCATTCCCTATTTTTACTGTCAGTGTATGCCACCTCAGCCTCGTATGTTGACGGTCAAATGCATTTCATCCTTAGTCCTCTTGCCTTGGCATGCAATGCCTTAATCATAGATGGGAGCATAAGATGGCAAACATATTGTGTTGCTGCAATTCTTTTACGAAGAGACATCTTTATCATGATCATCTGCCTAATCTTATTAAATGCTTGCCACAAGAAGAGCCCTTTCACCGACTTGAACTTTACATTGAAACACTCAGTGAGGTTATTGGTCACATAGTCTACTTTGCAAATTTCATTGAATTTGGATCTTGACCATAACTTTCCATGATGTTCATCCATGTACTCCTTCACCAAAGGATTGTGAGCATACAACACTCTCAAATGGTGCTCATGCTTCCTCAAGCTACATGTGTATGATGCTGGCCATAGGTTCTCATCATAAACTTTGCCTTTGAATTTTTTATAAAATTATGCGCTAGGTGTCGCATACATTCTCTATGTTCCACTCGAGGGAATACAATTTCTATTGCACTCTCTAAACCCTTGCAAGCATATGTGTGTATAACTAAACCTGAGGGTGTACCTATAATGTTGTGCAACTGCTGCAGAAACCAGACCCAACTCTCCTCGGACTGTGCCTCCAACACACCAAATGCAACCGGGAATAGCCAGTTGTGTCCATCAACTACAGAAGCTGCTGCTAGCTGGCCTCTCCATCTTCCATTCAAAGTAGTTGCATCAACAACCAAATAGGGCCTACAACCATTCAGAAACCCCTGCCAACAAGCCTTGAAACAAACAAAAGCCCTCTTGAATCACTCCTTCTCAACTGTCTTCCCTTTTAATTTGTACTAAACTGTATGCTTGTCAACCTCTACAACACTCCCTGGACTAGTCGTCTCCACTTCTGCTTTGAAGGTATAAAGCAACTGAAAATTCTCATTCGATGGACCATTAATCCTATCAAGAGACTTTTCCTTAGCATAGAAAATCTTCATGTAAGGTATATTAATCTTGTACTTCTCAAATAATTTCCCATGGAGTGCTGTTGGACCAAATGTTGGTGTTTCCCTCACCCAATCCAAGATTGCATCTGCCACCCACCTAGTCTTTGCAAGCTTTGATTTGTCCTCCCCCCCTCCAGGTGGGCAAGTGTGCCCATGTGGTTTTTTTTATCTGAAACAAAATGAAAAATGATGTCAAATACAATTAAGAATGGATAAATAATCTGAAAAAAGATTCACTTGTAATACCTGAACCAATTTGCTCTTTAGCAGAGTGGATGCATGCAACCTTCACCTACACATATTATAAGGGCAATGAACAGTGAATCTTCCTGGCTCACTCCTATCAACCTCATAGGAGTTTTCAGTGAGAATGAATATGTAGTCACTGCATTACCACAGTCCACCATCGATTCGAATACGGTTCCTGGAGTAAGCTGAGGATTCTCCCTGTTCCACTCAATTGTTGGCATGTCCTCACCATCATATTCTTGTAAAACTAAGGAGTTGATGCTCTCCTCCCTCTCTTCATCGTCAGTGTCATCAAATCTAGCATGACTGCTAGGCTCCTCTGGATATTCCTCTTCCATTGCCTATTGACTAGCTCTATCTACCAGTTCAGGGAATAAAGTCTCATCCTCATCATCATGTCGAGGCACTTCCTCGTCAGGCTCTGCATCTACTTCTACATCAGGTGCAAAAGGGAGAGGAGAAGTGGCAGAATTAGCGGCAGACGACATGTTGTGGCTTTCAGAACCACTAGGTTTACTTGGTGTCGACCTACAAGGAGTGCGAGGATGCTCGCTATTAGTAGAGACAGAAGATGTCTAAACACCCTTCCCCTTGCATGCCTGAAGCACACAGATATGGATTTTACCGAAATGGCTGACAACATTCAAACTAAAAAGCAATCCCAAGTGCTTATCACAAGTTAATGGGACAAATCTATGCTTGGTACTGTTGAAATATCTCAGTTCAACAACATCGGCAGGGCTCCACGGATACTCACAACAGAGTGCCTTGCGGAAATCTTTGAACGAAGCGCTGGTTTCTACCACTTTCGGATAGAAAAATCCAGAAATCAGATACGGTTTAGTTCCACACAACTCGCTAGTTTCCATTCTAACCGCCAGCCGAAATGCAAGTGCATGATAAACCCTATTCGATGAAATAAAGGGCGCAGTTAGGCCGTAAATGTTCAGAAAAAATTGAGTGGTCAAATACAGCCTAATTACGGATCTCCTAATCAATTTGAGAGGAAAGCGATGCTTACCCAAGTGGAATCCATGAATTATCCACCTCTGATTCGACCCAATCCTCTCCACGGTCGATGGGCCGGATGGGGTGCTCCCCCAACATTGCCTCCTAATCCTAGATGAGGAGAGAGGGTAGATGCGGCGGAGGCGGCACGACGGCGGCAGAGGCGGCACGACGGCAGCGGAGGGGGCAGCAAGAAAGCGACTCGATCTGATTCAGGTTACAGTGAGGGGTGTCAGTTTTGCAGCCCCACTCGTTAGCACATAACGGTCAAAATGTGGACTCGGCCCTACGCAACCCCACTCGTCAAAGTTAATGGTCAAAGGCATTGGCCCGATGTCAACGTCCGTTGTAACCTGTTCTGAGGGTTTCGGGCAAGGGAGTGGGGAAAAGTAAGCAAAAGTTAAGATCGTGAGGATGAATGAGTACAACTAACGTACCAGGGGCACAGAAATAAACTCCCTTTCTTTTTTTCCTTCCTCTAGAGGCACAATTTTTCTTCCACGAGAGGCACGGATTTTCTTCCGTAAAAGACACACCCATACCTCTCGAAAATAAAAAAACATGCATTTTCTTTTTTTTTCTACGAGAGGCACGACTGTGCCTTTCGAAAACAGAAAAAACAATTTTCCCATTCCGAAAGGCACACGGTTTTGCTTTCGCGAGAGGCACGGTTATGTTTTCGCAAGAGGCATGGCCATGCCTGTTGGAAATGAAAAAAAGTGTTTTTTTCCTTTCGTGTTTTGCTTCCATGAGAGGCACGACCGTGCCTCTCGGAAACGAAAAAAAGACACATTTTTTTGCCTTCCTCGATAGGTACACTTTTTTTGTCCTTTTTTTCAGAAAAAGAAGTTCGTCAAAATCTTGAATATGTGAAATCTAATTTTGAAGATCTCGACACAAGGAATACAACGATGAATATGGTTCAACATTTGAATGCATGGTTTAAGAGATGGTAACACGTATTGAATAAAAGGATCTATGAAAAAACATAAAATTCCCAGGTTGCGACAAATGGACACATTTAGTGCGCCACTCATCACAACCTAGGAAAGTGGATGTGACCTTTAGAAAGAATACTCTTTAATTAGCGATTTAGCGTTGTTACAGTGCAAACCAAACTAAAGATTTCCCAACACAGCCCATTTCAACCAAACGGTACAATTGTAATACGAGACATTTTTCTTCAGTAAACGGAGGACCAAACTTGTATACCCATTTTACTTCTTTTTGCGGGTAGAATATCTACTTTACTTTTTTTGCGGGTTGAATACCAAGTTTACGACCAAGCCATTATAAGTCTGGCCTTGCCCATCAATATCCAACGCTTAATACTTCCTCCATTTCATAATGTAGTGTGCCTACGTTTTTCGATATTTAAGTTTGATAATAAATTTAACTAGCATGGACGATTACGACAGAGCAAAAATTATACCATTGAGAACTTCTTGCAAATTCAAATTCAATGGTATAATTTTTGCTCCCAATGTAGTCGTTTATGTTGTTAAATTTATGGTCAAACTTAAATCTCAAAAACATAGGTGCAGTACACTATGGAATGGAGGGAGTATAATTTTGCAGGGAATCTGATGCCTAATATTTAAAGTTTTTTCGCAAGGCCTAATATCTAAAGTTATTTCCATAATCTATGTATACCACTAGAGTACTATATATAGTGTACGAATAACCTTGCCTATTAATCTTGAGATGAAGCCAATCAGATGGTGCATAACCTTGGCAAATTCATATACTACTTGTCGTTCGATGTCATCGCCACCACCGAAATTTGCCAGGTGAATGTTGTGGATCAGGGTGATGTGAGGTGCTTAGAAAAAATATTCCGAGGGTGAAAGAGGCGACACGGGGCAACATTAGGCGATTTTGAATTTTGTGATTGCCCCTGCTTCTACGAGACAACCGTTGGAAGGATGCCTGATATGTCTCAAACATATCGATAATTTTTTTATCGTTTCAAGATATTTTATTATCACTTTTATATACTTTTTATAGTAATATATATTATTTTGTAGACTAACCTATTATTTAGTGTCCAATGTTAGTTCTTGTTTTCTGTATATTTTTGGTTTCATAGAAAATCAACATTTGGAAAGGTCAAAACACGATGTTATTTTTTCGTATTTTTTCGGACAATGGAGGACCCTAGAAGTTTTAGGAGAGGCTCACATGACCACCGGGGGGCCCACACGACATCTCCATGTGCCCTGGCCATAGGGCGTACCGCCAGGGCGTGTCTGTGGCCAACAACAACCTTTGCCTCCCTCCACCATCATAAATTCATATAAATACGAAAAACCTTCGTTGTATTTTTTGAAGAATTGTATCGCCGCCACAAGTTCCTATTTCACGAAGATCCCATCTGAAGGCTTATTTCGGAGTTCTGTCGGAAGGTCTAGCCAATGCAGGAGCCTTCTTCATCAATCTTGCTGCCTTCATGATCATGTGTGGGTAGTTCCATTAGAGCATCTACAACCGTACCTCTCAAACCCGACTCATACGCCCGGGCAGGCCGCTCGGTCACTGCCCAGTCACTTTTTTTTGACCTGGACGGACCCCTCAAACGACCCTCAAACGCCCGTGCTGACCAGCATCCCCCACATCCAGCCCAAATATGGGGCGGATATGGGGGGCGCCCAGGCACGCCCGCCACGTTGGAGCCGGCCCATGCTGGCCCACCCCTACCCCACATATATTCATCCTCATCCGCTCGCCGGACCAAACCCTAACCACTTCACTCCCTCCCTTCCACTCCCCTCTGCCACCCGAGCTCTCCTCCGGCAGATTCGGGTCGTCTCCGACATGGCGGGCAGTGGATCCGAGTCCTTCAACTCTAGATCCATCGACCCCGAGCTCATCCCGCGCGGCCCTGAGGAGGAGATGGTCGTCCGGCTTGCTCTCCGCCGCGCCCGGGAGGATGCCCATGGACGGCTTGGCTTGGACTCGCTCCTTCGGTAATCCATTGCGTCCGAACAAATGGTGCATGGATCCGGCAGTAGGCAAGCCGCCGTGGCCTCACCGGAGGCCGTGCGGTCTGCCTGGCATCCGAACGTGCTGGCGGACGCACAACCCCTTCGGTGGAGTGCTGATTTTTGGGACACTTCTGAAGAAGGCATGGCTCGGCATGGACGCCGTGCAAGGAAGCGGGCGCGGGAGGTGGCGGAAGCCCTTGCGGCGGCGGACGTCAGCGAGGCGGAGTTGCCTTCTCCGGCACCCTGTATGGCACATCAGTCAGGACGCTGCAACCGCATGGTGGTGGATGTCGGGGGCTCTTCCCCGGATGGATCCATCATTGATCTGACGTCCACCAGCACCGTTCGGGTTCCGGTCTCCGATGAGGAAGAGTAGGGCATGGGAGACGAAGGGGCCACGAGTCCCGTGAGCCAGCTCTTGTCCCATGTCCTACTCTACCTTGCCGGCGACCGGACCAACACTCTGGGGAGTGCAGCCGGCCGTCGGACATGCCCACGCCGGAGGGGCGAGCTGGGAGTGGAACCAGACGAGCTTCGCTCAAAGATCGGATCATGTTCCATGCAATAATATGGATTTGAGGTTTCTAATTTGAGAAGTCTAGATGTGGAATGCGTTTTATGAGGGGTGACCGGTCACTGTCCACGGACGTGCCCGGGCGCGTCCGCGGGCGTTTGAGAGGTCGGGTTTGCCAAGTCCGACTGTAGATGCTCTTAGGACCTTAGGGTCCACAGTAGTATGTAGAGCTCTGTCTCTCTCTCTGATCTTCAATACCATGTAGTGACATGATCAGGTCCAATTCGGTGGAATCACTGGTGCGTTTGTCGGGACAAGATGAATAGTCACTTTATGTATATTGTTCATTGAAATCATAGTAGAATATTCTGAGGTTTTTCTGCTATATAATCAAATAGCTTTGCATGCTATCCAAGCTATCTATCTTCTTAGGCCAATTTTGATGGATTTTTGTTTAGAGGGAGTGGTGCTTTGTAGCTGGTTCAATTTTGTAGTGATATAGCCCGGTGATAGGAAGGGCCAAGGCTTGTATTGCATTGTTGTCACTAAGGGTAAAATGACACGGTTTTGTTATATTGATTGACTTCTTCCTTTCTACATTATGCCATCTTGCTTATTATGATACTCTATTTTTTCCAAAATTAATACCTTGAGATGCAAGCTGAATAGTTATTTTGGGATAGAATATTAGTAGTGGATGTAGTTTGATTAAGGGTGTACTTGTAATGGACATAATGACTATATGAGATTATACCACAAATGTCCATGGTCATAAATATTGCAGTTGGGTCGATTGCCCAACTATAACAAAATTACCATGCCATCCCTCTTTCCGAGAGATGCCTCTAGTGAACATATGGCCTCATGGGTGTATTCTCCATTTCTAAATTCTTCTACACAATTGTTATTACTATTTTATGTTTTACCTTACACTATTTATCCATATCACTTGCGTTTAATCTTATAACTAACAAGACAATGGGATTTAGAACCCTCGTGTCATGTGTGTGTGTGTGTTGTGCACAAGTTTTTTTTGAATTTGTTAGCTTGGGGGACTCCTACTGGATTGATAACTTTGGTTCCCTAACCAAGGTAAATAGTTGCTACCATTCTGCTTCACCCTTCCTTTTGGGGAAGTCCAATGAATCTTTCGAGGGTAGCAATGCCCACCGATGCCGATGAGGGGATGACTCTCCTAGCCACCTGGCACCGGCTTGTCGACGTCGTGATCTATCGTCCTGCCAGCCATCAAAACCCCCCTTTTTGGGGGGTGAGTTGAAGATGGACGATGGTGCCTAGACGTCATTAGAGGCCAAATAACTTTGGGTTTTTCCTGCATACGGCCTGCCCACTCGTGGACGGAAGTCGGTGTCGTCCCCTGCTCCGGCGGTCGCCCCAGCTCCACCTGTTTCGTGCGTGAATGTCGTCCAACTGCTCATGGCACTAGTGGCGCTCTCTGGGTCGTTGCCGATGTAGGTCGGTGATATATTTCCATCATATCTATAATTTTTTATTGTTTCGTGCCAATACTCTAAAACTTTCATATACTTTTAGCAACATTATATAATATTTTTTGGACTAACTTTCTGATCCAGTGCCAGTTCGTATTGGTGTTGCATGTTTTGTAGAAAAACCAACAGAGTCCAAACACGATAAAAATTTATGGAGTTTTTTGGGAATATATGTGAATTTTGGGAACAAGAATCGACGCAACACGGTGCCCGAGATGCTCCGAAGCCTACAGGTCATGGTCAGGGGGGTGGCCGCGCCATGATGGCTTCAGACCATGCTACCTCTTGAGCATGCGTTGGTTTCCCTTGAAGAGGAATTGGTGATGCACCGAAGTAGATAAATGTGTCCCTCAGTTGTTGAGAACCAAGGTATCAATCCAGTAGGAGGAACAAGCAAGTTACCAATGGATGTACCAACACGAATAATCAAACTCTTGCACCCAACGCTATAAAGGGGTTGTCAATCCCTTCACCATTATTTGCAAGGATTAGATCCGATAGAGATATATGTAAACGAGAACGGAAAGTAAAAGGTAAATAAATTGCAGCAAAGTATTTTTGGTTTATATATCCAAAAATAAATTATGGGAAGTAGACCCAGGGGCCATAGGTTTAACTAGAGGCTTCTCTCATGATGGCAAGTATTACGGTGGGTGAACAAATTACTGTCGAGCAATTCATAGAAAAGAAAATAATTATGAAGATATCCAAGGCAATGATTATGCATATAGGCATCACATACGTGTCAAGTAGACCGAAATGATTCTGCATCTACTACTATTACTCCACACATTGACCGACTCCTGCCTGCACCTAGAGTGTTAAGTTCATGAAGAATAGAGTAATGCATTAGGTAAGATGACATGATTTATAGGGATAAACTCAAGCAACACGATGAAAACCCCATATTTTTATCCTTGATGGCAACAATATAATACGTGCCTCGCTACTCCTACTATGTCACTAGGTGAGGACACCGCAAGATTGAACCCAAAACTAAGCACTTCTCCCATTGCAAGAATTACCAATCTAGTTGGCCAATCTAAACCAATAACTCAAAGAGACTTGCAAAGATATGAAATCATGCATATAAGAATTCAGGAAAGACTCAAATAATATTCATAGATAATCTGAACATAAACCCACAATTCATTGGATGTCGACAAACACACCGCAAAAGAGTATTACATCGGATAGATCTCCATCAAGATCATAAAGAACATGGTATTGAAGAGCAAAGAGAGATAAGAAGCCATATAGCTACTAGCTATGGACCCGAAAGTATCTGGTGAACTACTCACGGATCATCGGAGGGGCAATGGAGTTGATGTAGATGCCCTCCGTGATCGAATCCCCCTCCGGCAGATTACCGAAAAAGGCTCCAAGATTGGATCTCTCGGGAACAGAAGCTTCCGGCGGCAGAAAAGTGTTTTCGTGGATCCCTCTAGTATATAGACAATATTTTTCAATTTATAAGCCGAGAAATAGGGTTAGGGGAGCTGCCGTGGGCCCATAAGCCTAGGGGCGTGCCCTACCACCCTAGGCGCGCCCCTGTGGCTTGTGGCCACACGGCGGCTCTCCCGACTTCATCTCCAAGTCTTCTGGGTTGATTCTGGTCCAAGAAAAATTATTCCGAAGGTTTTATTCCGTTTGGACTCCGTTTAATATTCCTTATCTGCAATTCTCAAAAACAAGGAAAAAACACAAACTGGCACGAGGCTCTAGATTAATAAGTTAGTCCCAAAATTAATATAAAATAGCATATTAATGCATATAAAGCATCCAAAACAGATAATATAATAGCATGGAACAATCAAAAATTATAGATATGTTGGAGACGTATCAGACCACCTCATAAGTCGGTTGGGGACCTTCTTACATAGCAAAATATAATTTCCTGATAAAATTCCCCTCAAATTTCAGCCCAATCATAGTTATGGATCTCCAGATATTTAAGAAATGGTGAAGCAATCAGAAAATAGTCGGTAAAACAAAAAATAAATAGAAAGAGAGAGATCCAATCTCAGAGGGGCTCCGGCCCTCCCGAAGCCATGGCTGCCATGGACCAGAGGGGGAACTCTCCTCCCATCTAGGGGGGAACCAATAAAGAAGAAGAAGAAGGAGGGGGCTCTCTCCCCCTCTCTCCTGGTGGCACGGAACGCCACCTGGACAACCATCGTGTCAACGATCTACACCAACAACTTCGTCGCCATCATCACCAACTGTCTCCCCCTCTATGCAGTGGTTTATACACCTTTTCCCCATTGTAATCTCTACTTAAACATGGCGCTTAATGCTATATGTTATTATTCAGTAATGTGTGGCTATCCTATGTTGTTTGAGTAAATTTTCTTTTTCCTATGTGTTAACTCCGGTATGGTGTGATTGATATGAGTTGTATGTTAATATGGTGTTGTCCTAAGGTGACTTCCGTACCGCGCACACATGAGGGATTCCCGCTGGAGGGTGTTGCAATACGTTCATGATTCGCTTATAGTGGGTGTCTAGAGTGATAGAAGCTTACACCCGAGTAAGGGGTTGTTGCGTATGGGAGTATAGAGGACTTTGTACTTACTGCTATGGTTGGGTTTTACCTTAATGATCTTTAGTAGTTGTGGATGCTTGCTAGAGTTCCAGTCATAAGTGCATGCGATCCAAGTATGGAAAGTATGTTAGAGTATGTGCTCTCTCATTGCATATGATAAGTATCTATCGTGTCATATTCAATTTCTGGACAATCTTTCTCTTGTGTTACAAAAAGCTTTCTACTAAACTAGTAGCTTTTAGTGTCTTGCAAATTACTTGGAATTTTATTCTAGCAAAGTACTTCTAGTTTTATTCCCGCAAAATATTGTCATACTTGTTCTATGTAAAGTAAGTGTTAGTGTGCGTACAGTTGCATCACGGTCGATAGAACTTGAGAGAATATTAATTCTACCTTTAGCTCCTCGTTGGGTTCGACACTCTTACTTATCCAAAAAGGCTACAAATGATCCCCTGCACTTTGTGGGTTATCAAGACCTTTTTCTGGCATCGTTGCTAGGGAACAATAGCGTAGCAGTTGATATTCTTGTGTGTGCTTGTTTGCTTTATTACTAAGTAATTGTATTTTCCATTATAAGTGGTTTTATATCTTTAGTTGTGGATATGGAACATGAAACACTAAAATAATTAGTTGTACTCCCTACTCATGGAGGTGGGAAACCTCCTAAAACCCTCGATATGCTGGTTATGTGGAAAACATTAAATACTACTTTGATAACTTGAGAAATCCCCATTTGACTTGATAATGGGAGGCACGCTGGATCAACGTGAGTACTTTAGGTATTATAGCTTGACTCAAAAAGGGAAACACTTATGGGATAAAATTAAAATGTTGCGTTGGTATGCTTGGAATTTATGCTTGAGATGTGATTATACTTGTTTTCTAAGATAAGGCTCCACACCTTCCCTTTAAATGTGAATTTAATGATGACAAAACATTGGCTTATTATGCTAATTGTGTTTATGATTACTATGATGTGGTACAAATACAAGAATTTGTTGCTATTAAGGGTCTATATGAAATTGCTTCTTTGATTGAAAAGTACGATGCTATTCTTTACAAATTTATTTCTTGCCATACTTAAATATATCTATGATAACTATGAATGCAATGTCTATATTGATGAATTTATTCAGAAAATGTCTGCTGCCTTGGAAGAGACTTATATTTTGCAGGAATCCATGGAAAAGGAAAATGTTGAAACTGTGAGCTCATTAGATGAAAAAGATGAGGAGAGCGAAGAACAAAAGAAGGAAGAGCGGATTAGCTACCCGTGCCCACCTTCTAACGAGAGTAACTCTTTAACTCACACATTGTTTAATTTCATTCGTGCTTACCGAAGGATGATTGCTATGATAATTGCTATGATCCCTTGAATTCGTTTTAAATATCCCCGTTTGATGAACTTGATGCTTGCTATGCTTGTGGCCATGATGCCAATATGAATTATTCTTATGGAGGTGAGATTTCTATAGTTCCTTATGTTAAGAATTAATTTTTTTCTATTGCACCCACACATGATATTCATATCATCTTTTTGAATTCTCCCAACTACACGATATTGGAGAATTTTGCACTTATTGAGGATTATATTGATGGGTTGCAATTTACCATTGCACATGATGATTTTGACGGATATAATATGCATCTTCTTGTTGCTCCTACTTGCAATTATTCCAAAACAGGAATCAACTCTTCATCTCTCTATGTATCGCATACGATAAAATTGCAAGAAACTACTTGTGCTATGTATTGGCCTTTACTTGATGTGCGTGAATTGTTTGCATAGGAAGAGGGTTAGACTTTCTTGTTACATGAAATATTTGAATTTGTTCTAACTACTTAATTACAAATCCTTGTTAATTAAAATTGTATTTGATATACCTTGGGATCCGGTTGGATCAATTATTTGAGCACTATATGCCTAGCTTAATGGCTTTAAAGAAAGCGTTGCCAGGAAGACAACCCAAAAGTTTTAGAGTCATTTTATTCTGTTGTGTGCTTTTAAATTGATTAAAAACAAAGAAATAAATTGGATAACTTAAAATATTTTCACAAAGAAAAGTGAAAGTGAGAAAGATGAGCACCGTTGAAGTTGGGGCGTCCTTGAACTTTATTCATGCCCATGAAAACTTTGTGGATCTTGATTACAAAAACTTTTCAACAAAAATAATTACCCCCTTGTATAAATCCTTTTTATTATCAAAATAATGTGTCAAGATTTACCTTTAGGATGTTCAAATTGCTTGTTTGATATGTGCTATGCAAAAACAAAAACTTTGCATGTAGTGTTTGATTTTTCCTATGTTACCGGAATGTCAAAAAATTCTACATTTTTTACACAGTACTGTTATGCAAATGGTTTATCACGTCCTAATGTTTCTGAATTTTTTGAGTTACAAAATTATATGTTTCACCTGCATCTTTACGGACTGTCCTGTTTTTCTTAGATTGTTCTTACCGTTGCTTTGTTTGCTTATGTTTGAATTCTTGTTCAGCCCCCATTGACTTGGGAGCTATAGAATAGTGATATAATATAGTAGGTAATGTTAGATTATAATTATATAATAATATTATGGCAGGACATGATGAGATTTGATGTTATATGTACTAACCTTTCTAATGAATGCTTTGTTAAGTTTTGTGTGGATGAAGTGTTCGACGATCGAGGAGGTGTCGATATGAGAAGAATAAGGAGAGAAAATAGTTCAAGATTGGGGATTCCAAGGGCACCATAAGAAAATATTCAAGGATACTCAAGTGTCTAAGATTGGGGATGCCCCGGAAGGCATCCCATCTTTCTTCCTCAATAATTATCGGTATGTCTCGGTTTTTGTTTTATTCACATGATATGCGTAAATTCTTGAAGTGTCATGTGCTTTTTATTTTTATTTTATCAATGCACCATGCTAATATGGGATAGTCCTTGGTTGATTTATATAATGCTTCATGCACTTCACTTATATCGTTTGAATAAGGATTTATAAAATGCTTCATGTGCTTCACTTATATCATTTGAAGTTTGGATGCATGTTTTGCTCTCTATATAAACCATTATATGTAGAATGCTCTCTTGCTTCACTTATATGTATTAGCATGGTATTTTGTAGAAAGAAATTAAACTCTCATGCTTCACTCATACCTATTTAGAGAATTAACAAGAATTGGTCATTCATAGTGTTGGTCATAAAATCCTACATAAAACTTGTAGATCACTGTATATGATATATTTGATTCCTTGCAATAGTTTTGCGATATTAACATGTTAATACCGGGGGGTATTGATATGTACATTTTGCATCATGCTTTTATGTTGATATTTATTGCATTATGGGCTGTTATTACACGTTATGGTACAATACTTATACCTTTTCTCTCTTATTTTACAAGGTTTATATGAAGAGGGAGAATGCCGGCAGCTGGAATTCTGGACTAGAAAATGAGAAAATCTGAGATACCTATTTTGCACAACTCCAAAAGTCCTAAAAATTTACGGAGAATTCTTTTGAAATAGATAAAAAATATTGGGCAAAATAGATGCCAGAGGGGGGCCACCAGGAGGTGGCAAGCCTACCAAGCGTGGCCACCCCCTGACCGTGCCTAGCAGGCTTGTAACCCACCTAGCAAGCCCCCGACACCCAGCTTACGCTATATGGAGGGTTTTGACCTGGAAAAAATCAGAAGAGAGCTTTCGGGACGAAGCGCCGCCGTCTCGAGGCGGAACTTGGACAGGACCAATCTAGAGCTCTGGGAGGGCTGTTCTGTCGGGGAAACTTCCCTCCCGGAAGGGGAAATCAAGGTCATCGTCATCACCAACGATCCTCTCATCGAGAGGGGGTCTATCTCCATCAACATCTTCACCAGCACCATCTCCTCTCCAAACCCTAGTTCATCTCTTGTATCCGATCTTCGTCTCAAACCTCAGATCGGTACATGTGGGTTGCTAGTAGTGTTGATTACTCCTTGTAGTTGATGCTAGTTGGTTTACTTGGTGTAAAATCATATGTTTAGATTCTTTTTGATAATTAATACTCCTCTTATTATGAACATGAATATGTTTTGTGAGTAGTTACATTTGTTCCTGAGGATATGGGATAAGTCTTGGTATAAGTAATCATGTGAATTTGGAATAAGTCTTGAACATACTTTCTCTACTTGGCTCATATGCACTTATGATTGGAACTCTAGCAAGCATCCGCAACTACTAAAGATCATTAAGGTAAACCCCAACCATAGCATTATAAGGTATCAAGTCCTCTTTACTCCCATATGCAACAACCCACCTACTCGGGTTTATGCTTCTGCCACTCAAGCAACCACCATAGGCGAATCATTAACACATTGCAACACCCTACAGCAAGGATCCCTCACGCTTCCGCGACACGAAGAGCACCATAGGACAGCACCAATAATAAAACATGCAACTCAAACCAATCATGATCATCAATCAACCAATAGGACAACAAAAATCTACTCAGACATCATAGGATGGCAACACATCATTGGATAATAATATGAAGCATAAAGCACCATGTTCAAGTAGAGGGTACATCGGATTGTGGGAGAGTGGACCGCTGTAGATAGATGGGGTAGGTGATGGAGGTGTTGGTGAAGATGACAGATTTGTTGGAGTAGATCGTCGTCACGATGATGGCCTCGGCAGCATTTCGGTGCCACCGGGAGAGAGGGGGAGAGAGCTCCCCTCCTTCTTCTTATTCCTTGACATCCTCCCTAGATGGGGGGAGGGTTTCCCCTCTGGTCCTTGGCCTCCATGGCGGAGGAGGGGCGAGAGCCCCTCCGAGATTGGATCTCTCTCTCTGTTTCCTTCTGTTTCTGCGCTCCCAGATTCTAGCCTTTCACCGTTTCTTAAATATCTAGAGATCTGTAACTTCGATCGGGCTGATGTTTTAAGGGGATATTTATCCAAAAATTAGCTTTCTTGCGGCCGAAGGAGAGCTCCAACCGACCTAAGGGGTGGCCACAAGCCCTCAGGGCCCGGCCAGGGGTGTGGGTTGCGCCTAGCAGGCTTGTGGGCCCCTCGGGCATCGCCTTCTGTTGATTCCACTTCCCAAAATTCACATATATTCCAAAAAAATCTCTGTAAGTTTTTATTGCGTTTGGACTTCGTTTGATATGGATTTTCTATGAAACAAAAAACATGCAACAAACATGAACTCACTCTAGGCACTAGATCAATATGTTAGTCCCAAAAAATAATATAAAAATTTGCCAAATGTAAGTTGTAGAATATTGGAATGAAACAATCAAAAATTATAGATACGACAGAGACGTGTCATTATGTCAATCAAGTATGTCATGATAGTTATTTTTTTAAGCTTGCTCCCACTATTTTGAATCAGAAGAAAATTGCTTATGTGGAGAGTGACAAATTTTCTATGCTTGTGCATAATAAAAATAATGATTTATGTTCTGGTTATATTATGGAATTTATTCATGATTCTACTTAAAATTATTATGAGGGAGGAACATATGCTTGTAGGAATTGCAATAATATCAAGTTTCCTCTCTATGTGTTCAAATTCTTGAAGTTATGCTTGTTTTGCCTTCCTATGCTAGATGATTATTGTTCCCATAAATTGTTTGCTCACAAAATCCCTATGCATAGGAAGTGGGTTAGACTTAAATGTTCTTGTAATGAGATTCATGATGCTCTTTTGCATGTCTCAATTACTATTCATGTGAGCATCATTGAAATCATCATGCCTAGCTAAAAGGCATTAAAAAAGCTCTTGTTGGGAGACAAACCAACACTTTTACCTTCTGTTTTGATTTGTTCACATGATTAAGCTACTACATTAATCATGTTTTGTGTCTTTTATATTCCAATAAAGTACCAAGTAAAGCCTTTGGGATAGTGTGGATACATGCTTGTTTGATTCTGTGCAAAAATAGAAAGTTTTGCGTCCAGTATATGAATTATCGGATTTTACTGGAGAGTCAAAAAATTCTGAAATTTTTACACAGAATTTATATGCAAATTCCTTGAGTTTTCATAATTTTTCAGAATTTTTAGAGTCAGATAAGTTTGGTGATCATTCGGATCTTTACAGACTGTTCTATTTTTGACAGATTTTGTTTTGCATGCATAGTTTGCTTGTTTCAAGTGTTCTTATAGCTTATATTGAGTAATATAAATTGTGGGAATACATTAGGTATCATGTGGGAACAATTATGAATCTTGTCTTGACAGTACCTAAGTGAACGATATATATTTACTACACTAACCCTTCTCACGAAGTTCCGTTAAGTTTTGTGTGATTGAAGTTTTCATATTTTGGGTGACACACCGATATAAGGAGAATAAGGAGTGACAAGAACCTAAGATTGGGGATTCCCAAGGCAACCCCAAGGTAATATACAAGGAATACTCAAGCGCCTAAGCTTGGGGATGCCCCGGAAGGCATCCCCTCTTTCGTCTTCAACACTATCGGTATATCTTACTTGGAGCTATATTTTTATTCGTCACATAATACGTGTTTTGCTTGGAGCGTCATTATATTTCGTTACTTTCTTCTAGGTGTTATTTATAATCTTGTTTTTCAATAAAAACTTCCCAGAATTGCCTTAGGATGCTTGCATTGCATGTTTTGATATGTGCTGGGTAAAAACAGAAACTTGTGTTGTAGTGTTTAATTT
Organism: Hordeum marinum; assembly: GCA_022496015.1. Taxonomy (NCBI): domain Eukaryota; kingdom Viridiplantae; phylum Streptophyta; class Magnoliopsida; order Poales; family Poaceae; genus Hordeum; species Hordeum marinum. The sequence continues at coordinate 513,777,072 of CM039673.1, forward strand.
TCATATTTTACTCGAACGTGAAAAGTTTCTGAAATTTTACACAGTGTTGTCATATAAATTTTATAGCATGTCCAAAATTTTCATAATTTTTTGAGTTATAGAAGTACACTGTTTTCATAAATTGCAACAGACTGTTCTGTTTAGACAGATTGTTGTCATAGTTTCGTTTTTGACTTATCCTATAGTTTCCATAGCCTATATTGGTAGATATAAATTGTGGAAATGATAGTATACAGTACCTAATGTTTGACAATTATTATGAAAATTGTCTTGGCAATATATAAAGAGTTGATTTATTATTATGTGTACTAACCTATCTCACGAGTTCTTTTTGAGTTTTGTGTGGATGAAGTTTTTGAGAATAGGTGAAACCGTGGTATGAGAGGATTGAACAAGATACAAAAGCTCAAGATTGGGGATGCCCAAGGCACCCCAAGTAAATATTTCAAGAACTCTCAAGCATCTAAGCTTGGGGATGCTATGCATCCCACCTCTCTCCATCACAATTATCGGTTAGCCTATGTTGAGCCTAAAAATTTTATTCGTTCACATGATGCGTGCTATTCTTGGAGTGCTATTTTTATTTTGCTTGTTGTTTGAATAAAGTACTCAGATCTGAAAATATTTATTGAGGGGGAGAGAGAGTCCTCACATAGCTCCTTAATTGTTTGACTACTCATATCCTTTGAAAAAGCTTGTCATTTGCTTATGTGCTTCACTTAAATCTTTTGAGCTAGGCAATGTTGCTCTAGTGCTTAACATATATATTTATAGAGCATGGTGGTGTTATATTTTATAGAAATTATTGAACTCTCGTTCCTCACTTATATTATTTTGAGAGTTTCTTAAAATAGCATGGTAATTTGTTTAGTTCGTGAATTTCGTCCTTATATAATGGGCATCCAAGAGGGATATAATAAAAACTTTAATATTAAGTGCATTAAAAGCTATGAGAAGTTCGATTCCTTGCATATAGTTTTGAGATAATAGAGATGGTAATATGAGAGTCATGCTAGTGAGTAGTTGTGAATTGGAAGAGATACTTGTGTTAAAGTTTGTGATTCCCGTAGCATGCACGTATGGTGAACCGTTATGTAACGAAGTCGGAGCATGATTTGTTTAATGATTGTCGACCTTTGCGTGAGGGTCGGGAGCGCGCGATGGTTAACTCCTACCAACCTATCCCCTAGGAGCATGCGTATAATGCTTTGTTTGATAACTAATAGACTTTTTCAATAAGTATGTGAGTTCTTTATGACTAATGTTGAGTCCATGGATTATATGCACTCTGACCCTTCCATCTTTGCTAGCCTCTCTAGTACCACGCAACTTTCGCCAGTACACCAAACCCTCCTTTCTCAAAACAGCCACCATATATTCCTCAAAACAGCCACCATACCTACCTATTATGGCATTTCCATAGCCATTCCGAGATATATTGCCATGCAACTTCCACCATGTAGTTTTTCATGACTTGCATTGCATATAGAGTCATACTTTGTCATAGGTATCGAGTTGTAATTTTCTTTTTGGGTTATAAGTAAATAAAAGTGTGATGATTTTTCATTAATAGAGCATTGCCTTGTGAGAGAAAAGGATGATGGAGGCTATGACTCCCTCACAAGTTGGGATGAGTATCCGGACTTTACAAAAATAAAAGAGGCCAACGAAGCCCAAACAAAAAATAAAAGAGGCCAAAGAAGCCCAGCAAATATATATATATATATATATATATAAATGAGAGAAAGAGAGAAGGGACAATTGCTACTACCTTTTTCCACACTTGTGCTTCAAAGTAGCACCACGATCTTCATGATAGAGAGTCTCCTATTTTGTCACTTTCATATAACTAGTGCATGCATGACCACTTAGTTTTATTTTTTGAGCTTTCATACACTTATAGATCCAAGTGCATTTGTTGCATGGCAATCCCTACTCACTCACATTGGTATCTATTGATGGGCATCTCCATGGCCCGTTGATACGCCTAGTTGATGTGAGACTATCTTCTCCTTCTTCTCCTTGCACCTCCTCCATATTCTATTCCACCTATAATGCTATATCCATGGCTCATGCTCATGTATTGCGTGAGAGTTGAAAAGGTTTGAGAACACCAAAAGTGTGAAATAATTGCTTGACTTGTTCATCGGGGTTGTGCATGATTTAGATACTTTGTGTGGGGAAGATGGAGCATAGCCAGACCATATGATTTTCTAGGGATAGCTTTCTAAGGCCATGTTATTTCGAAAGGACATGACTGCCTTGTTGGTGCGCTCGAAGTATTACTATTTTTATGTCAATATTAGACTATTGTTTTGAATCTTACAGATCTGAATGTTCATGCAACAATAAAGAATATTACACGGACAAATATGTTAGGCAGCATTCCACATCAAAAATTCTATTTTTTATCATTTACCTACTCGAGGATGAGCAGGAATTAAGCTTGGGGATGTAGATACGTCTCCAACGTATCTATAATTTTTGCTTGTTTCATGCTGCTATATTATCATTCTTGGATGTTTTACAATCATTTTACCACAACTTTATATTATTTTTGGGACTAACCTATTAACCTAGAGCTGCCAGTTCCTGTATTTTCCTTGTTTTTGAGTTTTACAGAAAAGGAATATCAAATAGAGTCCAAACGGAATAAAAATTTATGCTGACTTTTTTTTTGCACCAAAAGAGACCCACGGAGCATCGGAGTTGGGCCAGAAGACCCACGAGGTAGTCACAAGCCTCAGGGGCGCGGCCACCCCCATGGTTGCGCCCTGCAGGCTTGTGACTCCCTCGTGGGCCATCTAGACTTATTTCCACTACCATAATTTCTTATAAATACCAAAAAAACCAACGCAGAACCTAGATCGGGAGTTCTGCCGCCGCAAACCTCCAGAGCCATGAAAAACCAATCGGGAGCCCATTCCGGCACCCTGCCGGAGGGGGAAACCATCACCGCAAGCCATCTTCATCATCCCGACGCTCTCCATGATGAGGAGGGAGTAGTTCACCCTTGGGGCTGAGGGTATGTACCAGTAGCTATGTGTTTGATCTCTCTCTCTCATGTTCTTGAGATGGCACGATCCTGATGTACTGCGAGATTTGTTGATATAGGTTGAATCATATGGAGTTTTCCCCTCTCTATCTAGTTGTGATGAATTGAGTTTTCCCTTTGAAGTTTACTTATCGGATTGAGTCTTTAAGGATTTGAGAACACTTGATGTATGTCTTGCGATGGGATATCTGTGGTGACAATGGGATGTTCTATTGATATACTTGATGTATGTTTTGGTGATCAACTTGCGGGTTCCGTGACCTTGAGAATCTATGCATAGGGGTTGGCACACGTTTTTGTCTTGACTTTCCGGTAGAAACTTTGGGGCACTCTTTGAAGTTCTTTGTGTTGGATTGAATATAATGAATCTGAAATTATGTGATGCATATCGTATAATCAAGACCACGGGTACTCGTGGTGACATTGGGGTATCTAGGTGACATTAGGGTTTTGGTTGATGTGTATCTTAAGGTGTTATTTTAGTACGAACTCTAGGGCTGTCTCTGACACTTATAGGGATAGCTCATAAGATTGATCAGAAAAGATAACTTTGAGGTGGTTTTGTACCCTACAATAATTTGACAAAAGTGCAATTTCTTGGTATTGCAATGCTTGGAAATGCTTGGAAATACAAGAAATCTCTTGGTATTGCAATGCTTGGAAACAAGGCCTAGGGTCCATACTTTCACTAGTGCAATTTATCTCAACAATATTGACATAGTTGAATCATATGTAAGTACCTCTCGTGCGACAAAAAGTTCACTCCAAAGTAACAAACAGCGGAGAACTAACGAAGAAATTATTTTGGTGTACGAAACCACCTCAAAGTTATCTTTTAAGATCAATCATATGAGCTATACCTATAAGTGTCATGGACAACCCTAGAGTACGTACCAAAATAACACCTTAAGACACACATCAACCAAAACCCTAATGTCACCTAGATACTCCAATGTCACCACAAGTACCCATGGGCTTGATTATACGATATGCATCACATAATTTCAAATTCGTCATGTTCAATCCAACACAAAGAACTTCAAAGAATGCCCCAAAGTTTCTACCGAAGATTCAAGACGAAAACATGTGCCAACCCCTATGCATAGATTCCCAAGGTCACGAAACCCACAAGTTGATCACCAAAACATACATCAAGTGGATAAATAGAACATCCCATTGTCACCACGGATATCACATCGCAAGACATACATCAAGTGTTATTAAATCCTTAAAGACTCAATCCGATAAGAAAACTTCAAAGGGAAAACTCAATTCATCACAAGAAGATAGAGAGGGGAAAACTCCATATGATTCATCTATATCAATAAAGCTCGCGGTACATCAAGATCGTGCCATCTCAAGAACACGAGAGAGATAGAGAGATCAAACACATAGCTACTGGTACATGCCCTCAGCCCCGAGGGTGAACTACTCCCTCCTCGTCATGGAGACCACCGGGATGGTGAAGATGGCCTCCGGTGATGGTTTCCCCCTTCGACAAGGTGTCAGAACAGGCTCCTGATTGGTTTTTCGTGGCTCTGGAGGTTTGCGGCGGCGGAACTCCTGATCTAGGTTTCTTTTCGGAGGTTTCTATATTTATAGGAATTTTTGGCATCGATCTCATGTCATGGGGGCCACGAGGCGGTGACAAGCCTGCTAGGTGCCGCTAGGGGGGTGGCCGCGTCTGGCAGGCTTGTGGCCTCCTCATGGCTCTTCTGGCCCAACTCTAATGCTTCAAGGGTGTATTTTCGTCCATCAAAAAGCATACTAAGATTTCAGCCCATTCCGAGAACTTTTATTTCTGCACAAAAAACGACACCATGGTAGTTCTCCTGAAAACAGCGTCAGTCCGGGTTAGTTCTATTAAAATCATACCAAAATCATATAGAATTATTGTAAACATGGCATGAATACTTCATAAATTATAGATGCATTGGAGACATATTAGACACCACGCTGGAGATAGAACTGCACATAAGGTATTACAATCTGGTTTTTATTGGCCTAATATCTTCAAGGATGCTCGTAAGTTTGTGTTCTCGTGTGATGAATGTCAAAGAATTGGCAATATTAGTAGACGTTAGGAAATGCCTATGAATTACTCTCTTGTTATTGAACCATTTGATGTTTGGGGTTTTGATTATATGGGACCTTTTCCAACGTCCAACGACTATACTCATATATTAGTTGTTTTTTATTATGTTACTAAGTGGGTAGAAGCTATTCCAACTAGTAGTGCTGATCATAACACCTCTATTAAGATGATTAAAGAAGTTATTTTCCCTAGATTTGGAGTCCCCATATAAATTGCTTGCTAAGTATGATGTTAATCATAGAATTGCATCTCCTTATCATCCTCAGTCTAGTGGTCAAGTAGAATTAAGCAATAGAGAAATTTAATTGATCTTGCAAGAAATGGTTAATAGATCCAGGAAGAATTGGTCTAAGAAACTTGAAGATGCATTATGGGCTTATAGAACTGCCTACAAGAATCCTATGGGTATGTCTTCGTATAAAATGGTTTATGGTAAAGCATGTCACTTACCTCTAGATCTAGAGCACAAAGCTTATTGGGAAATCAAAGAGCTCAACTATGAATTCAAACTTGCCGGTGAGAAGAGGTTATTTGATATTAGCTCACTTGATGAATGGAGAACCCAGGCCTATGAGAATGCCAAGTTGTTTAAATAAAAAGTTAATAGATGGCATGATAAAAGGATACAAAATCGTGCATTCAATGTAGGTGATCATGTCTTGCTATACAATTCTCGGTCAAGATTTTTTGCAGGAAAACTTCCCCCTAAATGGGAAGGTCCTTACATCATCGAGGAAGTATATCATTCCGGTGCCATCAAGATCAACAACGCCGATGGCACAAATACGAAGGTGGTAAACGGGTAAAGAATCAAACATTATATCCCAGGTACTCCCATAAATGTTGAAACCAATGTTATCAACACCATAACTCCGGAACAACATATTAGGGAGACCTATCGGAACGTTTCAGACTCTGAAAAGGAATAGGTATGTGGTACGGTAAGTAAACCAACTCCAAAACTTTCTCAATAGCAATTTTACTCAGTTTTGGAATATTTCAAAATTTAGGAAAATCAAAAGTAGTCCGAAGGACGCACGGGGAGGCGACAAGCCTGCTAAGCATGGCCATCCCCCTGGCCACGCCTAGGGGGCTTGCCACCACCCCATGCACCCTCTAGATTCCGTTTTCTTGTGGTATACTCCTTCGGGTCGGCAAAAATTCATTATATAATCTCTCGAAGGTTAGCACTTTCGTATCACTACAATACCTCCTTTTTTGTTTTGATCTATTTCTGCAACAGATTTAGAGCAAGATGTCGTCCCAAGAGTCTGATGGGGAGAGCTACATATCGCATTATCTTGCCAATCCCAAGCTCTATGGGGACCTAGACCCTTATGGATTATTCTCGGATGAGGAACAAGAAGACAAGTACAGAGAAGAAAGCTTGGATGAAGAGGAGACTCTTGGGATGACATGCACGTGGAGTTCAGGAAATCAAGTCTCCCAAACATAAGAAGAAAACCCAAAGTTCTATTTATTCCTTCTCGTTTTATGCAGAAGAGTAAAGAAGAATTATGTCAAATGATAGAAGCTCGAAAAGGAAGTAGATGACCCGAGGCAACAAAATTTCAATCTTAAGAGGAATTTGGACAAGCTTCCAACCTCATCAACCACTTCACCACCATCACCTCCGAAGAAGGACATCTAAGCACATGGGTATGGGCACTCCCCTTGGCTTGTGCCAAGCTTGGGGGAGTTTCCCCCGTATCGTATCACCATCACACCTTTTTCCTTTTTCCTTTCTCTAGTTTTTCTTAGTTTGATCCTTTTTTATTTTGTTTTGATCTAGTAGAATAAACTTTTAGTATGATCTACCTTTTAGTTTTTTCTTTTGCTCCCCTTATGTAAGAAAGTCCGAGTGTTATATAACAAAAAGTAGTTTTGATGAGAGGGCTTTGCTAGATTACTATGCTCTTGAGAGTAATGAATAAAGAATAATAGAATAAAAGAAAATAATATGCATAATGATCTCATGGGGAGTGATGACTTAACATATAAAGAGGTATATTGAATTTGTTGGGAGTTAACAAACATAGTAATTGGTCATTGGTGCAATTGGAAAGGAAGTGATAAAGAAAGAGAGATTCACATATAGATATATTATCTTGGACATCTTTTATGATTGTGACCACTCATAATATTACATGCCAAGAAGTTGATGTTGGACAAGGAAGACAACATGATGGGTTATGTTTGCTTGCCCCTGGATAGAAGTTATATGGTTTTAGATCCTCCAACATGTAGTGCTTGCTTCCACCTCATATTAGCCAAAACCTCCGCACCAAGTAGAGATACTACTTGTGCATCCAAACACCTCAACCTAGTTTTGCCAAGAGAGTCCACCATACCTACCTATGGATTGAATAATATCCTTCAAGTAAGTTGTCATCGGTGCAGAAAGCAATAAAAATTGCTCCTAAATATGTGTGATCTTTTATTCTAAGGGAAATAAGTGTTGTACGAACTTTTGATAGCAAATAAATAAAAGCAACGGACTGCATAATAAAGGTTGCTATCACAAAGGGAAATACAATGCGGCATTCCTCTGCACTAAGGGTTTGTGCATCCCAAAACAAAAAGCGCATGACACCCTCTGCTTCCCTCTACGAAGGACCTATCTGTTACTCCTACTTTTTAAGTACTTACCTTCACACAAGAGTCATGGTGATCCTCACCACTTCCTATATTTTGCCTCTCTCTTGGCAAGCATTATGTGTTGGGGAATGATCTAGACGCATTTATCCACCTGGATGTGGGTGATCATGAGTTATTATTGTTGACATCACCCTTGAGGTGAATAGTTGGGAGGCAAAACTATAAGCCCCTATCTTTCTCTGTTTCCGATTGAAATGTTGATCTCATGGGTACCGCTTGAGTGTTAGCAATTGTGAAAGACTAAAAAATGATTGAGTATGTGGGTTTGCTTTACAAGATCTTATATTGACTCTTTCTGATGTTATGATAAATTGCCAATTGCTTCAATGACTAAGATCACGGTTTGTTGGTTGTCAATAGACTTCTTGGTTCATACTTTATCTTGTGAATGAACTGTTACTCTAGCATAAGAAACCTTATACAATAAGTATTCTTGTTCTAAAGATGTTCATGATGCCCTCATGTCAGTATTGTATTTTATCAACACCTCTATCTCTAAACATGTGGACATATTTATCGATCTCGGCTTTCGCTTGAGGGCAAGCGAGGTCTAAGCTTGGGGGAGTTGATACGTCCATTTTGCATCATGCTTTTATGTTGATATTTATTGCATTATGGGTTGTTATTACACGTTATGGTACAATACTTATCCCTTTTCTCTCTTATTTTTCAAGGTTTATATGAAGAGGGATAATACCGGCAGCTGGAATTCTGGACTGGAAAAGGAGCAAATCTGAGATACCTATTCTGCACAACTCCAAAAGTCTTGAAATTTTAAGGAGAATTATTTAGGAATATATAAAAAATATTGGGCAAAACAGATGCCAGAGTGGGGCCACCAGGAGGTGGCAAGCCTGCCACATGCAACCACCCCTCCTGGCCGTGTCTAGCAAGCTTTTGACCCACCTAGCAGGCCCCCGATGCCCATCTTCTGCTATATGGAGGGTTTTGACATGGAAAAAAATCAGAAGAGAGCTTTCGGGATGCGAGGCGGAACTTGGACAGAACCAATCTAGAGCTCCGGCAGGGCTGTTCTGCCGGGGAAACATGCCTCACAGAGGGGGAAATCGAAGCCATCATCATCACCAACGATCCTCCCATCAAGAGGGGGTCAATCTGCATCAACATCTTCACCAGCACCATCCCCTCTCCAAACCCTAGTTCATCTCTTGTATCCGATCTTTGTCTCAACACCTCAGATTGGTACCTGTGGGTTGCTCGTAGTGTTGATTACTCCTTGTAGTTGATGCTAGTTGGTTTACTTGGTGGAAGATCATATGTTCATATCCTTAATGATCTTGAACATGAATATGCTTTGTGAGTAGTTACGTTTGTTCCTGAGGACATGGGATTAGTCTTGTTATAAGTAATCATGTGAATTTGGTATTCGTTCGATATTTTGATGAGATGTATGTTGTCTCTCCTCTAGTGGTGTTATCTGAACGCCGACTACATAACACTTCACCATTATTTGGGCCTAGAAGAAGGCATTGGGAAGTAATAAGTATATGATGGATTTCTAGAGTGACAGAAGCTTAAACCCTAGTTTATGTGTTGCTTCGTAAGGGGCTGATTTGGATCCATATGTTTCATGCTATGGTTAGGTTAACCTTAATTCTTCTTTCGTAGTTGCGGGCGCTTGCGAGGGGGTTAATAATAAGTGGGAGGTTTGTGCAAGTAAGGGCAGCACCCAAGCACCGGTCCACCCACATATCAAATTATCAAAGTAATGAACACGAATCAAATGAGCATGATGAAAACTAGCTTGACAGAAATTCCCATGTGTCCTCGGGAGAGCTTTGCTTCCTATAAGAGTTTGTCCAGGCCTGTCCTTTGCTACAAAAAGGATTGGGCTACCTTGCTGCACCTTTGCTATACTTGTTACTTGTTACTCGTTATGAATTGTCTTATCACAAAACTATATGTTACCGATAATTTCAGTGATTGCAGAGAATACATTACTGGAAACCGCTTGTCATTTCCTTCTACTCGTTGAGTTCGACACTCTTACTTGAAAGGACTATGATAGATCCCCTATACTTGTGGGTCATCAAGTCCAGCTCGGGAGCGTACTCCAAGGCTGCCAGTCGATCCTCTAGCCCCGGCTCTGGATGTTGATTATGTCCCATCTCGGCCTCAAGGGGAGGAGCCGCTTGAACGATACCAGAGACGGTGGAACCATGGCCATCGCTTTGACGCCTGCAAGGTTACCTTGTCATGGGTGGCCAAGCTGAGCGGGCTTGGCACGATGTGCTTGAATCGCGTAGTGATGTACCCGAGTGGTTTCACGAGTTGTGTTCCCTGCAATACTCGTCGTGGCGGTGGTTTCCCTAGGCTCTGACATACTCGGCTCCAACCAAGATGAATAATAAGTCTAAGAATAAGACAATGTTGGTGGGGCACGATTGGTTACAGTGTGAGGAAAGTCTGATGGTACCTAGGGAGTATCTGGGGGGTGATCATGTGATATCGTCCCCCTCCTCCGTCAGCTATGGCTGAGCCCATATTCGTTCTCGTGAGTCTGAGATGTGCTTCAACTGTGGCATCTCTGGCCACTTCCACTCCATGTGCCCGATGCCTTCATGACGTTTGCTCTCCTTGGAGTTCCTGGGACATGGGGTGGATGGTGGCATCTACTTCATTGACCTGCCTCTAGAGGAGACACCTACCCCACCACATCTGGCTGTCATCACGGTGGTTCTTGGCTAGGATCGACCTCCAGCCATTGAGATCACTGCCGACATCATCACTGTTGAGCACTATGATTACATGGCAATTTCCGCAAGGATGCCTTAACTTGGGAGGTCTGGGAGACTTCTTGGTCGGTCTTCTTGGCGCCCTTCCCCTATGTGGAGATGCTATATTTGTGCACCTATTCTGATGAGATCAAGTTTCGCTTGCACAAATTATTGGTCATTGTGAGGGAAGCATCATTTTTAAGGGATCGCCTCCCATTTGGGATGGAGGGTCTCAACAAGCATGACCCAAGGAATGGGTTGTGCCCTTTCTAATATCTTGCACGACGGCAAGAGTTCTCTGGAGTTTTCCCGTGAAGCTCTAGGGTATGATTGGGAGGCCCTAGACCTGGCTGGGTTTGTTCAAACCAGAGGCAACCTGGCCGGTAGGAAAAGACGCCTCGTCTGGCCTATATTTGTGGCGTCTGCTTGGAAGCTGTGGATGATCTGTAATAAGATGGTGATTGAGAGGGTCTTTCTTAGATAGTCCTTTGAATCGTTCTTCAAATTCCTTGCATTTTGGCAGCAGGAGCACCCGTTGTCTAGGCAGTGCGACCGCGAGCATTTAGGGCCTATATTAGATGTGATGCAAGCTACTGCTCGTCGCCTCTCCTCATAGTAGGCCCCTTGACTCCGTAGCCACTTGTTGGTCTCTTTTCTCCATTTGACAATTTTATTTCGTTGCACTTGAAGTTGTTGTACAGATGTGGTGTATTTATAAAGCAGGGTGATTTTAGAAAAAAAATCGTGTTTACTACTTAGAAGAGTCCATGATTGAGGTTAGGGACAGTTCTTTCGAGCAGATAATGAAGAATCTTGGTCTAGAAAATCTTTAGCCAAAAGAACTCGATTATATCCAAAATCATAGTGCAATCCAAAATCTTCAAAATAGTTGGATTTCCCCCATAATCTGGGAATTTTGGCTAGTACCTCAAAACAAAACGTTTGGAGTTAACAATGTGCCCCCATTGCAACATGTTATTACTACAAGAGTGCCACCGAGCCCCCACGAGCTTTACAGAAAAAAGCGAGTGCCCCTCTGCGCATCTGCTTGCTCCATTTGACTCAGGCAGGGCCAGCGCTAGGGTTCCAGCGCTGCCGCCGGTCTTCCCCCACCATCCTGGACCTCACCGCCGCCGGCTCTGTCCTCTTCGCCTTGCCGACGCTGGCCCCACCCCACCTCGATCGCCCAGTCCTCTTCGCCTTGCCGCCACTGGCCCGGCCCCATCTCGCCCGCCCAGTCGTCTTTGCCATCTTCCGGGTCTCTGTCCTCGGCCTGATCATCCCCACCACTAGGACAATAGCAAGCCGCCGCCCTCACGCCACTCTGCATCGGCTGCCCACGGTTCCTCCGCCCCGAAGCTCCAGCCCGTCATCCCGTCATCCACTCCTCCACGGTGAGGCATCCTCTCTGTCTTAACTCTCTGTTCTTCGTTTTTACCTATAAATTTGGCGATTCTGTTGCATATATGGATGAATCAATGTGAATATTGGATAAATGGATGGATGGATTGATTGATTGTTTAATTTGTTAGATGGATTAATGACGCTAGATTTTTTGTTGATATTGTCAATGCTAGTGTATATTGGTCCTAATGCTAGTGTGTTTTGTTGATATTTTCAATGCTAATGTGATAATGGTGAATGGCAATGGTACATGAAGAAACTGAAAGAACCCAAAGCAAATTGGGATAGTGCTTCTCATACAATTTTTATGAATGGGTGCATAGAGGAGGTTCGAGCAAATAACCGCAACGACGGATTTTTGTCAGACATAGGACAAGATAATTTGCACAAAAAATTCAATGAACTCTCTGGAAGGAACTATTCAACCCGACAAATCAAAAATTGGGCAAATCCAAAATTGGTGGAGTGTGCGTAGAAGAGAGTACAACACATGGAAGACATTGATCCAACAAGCATCTTGCCTAGGAAGAGACGAGCATACAAATACTATTGCTGCTACAAATGAGTGGTGGGCATTGGAGATAAAGTTATTGTTGTTGTCATGTCATTTCCTAAATAACGAGTCATGTCGCTTCAGTTTTGATATTAACCTGTGGTGTTGTATGATCACAGGCACATCTACAAGCTGCCAAGTTTTGGTATGCTCCACTAGTAGAAAAAGGCTCATTTGTCCTGGTTCGTAAGGCCCATTTGTCCCGGTTCCGGAACCAGGACTAAAGTGTCGGGACTAAAGCCCAAAATCTTTAGTCCGGGTTCTCTTACAAACCGGGACAGAAGGGGCTTCACGTGGCCTCTGCGGGGAGCCCAGGCAGGAGGACCTTTAGTCCCGGTTGGTAACACCAACCGGGACCAACAGGCATCCACGCGTCAGCATCTGGCAATTGCTTGTTTTTTTATTTTGAAAGGGAGGGGGTTTAGGGGGTTTTAGAGAGTTAATTTAGGGGTTTATATTGTTATAGCTAGCTAATTGATAGAGAGAAGTGTCCTCTCTTTCTTCGTTCTTGGTCGACGCTAGCTACTATAGAGAGAACTCGACACGCTAGCTAGTAAGCAAATGAAGGAACCATTAAGTACAGAAGATCGTCATGAACATATAGAGATAGAAGTGATCGACCTCTCTTTCTCCGAGAGATTGGTCATATAACAAGTTTTCGTATATATATATCCAACGCTACTCGCTAAATATATACAATATAAGATCTCTTACAATCCCTAACATCTAATGTCCACTTCCAGATGGTATTCTCCGGTTTTATTTATGATGTGGTCAAGAAAGAATCCCGCCAATTCTTCTTCAATTGCTCGTATGCGATCATGTGTAGGAGTTCATCCCACATCTGTCACATCTAATTTGAAGAAGGGGGTCAATACATATATATGGTAATAAAATAAAATTGTGAATATTATTGCTTACGCACTTCAAATTTTTTTGTAGAGTAGCCCCGCTTAGGGGCCGTCGCGTCGTAGATAAAGTCGCAAACGTAGTATCCACATAAATCAGTCCCGTCTTCCTGTCACAAGCACTTTATTAGAAATAGAGTTCAATCAAACTGATAATCAAGCATGATAAATGGTATTGCTGAAACTAGAATCAATGGGAGATGCGCAGAACTAGCTAGTAGTACTTACTTTCGGGTGTGTAAATCGCAGCTCCTTCGGCAGTGCCGGAACAATTGTTGTGAACTCTTTCCAAACCCTGCCAGACAAAGAAAATAATTACTTGATATCAGGAAATGAACAAATTAAAGTTGCCGATATGATGCGATAATGATCGATTGAACTTACTTCTGGAGAATTTTAGTCATGTCCGCATAATTCTGGGGATCTTTTCATTTTGAGTCTAAGACGATTACTACTCCCTGCTCAAGATGAATCTCTAGCAGAATAAAGTGGAAACTGCGCACGCATGCATAACTCATCAATTACATTACTATAAACCTCGAGTAATAAGGGAAACCAAATATGCACAAGACAGTAACACTCACTTGAAGTTGTAAGGAAAGAGTATTGTCCCTTTGTTTTGATTTTTAAGCAACGATTGTAGCAAGTTCTCCTTGGTTTCTGTGGGCCAATGTTTTATATTATGCTCATGTATGACATTTGGGTTATTGAACCCAATGTCATAGATTTGTGCTTTTCTGCATTCGACGATCTTCAATCTGCATAATATAGTAGTGACGATAATTATATATACATGCAATGAAAGAGCTGAGCTATATACATAGAGAGACTTAATTACAGAAGTGGTACTTACAGACAGTAGCAAGTCACGATTGTTTTGTTGATGGCCTTCTGATTGTATAACTGCCATATCTCCTCATATTCAATATTCAACATATCAATTCCAACGAGGTCGTGCTCCTCTTTAACTGATAGTACCAAGAATCCATCACAGACTCGCGGCAGCTTTGCATGTACCATTCATGGAATCTTTGCATCATCGTTGTTAGAGGAGGATGATCGGTTTGACGAGAGGATGCCCGTACCGGTATTTGAATTCGTCCACCTCCAACTTCTCAAACAGTACATCATCGCTCAGGTAATCACTAGGTTTGGTACCGAGGACCATCCCTGGATGATTAGCGACGATATCGCTAGAAACCTTAAGCGGGGGGCACGATTGGTTTGCCTGTTTGCCGAGCTGGGGAATTTTTTTCCCACTACTTCGTTTTGCTAACTTTGCATCACTGGAAGTACTTCCCGGCCGCCGCACATCTTGATATGCCTTTTTAATACAACATTCATAGTTGGAATCCGGCGGAGGTGGTGGTGGTCGCTTCAGGGCATCGATAGTGCGTATCGCTTTCACCAGCTCTATCTTCTACTTCGGAGCTGGAGTTTTCTTTGCAAAATGGTCCCTCACTTCGGCCTGACTTATCTCCTTGTTTTCAGACTCGGTCCTCTCATATGGTAACTTTTCCACAGGCTTGAGAGATGGACCGTATGTGTATCCACTACTGCCTATGCTTGTATTGCTAGCCTCCGGAGCGGCGGCGGCTCCCTTCTGTCGTTGCTTACTACGCACCGGAGGAGCCACAGCAGCGGCATTTGTCTTCCGCCGTTATCGATGAGGCTGAGGAGGAGGCGTACTGCTCCGACGTGCCAGAGTAGGCGAAGGAGGAGGCGGAGTGCCCCCACGCGCCGGAGGAGCCGGAGAAGGAGGCGGTGTGCCCTGATTCGCCTAAGGAGAAGGAGGAGGCGGAGGCGTCCACTTTGGAAGCTTGATGTACTCCTTCTGCCATAGACATGTACTCCTCAGGGCACGAACCATCTTATTCTCTCCTTCACCTATACAGTGGTCAAGCTCGAGCTCCACAAATTCCGGCATTACTTCATCCACCATCACAACAGCATAGCCATGTGGAATCGGACGGTAGTGAAAAGTTCCGTTGGGTTGAGGAGGTGCAACAGAGCCGACGGCCGCCTTGAAAGTGAGGTTCCAGCATTTCCTCATAAGCTCGCAATGTTGAGCCTCCGTGATAGTATCCACGGGGTAGCTAGGAGACGTGAAATCGGGTTGAACGTGCTCCATGGAAGCGACGTTGCTTCTCTGCTGAGATGGCAGGGTAGTAGCTTCTGGGGTAGCTTCATGCCACTGGGATGGTTGGCCGGCAGCTCACTGGCTCTCAGCTTCCTCTAGCTTTTGTAGTCTTGCATTGAGCTTCTGAATTTCTCTCAGCTCCGCTTTCCTCTTTCTCTCCTGGCTTTTGTAACCGCCTGTGTCGGGAAACCCAACCTTCCACGAAATGGAGCCTGTTGTGCCTCGTGTTCGTCCAGGGTGCTCAGCATTCCCTAGGGCCTTAGTCAGCTCGTCCTTCTCTCTGTCGGGAATGAACGTCCCTTCCTGCGCTACGGTGATATAGTTCCGAAGCTTGTTCACGGGTATTGCAAGTTGCTCGTCCATCCAACGGCACTTCCCTGTTTCAGGGTCCAAAGTTCCCCCAACCCCGAAGAACCAAGTCCTTGAACGGTCTGGCCAGTTCGATGTGTGTGGTCGGACCCCTTTAGCAAGCATGTCATTCTCAGCTTTGTCCCACAACGGCCGGGCTTTAAGGTAGCCACCTGACCCTGTGTGATGGTGAAACTGCTTCTTTACGGCATTGTTCTTGTTTGTCTTTGACATCTTCTTACTCTTCTCCGATGTCTTATAGGCCACAAATGCGGGCGAGTAATCTCCTATCTTCTCATATCGGCCGACGAATGCTGGAGTCTTCCCTTTGTCGACAAACTTTGATTTCAACTCATTCTTCCACCTCCTGAATAGATCTGCCATCTTCTTAAGAGCACACGCCTTGACCCGTGGCTCTATAGCTGGCTTATTCGGATCCTCCTCTGGCGGTAGGGTGAAATTTGCCGTCAGCGCGGTCCAAAGATCTTCTTTCTGTCTATCGGTGACATAATCACCATGAGGGGCGCCGTCCTTAGGCTTACTCCATTGCTTGATGCTGATCGGGATGTTGTCCCTAACAATAGCTCCGCACTGAGCAGAAAATGCGTTCTTGGTCCGCTTGGGTTCAATCGGATGGCCATCATCCGCGAGTGATGTGATCGTGAACTTTTCATCCTTGCGCAACCTCTTCTTCGGGCCTCGTCTTGTCACGGAAGTTTGGCTCGATCCGGAGGGCTATAATAGAAGAAAGAAGAGTTAATTAATATATGTACATACCAAAACAATTAATGCATCAATTAGCTAAAGTCAGCACAAGCTTAATTAATATATATACCTCGCCGGACTTTGCAACAGCTCCCTCCTCCGATCGGCCACCGGAGCCGTCATCATGGTCTCCTTCTTCCTCTGGCATTCGGTCACCGGAGCCATCATGATCATGTCCTTCCTCTTCCATTGTTCGATCACCAGAGCCGTCATAACCCTCTCCTTCCAGACCATCGGTGTCGTTGAGATACGACAAGACATCACGTCCGCCGTGGATTATGTCCCCCAACAACTGTTCTTGTTCTTCGTCTCTTCGATCCATAGTTTCTGCAAATATTACAACATGACAATTAACTTGATAAATCTATGTTACTAGAGTTTTCTTCATTTAACTTGGTAAATTTGGGTGGCCTGGACAACGCTTCTAGGGTTTGGGGTCGCCTTGACAACACTTCTAGGGTTTGGGGTGGCCTCGACAACACTTCTAGGTGCCAACAAAATACATATATCATATATACAAAAACATGGGATACCTTAATTAGTTCAATTTTTTGCCTTGACAAATCATTGAACCTTTTGACAGAAACCTCCCATAAACTCTTTCATAATTTTTTTAGCATACATCCATGGAAAAAACA
Source organism: Hordeum marinum (assembly GCA_022496015.1). Taxonomy (NCBI): domain Eukaryota; kingdom Viridiplantae; phylum Streptophyta; class Magnoliopsida; order Poales; family Poaceae; genus Hordeum; species Hordeum marinum. Next base: position 513,794,374 of record CM039673.1, read on the forward strand.
GGAAGCTACGATGTTTTTTATATCATATGATAATTTTCTATATATATACATCCATCCATATACACACACATATATACATGGACCAAAAATGCTATGAAAAAATTATATGAACAAAAAAAGCATACATCATCTATCATCAACATCATCAGCTATCATCAGCATCATCATCTAACTATCATATATCATCTATCATCTATATATCATCCAATTAAATCAGCAAAATCGGACAGGGGACGAAAGGGGTCGGCCGGACCGAACGGGGAGGAGGGGCGGAATCGTCGGGGCAAGGTTGTGGCGTGGGGCAGCATCGGGGAGCGGCGCCGGCGTCGGGGCAGGGGTGGCGCATCGGGGTAGGGGGCACGTTGGGGCACGGGGCGGCGCGTCGGGGCAGGGCGGCGCGTCGGGGCAGGGCGGCGCGTCGGGGCAGGGCGGCGCGTCGGGGCAGGGCGGTGCGTCGGGGCAGGGGGTGTTAGGGCAGAGGGCGTCGACGGCGAGCTCGGGCAGCCTGGCGGCATCGATGTGCTCGGCGCCGTCGGGGGCAAGTGCTAGATGAAATCTAAAAAAATCGAAACTGTCGCTTATATACACAGAGCATTGGTCCCGGTTGGTGGCACCAACCGGGACCAAAGGACTCTTTTCGGCAGCCCAAAGGGCGGGAAGCAGAGACCATTGGTCCCGGTTGGTGCCACCAACCGAGACTAAAGGGATGCATTGGTCCCGGTTGGTGGCAACAACCGGGACTAAAGGTGGGCATTGGTCCCGGTTGGTTCCACTGACCGGGACCAAAAGGTGGTGCTGCCCGGGGACAAATGTTTAGTCCCACCTCGCTAGCCAAGAGGGCTCGAGAGTGGTTTATAAGCGCTGCTGCGCCAACCCTCTCGAGCTCCTCTCAATTGCAGGCTTACGGGCCTAATTGCACTCTCATCTGACTGTGGGCCTACTGGTCCTTCTGCGGGCCTGAATCCTGGCCCAACTAGCTGTTGGGTTTCTAGTCGTATTCAGGCCGTGGTGGCCCAGTAGTCGTATTCAGGCCGTGGTGGCCCAGTAGGCGGCATTTTTTATTTAAAAAAACTGTTTTTTGTTTTTTTGCTTTATTTATTGTTTTAATTTTTTTCCAGTATTTTTCTTCTGTTATTTTAGTTCATTCTTTTTAACAAATAAATACTTTGATAATTTTAGTTGCATAATCTCCATTATTTTGTTTTGTTTCTTGCTTTATTTTTTTTTCTTTATTGTTTTCCAGTGTGTTTTATCATTATATTCTTTTTACTATTAATGTTTTGAACAAAAATACTTTGATAATTTTAGTTGCATAATTTTTATATAATTATTGTTTCAAAAATACTAGAGGTTTATAAAAGCTTTTTAGCTGATTCTTTTTCGAAGTCCACTCCTACGATGTTTTGAAAGAAATTAGAAAGCACTTCAATCAAACTCTGAAAAGGTTGAAAGTTGGCATGGTATCATCATTTCACCCACATAGCATGTGCTAAAAAGTTGATCGGGGTACGACAAAAACTGGATGCACTTCGTGTACAAAATGGACAATCTATTTCGAAGTATCACGGTTTCGAACGAAAACTCATCTGTTACGAAGGGATTTTAATTTTTTGAACTCATTTGAACTCCAGAATTTTTGTGTGTTCAAAATGCACCATTCAAAGCCACATCATCAATTTTCAACCCTTTCTAACTTCATACACTTACTGATTTTTTTTGAGCTAAATGACCCTGAAATTGAAAAACACTTCAAATGAACTCTGAAAAGGTTGAAAGTTGGCATGGTATCATCATTTCACCCACATAGCATGTCATAAAAAGTTGAGAGGGTTACGGCAAAAACTAGATGCACTTCGTGTACAAAACGGAGAATCTCTTTCGAAGTATTAGGGTTTCGGACGAAAACTCATGTGTTACAAAAGGCATTTCATTTCTTCACATGTCACTGCAATGATATAGTTGTGGAGAGAAAGTCTTCACTTCTTCTTCACGTGTGTCCTTTGCTTATTGCGCCGTAACCATGGACAATTTTCATCGTTTAATAGGGTGCTTGGGTCAGCCTTCACTTTGAAGGGAGGAATTTCATGAAACTTTTCATAATCTTCAGACATGTGTGTCTTGCCCTCCAATCCTACGATGTCTCTTTTTCCTGAAAGAACTATGTGGCGTTTTGGCTCATCGTATGATGTATTCGCTTCCTTATCTTTTCTTTTTCTCGGTATGGTAGACATGTCCTTCACATAGAAAATTTCTGCCACATCATTGGCTAGGACGAATGGTTCGTCTGTGTACCCAAGATTGTTCAGATCCACTGTTGTCATTCTGTACTGTGGGTCTTCCTGTACCCCGCCTCTTGACAGATTGACCCATTTGCACTGAAACAAAGGGACCTTGAAATCATGTCCATAGTCAAGTTCCCATATGTCCACTATGTAACCATAATATGTGTCCTTTCCCCTCTTGGTTGCTGCATCAAAGCGGACACCGCTGTTTTAGTTGGTGCTCTTTTTATCTTGGGCGATCGTGTAAAATGTCCCATTTATCTCGTACCATTTTTAATTCAATACAGTCGAAGATGGTCCCCTGGCCAACGAGTACAACTCATCAGAAACAGTGTTGTCACCCATGAGACGTGTTTGCAACCAACTGCCGAAAGTCCTGATGTGTTCATATGTAATCCAGTTGTCATACTGCTCCGGTTGTTTGGAGCGCAGAATATTCTTGTGTTCATCGACATACGGGGTCACCAAGGTGGAATTCTGTAGAACTGTGTAGTGTGCTTGAGACCAAGAATGCCCGTCCCTACATATTATTGAGTCTGCCCCTAGCGTGCCTTTTCCAGTCAGTCTCCCCTCATACTGCGATTGAGGGAGACCAATCTTCTTAAGGTCAGGAATGAAGTCAACACAAAACCCAATGACATCCTCTATTTGATGGCCCATGGAGATGCTTGCTTCTGGCCTAGCACGATTACGAACATATTTCTTTAAGACTCTCATGAACCTCTCAAAGGGGAACATATTGTGTAGAAATACAGGGCCCAGAACGGCAATCTCGTCGACTAGATGAACTAGGACGTGCGTCATGATATTGAAGAAGGACGGTGGGAACACCAGCTCGAAACTAACAAGACATTGCACCAAATCACTTCTTAACCTTGGCAGGATTTCTAGATCGATCACCTTCTAAGAGATTGCATTAGGAATGCACATAGCTTCACAATGGCTAATCGAACATTTTCCGGTAGAAGCCCCCTCAATGCAACCGGCAGCAGTTGCGTCATAATCACGTGGCAGTCATGAGACTTTAGGTTCTGGAACTTTTTCTCTATCATATTTATTATTCCCTTTATATTCGATGAGAAACCAGACGGGACCTTCATACTGAGCAGGCATTCAAAGAAGATTTCCTTCTCTTCTTTGGTAAGAGCGTAGCTAGCAAGACCTTCATACTGCTTTGGATGCATGCCGTCTTTTTCATGCACACGTTGTTGTTCCTCCCGTGCCTCTGGTGTATCTTTTGTCTTCCCATACACTCCCAAGAAGCCTAGCAGGTTCATGCAAAGGTTCTTCGTCACGTGCATCACGTCGATTGCAGAGCGGACCTCTAAGTCTTTCCAATAGGGTAGGTCCCAAAATATAGATTTATTCTTCCACATGGGTGTGCATTTGTCAGCGTCATTGGGAACAGATAGTCCGCCAGGACCCTTTCCAAATATTACTTGTAAATCATTGACCATATCAAGTATGTGATCACCAGTACGGAGGGCGGGCTTCTTCCGGTGATCTGCCTCACCTTTGAAATGCTTTCCTTTCTTTCGACATTGATGGTTGGTCGGAAGAAATCGACGATGCCCCAGGTACACATTCTTCCTGCATTTGTCCAAATATATACTATCGGTGTCATCTAAACAGTGTGTGCATGCATGGTATCCCTGTTTGTCTGTCCTGAAAGGTTACTGAGAGCAGGCCAATCGTTGATGGTTACAAACGGCAACGCATGTAGGTCAAAATCCTCATGTTCATTCTCATCCCACACACGTACACCTCTTCCATTCCATAGCTCTAAAATTTCATCAACTAATGGCCTTAGGTACACATCAATGTCATTGTCGGCTTGCTTAGGGCCTTGGATGAGCACTGGCATCATAATGAACTTCTGCTTCATGCACAACCAAGGAGGAAGGTTATACATACATAGAGTCACAGGCCATGTGCTATGTTGGCTGCTCTGCTCCCCAAAAGGATTAACGCCATCTACACTTAAACCAAACCATACGTTCCTCGGGTCACCTGTAAAGTCGCTCCACTTTCTCTCGATCTTTCTCCACTGCGACCCGTCAGCGGGTGCTCTCAACTTCGCGTCTTTCTTACGGTCTTTTTTGTGCCATTGCATCAACTCGGCATGCTTTTTGTTTCTGAACAGACGTTTCAACTGTGATATTATAGGAGCATACCACATCACCTTGGCAGGAACCCTCTTCCTGGTGCGTTGGCCCTCAACATCACCAGGGTCATCTCTTCTGATCTTATTCCGCAATGCACCGCATACCGAGCATGCGTTTCGTCCCTCGTACTCACCGCGGTAGAGGATGCAGTCATTAGGGCATGCATGTATCTTCTGCACCTCCAATCCTAGAGGGCATAGAACCCTCTTTGCTGCGTACGTACTGTCGGGCAATTCGTTATCCTTTGGAAGCATCTTCTTCATTATTTTCAGTAGCGAACTAAATCCCTTGTCAGATACACCATTGTCTGCCTTCCATTGCAGCAATTCTAGTGTGGTACCGAGCTTTTTGTTGTCATCTTCGCAATTTGGGTACAACCCTTTTTTGTGATCCTCTAACATGCGATCGAACTTCAACTTCTCCCTTTCACTTTCGCATTCTCTCTATGCATCAACAATGACCCGGCGAAGATCATCATCGGGCACATCGTCTGGTTTCTCTTGATCTTCAGCTTCCCCCATTGCAGCATTACCATATTCAGGGGGAGGGTAGTTATCGTCATGCTCTTCTTCTTCGTCGTCTTCCATCATAACCCCTCTTTCTCCGTGCTTGGTCCAAACATTATAGTGTGGCATAAAACCCTTCTGAAGCAGGTGGAAGTGAAGGGTTTTAGAGTTGGAGAAAGACTTCGTATTCTCACAGACAGTACATGGACAAGGCATAAAATCATCCTGCTTGTTTACCTTAGCCGCTTCGAGAAAATTATGCAGGCCCTTAATATACTCGGAGGTGCGTCGGTCACTGTACATCCATTGCCGGTTCATCTGCGTGCGTTATATAGTAAAGTGTATTAAAAACCATTACAATATATCATGAATACAGAAGTGACCAAATTATTAGAAATCCATCACCACATTAAAGTCAAAGTACAATAATGATCAAAATAAATACGTACAGTTCATACATAGCTGTCATTATTGAACAACATATAGGTCTCTAGAGCATCTAATTAAAACATACACCGAAACTATGTAAAAAATTTAAATGCAACAACAAATGCAATTATAACCGCTACTAAGGTACCAATTGATCCAACGGCATAATGATACCAAGCCTCAGTATGAATAGCATATTTTCTAATCTTTCTAAACTTCAAGTGCATTGCATCCATCTTGGTCTTGTGATCGGCGACAACATCGGCAACATGCAACTCCAATCCCATCTTGTCATCTTCAGTTCTTTTCAATTTTCCTTCAAATGATTGATTTCTTTTCCAGCTTTAGTTAACTTGTCGAGCAGCATTGCATAGTCGGTTGGAATTTCTGGTTCAACTACTTCCTATAGATAAAAACATCTATGTCAAGTTGGTGGCATAATTAATTGTCATAGACATTAGATGTGTGAAAGGGTTATATAAGAGATAATATACCACATCTGAATCATAGACTGGACGAGGGCCAACATGGGGGGATACCATAACCATGGCACTATATAATAACAAGCAATAAAAAAGTAAGAAAATCATACAAGTGAGTATATTTTCTTTTAGCAAGAAGATAAGATCAAGAGGCTCACCACGCGCGGGCGATCGACGGCGGTTTCAGGACGGGGACGGGACAGGACAGACCGCCAAACCTAGACAAATCTTGACGAAAATGGAGTTTGGACAAAGAGCTTCGAGAGGAGAAAGCTTAAGTTTGGTTGGGCATTTCATCAAACACCTCATGTGCATAGGAGGTGAGTTAGAGCACCACAAAGGTCTTCCCTCGCCCGCAAAAAAACAGAGCAGTGTGTGGAGTGCTCTGCTCGCCGGCGAGGGGGTATATATAGGCATCTCATTGGTCCCGGTTCGTGGCTGGAACCGGGACTAAAGGACCACCTTTGGTACCGATTCCAGACATGAACCGGGACCAATGGGTGTGGGCCAGGAGCAAGGCACGTTGGTCACGGTTCGTGTCTGGAACCGGGACCAAAGGGGTCCGACGAACCGGGACCAATGCCCCACGTGGCCCGCCCGGTCCCCTGGCCTCACGAACCGGGACCGTTGCCCCCATTGGTCCTGGATCGTGACTGAATCGGGACTAATGGGCTGGCCGGCCCGAACCGATGTCCTATTTTCTACTAGTGCTCCACTAGCAGAGGAGGATAAAATGCCAAAGATTTTTGATAATTGATGTGTCACAAATGAGCATGCGAAGGTGCCAACTCCCTCGTATGAAGGTGATCCCTCTCGAATCACTTTGGAGGATGACTCAGGGTGTGATAGTCAAGAAGACCAAGTTGCCTGTGTTCAAAATCGAGCAAAGAGTGGGAAGAAGAGGGCATGCCCTTATTCGCCAAGTCCAAAGATGAATGACAAGTGGGCAAGTGAGAATGCTAAAACTAAGGCTTTTCTATGCATGGTGGACATCTTTGGTGCAAGAGACAAGAGGGATGCAGAGGACAATGAAAGGGAAAACGGGGATGCGAGAGTGTGGATCCAACAAGACAAGAGATTCAACACATGATGGCCATGGTGGAAGCGGATGGTGCCAAATCAGGAAATGGTGAGCATATCTATGCTACAACTGTTTTCATGGAAAATAAATATCGTGATATTTTCTCCTCTTTCACGGCTCATGAACCTCTTGAGAGGTTTAGAAGGATAAAGAGGATGTGGGAGCTCCACAATTAGTAGACTATTTGCTTTCTACTAGATTATTTGATTGTACTACTATTTGCTTGTACTATTGTGTACTAAGCTATTTGCATGTACTGTTAGGGACTAAGCTATTTGCTTGTACTGTTGTGAACCACGTTATTTAAAGTATTTGCTATGAATTGTGTTGCATCTAATATTACTCCATGTGCATGCTGTTGTGGTAGATGAATATTTCCAAAAAGAAACAAGACAGAAAGGAATTTGACGTGGCCATGGTTGCATTTGCTATGGATGTTACGTCGTCAGTGTGACACTGTCGTATGCACCAAGAAAGTTACATCTTGTTACATGCCTTTAATGGGTAGAAGAGAATGAGAAAGATGCAAAAGCTTTCTATGCTATGTTCACAATGCGGAGGTCGGTGTTCCGCACATTGCATGATCTGTTAGTTTAGAATTATGGGCTTGAGTCAACTAGCAACATATCATCCATAGAAGCATTGGCATATTTTTTATGGGCCGTGGATACATGTCAGACCACTGATAATGTCGCAGATCGGTTTGCACATAGTCGTTGTCTTTAACAAAAAATCCATGAGGTTTGGGAGTGTGTAGACCGCATGGCCAGTGATTACAATAGACCAATTAATCCAATTTTCTCTAATGTCTTATGTTGATGTCCTACTCTACATAAATATTATGTTGTCGATTCCGGATATCCAAACAGGGTTAGATATCTAGAACCATACAAAGGGCAACGATACCATGTACTATATTTTCAACAACACGTGTCAGTTGGGAGATATGAGACATTCAACCATCAGCATTATTCTTTGCGAAATGTCATCGAATGAACATTTGGTGTTCTCGTGATGAAATGGCGAATTATCAGAGGCATGCCTCCGTACAAACCGGAGACCCAAAAGATGATTGTCACTACACGCATGTATGTGTCTTCACAATTGGATCCGTGATAACAAATTATGTGATGAGCATTCTGACAAGTTTGACAATGATGTATATGTGCAACCTCCATATTGTAGTTTGCACGTGTCAACACTCTACCACCATAAGATGATGTTACCATGAACTCAACATGTGAGGCGATTGTCGCTAGTTTAGTACCTTGGGATTATTCATTTTTTTAGTTAATCCACTTTTGAAATGGATAATTTTTTAATCCATTCTAAATGTAATATTTAGCACTTTTTATAACATTCTTAAATCACTTTCGTACTTATATTCGAGTAGATACTGTTAGAAAGAACAAAGTGTTAACAATTCATCAAACAATTTCTGTCTAATGGTAGTACATACATTTCAAGACACAACTATTTTCAGAATCTCAAACTACAATCTCCGAAAAGAACTCGGCGACTAATTCTGGAAGAAGCAGATTCTGGGAGAATTTTCTAGAATCTTGATTATGCATAATCCTGCGTGAAAAAACCTGGCCCTTAATCACAATGCACAAGCATCAAAACACACGAACTTCTCATTTGTTCTAGAATCTTTCATACTTCAGTTATCCTAAAAATAATCTTTAAACATATTACCACCACCACCCCTTTTTTTTTACTTTACTATGTACACAATGCACACAAATGTGCACAAACCTCGTCACAGCCATTTCTCATATGTTATACCCTCTTATATTCATTAACCCTCGTGTGTTTTTTTCTTTCTAAGAATTGTCATTTGCTTGGACTTTTATGTTATTTTTTGTTCAAGGCTTTGACATGACCTCATAAATTGGATTTGTCCTTGAAGATTAAATACTAACTACTCAAAACTGGAATACAAAGTACCTAAAGACGATTGTGGTGGATATATTTCACATGAGTTTTGCATAGTATTATACCATGCAGCCTTCCAATATTTCTGTAGCTATAATTTGATTTTCAATATATATGATACTAAACTTACATGGGTGTTATAATGTGCTATGTCGAAGCTATACCGTTGTTCACACTAGTCATCCAAACTCTTACATGCAATGCACATCTACCTTAGGGCAACTCCAAGGTGATACCTAAAAGCTTCTATATAGGTATCGACCACATGTGATCTAGACACTTTTTGCCATCCAATGCAGTCGCCTAAACGTCCGTATACCTACCGTATATCTGTTTTTGTGCAAACCACATCAATTTAGAGCCCGCTTGGTCCACTATCAGTTGGACCATATGAGCTTACAACCTATATGGATTGTCCTCTAGGTCCGCCTGGCACATCTTTATTGTTCGGGTTTAGTGCCCATTTAAGTGACATGTTAGATGGTCCGCTCATATATTGTGTCAGTGGACGTGTTCAGACACGGTCCGCAGACGAATACCCTTACTAGTAGTGCTATAGATGGTAAACATATATGTAAGTTTCGTTGAGGCAAACCACAAAAGATTTTGCTGGGGCACCTCTATGGCGAATTGATAGCTATTTCGAAGATAATCGTTCTACCCAATCACGCTAAAGCTTGTTTCCTTTTTCGTTCGCGTGTAAAAACATCACAGATCGGTTTTGCCCAGCTTTTTCAGTGAACTAGAGAAATATTTTCTTCTTGATTAATCGACGAGGCAAAACTTTGTGTTCATTTCAAAAAATAAATAACGTGACAAACAATCTCTTGACCCATGGGGCAAAGGTGGTGTACGAGCCCAAGCTGTATGGATGGACAATGCCCCAACGGGCTTCATGCGTGTTCTTTCTTCCTGATGCCACCCCTTCCATAGGCTTTGTGTTTTCTTTCGAAGAACCGAGAATTTCTTCAAAAATTGACTTCTGAGCACGGGTGCGTAGGAGCACTTTATTTTGAAGTTTAAAAAAACACATATTTATAGTTTAAATTCTTCAATTTTTTGTGTGCATGAATGTATAGCAATGCAGTATACCGGGACAAATTTTTAGCAATATACATGCTTACATGTAAAAGATACAAAAAGATAAATACATGAAAACTAGGGGCTTGTTTTTTGGTGTTTCTGGGCAGAAAGTTTGTCGTTTCTGTGCAGCACGTAACACAACGTATTATTGAACGAAATTTGACAGGTACTTAGACCACATGCATGCATACTCATGTAAATAAAATAAAAAATCAAATCTTTTAAGCATCTTTTTGTAGCAGTTCAAAATAAAGTACTCCGTTGCCCCATGTTTTGAAAATCCGTTTTAGAATTTCTTGCCCTACCTCTTGAAATAACCGAGACTGACAAGTGGCGTCGGTTTAAGTTGATAGTTGGTGGTCATAAGCTGTCTTCACTGAGTCAGAATCCACCTTACACGTACGCACACCATCTCACACGTCGCCTCTCTTGCTCTCTCTTTCTGCGTGTATCATCCATCTTTATTTATGGCCTGACAAGCCCTGCGTACACATATAGCCAAAGCTTGCAGTCTGCAGCTTGTCATTTTGAGAATGATGCCTTGGTCCATACACAGGCCAATTTGGACGTCACATTATATATTAATCGGCTTAATTGAGTCCAAACCAACTTGACGGCACCTACAAGATTATCCACATGTGTGTTCTAAACCCCAATCAACTGGAGTACAGTTGCATTTTGTAACGGACATGTTATAATCCTAACGCTAGTGTGCATAATGCATTGTATTATACTCCTTTCGTTCCTAAATATAAGACCTTATAAAAATTACACTATAGACAACATACGAAGCAAAATGAATGAATCTAGATTCTAAAATACCACTACATACATCTATATGTAGCTTATAGTAGAATCTCTAAAAGGTCTTATATTTAGAAACAGAGGGAATACGTGACCTTGGATTAACCAAAACAAGTTTCATAGGATGGTGATGCATCCATGGTTATTATTGTCATCATTTCTGATCGACGGCAAAATATTACTACAAGGAGAAAAAGACAAGTATGGGTGCACATAGCCCCAACTACTGAGGCAGCAATAGACATTGTTTTAACTAGTACTCACTCCGTCTCATAATGTTAAAGTGTTTTTTATACTACAATACAAATAAAAATTTCATGAAATTTTTGAAATTTTAATCATTTCGACAGATACTAAGATATTTACCTTTTGATCGAAATATTTTTACCATTTTTTGGGGTAAAATATTTCTATTATTAGAGCATCTCTAAGAGACGCGCTATCTAAGCGGCGCGCGGTAGAAAAGCTGCTTTTAACGCGCGCGGACCTGATTTGGAATCTCCAACGGCCACACAAAAAAGCGCGTGCTCTATAATATATACAGCACGCGGATAAAAAAGGCATCGTGCGCTGCATATTTGGTGTGTTCGGTCGCGCACGCTACAAACTCTGGACCGCTGAGATGGGACCGTTGGATTTGGGACCGCTAGATTTTGCAGCGCTTGTTGGAGTAATCGTCCTCTAGCGTCCTAAAAACGCTATTTTGGTGATGTATAATTTTTTTAAAGCGCCGCACTAGTGCGCGTCTGTTGGTGATGCTCTTACAGTAGAACACATGGATTCAAATATTCGTTAATGATGTTATCGAATACAAGAGATAATTTTGGTCATTTGGTCGCAATTGAAACCGAAATTACTTCATTACCGTGTTCTGCAAGCAATAATGTTCCGCCAACACTTTTCATACTAGCAAGTGGGCCCAGTGCGTCAGTATCTTAGACTGGTTGTAATGGAGAGTGACATATACTAGTATCATGCATATGATAGTAATGTATGATATTAAATTCGCAGTGCATAGTATCATATGTTAGTACTTTTTTGGTCACGGTTTAGAAGTCACGGTTAAATTTACGTGCGTTTTCATAATAGACAAGGTTTAGGGCGTATTGCATTTATTCCTAGTACCTAATTAGTACTCCGATTGTACTACTTCTATGCATGCGTAGTGTCAATGCTATTTTTTAGCCCATCTCATAGCCAATCGACAATCATCTAGGTTCTAAAGAATTTTCATGCACGCCTTCTAAACCGTGAGGAAATATCATAGGATAGTTCATTTATTGTCATGCATGACACATAGTAACACATCATTTAATATGACACATAGTAGCACGTCTATGTCTTCATTTAATTCTATAACCCCTCATCAAGATTGTTTAGTTGGCATGCATGATATTACCTATGTTACTTTCATTATGACCAGCCTTATTGAAGATATTGTCTTCTCATCTCTCCCCGATCCCCACAAGCTGTGATGATGACGACGTCTGGTGTGGTGTAAGATGAGTTAGTTGCAATTAGTCCACAAGCAGGCTTCTCGGAGATAATAGTCGTTGCTTTCTGCTTTCTCATATTTGCTTGTCACATTCATTTAGTAATTCTAGAGAATACCATAACGGTGATTGCGTGCCGCGATCAGTAATGGTGATTGGGTTGATGGGAAGAAGAGATATATAGGGGTCACCCCGCAGCATGGAGTAGCAGCAAACTAATTCGGAGTGGTCGGAGCTAGCTGCGACATGGCGGCGGCAGTGCCGGTCTGGTTCGTCTCCCTGGCGGGACTCGGCGCCCTGTACCTCTCCGCTGCCTGCCTCCGTCTCCTCGCCCACCTCGCCCTCTGCCTCCGCCAGCCCATCGACCTCCGCCGCCACTACGGCTCGTGGGCGGTCGTCACCGGCCCAACCACGGGGCTAGGGCGATCCATGGCGATGGAGCTCGCCGGCCGTGGCATCAGCCTCGTCCTCCTCGACCTCGACGCGGCCAATCTGAAATCCGTCTCGGTCGCCGTCCAGGAGGCCCACCCGGGAGTTGAAACCAAGACCGTGGTGTTCGACCTCTCTCTCGTCGGCACCGCGGCCGGCGACGAGGCGATGCGGCGGCTCAAAGAGGCCACGGAGGGGCTGGACGTGGGGCTACTGGTGAACAACGCCGCCGTGAATCGGCCCGGCGCGCTGTACGTGCACGAGGCGGACGTGGAGCCGCTGGCGAGGATGGTGCTGGTGAACGTGATGGCGCTCACGGAGGTGACAGCGGCGATGTTGCCGGGGATGCTGGAGCGGGGGAGGGGCGCCATTGTCAACGTCGGATCGGGATCCACGGTGGCCGTGCCCTCCTTCCCGCTCTACACCGTCTACAGCGCCACAAAACGGTACGTGCAGCACCTGACGCGGTGCCTCAGCGTGGAGTACAAGCACAAGGGCGTCGACGTGCAGTGCCAGGTCCCGTTCTACGTGCACACCGGCATGCTGTCGCCGGCAATAAAGGCGACCATGACATTCCCGGTGTTCGTGGCGACCGCCGACGCGTACGCCCGGGACGCGGCGCGGTGGGTCGGCCACGGCGTGCTCTGCGTGCCTGACGCGTCCCAGCACCTGCAGTGGTTCCTCGCGGGCCTTGTCCCCGACGCAGTTCACGACTGGTACCGCCTCCGGCAGCATCTCAAGCACAGGGCCATCCTCAGGCCGAAGCTCGCGTGATCGTCATTCGTCGTGTACATGCATGCATGTGTCGTCGCTGGCCGATGTGGACCAGTCATATGGATAATGGAGGCAGCTAAAAATCATGCGTATATGCATTCTCGATCGAAATTCGTGCAATTCATACTCCTGTATTCTAAGGATCTGATGAGTATCTCAGGCATAGCAGCATCTTCAACGGCTGTGCGAAAAGACGCGCGCGCAAAAAAAAAAACAAGTTTAACACGTACGGAATGTTTACGCGCGTTTCAACAGCGGCGGAAAAATAGCGCGTGCGGAAAGCGATTGTGCGCATGCGGGAAAAGGCGGTAGCTCGCGCTAGATTTGACGCGCCGTAAGCCGCTTACGGCGCGCCTATAAATCGCGGCGCTCGCCACGCGCCCCTTCACACTGCCACGCGCGCTCTTCCATCTTCTTCTATCGCTTGCGCGCCGCTTCCTCGCCGCGCCACCATGCCGCCACGCCGCCGGGGATCGTCCGGCTATCGCGGCGTCCGCGTATGCCCCAACTACACCTACTACGCCGAGATCAGGTCCGGCGTTTTGAGACCGCGTACGAGGCCGCCCGCGCGTACGACGTGGTGACGTGGCGCCTAGAGAGGTCTCGTGGGCATATGAACTTCCACGACGTCTACACGCGCTAGCAGGCGCAGGACTTCGCCCCTCCGCCTTATCACGGACCAGGACCGTGCGGACCATGTTTGGCGACAGCGCCGCCTCCTCGTCGCCGGCGCTACCCGTAGGACGTCGCCAACGAGCGCGTCTACTGGGCGGAAAGGACGGCAAGGTGCCGCGCGGAGCGGGCGGAAAGGCGTCGGCGAAAGGCACTGGTGGTATCGTTGTGCGGTGCCATGAAAGCATTTGGGACGTCGATCTTCACACCAGGATGATCGTTGGCATGACGTATGGCTCACTACCTCGGACGACATCAGCGAGAATGATGATGAGGGCAACTCGGTGTAGTTCTAGCTACACCGTAGTTTTCATCTAGTTTGCACTATCGATCTATGTATCGTTTCTATCGAACTATGTATCGTTTTTTATCTATAGAACTATCCATGTATCTTTTTTTGGAATGTATCGTTTTTGTAGTGCTCTCGCGTGTTGCATTTTTGCGCGCTACTGGAGCGGCACGCGCGCTGCATTTTTGCGCGTCTGTTGGAGCCAGCGCTGCCGGCCGTACCAAAGCAGACGAAACGCGTGCGGCAAAGTCATTTTTAGTGCACGGCGCTGCGCGCGGCTGTTGAAAGATGCTCTAAACACGTGATAACTAGTTTAGTGACGCGAAGATGTAGATTTCAGTTGTCAAGCACGACAACTCGTCGAGGATGGCGTAACAGGATAGTCAAGTACGTCATGTTTGAACGTTAAATTCATCATTATGACAAATGGGGTCCACATGTCAGCATACACATTCTTCCTCCTCTCTCTTTGACATTTTAACAAACACTTTATGTGCAGCTAGGAGAGGACTTGTGCGCGGTGGCGCCGGCTTCATCCCAGCTGCCGCAGCCGGTGACGCCGCCCCGGGGACGCGGCGCACCTACACTCCGCTAGGGAACACCTGAGTTTTGCATGAGCGACTCTGACTTTCGTACTCCATCCATCGATCTGCTTGATTATTTCGAACGAACTCTCGCGTGTTGTCGGAAACTCTGAAGTACAGGGATATCTCTTATGGTGAGAATGATAAGCAACTAGGCCATGACCCAAGTTAAGCAGTAACGATACTGCTGGCCGTAACTGGAAAGGGAACTGTGATGTGTCTCACTCTGGCCTGGACCTGGACCCAACTAGCTCACGTTTACTTATATCTTATAATGTGGTATAACCTGGACCTGAATCACGTTTGGTTGAGCTAGCTATCGTGTCGGTTCAGCAAATTGCACAGCGAAGAAATTCAGTCAGCTAGGTGAGCTCGGGCCCAAAGACAAGATGATTCCGAAGGCGGCAGCAATGCTCATGAAGCGCTTCCAAGAACCGCTTTCAGACGCTGACATTGTTGTCATCGCCAAACTCACCGGACAAGACCTGGGCGCCCTCAAGATCGCTGCCAGCATGGCTGGGAATGCTGGCGCCGAGGAGGTCATCGATGTTTAATTATGTTAGTTGTCTTAGTCTCAGTCTCCGTCGGCGGCTGGTCTTCTACCAGTCGGAGTTAGGGATAATCTTCATGTGTCCTGTATCTGGTTTGCAATGTGCTCGAGGACGATGGGATTTTGGGCCTACAGGTGGCCGTCGTCACCCCCCGGATCGATGTAAGGTGTACTACGATATGTTGTTTAGTTTGTTTCTTCGACGGAGCATAAATAGGTGCATCAACGAGTGACTGCAATATGATTTTCGTGTCCTGGAATGTGCCCGGTCTAAACTGCCCGGCGAAGCGAGCGGCAATCAACGACGTAGTGCAGGCAAATAGAGTAGCGGTTCTCTGTTTGCAAGAGACCAAGGTAGAGGAGTGGACGACTGGCATCGCGACGGACATTGGCGGCGCCACTTTGCAAGGCTGCGTAGTGCTCCCGGCTATAGGAACGAGGGGCGGCGCTGCAATCTTCTGGGACAAAGTCATCGTCAACGTAGTCTTGCATTTACTAGGTAGATACTCGATTACGGCTAGAGTAGAACCTCTGCATTCGGGCGACCCGTTCTGGCTTACTATAGTCTACGGCCCCAACGATGACACGCTAAAGGAAGACTTCCTCGAGGAGCTGGCTGCTGCAGCTCCGGCGGCCGACGAGCCGTGGCTGATCAACGGCGACTTCAACATGATATACCAAGCTAGGGACAAAAGCAACAACAATCTGAACAGAAGAATGATGGGAAATTCAGAAGGGCGATGGACTGGGCTAGGCTGAAAGAGATTAAGTGCAAAAATCATAGATACACTTGGAGCAACGAAAGAGAAGATCCTACACTCTGCAACATTGATAAGTTATTCTACAATGATCAGTGGGACATGCTTCATCAAGATTACATGCTCATGGCGGCCTTCACATCATTCTCAAACCACTGCCCGCTAATCCTGGCCAAGGCAGCGACACCTTTCAGAATGGTGAGATTCAAATTTGAAAAAATTTGGCCCAAGTTCCCCCGCTTCAATGAAACAGTCTTAAGAGCATGGCAACGTCCAGTTCCACACGACTGTCCATTCATTAGAATAAAGAAGAGATTGGCTCGCGTGGCTTATGATCTCAGGATCTGGAGCAAATCCACGTTCGGCAACACCAAGCTTCAGCTGCACATCGCCAACGAAGTCATTTTCCATCTTGACAAGGCGCAAGAGCACCGAGCCCTCTCTGCGGCACAATTGCTTCTAAGAAAGAACCTCAAGCATAAAGTGCTAGGCATCGCAGCAATCGAGAGGGCAAGAAAGAAGCAAGCATCAAGAATCAGTTGGCTCAGAGCTGGAGACGCCAGCACGAAGTTGTTCCATGCAAAAATGAAGTCCCGTAGAAGGAAGAACTTCATCCACACTTTGATGAGCAACGGCCGGATCATCACAGACCATGTGGAAAAAGAGAAGCTGACCTTTGATCACTTCGTGGAAACTCTGGGATAGAGGGAGCAAAGGAGCCACACTCTCAACTGGGATCTTCTCAACATCTCGACCGTTGAACCCAATGATTTGGATGCACCATTCACCATGGATGAAGTATGGGCTGCAATTCTTCAGTCTCTTATAGAAAAGGCACTGGGCCCTGACGGCTTCACCAGCCAGTTCTTCCGCTCCTGCTGGCCAATAATCAAGGACGAGGTAATGGCAGTGTTCCAAAAGTTCCATCAACTGTCGGGAATAAACTTCGCCAAGGTCAACTCCGCACTGGTCGCCCTCCTGACAAAGAAAGAAGGTGCCAGCGAGCTCCGCCACTACCGGCCGATCAGCCTGGTCCATTAGGTTGCTAAGCTCATTTCCAAGGTGCTCGCACTCAAACTCTCTTCCGCTCTGGCTGGCATCATCTCGCCCGTGCAAACTGCCTTTCAAAAAGGAAAATGCATCCATGACAGTTTTCAGTATTTTCAAGGTTGTGTCAGAATGCTGCACAGAGAAAAGAAATAAGATCTGCCCTTCAAGCTGGAATTTGCTCAGGCTTTTGACTCGGTGTCGTGGACTTACCTTCTGGAGATGTTGCAACGCATGGGGTTCTCGCAGCGCTGGAGGGACTGGGTCACGATGCTCTTCTCCACTGCATCCTCCTCCTGCTTGCTGAATGGAACACAGGGGCAAAGTTTTCTTCACGCCTGTGGGCTCCGGCAAGGCGACCCCCTTTCACCTCTGCTGTTCATAATTGCCATCGACCCACTGTTTCGCCTGCTGGATACCACAACGGAGACTGGCCTAATCGCGCAGCTGTCGGGCCGCAGCGCAAGCATGCGTGTCAGCCTCTATATATGCTAACGACGTGGTCATTTTTGCAAATCCAAGGAAAAGGGAGATTGATACTCTCTTGGAAATACTAAACTTATTCGGAAAGGCCACAGGGCTGAAGCTAAACCAAGCAAAGTCATCGGTCATCCCGATCAACTATGAGGAGTTGGTTTTGTCAGAGGTGCTATAGGGTTTTGGGGGATCTGTTGCCATCTTCCCAACTACTTACTTAGGCCTACCAATAAGCACAACGAGGCTACGCCTCGTGCATTTCCAATTCCTCCTTGACCGCATCACATCACGCCTGGTGATAATCCCCAAGTGCAAGGAGTCATCGTAGCAATTTCCAAAGGTGGAAGTGATAAATATGGAGTGTCAAACCCACAAGGAGCTAAAGGTAAGATCAATATTCTCTCAAGTCCTATCTGCCACCGATATGACTCTACAGACACTGAACGTTTGCTTCCATCTAGAAAGGAGAAATAAAACTACGTTGTGGGTATGAAGAGGATAGCTTTGCATGATATCGGAGAACTAAAACATAAAAATAGTTGTTGTTATCATAATATTACAATATATTACAAATAGCGAGTGTGAAATAATGATGGATCGGTGTGCGAAATTATCCTAGGCAATTGTTAACAAGATCGGAAATCATTATTGCAATTTTATATGAGGAAGAGACATAAGCTAACATACTTTCTCTACTTGGATCATATGCACTTATGATTGGAACTCTTGCAAGCATCCGCAACTATTAAAGGTCATTAAGGTAAAACCCAACCATAGCATTAAAGCATCATGTCCCCTTTATCCCATACGCAACAACCCCCTTACTCGGGTTTATGCTTCTATCACTCAAGCAACCCACTATAAGCGAATCATGAACGTATTGCAACACCCTACAGCGGGAATCCTTCACGTGTGCGCGGCACGGAAGGCACCATAGGACAGCACCGAAATAAACATACAACTCAAACCAATCTAGATCATCAATCAACCAAAAGGACAAAAGTAATCTACTCAAAACATCATAGGATGGCAACACATCATTGGATCATAATATGTAGCATAAAGCACCATGTTCAAGTAGGTGATTACAGCGGGGTGCGGGAGAGTGGACCGTTAAAAGGAGATGAGGATGGTGATGCAGAAGGTGATGTTGATGAAGACGATCACCACGGAGATGGTTCCCCCGATGACACTCCGGCACCACCGGGAGAGAGGGGGAGAGGTTCTTCCCCTTGTGCTTCCTCCTCCATGGCCTCCCCCTCTGTGGGGAGAGATTCTCCCTCTAGTCTTTGGCCTCCATGGTGACCCCCTCCGGTAGGGTGCCGGAGAGGGCCAAGATTGGTTTTTCATGGCTCTGGAGGTGTGCGGCGGCGGAACTCCCGATCTAGGTTATGCCTTGGGGGTTTTGGAATATTTAAGTATTTATAGAGCTGAGAGAGAGGTCGGTGGACTCCCGAGGGGCCCACAAGCCTGGGGGCGCACCCTAGGGGGTGGCCGTGCCCCTTAGGCTTGTGGACTCCTCAGCCTTCCTCTCCAGTGACTCTTTGCTCTAGTATTTTTTATATTTTCCAAAAATATTCTCCGTAAATTTTCACCTCATTTCGAGAACTTCTATTTCTGCACAAAAACAACACCATGGTAGTTCTGCTAAAAACAGCGTTAGTCCGGGTTAGGTCTAATAAAATAGTACCAAAATCATATAGAATTATTGTAAACATGGCATAAATACTTCATAAATTATAGATACGTTGGATACGTATCAGCATCCCCAAGCTTAATTCCTGCTCGTCCTCGAGTAGGTAAATGATAAAAGAAATAATTTATGAAGTGTGAATGCTAGCAAGTGCACAAGTTTGATCAATGATAATTCCAAACGCCTTTTTGTAGCGTCATTATATATCATAAACAGTAGCTCATCTCATAAAACTTCTCATGGTGAACTAACAAGCTATTCACACGTTAAAGTATAGACCATAAAGTTTCTTAAAAACTAAGAAACTATGCTTCCAGTCACCAAACAATTGCAATTCATCCTATTTTCGGGAAGGGTCTATGTAAGAGCTTTGATTTAGCAAATTCCACATACTCAACTATCATATAGTCTTCCATGATTGCTAACTCTCAAAGCATATTTTTAGAGCAAATGGCATCCATCGAACACAGAGAAAGATAGGGGCTTAGAGTTTTGCCTCCCAACTTATTTATCATATAGATAATTGTCAACAATAATAGTTCATGATCAAATATATTTGAATGGCCATATATGCTTGGATCTTTCCCCACCACATGATGCTTGCCAAGAGAAAAAGGCAAAATATAAGAAGATCACCATGACTCTTGTATAAAGGTAAGTACTAGAAAATAAAAGATAGGCCCATCTCAAAGGGAAGCAGAGGTTACCATGTGGTTTTTGTTTTTGGATGTGCAAACTCTTAATGCAAAGGAACATCACG
Organism: Hordeum marinum; assembly: GCA_022496015.1. Lineage (NCBI taxonomy): Eukaryota > Viridiplantae > Streptophyta > Magnoliopsida > Poales > Poaceae > Hordeum > Hordeum marinum. The sequence goes on from CM039673.1 coordinate 513,814,670, forward strand.
TTGTATTGCGCTTTGTGATAGCAACCTTTATTATGCAGTCCATTGCTTTTATTTCTTTGTCATCACAAATTCGTACAATGCTTATTTTCCCTTACAATAAAAGATCTTACATACTTAGGAGCAATTTTTATTGCTTTTTGCACCGATGACAACTTACTTGAAGGATCTTATTCAATCCATAGGTAGGTAATAGTGGACTCTCATGGCAAAACTAGTTTAAGGGTGCTTGGATGCACAAGTAGTATTTCTACTTGGTGCGGAAGTTTTGGCTAGTATGAGGTGGAAGCAAGCACCATATGTTGGAGGAAAAAAACAATATAACTTCTATAGAAATATACCCAAGCATAACTCATTACGTTGTCTTCCTTGTCCAACTTCAACTAATTTGCGCAAGTTTGAAAATAATTAATGGGTATTCACAATCATAGAAGATGTCCATGATAGTATATTTATATGTGAAATCTCTCTTCCTTCAATATTCTTTCATGAATTGTTCAAGTGACCAATGCGGCGTTTGCTAACTTTCAATAAATTTCACCACCTATACTTATTATGTGTGAAGTCATTACTCCCCATCGGATAAGTATATGAAGTAAATTTAATTTTATATTTATGATATTCAATTCATTCAACCATTTACTCATAGGATATAAGTGAAGCACGGGAGTGAATGACAAACTACTCCAAAAAGATATAAGTGAAGATCAATGCATAGTTAATTAGATAAATAGACATGTGAGGACTCTCTCTTATTCAAAATTTCAGATCCAATGATTTTATTGAAACAGCAAAATAAATAAAAATGGCACTCCAAAAATAGCATGCATCATGTGAACGAATAAAAGTTTAGGCTCAACATAGGCTAACCGATAATTGTTGATGAAGAGAGGTGGGATGCGTAGCATCCCCAAGCTTAGACACTTGAGAGTTCTTGAAACATTTTCTTGGGGTGCCTTGGGAATCCCCAAGCTTGATCTTTTGTATCTTATTCAATCCTCTCATATCCCGGTTTCACCTATTCTCAAAAACTTCATCCACACAAAACTCAAAAAGAACTCGTGAGATAGGTTAGTACACATAAGAACAAATCAACACTTCATGTACTGCCAATACAAGTTTCACCATAATTTTCAAAAATTAGGTACTGTATACTATCATTTACACAATTTATATCTACCAATATAGGCTATGGAAACCATAGGATAAGTACATAACAAAACTATGACAACAATCTGTCCAAACAGAACAGTCTGTAGCAATTTATTAAACCAGTGTAACTCTGTAACTCTAAAAATTATGAACATTTAGGACATGCTAAGGAATTTATATGGGAACATTGTGCAAAAATTTCAGAAACTTTCCATATTTCAGTAAAATATGAAAATTCAAAGACTACAACAAAAGTTTCTGTTTTTTACAGAGCAAACATAAAACATGCAATGCAAGCATCCTAAGGCAATTCTTGGAACTTTTTATTGAAAAACAAGATTATAAATAACACCTAACAGAGAAAAAAATAAAATGACGCTCCAAGCAAAACTTATATTATGTGAAGAATAAAAATATAGCTCCAAGAAAGATATACTGATAGTGTTGAAGACGAAAGAGGGGATGCATTCCGGGGCATCCCCAAGCTTATATGCTTGAGTGTTCCTTCAATATTACCTTTGGGTGCCTTGGGAATCCCTAAGATTGGGTTCTTGTCACTCTTTATTCTTCTCATATCGGTATCTCACCCAAAACTTGAAATTTCGATCACACAAAACTTAACGGAACTTCGTGAGAAGGGTTAGTGTAATAAAGATAAATCATTCACTTAGATATTGTCAAGAAAAGATTCATAATTTTTACCTCATTATAACTACTGTATTATATCATTCTAATAATTTATATTACTCAATATAAGCTATAGGAACACTTGAAACAAGCAAACTATGCATGCAAAACAGAATCTGTCAAAAACAGAATAGTCTGTAAAGATCTGAATGATCACCATACTTCCCTGACTCTAAAACTTCTGAAACAATAGGATATATCACAGAATTTTCATAGAAATGTTTTTTTTAAATAGAATTTTTTGACTCTCCAGTAAAATCAAACAATTCATATACTGGACTCAAAACTTTCTGTTTTTGCACAGAATCAAACAAGCAAGTATCCACACCATTCCAAAGGCTTTACTTGGCACTTTATTGAAATAAAAGGCACAAAACATGATTATTACAGTATATTAATCATGTTAACACATCAAAACAGAAAGTAAAAGTACTGGGTTGTCTCCCAACAAGCGCTTTTCTTTAATGCCTTTTTAGCTAGGCATGATATTACAATGATACTCTTCCAAGCCAAATTCCGTTGATCATTATATTCATATTCTAAAATATATAAGTGAAGTTCATATATCATTCTTAATTAATATAGATTAACAAATATCCAAACTCAAAATATATAAGTGAAGCACACAAATTATTCTATAAAGCCATACTCAAAAGGTTTAAGTGAAGCACAAAGAGCATTCTACAAATCCATACTCAAAATATTTAAGTGAAGAACAAAGAGCATTATACAAATCCATCAAGGACTATATCATACTAGAAGGGAGTATAAAGGAAAAGACACATATCATGTGAACAAAACAAAAACCGAGGTATACCGATAACTGTTGAAGAATAAAGATGGGATGCCTTCCGGGGCATCCCCAAGCTTAGGTGCTTGAGTCTCATTGAAATATTTACTTGGGGTAACTTAGGAATCCCCAATCTTGAACTCTTGTCTCTCAGTAATCTTCTTATATCGATACCTCCTCGATCTTCGAACACTTCATTCACACAAAACTTAACAAAACCCTCATGAGATCCGTTACTATAATAAAACAAATTACTATTTTAAGTACTGTTGTGAACTCATTCCAAATTCATATTAGCATATATATACTGTAGTCCAACTTCACCATGGTTCATACCCCTCGATACAAGCCATAGATTCATCAAAATAAGAGAACAATGCATAGAAAACATAATCTGTTAAAAAAAGGACAGTCTGTAGTAATCTTGAAAATTCGTATACTTAAATAAATGAAAAAATTCTCAAAATTTGGGAACAATTAAAAACATTGCTTAGCATTACTGTGTAAAAATTTCAAAAACTTTTGATGTTCCAGTAAAAAATGTAAATTCACACACTGCAGCCAAACTTTCTGTTTTTGCACTGCACACACCAAACAAGTAATCTAATCATCCTAAAAGTAAATTTTGGCACATTATTTTTATAATACAATGGATATATACAAGATGATAATTATTTTACAGAATCTTCCATGAAAAATTCTACATTGTTTCCATGAGCATGAACACAAGTGTTCAAGGTCGACCCTCACTTCTCCAATGCACAACCTTCCAATCACTTCTCTTTTTGAAAAACTTCTGAGGCATAAGAGGCAAGTAATTCTTTTTGTATTTTTTATTTTTTTTGTTTTTTTCACCCACAACTACAGAAAGTAAAAAAGGGAAAACAAAATCTATTTAATGAAGAAAGCAAACAAGCATACACGAGAATATCAACCCCATGCTATTGCTCCCCGGCAACGGCGCAAGAAAAGAGCTTGATAATCCCCAAGTGCAAAGAATCATCGTAGCAATTTCCAAAGGTGGAAGTGATACGTATGGAGTGTCGAACCCACAAGGAGCTAAAGGTAAGATCAATATTCTCTCAAGTCCTATCTGCCACCGATACGACTCTACATACACTGAATGTTTGCTTCCATCTAGAAAGGAGAAATAAAACTACGTTGTGGGTATGAAGAGGATAGCTTTGCATGATATCGGGGAACTAAAACATAAAAATAGTTGTTGTTATCATAATATTACAATATATTACAAATAGGGAGTGTGGAATAATGATGGATCGGTGTGCGAAATTATCCTAGGCAATTGTTAACAAGATCGGAAATCATTATTGCAATTTTATATGAGGGAGAGGCATAAGCTAACATATTTTCTCTACTTGGATCATATGCAATTATGATTGGAACTCTAGAAAGCATCCGCAACTACTAAAGATCATTAAGGTAAAACCCAACCATAGCATTAAAGCATCATGTCCCCTTTATCCCATACGCAACAACCCCCTTACTCGGGTTTATGCTTCTATCACTCAAGCAACCCACTATAAGAGAATCATGAGCGTATTGCAACACCCTACAGCGGGAATCCTTCACGTGTGTGCGGCACGGAAGGCACCATAGGACAGCACCGAAATAAACATACAACTCAAACCAATCTAGATCATCAATCAACCAAAAGGACAAAAGTAATCTACTCAAAACATCATAGGATGGCAACACATCATTGGATCATAATATGTAGCATAAAGCACCATGTTCAAGTAGGTGATTACAGCGGGGTGCGGGAGAGTGGACCGTTAAAAGGAGATGAGGATGGTGATGCAGAAGGTGATGTTGATGAAGACGATCACCACGGAGATGGTTCCCCCGATGACACTCCGGCACCACCGGGAGAGAGGGGGAGAGGTTCTTCCCCTTGTGCTTCCTCCTCCATGGCCTCCCCCTCTGTGGGGAGAGATTCTCCCTCTAGTCTTTGGCCTCCATGGTGTTGATGGCCCCTCCGGGACGATGAAGATGGCCTCCGGTGATGGTGACCCCCTCCGCAGGGTGTCGGAGAGGGCCAAGATTGGTTTTTCGTGGCTCTGGAGGTGTGCGGCGGCGGAACTCCCGATCTAGGTTATGCCTTGGGGTTTTGGAATATTGAGGATTTATAGAGCTGAGAGGGAGGTCGGTGGACTCCCGAGGGGCCCACAAGCCTGGGGAGCGCGCCCTAGGGGGGTGGCCGCGCCCCTGAGGCTTGTGGCCTCCTCGGCCTTCCTCTCCGGTGACTCTCCGCTCCAGTATTTTTTACATTTTCCAAAAATATTCTTCGTACATTTTCAGCGCATTCCGAAAACTTTTTTTTCTACATAAACACAACACCACGGTAGTTCTGCTGAAAATAGCGTTAGTTCGGGTTAGTTCTAATAAAATCATACCAAAATCATATAGAATTATTGTAAACATGGCATGAATACTTCATAAATTATATATACATTGGAGACGTATCACCTGGCTGGTTGGAAGGTTAAGTTGATGTCACTTGCGGGACAGCGTGTACTAGCGCGCGCGGTGCTCTCCGCCCTTCCCACTTTTGCTCTAATAGTGCTCAAGGTCCCGAAGAAGATCCTCAAGGAGATTGACAAGACGAGGAGGAGGTTCCTTTGGGCTCAGGAGAAGGAACTGTCCAGCGGCAAGTGCAAGGTGTCTTGGAGCTCGGTGTGCTCGCCAACGGACAAAGGCGGGCCGGGGGCCAGTCTGTGCATTCGGTTTTTTGGTTTGATTCGGTTCGGTTTATACAGGTTTTGGTTTATACGGGTTTTATACTTCAGTTTATACGGTTTATACATAGATACGGGTCGGTTTCGGTGATAACCATTTGTTTTCGGTTCGGTTTCGGTAATAACCATATTAACCAAACTTGACATGAATTTTTAGTCAAGACATGGTTTGGCGACATAAAGAGTACATGAACTTCCGATAAGGCATTGTTTGGGCACATGAAGAAACAAATTTAGTACAGGGCTACACATGAAAGTCTTGAAGAACTGAACATGTCCAGTGTAGGGCTACACTAGCCACTACACATGAAAGTTTGGAACTAAACAAGTAAGCATGTCCAGTACAACTGTACAAGGCCACACATGAAAGTCTGGAACAACATGCCCAGTACAAGATCTCAGAACAAGCTTAGCTGAGTACAAGCAGTAGCACACATGAAAGTCCAAAACAGGTGAACAAGTAATTAAGCATGTCCAATATAAGCAGTTAAGCACACATAAAATTCTGAAACACAAAAGTTAACAAACTTCAATACAATTGCAAATTCTGGAACCGTCAAAGTTCAACATAGTACAGTACGTGTTGAACACATGACACACAAACAGAAGTTGCAAATCGAGATTAGATGGCATTGGTTTCATCACTTCAGGCAACAATTTTCCACTCCAACTCCACGCATGAAGATCAATCAATCAATATAACATTATTATCATCCAACTGAAGGGCTCCCACTCATACAAAAATAATAGAAATATTGCATGATCAATTAAATAACATTAATCTTGCATGATCATTGAAATAACCGAAATGTACATCCATTTAAATACCTTCCTCCAGCCTAGTCAACTCAGCAAGACCATGTAGCTTTGTTGTCCTTTTGATGTCCATGTATCAATGGTGAGGCAAACAGTTTGATGTGAATCAATGAAATATTTTCTAAGCTTAGCTTTCTCAACTTCATAAAGAGCAATGATATCTCTATACATAGTTGTCCTTGATGGTATAGTGAACCTAGGGCAAGCTTTAGACATGAAGAATCTAAAACCTTCGTTCTCTGCGAATATGAATTGAAGCTCATCTACCACTATCATGCGAGCAAGTGCTTCTCTAACTTCTTTCTCATTATATTGCCAAGGAACCAGAGAATTACCACCAGCACAAACTTGGTAGGTAAGCTCGCTCTGAGTGCTACATATGTGGGCAGGATTCTTTTTGCAAATCTTTAGATGGTTGACTAACGAAGCAGTACCTGCTATGCGGATTTGCAACCTAGTACAGCATCACAGTAGTTGCAATTAGCATGATCCGGATCATATTTTTGAACCGTGAAGTGCATCCATACCTTTGACCTCTTCCTTCTCTTGCCAACACTGTCAGGGGTAACATCAGGATCTATTGAGAGAGGTTGACTAGTAGCAGATCCAGCAACAAGGTTCACACTCTCGGACACCTGAAAAAATAAGTGGGGTACTTTTCGTTCAGTATGATTGACGAGTAGCAGAACTAATAATGTAAATACAAAAGTTCCTGGAAAACTAAATAGGAAACATCCATGTTCAGTAACAAATGAATGAAATCACACATCCATCCAATGTTCAACAACAAAATAGGAACCAACACCACGCATACATCCAATGTTCAGCAAGTAAATAGGAACCAGCACCACGCATCCATGTTCAATAAAAAACCAGGCATCCATCAGTAATACTATCTATAGTCTACTGAACAAGTAAACAACATCCATCCATGTTCAGTAACAAACCACGCATGAGATCATGGAGATGCTTACCATCTGGTCACGGCGGCTCGTGTCTTCCAGGGGCTCCGACGACGGTCGTGGCGTAGAGCTTCTCTGGTGCGGCGGCTCTTGTCTTCCTCGGTCCTCGACAGCGGCTGTGGGGCGGAGCTTCCCCGCTACGGAGGTTCTGGCAGGACGGAGCTTCACCTGCGATGGGAGGAGCGGGGCCGATGGATGCACCGGAACCTGCGGTGGGGAGGAACTAGCAAGCTAGGTCGCCGCCGCCGCCGCCATGCTCTGTTTTGCGGTGGGGTGGGGAGGTATGACCGTGTGAGTTGTGCACCTGGCCGCCTGTGAGGGGTTCCATGACTAGGTCTAGGGTTCAACTGGATGAATAGAAAGGCCTAAAATATATTAATTGGGTTGGGCCTGAACCCTGAGGGGGGTGGGAATGTGGTGTTCTTGGGCGTTTTCTGTTTTCTTCGGTTTAATCGAATTATTTCGGTTTTAAACCGAAAAAACCATATTGAGTATGGTTTGCTATTTCGAAAACTGTAACCATAACCAGAACCTGAAAAAACCAGAATTTCGGTTCGGTTTTATTGGTTCGGTTTTTGGTCTTCGGTTCGGTTTTGCACAGGGTGAGCTGGGGGTGCTGAATTTGCACTACTTCAGCTCTGCCTTGAAGCTGCGATGGCTGTGGCTGCTTTGGCAGTCCACAGCGAGGCCCTGGTCAGCTTTCCCTCTTCCCTGTGGCCAGGTGGAGCACAATATGTTTGCCAGGGCGGCACGTATTCGGATTGGCGATGGACAGCGGGCATCTTTCTGGACTAGCTCTTGGGTGTATGATAAACCTCTTAGCACTTCCTTCCCTAATCTATTCCGTTACTCCAAGCGCAAGAATCGTTCGGTTGCAGCGGCACTCAGTAATGATCAGTGGATCAGGGACCTGAGCCACGGCAACATGGCCGACATCATCGTCGATTTCCTGCACCTATGGAGAAAAATTCAAAGCTTGGGTGCTACTCTGGATGCCCAACAAGTCGATCAGCTGGTATGGACTGCCGGAGGCCGAGATGTATACTCCGTCAAAGCAGCTTACAACATGCTTTTCCAGGAAATGCCAAACACGAAGCATGCACAACTCGTCTAGAGTACTTGGGCACCGGGGAACGTCAAGATGTTTGCATGGCTCCTGCTCAAGGACAGGCTCTGGTGCAACGACCGGCTTCTGAGAAGAGGCTGGCCTAATGATTACTTCTGCAGCCTGTGTGTCAGAAACCTAGAGTCCGTCTTGCACCTCATGTGCGAATGCCCATTCTAGAAATCTAGAGTCCGTGTTGCACATGAGCTCATGTGCGAATGCCCATTCTCAAGAAAGATCTGGTTGGAAGCAGCCACATGGAATGGTTGCGAGGCCTTAAGGACGAACAAGCAGCCGCAACACACCATCATGCAACACCTCCAGGTACTAATCAGAACCACCCCGACGCGATTCAAGAAAGGTTTCGGGTCTCTGCTGTTTTTGATCTCCTGGCACATTTGGAAAGAGAGAAACTCCTGTGTGTTTAGAGCAAAACTGCCAAGATTACAAGACGACATCTATGGCATAAATATGGACCTGGTGCAATGGAGGTTGGCTGAAGCCACATGTTTAGGGCCCCCTTTGGGGATGCAGCAACGAGTAATTAGGACAGATTGCAGCCCCTCTTTTTTTCTCTATTTTTTTCGTCGCCCTCGGGTACCTCTTTGAAACCGTGATCACTTGATCCCCAATATATTTCCATATGCTTCCTTATAAATCAATGAAGCCGGCAAAGAGCCGGATCTTTCAAAAAAAAAAAATCAGTCAGATCCGCCACGAACGATCTCGTTGCACAGCGCAGCAGGTCGACTCCGAGCCACCAGAAGCACTTGCAACCAATTCAAAGCACAATATGTATCAAAATAATCGCAGAAGCATGGACAAGGAGGCTGGTATAAACTCGAATTTTTCATCATCATCATCATGGGGACACGTATTTACAAATCAGATGCAACCAGCCAGATCCCAGGCCTTGGTTGCTTGCTGCAACAAACACACACCGCTAGCAGTTAGCTAGTACTACTACTAGTTTGGTCCCCAGCAGCTGAGGTACATCACCGTCCTCAACCCCTCCTCTGCCTTCTCCGCTCGCCGCCTCTCTGCCATGGCGGCCGAAGAGGCCGGAAGCTGCTTCTTCCCCTGCGAGACGCCACCGCGGACGTTGGCCTTGGCTGCCCGGTGGATAGACCGCAGCGCGTAGTTCCAGCGGCAGAGGCCGGCTTGGTCCTTGAGCGCCTCCACCGCGCCCACGCTCATTGCCACCATCCAAGACGCCTTCGCTGCAGCAGCCATCTCCTCTCCTGATTGCTGGTCTGGTGGAAAGTGGTCGAACTGAGGCTGATTTGTGACTGATTGCTTGTGTGTAGTACCGGAGTTTCAGTGGTGAAACAACTGAACTGATGGGGGATGCCTTGCTTCCTGGTGCCTTGCTTGTGCTGATGGGAAGAGGGTGGGAATGGGGCGATGTATATATACTGGAGTGAGGCTGGGAGAGCCCGAGCAAAACAGGCGGCTGCGGGTGGTTGTTTTCCAGGATACCGGGTGCTTTCAGATACGCTTCTGCTTGTTTAGTCGGCATCACGTTTTCGTCCCCTATCCTGCCCAGTGCCCGCCTCAGCTCGTGTTGTTTATTTGCGGCAGAAGGGGCAGTTTTTGTCCGTTGCGACTAGACCGAGTCGGCACTCGGCAGTGATACAGGGCTGTCTCCGAAGCATACCCTCGAACCGTTCGTTAGAGCGTCTGTAACCAGATTTTTAAATCCATCTCAAACTTCCATCTCAAACTTCCGTACAGTCGTCCGATCATTATCGGGTCACTTTTTTTTTCACAGACGAGCCTTCAAACGGTCCTCAAATGTCCGGACTGGCCGGCACTCCCCATATCCAGCTCAGATATGAGGCGGGCGCGCTCGGGCACCCCCGCCACGTGGGACTGACGAACGGGGCCTAAATGGAAACGCCCGCCAACCCGGTTTCCGAAGATCGTCTCCTCCGCCGGACCGGTCGCGCCGCGTGTCGCAGCTCCGGCGGGCCGCGTAGTACATTGCCCGGCTATTTAAGTGCACCGGCGGACCCCGAAACCCTACATCCACATCTTCCTCCTCATCTTGTCCGTCGCCGCTGCCAGTTTCCACTCCACCAATCCGCAGTCATGCCCACACGCCGCTGTCGCCAGTTCCTAACACCGGAGGCTGGCTCGAGCTTCTTGAGCGGATCCTTAATAGGCGCGAAGCCCGGATCACAACGGGGCTTCCTCCGGATGTTTGGGATCTGGAGTCGGAGGAGGAGTTGGAGATGGAGGAAGAGGAGGAGGAGGATGTGGGGGACGCTGGCGACGGGGATCTCCGGGCGGAGCAGCAAGCCATCATCAATTCCCTCCAGTCGAAGTCGTATGCGGATGCAAGACGCCGTCGCCGGTAGAAGATGGAGGCGCAAGAAGCCGCGAAACAAGCAGGGTGCTTGGCCTACATTGATGTGATGGAGCAGGAGGAGGATGAATTGGAGTCGTCCTCCCCGCCCGGCCCCGTCGTCGTGGACACCACCAACGACAAAGAGTAGCTAGGGTAGTACGTAGGATTTCCTTTGCATGCTTTTGTATGGATGTAGGAGATGAAATATGAGAGATGCGGATGCAGATTGAAAATTTTGAGGTGTGCCCGGTCAGTACATGCGGACGCGTCCGGGCGCGTCCGCGGGCGTTTGAGGGGCCGGATTTGTCATATCCGGCTGTAGATGCTCTTACCTTTTGGATTACGTGGTTCGGATGTTTATCTTATCTAACATGGGTTTGTCTCAATCCGCCGAGCGGTCCGACGTTTTTTTCCGGCAAACATGAAACAAAGTGAAGAGGTACGGGAGTCCGGACAGCAGACATGTAGGACTTCGACATCCTCGGTCCACCCAAAATCGCTCGTGGACCCGCGTCTTTATTCTTCTATTTTCTCTTCTTTAGTTTTTTTCTCTTGCCTTCGCCACCACTCCATCACCCAGTCTGCCATCTCACACCCCTACCACAACTCAACGAGTCTGTTACCTCCAACGGTACACCCGGGCTCCATGTCGCTTCTCCTCCACTGTCATTCCACACCTCTCCTCCGACCGCCGAGCAGGTGACATCTGCTCCTACGATGCTCATCATGCCCGACAACCGTTCGGTGAATTGCGCGAGCTAAAAAAAGTGTCCCTTCTTTGAAGCAATAGATTTGGATATGGAGTACATATACGAGCACTATGTTGAGTCATCCGACGAGAAGGACTACACGGATGAGACGGTGATGATGCAGGCAGTTCTTGCAGACGCGGACCATGCGGAGGAGCATGTTCTCAATTTCAAAGGATCGATCAAGTGTCATTGAGTGTTCAACCGCAACTAGTGCGCTCCCATTTGACGTTGATGGACGACTACTTTGCCCCAAATGTCCTCTCAGTTGACGCTTTCTGATGAAAAATGTCTTCAATCATCACTACCATGGTGTCCGGTCCTTCGATGACTACTTCATCTTGAAGAATGACGTCATGGGAAGGATTGGTTTTTATCTTTACCAAAAGTGCATGACCCCACCATGGATGCTTGCATATGGCACGACTGCACTATGGATGCTTGCATATGGCACGACCGTTGATTCGTGGGACGAGTACCTACGGATGTCCAAGAGCACATGCGGAAGATGTCACGGTCAGGTTTGCAACTTTCATGGTCGAGGTGTTTGAACCTCGGTACCTGAAAGAGTCAACGGGGGTAGACACCGAGTGTGTCTTGGCAATCTCGGAAGCAAGAGGGTGGCCAGGTTTGCTCGGATCACTTCACTGCATGCATTGGAAATGCAAGAACTGCACAATATATTTACAAGGGCAAGAAGGCCAACATTATTATTGAAGCAGTTGCATCACAAGACCTTTGGATTTTGCAGGCTTTTGGCATGCCCGAGTCTCACAATGACATCAATATGTTGCAATGATCGTCAATGTTTGCTAGACTGACTGAAGAAAAATAATCTGCTCCTTGCACTATACTATCAATGGGCATGAATCATCTCTTCTTTTGAATAGGTTCTGGTGGTGGTTCAAGAAGTGTCTAATCTTCAGCATTTTGCAATATGTTATTCAATAATTCTTCAGCTTGTCAAATAGTTCGTTCACTAAAACACAACCAGCACAATAATCTAGGTAATCCCTAGAAGCATCGGTTAGTCCATTATAAAAAATATCAAGTATTTCATTTTTTTAAGAGGATGATCAGGAGAATCTCTAAGTAACTAGAGAAGCCTCTCCCAAGCTTGAGGGATATTTTCATCTTCAGTTTGCACAAGGTTAAATATTTCTTGTAAGGCAGCTTGTTTTTTATGAGCAGAAAAAAAATGCAGAGAAGTAATATATCATATACTACGCACACAACTAGGAGCAAGAGTGAGGAACAATTTCTTAGCGTCGCCTTTTAGCAAGAAAGGAAAGAGCTTAAGGATATAGTAATAACGCGTCTTTTCCTCATCAGTAAACAAAGTGGAAATATCATTCAATTTGGTTGGACGTCCCACTACCGTCTCACTTTCATCATTATAGAAAGGATCAGATTCTACTATAGTAACTAACTCGGGATCCACGGAGTATCTATAATCCTTATCAGTAATACAAATAGGAGATGTAGAAAATTTAGAATCATGTTTCAGCTTCTTCATCATAGATTTTTCTTTCGGTTTTCATAGTAGTTTCTTCACATCATCTCTATCATTACAAGCAAGAAAGTCTTTAACTATTTCCGCATCCATAACATAACCCTCAATGCATCAGGCAATTCATATCTATTAGTAGAGCTAGGCGTAATAGGTGATTCAAAGTTTTCATCAATTTCATCATTCTCATTTTCTCTAGTCCTAGCAATATGAGCATAAAGTAAATCATCGAGTGGCGTAGTTTCAGTTTCATCAAGCATAGTAGTAGCATCACAATTACTTTCAGAAGTAGCATCATCAAGTACTTGTAACATATCACAATGAGTAGCAACTGGTGATGTCATAAGCTGATTCAAAACAGTAGGTGAATCAAAATTGGAGCTAGATGATAGTTCCTTGCCTCCTCTCGTACGAGAGGGGACGATCTTGGTTTTAGCGTCTTTCAGATTCTTCATGGTGACAATAGGATAACCTTGGTGAACATAATAAATAGAGCTATGCTCCCTGACAACGGTGCCAGAAAACAATCTTGATAACTCACAAGTATAGGGGATTGTAACAGTGTTCGAGAGAAGTATTTTATCCAAATTTGTTGATTTGACACAAGGGGAGACAAAGAATATTTATTGTCTTAGCAGTTGAGTTGTTAATTCAACCACACCTTGAGTATCCTTCTATAGCAAAAGTTTAGTAGCAAAGCAGAATGGTAGTAGTAACAAAATCTAACTTTGTACCAAGGAAATTGTGGTTTCTGCTGATGAAAATGCTAACCTCGTGACTCAACTTTCTGATTCTAAAATTGGCTTAGTTGTATCCTCGTCCAAATCTAACTTTGCTCTTGATGGCTTTTCAGCTACTTTTTTCAAAAGGTTCTAGCTAGTTCTCAATTTTTTTGTTTATGCCATTATTAAAGGCTTTTGCTTGGCATCGTGGATATCTCTAGACTCAACTATGTGGTTCTTTCTCTCATTCCTAAGGTCAAGGGGGCAGATTTCATCAGTCAGTTTTGCCCTATTGCCTTGATCAATAATATTGATAAATTCCCTTCCAAAGCTTTTGCCAGCCATCTCTCCCTGGTGGCCCACCATGTTACTGTCCATACTAGGTCTGCCTTCATCAAAGGGAGATTTATCCTTTATGGGATTTTGACTCTGCATGAAAATGCGCATGCCCTTAAGATTAGGGGCAATAAGGTTATAATTTTAAAATTAGACTTTCAAAAGGCATATGATGTGTTAGATTGTCCTTCCTTCATGATGTGATGCTTGCCAAAGGCTTTGATGGAGCCTGTGTGCATCGATTAATGGAGTTTGTTGGTGGTGGTCACACTGCAGTCTCCCCCCGCCCCTTGAACTTCGTAGTGGATGCTTTATATTGCATCCTTAATGATGTTGCGTCTGTTGGCCACATTAAACCTACTGGTACTTGCCTTATCTTGACTGGTGTATCTCATCTCTAGTATGTGGACGACACTATTATTATGGTTGATAATGACGATCTAGGCCTTGTTAATCTCAGATTCCCACTTCTTCATTTTGAAGCCTTTTTGGGGCTCAAAATCAATTCATGTAAAAGCGAAGTCCTAGTGTTGGGTTGCTCGCCTGATGAAAAATTTGTAATGCTAATATTCTACACTATAAGCTTGGTTTGTTCCCTTTCAATACATGGGAATCTCTATTTCTCCCTTCACTATCTTCTCTAAGGATTATGCCCCCTCTGTCTTGAAGGTTGATAATAGGGTGATGCCCTTGCATGGGCGCTATAACACCTACTAGCAAAGTTTGCCTAATTAACGATTTCCTTTATTCTCTCCCTATGTTTTAAATGGGCTTTTACCGCTTGCATGCTAGTACACATGATTCTTCGACAAATATCGGAGTGGCTTTTACTGGAACTCTGTAGATAACAAAAATAAACATTGTTTGGTTACGTGAAAAGTGATGTGCATACCTAAAAGCCTTGGGGGCTTGGCATTATCAACATTACAGTCATGAATAAATGTCTCATTACTAAATGGCGGTGATGTATCCTTAACTCTGCTCTCAGGGTCTTGTGGTTTGACATCCTTAAAAGAGAATACTTCCCATATTCCAGCCCTTCTTTGCCCCTGGACTGGTGGGTCTTAATTTTGGCATCATTTGATCAAAGTGCATGACGAGTGTAGTGCCCAAGTTAAGTTTGTGGTTGGCGATGACCTGCTTAGTTTTGGTTATGTTATTCTGTTTTCGTATTATGCTAGTCCGGAAAATTCTATCTCGGATCTCGCTTGGAATATTGGGACTTGGGGATCCATCTCTCTCTCTCTCTCCCTCTCTTTGTGTGTGTGTCTCTCTCTCCCTCCATCCCTTCCCCCTCCCCCCTCCCTCCCTCCCTCCCTCTCTCTCTCTCTCTCTCTCTCTCTCTCCCTCTATCGCAGAGTTGGAGGATTGGCAACACCTTGCTGCTCTCTTCTTCGTGCTTTCAAGGAGCCTGATGCGGTATCTTGGCCCACTCCTATTCAGGCAGATTTTCTGTCAAGTCGCTTTACTCTACGTTGATTTCTCGCATTCCAACTTTCAATTTAAATATATTTAGCACACGCAAATTCCCCTTAAGATTAGAATTTTCCTTTGACAATCTATGATATGTAGGCTGCCGGCTGCTGACCAAATTCGTGAGTGTAATGGCCCAGGCTTGGAATTTTATGCCTTATGTGGGTCCCTTGAGAATGTTGAACACATTCCTTTCAACTGCGACATTGCTAACATGTTCTAGATCTTCACCCGATGGTGGTTGGGTGTTAACTCGCCCCCTACCTTATTTGCAAATATTATGGACCTTGTGAAATCTTTGTTTGGGCGGATGAGTAACATTTTCTTGTTTGGTTTTGCTGCGATGTGTTCGCTCCTCCGGACTACTAGGAATAAGTTCTCTATCGAGCATATTTTTTCTAACAAGCCTGTTGATGTGAACAAACATATGGTTGAATGTTTAGGAGGACAATGGTATTCCCATCCCACAAAGGTTCAAGTCTTAGACTTAACATTGGTGTTCGCATATTTCTGGATTTATTTCATGCCTTTCAGCGATGTGCGTTTAGTGGAAGAAGACATTCCTCTTAACTACTATGGCGTCTGTAACGTCTTCGTCAATCTCAAGATGATGTCTGGGCTCAATATCTTGAAAGTGCTCATAGGGTAAGGCACACATTTTTAGGGGTAAATGTATATGCATAGGTATGATCATCTACGTTCTGTTATGTGTTAAAAAAAAAGTCGATTGATTGGCTTTTTTAATTTATTGCCATTGTACAGCAGTGGAAGTCTCTGGTTAAATCTAGTGATAAGAAGGCGACGAACGCTCGGGCGCGGGCTATGACCTACGATATCATCAGCCCAGAGCGGGCCTCCAAGCCGTCTTTTTATCTTGCGTTTGCCTAATCTGTTAGTATGTGTCCTTGGGTTGCCGGCTTGCGTGGCATCATTTGTCATTTATCTTGCGTTTGCCTGTTAGTCTCTGTTCGTAGGTTCTTGGCCTGCATGCCATCATTTGTTGCTATGTTTTTTTAAACACGATTTGTTGATATGTTTGTAACTCTGCTGCAAGTGTAGCTGCTTTTTATTTTAAAATGGAAGCAAAAGCTTTACATCATCTCATTAATAAAGAAGAAGAAAATTACTTGGTTAATCTACAACTCATGAAGAGGGCAACACCGGCCAACCTGACTATCCACACAAGACCCAGACACGTCACCGAGAGAGGAGCATCTTCATCACTCCTTCGCCAGCAACGACTCCGACTTCACCACAAATTTTCATAAAAGAGGCCCACACTGCAACAACCTGCACGAAGTCTGCATCGACCTATGCCAAATAGTTGGCCACCAGGAGCATTGACGAGACAATTCCTACTTTAAGGACGACCAAATGCAGGGCTGCTTGAACTTGCTTATGTTTTGGGTGTCTCGAATCTTGACGTATGACTTTATTTATAAAGTCAGACTCAACATTTTCTATAAAATGTATTGATGGACCAAAATAGATACTGCCTTTGTTTTTAAACCTAAGACGTTTTGGCAGTTTAGTTATTTAGGAACAGAGAGTAGCTTCCAAGAACATAAGTAAAAATGGTATGCAAGTTATATATAATGTGTGAACCTGTAAAGTATTATAAAAATTTGACAAGTTTTGACATGTACTCCCTTCGATTCTAAATATAAGACCTTTTATAGATTTCATTATAAAACTATATACGAACCAAAATGAGTGAATCTATACTCTAAAATAGGTCTATATACATCCATATGTAGTTCATAGTGTAATTTCTAAAAGGTCTTATATTTAGAAACGGATGAAGTAGAAGGGAAGGCATGTAGATTTTATCACGGTATTGTTTTTGGACGACGATAACTGCCACACGTGTGGACGTTAAGGGAGTCTTGCCACACGCCCTGTGTGGTGTGTAAGAGAAACAGCCCACACGTCTATGTGTGGGCAAAACAGTTAACACCCACACGTCCGGCCTCCTGTCCTCGCGGTCCGCACGTCCAGCCTGCCACCTCGCGGTCCCACGTGCCCCGCTCGACAATTGTCATGCTTGCTAAAACCGTGGCAACTGATTGTTTAACTGCAGTTGTCATGTCTGAACAACTACAATTGCCATGGTTGCTTAACTAGAATCGCCATGTCTGAACAACTGTATTGCCATGTAACACTAGAAAAACATGGCAACTGCTAGGTGTTTGGGCGTGTGACAACAGTTCCACCCAATTGTCATGTAATGCTGGAAAAGACATGGCAACTGATAGCGTGTGGGTGCGCGTCGGCAGTTTGACTCAGTTGCCGTGTAACACTGGAAAGACATGACAACTGGTGGGCGTGCGGGTGTGTGGGCGCGACGCTACATCCACCACACGTCGGGTTGGCAACGCAAGGTTTGCATACGTGAAACGGCGTGTGGGCGGACTGATGAAAGCCCACACACCAACCCTTTCCTACGTGGCACAAAAAGTCTGACAAAAATTGTCAAGATTCGTGCAAACACACACAAACGACCATCCACGCGTGTGGACGAGTTGCAGAACGTCCACATGGGCGTTAGTGTTTCCGTTGTTTTTAAGCAATAATGTTTTCTTTCAACGTAGTGGCCTAAGTGGGTTAATTAATTGTTTTTTTGCACTAATTTAACTAGAGAGTTCTTGCCAACGTACCACTCGCCCTCGTGGTGATACCCTGACAATGAGATCGTAATTCCGTATGCATGGGTGGCAGCAAGGAAATATTTTGGAAAATGTGGGAGGATATGGTTTCCACTTTCCGGGAGACCAGGAGCCTTTATGTGTGTTTGCTTATGCAACGCGTGCGATCGACAGACAAACACCCAACAAAAAGACGCCTATGCTGCTGCACAAACCGTGGAAACTTTCACATTGTTTGTATTTTATAAAATTCAACTCACTTATGGTTGATTATCTACAAGAAACTTGTGTGCGCTTGTACGTTTATTTATTATTTTTCTCACATCAGATTCAGTCATGTTACAGTAATGATCCTCGTGTGTATGAGGAACATGCTTCGGAAAATGCCCAGTCATGGCATAGAAAACGAAACTGCTAAGAGAACTCTCCCTGTTATCCCCCAATTCTGCCACTTCTATGAGAGAACAAGTAAATCTTGTGCTTCACAGAATCTGACTGAACACAGAAGTTTTCATCATCATCATCGCGATACTATTTACACCCCAGATGCAGCGAGGCAAGTAGCAAGCCGGGAAACAAGCAGAACTACCGGCCGTGCCTAGTTGGGACCCCAGCAGCTGAGGTACATGACGGTCCGCAGCCCCTCCTCGGCCTTCTCCGCTCGCCGCCTCTCCAACACGGCCGCCGCAGAGGCCGGGAGCCGCTTCGTGCCTTGCGAGACCACACCACCGCGGATGCTGGCCTTGGCCTTGGCTGCGCCGTGAACGGACCTGAGTGCGTAGTTCCAGCGGCAGAGGCCGGCCTGGTCCTTGAGCGCCTCCACCGCGCCGACGCTCATCGCCGCCATCCACGACGCCTTCACTGCAGCCGCCATGAACTGGTCTGTGAAACTGCGTTGGTGGACGCTGGTCTGTAAAGCGTGAGATCCCAGTAGAGGATTGGTCAGTGGCTGGCAGTGGAAGAAATGAGCAGAAGTGATGGATGCTTGTGTTGGTGAGTTGTTGGGTGGAGCAGGGTAGGTGATGAACTGATGATATATACGGGGAGAGAGGCCGGGAGGGGCGGGCCGAAACAGGCGGGCGCGGACGTTGGTTTTCGAGGATACCGGGTGCTTTCGGCCCCGGTTTGCTTGTACACCGATGGATCGTTTTTGTCCTCCCGGCTCAGCGACCGTGGTGTGGCTGCCCACCTCGTCTCGTCTTGTGTGACTTGTCTGTTGCCGGCTAGCCCATGTGCGCAAGATAAGGTAAGAATTAGTGAGTAGCTGATAAGGACGCGCGCCACGCAGATCGGACGCGTGTGCTACTGCAGATCGGACGCGTGTGCCGCGCAGCACATCAGCTACAGCCGTTCACCCCGATTAAGAAAACTCGTTGCAACATCCAACCATGTATAAGGTCTGAGGCCTCTTTGCTCAGATTCATGTGAAAGGGGAAGGGTAAACGTGAGACTATGATTTTTTTTACAGTTTCATTCATTTGATTCAATACAATAGATCAAAAGAAAAATGAAGTTTTTATTTGTATTCAGTTTCACTTAGAAACAAAGGACTTAAAGAGTCCACTCCAATCTCTTTTTTTTATATTTCTATGCACAAGAATAGAGTCAAGGCCATAAGTAGCATCTCTATCTCCGAAAGTCCTATTCTACTTCCAAAGTATAGACGAGAAGTGTAAAAGGGCAAACTTAAATTTCACTAAAACCACATCACAAAGTATATGCGGGATAACTAGAATCCTCTTGTCTGATCCATCTAACAAAATCTAATCGTCAATATTATTTTAGTGGTTTGCCTCAATCAATCTCGTGCCACAGTCCGCCTGCGATAGGAGCACAACAAGTCCACAATCAGGGCCGGTCCTGGCATTCGGGGAGTTGGGGGGGGGGGGGGTGCTTAGGGCGATTTCAAACAATGGGCCCGCCCACCTCTCATAGTAAAAGAAAATCTTCTTGTGTATATCTGGTACAGAAATGTTTATGACAAGCGTTATACATTATTGAAATGATAAAGCTTTCAATAATACACCGTAGACGTATCAGAATGACATGAGTTCTTACAACACATGTTTCAATTCTAAACCAAATAAAGTTTCGAGAAGAGAGAAGAAATAACAAGTTCGCTAATCACTAAACAAAGACATGTTGACAAATCTTTGAATCTCGAAGAAAACGTGTGTGTGTGTGTGTGCACGCGCATTAGCAAAGGCCAAGGAATCTCGGCTTGTGTCCTCCAGGTTAATTTTTAGGCTTTTAGGGTCAAAAACAAAAATGTTAACCAAGCATTTGAATGCGTACAGGGAAGATGTTTCTCATGTATACAAAAGCTATACAATGTGTATGAGAAATATTGATCGCGTATTTAAATAAATGTTAATCAAACATTTGAGAACATGTTAATCAAGTATTTGAAAAATGTTCAATGTGTATAGAAAAAAGGTTTGTCATGTATACGAAAAATATATACAAAACAAAATCAATGTGTATGAAGAAATGTTGATCATGTGTTTCAAAAATGTTATATGTATATACAGAAATGTTCCTTGTGTATACGAAAAATGTATACAAACAAAGTACAATGTGTATGAAAAGTGTTGATCACATATTTGAAAAAGGTTAATGAATCACTTGAAAAATGCTAATAAATATTACAAAGATGTTATTCAAGTATTTGGAAAATGTTCAATATTTATAGAAAATATTTGCCATGTATACAAAAATATATATACTAAACGAATACAATGTTTATGAAAAATATTGATCATGTATTTAAAATGTTAAATGTATATAGATAAAATGTTTCTCATGTATACAAAAAATGTATACAAAACATATACAATGTGCATGAAAAATGTTGGTCACATATTTTAAAAAAGGTTAATCAAGTATATGAAAAATGTTAATGAACTACTTAAAATGTTAAATGTGTATAGAAAAAATTGTCATGTATATGAAAAATATATATTAACATATACAATGTGTATAAAAAATTGTTGATAATGTTTAAGAAAAAAATTGAATGTGAATAAAAAACTGTTCCTATAGTATATAAAAAATGTACAATGTGTGTGACAAAATGTTTGTTTCCATCCAAAAAAATCTTTTGCCGTGTACTGAATTTTTTTATCTAGAGATTGGAAAACTTTTGCCGTGTCTGAAAAACTTCGTGCCGCTTTACCTAGAGATTGGATATTTTGCGCATTTGAAGTTATGGGTTCTCCGGAAGATTTTCATTATTATACATTTGGAGTCAACGTAAATAAATGCCAGTGCCAACTTTTAATCTATAGACGAGATGAATTTGTGCAACTAAACTTATTATGGGATCTGAACTAGTTGATGTGTTAGCAGGAACTAGTTTAGATAACAGATGCATCTGAACAATATTCCTATGATATTTTGAATTTCAGACCGTAAGATGAGATAGGGAACGAGCATCAACCTGTTGGGATTCTGAAATGAAACTTGGGCGTGTCCTTTGTATTAATCTGATTCAACTGTCATCATCCTATGTACGACTAAACTTTATTAGGGCCAAGTGCAACAGGATGAGAAAATAAGGAAATAAGAGCAACCGCGATGAAATTCAAAATTAAGAAAGATAGAAAAATAATGAGATAATTAGGGTATAGAAAAACTAATGAGTGAATGAAACTGATGAAAGTGAAGAAATAAATGAAAAGAATGAGAAGAATAAAAACTGGGAGATAATGACTAAAAATGACAGATCAACTAAGAATGGACGCCAAAGAAAGAGTAGTCTGAGGAGAATGACAAGACATAATTAAAAAATGACATACTCCCTTCGGTTCATATTATTTGACTTAGATTTTTCTAGATGTGGATGTATCTAACACTGAAACTTGCCTTGATACATTTGTATCTAGACAAATCTAAGACAAGTAATATGGATAGGAGAAATTAAAATATTTATGTGATATTTCAAATTTCTGACTAGCAAGACGAGATAGGTAAAAGAGCACGAACATGTTGAGATTTTGAAATGAGACTTTGAAGCATCGTTTGGTGGTCATCTGGTTTATCTATCGTCCTCCTGTGTACAAACAAATTTTATTAGGACCAAGCGCAACATGCTGAAAATAAATAAATAAGAGCAACTCATGGGACTAAAACTAGAAAAGATAGGGAAAATAGTAAGATAATTAGGGAATTCAAAAAACTGGCGAAACGGAGAATAATCTAATGAAAGTGAAAAGAAAAAAACTAAGAGATAAAAAATGACAGATCAACTAAGAATGGACGCTCAATAAAGAGTAGATCGAGGAGAATGGCAAGAAATAATTACAAAATGAAGAGAAAAAATGACATGACTTAGAAATACAGAGAGATAAATAACTTATGAATGAGGAATGACATGGCTCATAAAAATGATAATTGCATAAACTGAATGAGCAAAAAACATTGACTAAAAAATGAGAATGAGAGAAGTAAACTGAAGAAATAGAAAGTGACTTTTTTTGGAAAAGACTGATACGATGAAACTGAACAAAAGTGAAAAAGAACAACAAATGATGGAAAGCAGAACAATGTTTATGCTCTGGCCATGGATAAACATCCACTATTTTGTATGCTCTTGCATATGCCCAACTACATTTCTTTGTCATTTCTTTATAGCTAGGAAATAAATGAGACATTATAAAAAGATGTATTGCTACAAACGAGGGAAACTGTTGGAATTGCAACTGTTATGTGCATGCTAATGAATTAAGGTAAGAGCATCATAGGAAAAACACAAATCATAACAATGCATACACAAAATCTAGAACTTTTCCTAAGGTCATATTTTCGATTTGTTCACAATAGACTAGTGCAGAAAAGTCTAGCTATGGCATGGCAAAAAGGGACTTGCTGGCGTGAACACCCGACGTCATCAATATGGCGTCGCTGTTATAATCTAGTGGTGGCGTTGGAGATGACGCCAGCGGTATTTTCAATACCTATGGCATTGGACAGATTTGCACGTGGGCACTGTCATATTTAGCTAATAAAAAATACATTGAAATTTAGTAGAAACTACACAAACTAAACGTTTCAGCAATTCACAAAAGATAGTGCCAACTTCACAAAGTAAATGCTTTACTAATTCACAAAAGAAAATACCAACTTCACAATGTATCGATCTGCCCCTCTCGACACTACCTAGCTTCGTCTAAGGACTAACTTAAGCTCACGAAGTTTATTCCTATGCATCTACCCCTCCATAATGTAATGGACTTTCTCCGTCTTCAGTTGAGTCATATTGGACTTCAGGACTTGTATGTCCTTCTTGATCTCACTTATCTCGAGGTTCAGCGACGCGATCTGACCTTCGTGACTGAAAATCTTATCACAGACAATAACACTGTCATAGATAATCTTATCCCTCTCTTTCTTCAGGGAGTCATTCAACTCATCCAGAGCCTTGATAGTACTCTTATGTGACGCGATCATCTCGTGATTGAGCAT
Organism: Hordeum marinum; assembly: GCA_022496015.1. Lineage (NCBI taxonomy): Eukaryota > Viridiplantae > Streptophyta > Magnoliopsida > Poales > Poaceae > Hordeum > Hordeum marinum. Next base: position 513,838,183 of record CM039673.1, read on the forward strand.
GTCCATGTCACATGTCTGTTGCACAATGGGTGTTGCAGAAGGCGGATCTCGTACGTATGCCTGGCAAGGGTTCCAAATCATCAAAAATTATTGGTTAGATATATGGATGTTTGCAATGCTCATGCATGCTTTTTGTAACCTTAATTACCTGGTTCGTGCTCACGTCGCATTTATCTTCAGCATACCCCGACTAGTGATCAGAGGAGCCTACCCAGATGCTAGAGTCGCCATGTTGTTTAATGCATGAAAATAAGAAGTATCTTATAAAATTAACAAGAAGAAAGTATACGTTTGAAAAAAGTATACATTTGCAGGTTCTATCATCATAGCTTATTATCCTTAACCAAGTTCACGTTGTTTGCTTCTTTTTCCTATAGAAACAATCCTTGGCGATTGTGTGAGTTGAAAAGAAGAAGCAAGGAACTGATAGAAACAATTCTTATCTTTAAAATTAGGATTGTGGAGAACTTTTCTTGATTGACTTGATTCAAAAAGTAAGGTTTCATTTTCCAACACTAGTCTTGTTAACCAAATGGGAAAGTAAATAGTATTTTTCATTAAATACATGTGTTCGCCTGATACAACATCAAGTCCTTATTCTTTAAGAAATAAGAACTACTCCCTCTGTAAACTAATATAAGAGTGTTTAGATTACTACTTTAGTGATCTAAACACTCTTATAATAGTTTATAGAGGGAGTGCATTTTAGCTTCTGCCTTTTTACTATCAGGTTTCTGCTGTTGGAGAGGAAAGACCTGGGAGGCGTGGATGCATGGTTATCCTCATTATATGTTTATAATGAGTTGACAAACTAATTATGAGTGTGCTGGCTGCATAAAAGGAAGAGGCATATCAATTGTGTAGATACCTAATTTTTCTATACCACTTTGAAAGCTTGATCGATAAATAATCTTAGGGATGGGGATTTGTTAATTTAATGTCACTGATTTTTATGGGATGTTGCATCTAGAAATCATGTAAAGTAAAATTCCCTGAGGTGAATAAGTTTGATTTGTAGGCCTATAACTTCTAATCCATATGACGGTACCAAATTAAGAAATGACCAAAGTCAACCAAGAGAATGACCAAAGTCAACCAAGAGGAGGTGCACCCCACTATTTTGTGAAATAAGTGGCCAATCATACTATTTAATTACCACCTTCACATGATTCATATGCGGGGTAAAAAATACACAATATGAGGCACCGACACGCTCCACATCTGGTAGTCCTAATAAAATGATTGATTGTAGCTGGCATGTCCGTTGAAAGACTGGGAATCTGAGATAAGTCGGGCGCGAGACTTACTGCAGAGGTTCTCGGGGGTGAGGAGGAGTGTGGGAGGCGTTGGGCGGAGACGGGCGTCGTCGGGCGAAGATGGGGAAACGTCAGGCGGCGGCAGGGGGGGTCGAGAGGAGGACATGTGGAGTTGGAAATCGAGAGTGAGGACGAATGGGTAAGTTTTGTTACTGCGTCGGGGCTGTTAAAACCGACTAGTGTTGGCGTGGGCCTAATAGGCCTAATGTGCAACGTCAGCACTAAGCAAATAACTATGACGTTCGACGCCGACACTATTTGAAAATCGTAATGCTGGCGTTAGTGAGAAATGGCATGCCACGGACAGGAGTTGTGGCTAGCCATTTCTCCAGTAGTGATACTAGCAAGCAACAATAGTCTAACGGATGACTGATTCAACCAACAAGTTTCATTCTTTTATAAGGAAGGCCAATGTTTCTGAATTCTGGTCTCAGTATGTGGTATGTCTCAAACGTATCTATAAATTTTGATGCTATTAAAATATCATTTTTGTATACTTTTCTATAGTATTTTGTATATTTTTTGGACTGGCCTATTAATTTAGTGCTCAGTGTAAGTTGTCGTTTTCTTCATGTTTTTAACTTTACAGAAAGTCACAGATGTCAAGAAAACCTTAGGATTGAATACAATTTTTTTCCAAGACATGAAGATTCTAGAAATCATCGGAGGGAGACGAGGGACCCACACGGCCTCCACACGGCCTGATGGTGCAACCAGAGCTTAGGCCACTCCCATGCCCGTTTGGGCCCTACAAGGTGCGTTGCCACGTGAAAAACAATATGTATACAAAATATATTACTAAAAGTTCATTATATTTTGTGAAACTCTCGTCACTTAAATAAGTCTCCTCCATGGTTATTTTTACATCATATTCATCCCACATTTATCCTCTCTGGTCACTAACTCTTCCTCTAGCTCTTCCATCATTTCCTTCTACATTATCAAGACACCATTGATGTTTGGAGCTAAGAATGGTGACACATTAAGCAACAACTAATCAACATGGTTGGGCTTCGTGAACCAACTATGGTTGGATGGTTAGAGGGACAGTGGTATTCCCAACCATCAGGGTTCAAGTACTGGTAAATATCAAGATGATATGCCGGTTCGGTCTTTCGAAAGTGATTATTGGGGTGGGGTGTGCATGTATGCGTTCATAGAGATGAGTGTACGCGCGTGTATATGAACGTTTGCATCTGTACCGTGTTAAAAAAACATGGTTGGGATTCATATCTTAAAAGACACTTTCTTCGAACTTCTTAAATACTTCTTGTCTAGCGTCGAACACTTTCCTCACTATAGTTTTGTACCTCGTCTATGTACTTCCCTTTACAATGGTGACAGTTTGAATGCGCAGTAATGGAAATAAAATCGCATATGCTCTTAAACATAGTGCGAAATAATAAATCTAAGAAGCTCACCCTGAATCAGGAAGTTCAAAACAAAACCCAGACAATATGCTTGATAATTTCTGCGATGAACAAGTTGAAGGTCCGCTACGTTATGGACCAATTCTATGTGTAAAAATATACTGGGAGCAGAGATAGTAGTTTAGTTGTGGTTGTGAAATAAATTATTTTGACACAATAGTCAGCATGCTATGAAGTATCCTCTCAAATTGTTGCTCCGCAACTATTGTGAGACAAAATCAATTGCAAATGGAACAATGGCACGCCCTTTGCGATGCTTAAATAAGCTATGGTGATGGAGTGACAATTACGTTGGGGTGGCATGCACCTCCGATACAACCACTCTATGTGTAGATCCAGCAACCATCGCCATGTAGCTGAAGGCGCCGTCTTGATGGGCGTCGTTGGGGTGGACACCGCAATTGCTCTCTTGTTCACTTCCCTCTATAGGTTTGTACTTTCGCTGAACTTCCAAAAAGATGCATCGCCGCTTTCTGTTTCTGTGGAAAAATTGCAGCAGCTTCCTCTTAATTTCTAGCGTGCACACAACAAAAATCATAACTCGAATCCACCTTTTACCCCAGCCTCAGCGAAAACCACCAACCCCTATCCCAGTTGTCCTGAATCGCCTCACATCGCTCTGGAACCAACAATGGTCAACTCTGGTAGCAGCAGCAACAACAACCTGGTGGCTGGCGTGGGAACTGGATCCTCTAACATACACAAGGGATGTTAGAAAAGCTACAATATCCTAACATTCCTTCTGTTAATTCATACAATTAAAGTTAAAATGATTTAAGTTAATTTTTCAGTTACAGATCTAGTATGTACATTCATAGTAATTACATACAAACAAGTTGATGGTGAAATAAAATTAGTTTTGATTTTTTTTTACATCTACAGTAATTACGAAAAGTAAACAACCTGCCAATGGTCCCTAACATTCCTTCTTCACTTTACACTAGACGAGTATTGTAGCATCGTGACTTTCCTTCTCTAAGTTAGAGGATCCGGCTCCGGCTGGCGTGCCCCACCTTGGCCTTTTCCTTTCCTCGGTTCTCACAGCAAACTACTCCCCAGTTCACTCTCTATTGTTTCGCGGCTTGCGCCGTCGGCCGCCACCTCTTCTCCTCACCTCTCTGCAGTGGATCCTCCTCACCCTGACGACCTCCATCCCCGTGACATCCTCCTTGATCTGTCTGCACCGAACTCCGCCCCGGCCTCCTCTCCCCTTCCCTCTGTAGATGTGGTCGCGCAGCAGCTACATCGTCGCTCCCTCTGTCTTGTGGTGGCCCGGGGCCCTCCCAACGACCAGCCACTCGCCTCCGGCTCCCCTCTACTTCACTGCTCGAAAACAAGAGATAGGAGATGGTCTCATTTTTGTCCTTACCGGAGACAACATGGAGGAGATAGAGGAAGCTTACGGGGCGAAGAAGCGACGGTGGCCGACGCAGACTGGTGGACGAGTAGTGGCGGGCATGGGTGGTGGGGTGGGAGGCATCTGTGGGCAGTACCGCCAACGAGAGAGATGAGGATTCAAACTTTTGAGTGTCGGTGGACAACGATCGGAGAGCATAGGCGGATGAAGAACGAGACCGGGGATTGTTTGAGAAGAGATGGGTTAGGAGTCAATTTTTTATTTTGGTGGGTGCTGCATCAGGTCCCACCTGTAAGAGTAGGAGGAAGAGGATGAGTGAACTCACCACCAACTCGAATCTTTAGAAGTAGGAAAGATAAATTCCATATTCCGTGAACCCTTCATAAGTTTTTTCTCCTAATTTTTCCATGGCCGCAAGTTTCTATTCCAAAGGAGATCCAACCAGGAGGCCTGTTCCGGCACTCTCTCGGAGGGGAATCCACCACAAGAGACTACTTCATCAACTTCGCTATCTCCATGATCATGTGTGAGTAATTCCCTTAGGAGTTTAGGGTCCATAGCAATAGCTACAAACACGTGATCTTGGAACAACATGCACAATCCGCACGGCCCTATGATCTTGCAACAACACACACTAGTTGCAAAGAACGTGCTCTAGTGAGGAGTAGGATGGGACCTTGAGAGAGTGATTAAGAGAGATTACACGCGTGGTGGAAAGGGAAAACACATAGCGGTTGGTGTGTGTGAGGATAAGGAAGAATGGAATCGCTCCCTAGAGAAAACTCAGCCTAGGTCGGCCGTCTCTCTCCCCTCGCGTCGCGTCCTCCTGGGCGTTCGGGGCAGAAACCCTAGACGCCACCCACAACCATCTACTCTATCATCTCTCTCCCCTTGTCGTCCTAGAGGAGGCAGCCAGGAAATCCCGTGCGCCACCAGTGAAGGGGGCGACGGGGACTGGCACATCGCGGCCGTGGTGCGGTTGGAAGGGTTGGCTCATGGCAGCGGGTCAGATCGGCTGCACGCACTCTTCCTTCGGGTGCTTCTCTTGGCGGCACTCGATGGCGCGGCATGAAGGGCGGCATCGGCAAGGGCATTATCCGACTTGCGTCATAAGGATCCCGAAGCGGCGGCTCTGAACATGGCGGTGATGGCGTCCTCTCCGGCAGGGATGATGGGACTAGAGGTGGCTCCTTGTGCCGGCGCCTAGGTGCGGTGTATCATGGGATCCCGAGCCCAGGTTCGTCGTAGGAGATCCCGTGGCGACGATTTGGCGGGGGAGGTGCATGGATTTGGGGGATCTTTCGAAAACCCTAGGTCACGGCCTCACCGCTGCTTTTCGCTTGCAGCCCGAAGATCGTGGCGCTTGTTGTTGTGGCCCTTCGGGTCGTGGCCTCGTGGGAACCGGAGACGCGAGGCAAGGGCGAGTTGCGCGTCCACGCAGGCGGCACCGCGGTTGCCTTCTCCTTCGTTGTTATGACCGATGATGAAGGGGCCTGCTGGTTTTGCTTCAATAATGGCGGCAGTACTAGGGTTCTTCTAGCGCAAAGACGGTGTTCTGCTTCATGCGGACCCTCTTTGATCTAGTCGTTGGCGAATTTCGGAAGGCACCGTCGGAGATCTCCTTTGGGTGCTTGACGCATGTAGATTGTTGGATCGGATGAGATTTAGTCGTGTTTGCCCGTATTTCAGCTTGTGTGGCTTTAGGAGGGTGCGACTCGAAGCTTCATTGTTTGTTGACATTATGGGACATATCGGTATTTCAATTTCTATGGTGACGACAATAGCATAGAAGGTCATGGTTGCTAAGGTCTGAGCCCTAAATCGCGGATCGAGTATTCCAGGCGATGAAGACTTTTCTTGGTGTTTCGTAACTTGTAGCAGCAACATCAGTAAGTGGGGGTTGCAACACAGGAGGGGTACAAGGTAGTAGCTTTTAGGTTGCAAACCCAAGGTTTGACATTAGTTGGTTGTGTCTCACGGTGGCCTTGTCGAAGACATTATTTTTAAGAGCATGTATTTTTCGCCATGGTGAAAACCTAAAAGCTATGATCGAGCGACGACCACACTTGTATACTGTTTGCTTTTTGGAGGCATCACTTATGGAGAATTTGGACTTAGTGTTGTCTTGGTGATGGTTTCGTGCTGCTGTTTCAAGGAATTGGTCACTGTAGCGGGATCTTTCTCCTCCTCCTCCTCCTCCTCATCATCATCATCATCATCATCATCTTCTTCTTCTTCTTGTTTTTTTGACCGTGTGCATCTATAATGTTTTTAGGACATTGTGATGTTGTAGAGGATGTGCATAATTGGTATCTCCACGGTATTAACATATAGCGTTGGGCAGGCCACACAAAAACACACATCACACTAGAGAGAAGGTGAACCCTTGCATGGAATCGATCGATTGAAAGCAAACTTTTTTGAAAAATAAATGGTAAAAGGTAAAGAAAGAACAAAATTTATCACCAACCGTTGAAAGTAGACCTGGCCAGATGGGCACGACCCACCTAGGTACGCCAACTATACAGATCATGATGGGCCGACACGTGTACTACGCTTTCCTGTCCAGACACGACTTACAAGGAAACATGCCGACCGACTAACAATTTTAGCCCACCAGTCTGTCTGATCTAGGGCTTTTTTGGGCCTATTTGGGCTTTTTTTTCAAGCTAAAATACAAAAAAGAAAGTTAATATGTCAATTTTTGCCTATTAAACAACATGATAGCAAGTTTTAAATTCTGTCTCGATAGGACATGGATTTCTATTACTACGAGGCACACGGGCCGGCCTAAATGGCTACTCTTACCTACCTTTTTTTTTAGTTGTACTCCTATCCACCTTTGGTTGCCAGTCAATGAGCCATAGTCCGGTCCTAACTCATCAAAAGAAAAGAAAAAACTAGATTCAAAAGGGAAGGTTATAGACCAGGCCCACCAAAGCGCCAAGAACTCGACAAGAAAGGGGGTAAAAGATGGAGGTGTCCGCCGACGCGGCGGCGGCGGCGGCGGCGCGGACGCTGCGGTGGGCCGGCCGCGCGGGGCACCTGGGTGGCGTCCCGCGGGCCGCGGTGATAGGCGCCGTGGGCACCATCGCCAAGGCGTACGTGTCGCTGCTCAACACCACCACCGTGCACAACGCCGACGCCCTCCACCGCCTCGTCTCCTCGCGCCCCCCCGGCACGCCGCTCCTCACCGTCAGCAACCATATGTCCACGTATGTCCCCCCACTCCCCCGTCATATCCCTCCCGGATCTCCCTCGTGTACCGCTCTTGCTGTTTGTGGCTTCTGAGTTCTGACTAGATGTAGGAGGAGAGATCGGGCGGCGTTGTGTTTGATCTGTCGTGGCTCTGGCACCAATGTCGCCAGAATTGTGCGAAATTGTTGCTGGAAGCCAGCAAGTTGCATCCTGTCCAGATAACATTTACTCTAGGATTGATGCTACGCATCTTTAGGGGGCATGTGCTCATTGGGATTTACGGCATGTAGTTGATACCTATGTGTTGCTGTCATTAGCATACTGGAAGGGGACTTTGCAGTGTTGAAACTCCTTTTGGGACACGTTTTTAGCATGGATCACTTGAGAAGTGTGCTTCTTGCTCTTTTCTTATCCTTTCATGTGCTACATCATGCTGTAGGTTGGTGTTCATGTTGAAGTAAAGTATGACTTGTCAGTTGCCATACAATGGGTATGCATTGTATTGGCCTCTTGTTGTATTGTACAGTTGTCATGTATAGTTTCCAGTGTAGATAGTTACAAATTAGTTAGGGATGTATTGTTTGTTGTAGGAATTATAATGTCGACTGAGACTTCACAAAGTCTCAGTCGACTGATTTTTAGCAAACCCGTTTGTTGTATATATACAGTTCTTGTGTGTCGTAAGTTTTGGTAACCTTGAGGTTATCCTATACTTATTTGTACAGGATAGATGACCCGTTTATGTGGGGATTCAAGGGTTTCCCCATTACAGATTCAAAGCTTGCAAGATGGGTGCTGACAGCAGAGGATATCTGCTTCAGGAATGTATTCATGTCTTACATGTTTCGACTTGGTGAGGCCCCTTGTCTTGTTTGTTGTTTACGTTTCTTTTTTCCATGGGCATGTATGGTCAAATGATAATCAGTGTGTACTGTGGCATATTAATCCTGTGGGCGTATTGAGCTTCCCTAACTACCAAGAGTACCTTCAGAGAATTAAATAAAAACTTGTCAAACCTGTCCAAGCATTCTGTATGTTATCTCTCTGTGTCGGATCATGTTAATGGTGTGCATAATTGTTCTGTAATTCAAATTTGCCATAAATATGATATTTACTGTTAATTGTGTCTCTCTTTTCCAGTCTCCATATGAAAATGACACGATCTGATACTTGACATGCTATGTGTTGTGGTGGTAATACATAAATGATGATATGCTATCTAACAGCTATGTTATCTCTGGTTCAATTGCTACTTTGGATGTTCAGCACTTGTGTGTTTTTGTCATCTTTATTCTTGTATTTTTCTTCTCTTTTCATTTTCAGGGTTTCGTTGCAAGGCAGAGTTCATATCACTCTGCATCACATAATTTGACAATCTTGTTATTGGTACATAATTGTATGCACAGGGAAATGTGTACCGATCACTAGAGGGGCTGGAATTTATCAAGACCATATGAATGAGGCCCTTGAAGTGCTCAGCACTGGAGGCTGGGTATGTACATTTTGTTTGGTTCAGCATATGTTGTGCTTATATCTATAAATTCTGGTCCTTATTTGATTGTAAATTTCTTCATGCCATATTCAAACAGTTGCATTCATTCCCTGAAGGAAAAGTAGCCCAAGATCATCAACCAATCAGACGGTTGAAATGGGGAACTGCCAGTCTTATTGTCCGAGCACCTGTAACTCCAATAGTCTTGCCTATTGTTCACACTGGTTTTGAAAAGGTATATGGAAATCTTTGTATCTCTGAGATGCCATCATTTTTGTGCATAGTTTCCTATATTGAAGATGGACATTTCAATCATAATGGCATATGTATTGCTCTTTTGAGATTTGAATATATTGCACACCGTAGTGTCTGTCTCTTATTCAGTAAACCACTTGACTCCAGTACTATTTTATGTTATATGGTACTCTGAACTTCTCCCTTTTCTACTGTAGGTGATGCCAGAGAAATCATTTTTTGGACGCCGTCCACCATTGCCTCTCTGCAGCAAGGAGATACAGATCATCGTGGGAGAACCGGTAGACTTTGATCTGCCAGGCTTGAAGCAGGTGGCAGCAACGATACCCCAAGACACATCCTTCGAAAGGAAGGGCTGGCCAACCATCACGCCGGAGGGGCTAGACGAGGCAGCGCAGAGGTGGCTTTACCAGAAGATGTCGGATAAGATCCAGTCCGCAATGGAGAGCTTGAGGAAGATGCTTCTGAACTCGAAGCAGCATTGACATTGATATTTTTTTGTTTGTTCTTCAACCATTGGGCAAGGATGCACCGCTTTTTTTCTCCAAATACCTTGTCGAATTGGTTAGGGTATAGTAGCTTTGTTAGTTAGTTTAAGATGATGGGATCACGATACGGCGATTGGGAGGATACGGGAATCGGGAGTGATGGAGTAGTTCTCCAGTGGACATTGCACCTGCCATAGATGCGGGGGTGAGAATTACAGTTCAGAGTGTCAGATTTGGAGTTTTTCTTTTGTGCAATAACAAGAGTATTCAGGCTGTTGCCTAGTTTCATGGCTGTTTGGACCGGATTGCCATTTTGTTTAGCAAAGGAACTGCCCGTAGAGATTTTTCACCATCTCGTGAATGTTATCTATGTCTGAAGCATACATCTCCCCCGACGTTTTCTGAACCTGGAGATGGTTTATCTTTCTACCTTTACTGATGTGAAAGACATAGGGTCGCGTAGCTTTGCTTCGAAGGCTCCATCCTAACTGGAAAATTGCGACGTCGCACGGATTAGAAGTGATAAATAGTTTATTCCTGTGCATCATGGCTATTGATTTATTTATCTGCCAAAGTGTATCATGGGTCTTTTAACTCAGTTTATACAGACTCGCAACCATAATTTTTCAGTTGAAGACCCGTAATCATATATTGAGTTGAAAGGGAAAAACAGCATGGCAACAAACAACAGCTTCAGTCAGTAGCTTCACATCAAAAGTAACGCCACAGATAAGCCGTCTCTGATACTCCTCGCTCTTGTGCTTCAGTAAAGATTACACGCTGATTATCAGGGCCTGTTACGCTCCTCAAGTCCTAAGGCTCTCGATGAAGCTCATGCGCTTCTTGTCCGCATTGCTCGTGAGGTAGTCTAGGAAGTCATTGAAGCTGCTCCCCTTGTACCTCTCAGCATCCTGCTCATCCACCTGCCCATCCTTGGCAACAGAGACCTTCTCGTGCATCGCAAAGCTATGGATGCTCGCGACGGAGATCCTCGCCTCTCCAGGGTTCAGGACAGCACGGTGCACGACGGTCTTGATCCTGCCGTTGCTCAGGACCTCCATGAAGTCTCCCACATGGACGTGCAACGCGTGCCGGGGTTGCTGGACCACTCTCCAGGCGTCGCTACTGCGGTCCACGACCTCCAGGCCGGGGCAACTTGTGAGTAAGATGGTAAGAAATCCATGATCGGAATGCGGCGCGAACCCTATCGCTGACTCGCCTTCTGGTTCTTTCGGGTAGCAGTTCACTTGCAGGAGCTGCAATCCCCTCTCAAATTTTTCATGCTGGTAATGCTTGCCCAGCCCTAGGCCTTCAAGTATGGCTTCCATTAGCTGTAGAGCCACCCTCCTTACTTCAGCTGAAAATTTTCCCATATCTTCCCTGTTTTCATTGCACAAAAAACAGCTATGTTAGACGAGAATCACGCAATTGGTTCTGTAGTCCAAGACTGTAGGAAGATTTCTGGAAAAAAAATGTTCTGCCTGTAGGTTGGTGGTTTTTCCGGCCAATATTTCATCCATTCGCCGAGGGGGTGGGCATAATGCTTTAGAAATGCCCGCGACATGCGAGTGGCGTCTGTTGAGCTGGTGCCGTATCTAACAGGCCGTCGGATGTCGTCTGATGCAAACTCCTGCTTTGTCTCACTTGGCAGTTTGAAGAAATCTGAAGCTGCTTCAACGGCGCCATCCATGACAGATTGACTGATCCCATGGTTTATAACCTGCAAAATGAGGAACTATCATGGCAATTTGGATAGGAATGTAAGTTTTGTGTGCTCTCTTACACCTGCTTGTTAATTAGTAGTGTCCAAACAAGGGTTCAAGAAAAGGCAGGACCTTAAGTTCTCCTCTAACAACGAAATGGAGCTAGCTCGTATGATTCATGTAGTTGTTCTTTTCGCAGTGGATCTTCGATTACAAATCTAGTTCAGTTTCCTCGATTGTACATGTGGAAAGTTTCCTCGATTGTACATGTGGAAATATTCTCAAAGAGCATACCTGAAAGTATCCGAGATCATGGCACGCTTTGGCGATATCTTCCACCACGCGAGATCGTGTCTCGGATTCAAGAGTGAGGTGACCCAGGTTGATCACCGGCATTGGCGGCGCAGGCGCGTGGAGGTCGTCCGACATGAGCTGCTTCGTCCCAGGTAAACAATATGAGAGAGAGAGGGAGAGAAGGGACCTGGAGGCGGGGCAGCAGCGGCGCTTGTCACCCCGCCAGCAGCAGCAGGCGCCGGTGATGATGGGGGACGATGGTGGCGAAGAGCAGTGGCGATGGCGGGGAATTGAGGGAGGGGAGCAAGCGCCAGCGGCGGAGGTGGCGAGGGGCGTCGGGTGTGTGGAGATTTTTCTGACTGGGGATGGCTGGGTTGTGGCCACAATTCGGTGATGGTGATCATTCATCCGTCTGCCCACCTAGTACCTATGACAGTGACGTCCATGTCGAACAGTTCTGCTTCCGGAAGGAACCAACCCAGACCATCACTGGCCTCCAAGATGAAGCATCATGTGTCCAATCTTGTTGAGAAGGTGTCCCAACAACCCGTCAAGATGAGGTGCCAAGCTCCCTCCTAACTGAAGCTTGTGGAGGTTTGCTCTCGAGATTGAAACAAGCGAGAAATAGTTCACTTATGTATACCATGGATATTCAAACTCACTTGGTTGATAACACAACTTGAAGGATCATTAATTTTACATCATGGTTTTTCCTTACCTAATAATAGTATAATACAGACTCTATAATCGTATAATGGGGTAAAAGTCTAATAGTCTAATCTTTAATTTAAAATTTCAGAATGTTACAATTTTTGACAAAAGATCGACAAATCATAAAATGTTTGTGAATTCAAGAAATGTTCGAGAGATCATAAAATGTTCGTGATTTTTAAAAACGGTTTGCACATTATAAAAAAATTGATGATTTCGAAAAAATGTTTGTGAAATGAATTTTTTTATGTTTTTTAAATGACCGTGTATTCAAAACATATTCAGGAATTTGAAAAAAAATGTTCATCAAATCTTAGAAAAAATTCACACAAATTCAGACAAATCAATAACCAACAAAACATGCTTACATAGATATTTTTTAGGGGGTCTGTATAGGTCGTTTTATGATTTTATGCAGTCCCATCACGTGTCGTGTAAGAAAAGGTTTTTTCATGTTCTTTACAGCATTGAGCTCCAAAAGAAATTGACACAGATTTCTATGGGTTAGTTTTCGTAAGGTATATGAAAATGACTAAATGTCTAATTTGCCTCCATACATAGCTACCTTTATTTTGGTATCACTATTTTAGTGGTCATAGAAAACACTGCGGCGCTAGGTTAAAGCAAGACAAGCTCAGGCAAGGTCCATCAGTGCAGTTTGCTTAGCCAAAAGATATTCATTGTGGCATCTTAGGAAATCAAGTCATGACTCAGATGTAGTTTATGAAATGACATTTTCAAAGTCCTTATCTCATCCTGGCATAATGGGATTATTTTCCTCCCATTGTAACACACAGACATATTTCCTATGTATACCTAATAATAAAGGGATTAGTCCTTCAACCCATCCGTCACGGAAATTACACTCAAAGTTGCAAAATATTACCCACCAATACTACCTATAAGTAGCACAAAAAAAAAGAGTTGACACACCGGAATCCCCCCACCTGGCCGGCCCATGCAGGAGGGGTCTCATGTACTGCGCTCAACGCGTTGAGAGAAGACGCATGGCTTCAGTTTGGGTCAGCCATGCCTGGGTGGCCTGTTTTTTAAATTTCAATTTTCTGTTTTCCGTTTTCTTTTTTTGTACTTTAAATAATTTGGGACTTCCGAAAGTTTCAACAATTTAAAAAATGAGAATTTGGAAATAAAATGTTCATTAGACCATAAAATGTTCATGGATTCCAAAAATGTTGGCAATTTTTAAAAATGTTTGCATATTCAAAAATGTTCATAACGGTGAAAACAAATGTTTGGGAAACAATAAATGTTCACTATTTTTAAAAAATGTATGCGGTAAAAATGAAAATGAAAACGAAATTGAACAAAATGTTCCACAATTCAAAAAACGCTCATGAATTGAAAATATCCTAAAAGTTGAAAAACAATTAGTGAATTGCCAATTGTTTTATTGATTCATAAAATGTTCGCTGATTCAACACCTGATCATGTATTTTGTTAAATCAAAAATTGTTCATGAATTTCAAAAATTCTTCCACCAATTCTTTTAAATCGTTGATTCTAGAATTGTTCTCCGATTAGAGAAAAATGATTAAAATGATTAAAAAAATGTATGCAATCTGTTGGTGAATTATAAAACAGTATCTTGATTCATAAAATGTTCACTGATTCAAAAAATGATCATGCATTTCAAAAAATGTTCGTTAAATCAAAAAAATGTACGTTAATTTCAAAAATTGTTCCATCAATTTCCAAACAAAATGTTCACCGATTCTAGAAATGTAGGCTGATTCAAGAGAAATGATTAAAAATTGTTCATAATTTTATAAAAAATTATGTAAATAGTATAAAATGCTCATGAATTAAAACCATGTTAATGATTTAGAAATTTCACAGAATTCAAAAAATGTTCATGATTTCGAATGTATTCACGAGTTTTAAAAACTGTTCATACTTTACAAAAATTGTTGACGATTACAGGAAAATGTTCATAAATTTGCAAGATGTTTAAATAAAGAAATATAACGAAAAAAAGGAAGAAAGAAAAAGAAATAGTGAAAAGAAACAGAAAAGGAAAAGAAAATGGAAGGAAACACGTTATTTCTAATCATATTTTGAAAACATGAACATTTTAGAATTTATGAACTTTCAGTAATCTTTAAACTTTATAGGGCCGATGTGAAAATAAGGCCAGAAGAAATTTTGTAATCATGAATGGGCATTTGGTAACTTATACGAATTAAACATATTTCTTAGTTTCTGTGCATAAATGTATGATGCTCAAGATTTTAGGCTCTCAATAATATGAACTAATGAAGGTAATGACTCTTTACACATTGTTAATTCAGTCGAATGTTAATTTAGATATTTGAATCAGCCAATTATTTATGATCGGAATGAACATGTTACCTTTTCGTATGTCTGACAGCAACACAAATTCAATACACACAAAAGTTGTTCTATGCTTTTATGATTGAAGTGTAACACTTCATACATCCACATTGTGTGTAAATACATTACATGGATAATGCTCTTATGAGGTCGCGGCAGCTGGCGAAAAATTTGCTGGCCCAATACTTGGTTGGTGGCTTGTAGTTGTAGATATGGTGATTTTTCTTCAACTTCATCGGATGTAGATGCTGGAGCTGAAGCCGAGGAGATTCACGGAGTTGATCCCCAGTCGACGACGTGCCACAATGGCAACGCTTCTTCGTTCGCTGTGGGGTTCATATTCGACTTAGAAAGCTGATTCTGTCGATGGTGTGCCCTCGGTTCAAGATTTGGTGGCTTTCAACATTATAGTTGTTGTTAGTCTCAACGGCGTCGACGGTTAGCAATTGGTGTTGGCTTTGTTTGCGTTAATCTTCTTTTTTGTGAAATATATAAATTATTTTCAAAAAAAGGAATGTCTCAATGAGAAAGAGAGTGATAGTGCATGTCAGTGATGCAGCAGAATGTGGTCATGGCCATTAGAGATTATGATTTTTTTATCTCATTGCAACGCACGAGTCATTTTGCTAAATAACCATGATACTCAGCTTCCCCTGCGGTCACAATGGAGCAATGCAGCCAGTGATACTAGAGAAGAAACTGAAGGTTGTAAACCGACGAGCTGACCCCCCCCCCTCAAATTTATAAAAATCTATGTGTCGCTGATGTTGCGGCTAGTGTGGAAGCCAACAAGGTTGCTCAGGCAATGCGGTAGCCCTTTGTGGGGGAGTCCAGGTAGC
This sequence comes from Hordeum marinum, assembly GCA_022496015.1. NCBI lineage: Eukaryota > Viridiplantae > Streptophyta > Magnoliopsida > Poales > Poaceae > Hordeum > Hordeum marinum. Next base: position 513,853,618 of record CM039673.1, read on the forward strand.
CGAGAGTGTGGGCGGTGGAATCGTGGTGGAGGTAGCCGTGCGAAGAACGCCATGGTCAATGTCAGGTCGGGGATGGCCTGTGTCGAGGTAGTTGTCGTGAAGCCGCGGAAGCAAAGAAGCGTCATGTAGTCAGGGACACAGTCATAGACGTAGTGATGTGCTAGGAAAAAAGATAGTGTTGACGAGGCCCCACACCGTATATGCCAAGCCTGAGGACATGTCGTGGACGAAGGCATGCGTCGGTGTTGTCAACATCGAGCATGCATAGACAGGGACCAACATTAACTGTACGCATTTTTTAAGAGACCAACAGAGGAGGACTTGGCGATGATTGCGGCGCAAATCGACATGGATTAGAAGGTGCCGATGTTTCCACGGTTGTTGGAGTAGACAAAGTGGTCAGGGAAGATGAGGGCGATGCTGATGATGAGATAGGCCGAGAGGGTGGTTGGTTGAACCAAGGTATCCCAAGAGGGCCCACATATGCCACTTGTAGAGTAGAATCACGGTGGCAGTGCTCGAAGTAGGTGAGGGAAAATTCAACAACGTAATGAATACCATGCGGGGGACGGTGGCGATCGTGCGTCGAGGAAGGAGGCGCAACACATACCATAGTAGAAGTTGACGCGCGAGGCAGCGAAGTGGCAACTAGAACCAAAAGGGACCGCGTGCCGATGCGGTGGCAGCATGTGTGTCAGTGCAACCGCATGGAAGATCACAGGGTGGCGACAGGGACCGCGTGCCATGGTGCTACAGCCCGGAGATAAATAGAGAGAAGGGAACCCACAGATTCTCCGAAGCCTCGAGGGGAAGAGTTGCCCCATCCGCCAAGAGATAGGGGACAAAACGCTTTTGGAAATATTTCTTGGCATCCGTTTAATCGTTGTAAGTAAAACGAAGTAGTAAGCTATTAATCATTTTAAATAAACATGTTTCCAGAGTGTTCATTTTAATTTTATTATGATGTATCCTTAGATTTTGTAAATGTAATTGAGATATTAAATTTAGGAATTTGTAGAGGTCATAATAACTTCATTTACAGCTAATTCACTAGTTTTTTGACGTGTTGATATTTTTGTGGGATTAATGTGTATGAATGGAACATTTTTAGGTAAAGTGTTGTCAAGTGAGCAACTATTCTTTCTGAATTAAATTGTGTTCGTTCTTCTTCCATGTGCGTGGGTACACGTCCCCGCACCTGGATGGCTTTCTTCCTTCCCCACCAACCCCCACCGTCGTCCTCACCTCATGTGTTGTAGCGTGCCATCTCCACCCCCAGCCCCATCTACATGTTTCATGACCTACCACCAGGAAGGGGCCGTAAGACCATTGGCTCTCTCCGCCGCCACCCCTATGGCTAGTTCGGCGTATGGAGGCTAGTCGCCATCACCAGCCGCACCCTAGGTCGCCGAACACCACCAATTCGCAGCGCTTTGTGCATCTTCTCTTGGTAGGGGATCTGCTTGTTGCTCGGCGCCACCCTCTCCAATGGCGGTTCTACTCATGCACTCCGACCATGCCAAGTAGGAGGATGCAGCAGGGAACAATAGTGGCGGAGGAGACAAGCATGAGACGATGGCGTGCCATGCGTCCTTGTGGTATTCAACGACAATATAACCAAATTTAAAAATTAAAATAAGAATTTTATACCAACTGTTTATCTAAATTTATTTTATCATACTAATATATAAATGATTTTAATATTATTTAGCCGACAGAGGTATCCACATAACAATGTTGTGTAATGGCAATTACGTCTTTTTAATCATTTTAATGTTTGTTACTCAGAAAATAAACTCCGCGGAATTTAAATTTTTTGTTTTAACAAAATTGTGTTTCATAAAAGTTAAAAAAATGCATAAATTATGTGGTGCATATGTATATATTTGTGTGTATTTACATGTGTTGGTATATATTTTGATATCATCAAATATCATTGTAGAGATCTCTAAAACTGTTTGTCTATTTAGTATCATTAGTGGTTTCTAGTAATAATAAAGTACCAATTGTTTCTGGTTGTACTTCGTCAGCAATTTTGCAGAGAAGTCTCCTCGCTTTTCTGAAATCTTGCTGCGGTCCCGAATTTAGTGAGAACAAAAAAATGTTTCCCTTTTTTAGAAACCCCCTTGAGATTTTTGTTAATCTAGGTGGTTCAATTTTACGTGAGAATAGAAAATATTTCACTCTTTACACACAAAAAAAACTAAGATTTCGGTTAATAGACCCGTGGTCCGCCTAGAAAATAACATTTTTATAGATTCAAATGTTTTTTGTAAATATTCGTATATTTTAGACGCAACTCTAATTTTAACATGTTATATATGAAAAATTATTAAAAATTGTGTTGAATATGAATATGATGTTACCCATTAATCATTTTTATGTCTGTTTGGGGACATGTTCGAATGCTTTAAAAATATATTCATATCTTTTAAATGCTAAGGCCAATTTTAACATGTTACATATTAAAAATGATTAGAATCTTTAATGTGATGTTGTTTCACATGTTAATTTTTTAAACTATTTTGGATGCAATGTTAATCAGTAGTACACGACCTGGAGGTGGGGCAACAGCCCCGCTTGTCACCCCGCCAGCAGCAGCAGGCACCGGTGATGAGGGGGCACGGTGGTGGCGAAGAGCGGCGGCGGTGGAGGGAAATTGAGGGAGGGGAGCAAGCGCAAGCGGCGAAGGAGGCGATCGAGGGGCGTCGGGAGTGCGGAGATTTTTTCTGACTGGAAATGATTGTGTTGTGGCCAGAATTGGTGATGGTGATCATTCATCCCTCTGCCCACCTAGTACCTATGACAGTGACGTCGATGTCGAACAGTTCTGCCTACGGAGACCAAATTTTGTGTTTTGACCCTTTTGGCTAACAAATTCGGGATCTGACCCCGCTCTGGAAAAATTTCAGGATCTGACCCTTGTGCCTACCGCCAGGGTTGTGGTGGTAGGGTTGCACGTCGTACCGCCACCGACCCTGGCGGTAGGTCCGTGGACGGCGACTGACGGCCGTTGGCTACGTGGAAAAGGGCCTACCGCCATGGGCCCTGGCGGTAGCATACTAAAGCCTACTGCCAGCACCCCTCGCGGTAGGGTCCTGGGAGGTGGATAATGTTGGGAGGGGCTGGATATTTCCTCGCCCACTCCTCCCCCACTCATTCAGCCCACCCACTCCTCACCTCTCCCCCGAGATCAAGTCTCCCCCCTTTCTCTTTCAAGCACAAGAGCCTCTCAAATCTCTCTCATTTGTTTGAGATTTCTCCGGTGGATTCTTACCATTTTCATCAGCCAAGGTAGCTCTCTCATTTCCCCTCATTTTGATTGGTTGATATCTTTGTTTAGTTTGCATTTGCGATTTGGTTGCAAATCCTAGTTCTATGTCATCTTAAACACGTATATTCATGTAGGGTGGACATTCGATCCATGACTATGAAGATAGCATGTGAGAAGGTCATGTCAGAGCGACACCGTTGCTTGCAGAGGGAATGTGAAGCATGGTTGAAGAGTTGTGATGAGGCAAATGCGGCCATGAAGGATTTCAGCAAGTATCACTTTATCAAGGAACCTTGTGATGCTAAGGAGAAAAAATCTTTCCGTAAGCTTGTGAACGAAAAAGAGAGGACGCTTGATGAGCTGCAAGACCGGGAATATGTTTGCAGACACGCTTTGGCAATGGAGATTGCGTTCACTGCCAGCAAAGAAGAATTCTATGAGATGGACTTGAGGAAACCAGGCCAGGTCATAGGATGGGCAATCAAACAAGGCGTGTCAGAGAATCCGGCCCGCCGTGCTGCATGGGCCTAGTTCCGCCAAACGAAGGCATGTATTTGCCGGTCAAGAATGTACCATCTATAGACAAGACCGGCCGACAATACGTGAATGCCTCGATGCATTGGCCAAAGCTCCAGAAGATACGACGAAACACTCCATCAATTGACTCCACCTGATGGCGCATGCCCGGGTTCCGATGAGCAATGGCTGCCAACATCTTCGGCAGAATGTTATATGCGAGCTCATAATCACCATGCAACATCCTAATAGCTAGAGGCCTTTTCCGGTAATCTATCGGAGGGGGAATCAATCACGGAGGCCGTCTACATCAACCTTGTTACCTCCATGATGATGTGTGAGTAGTTCACCACATACCTACGGGTCCATAGTTAGTAGCTAGATGGATTCTCCTCTCTCTTTGATCTTCAACACCATGTTCTCCTCAATATCCTTGGAGTTCTATCCGATGTAATATTCTTTTGTGGTGTGTTTGTTGGGATCTGGTGAATTGCGGGTTTATGATCAGATTATTCACTAAAAATAATTGAGTCTTTTCTGAACTTTATTATGCATGATTGTTATAGCTTTGTATTTCCATATGATCTATCTGTTTGGTTTGACCAACTAGACTGATTTGTCTTCAGTGGGAGTGGTGCATTGTAGTGGGTTCGATCTTGTAGTGCTCTATATCCCACTGACAGAAGGGGACAAAACACATATTTGTATCGTTGCCATTAATGATAAAACAATGGGGTTTATTCATATTGATTGGGTTTACTTTGTCTACATCATGTCATCTTGCCTAAAGCATTACTCTGTTTGTCATGAACTTAGTACCCACAGATGCAAGCATAGAAACGCTCTCAAAGTGGAATAATAGTACTATAGTAGTAGATGTAGAATTGTTTCGGTCTACTTGTTTCGGACGTGATGCCTATATACATGATCATTGTTGTGAATAACATCATAACTATGTACTTTTCTATCAATTGCCTAACGGGTAATTTGTCTACCCACCGTATGTTATGTGTTCAAGAGAGAAACCTCTAGTGAAAACTATGCCCCCTGGATCTACTTAGTCATACTGCTAAAAAATAAAATAAATTGCTTCAATTTTATTACTTTGTTTTTACTTTTCTTTTATTAAATTTATTACTATAAGAATTAAGTCTTGCAAGTAATGAGTTCAAGGGGGTTGGCAACCCTCATGCCCGCGTTGGGTGCAAATGTTTGCTTTTGTGTGTGTAGTTGCTGAAGACGGGAACTTGCGTGGTTCTTCTATTGGTTCAATAACCTTGGTTCTCACCGAGAGAAATACTTAGCAGCTACTATATTGCTTCACCCTTCCCTCTTCAAGGAAAAATCCAACGCAGCTCACAAGTAGCAGCGCTCCGACTCCACCAGTAGATAGGGGAGAGAGCCCCTCCTTCTTCCTCTTGCTTGGTCTCCTTCCTAGACGGGGGGGAGGGTTTATCCTCTAGTCCATGGCCACCATGGCTGCCAGAGGGGAGGAACCCCTTCGAGATTGGATCTCTCTATGTTTGTTCTGTGTTTTCGCGATCATGTTTTCTGCCCCTTCACCGTTTCTTATATTTCCGGAGACCCGTAAACTATTGTGCTGAAATTTTAACATGATTTTTATCCGGATATTAGATTCTTTGCGGCCGAAGGACACCCCTGACCGTCTTACGGGGTGGTCACAAGCTCACCCGGCACACCCTAGGGTAGGGGGCGCGCTACCCGAGCTTGTGCCCCCTCGAGAAAAAACACGAACCGTCACTGGGCACTAAATCAATATGTTGGTCCTAAAAATAATATAAATTGTTATCAAAAGTAAAATCAAGACATGAAACAATAAAAAAAATATAGGTACATCAGAGACGTATCAAGCCACAGTCCTTGCTGTCTAATCCTTGCATAGATCCAAAGCACCTGACATCAAATCTCCCCATGAGACGAGAAACTCTAACATCACCGTCCTGAGGAGACGTCAAGAATTTACACCGAAGCTATGTTGACTACGTCAAGACCGATGAACTCGGGAGGATCAAAGCTTGAAAGACAAACTCAAAGAAAAAGCATCACCCTCCACCCAAGCGTCGCACTTGCATGAACTAAAAAATGCTAACCTAAACTACTATCGGAGCGGAGGCGTTGGGATACCCCTCGCCGCCATCGGCCGCCGGAGCATCAGACAAAGGCAAGGCGAATACACAGGTTCGCTGGTGAAATTTGGAGGGAAAAGTTTCTCCTAGCCGTCTAGTGTTTATTCTGCACTGATACAAACTTTGCAAGTGTTTAGCGTTTTGAAAATGCTCGAGACATGCGTTGCACATGCGTGATTACTACTCGGCATTTTGTTTTGTTTTGCAGGCTACTTGGTGTTTGTTAGCAAATAAGTACTTCCTCCGTTCAGAGATATTTGTCATAGGAATGGATGCATCTACATGTATTTTAGTTCTAGATACATCAATTTTTATATATATATGCGACAAGTAATTCCGGACGAAGGGAGTAATATGTTCATGGCGAATTGATAAATTTGGACATGTGTCAAATAAATGAAAATGTTGGGAATGTATCAAACAAGTGGGCAACACAAAACACTCCTACTATATACTTTCTGCAAATTTTCACAAGATGTTTCTTTAAAAAGTCTTGTAAAAAGTTATAAGGGAATACTACTATTTTTCCTCACCAAATCACAGACCAACCGCTGAACACAGGAGTGAGTGGGTCCATATCTCACCATTGACCAGTGACACGTGCACGTGACCTTCCTCTTCTTCTTTTTGTATCTTGTGCATGCGACGCAAGGATGGGTTTTGAACCCCGGGTCCCTTTATCCTCCCCGGCGTACGTCGTTGGCGTGTGCCGGTGATTGATCGGAATCTTAACGTGACCGAACCCTGCAGAAGCGAAGAAAATTGGCAGCTGCCGACCATGCACACATGCGCGATACGAGGCCGAATTTTGTGTTTTGACCCCTTTTGGCTAACAAATTCGGGATCTGACCCCCCTTTGGAAAAATTTCGGGATCTGACCCTTTTGCCTATCGCCAGGGGTTGTGGCGGTAGGGTTGCACGTCCTATCGCAACCGACCCTGGCGGTAGGTCCCTGGATGGCGACTGACGGCCGTTGGCTACGTGGAAAAGGGCCTATCGCCATGGGCCCTGGTGGTAGCATACTAGCGGTAGGGTCCTGGGAGGTGGATAAGGTTGGGAGGGGCTGGATATTTCCTCCCCCACTCCTCACCCACTCATTCAGCCCACCCACTCCTCACCTCTTCCTCGAGCTCAAGTCTCCCCCTCTCTCTTTCAAGCACAAGAGCCTCTCAAATCTCTCTCATTTGTTTGAGATTTCTCCGGTGGATTCTTACCATTTTCATCACCCAAGGTAGCTCTTTCATTTCCCCTCATTTTGATTGGTTGATATCCTTGTTTAGTTTGCATTTGCTCATTTGGTTGCAAATCCTAGTTCTATGTCATCTTAAACCCGTATATTCATGTAGGATGGACATTCGATCCATGACTATGAAGATAGCTTGTGAGAAGGTCATGTCAGAGCGACGCCGTTGCTTGCAGAGGGAATGTGAAGCATGGTTAAAGAGTTGTGATGAGGCAAATGCGGCCATGAAGGATTTCAGCAAGTATCACTTTATTGAGGAACCTTATGATGCAAAGGAGAAAAAAGCTTTCCGAAAGCTTGTGAACAAAAAAGAGAGGATGCTTGATGAGCTGCAAGACCGGGAATATGTTTGCAGACACGCTTTGGCAATGGAGATTGCTTTCACTGCCAGCAAAGAAGAATTCTGTGAGATGGACTTGAGGAAACCCGACCAGGTCATAGGATGGGCAGTCAAACAAGGCGTGACAAAGAATCCGGCCCGCCGTGCTGCATGGACTTGGTTCCGCAAAACGAAGGCATGTATTTGCCGGTCAAGAATGTACTATCTATAGACAAGACCGGCCGACAATACGTGAATGCCTCGATGCATTGGCCAAAGCTCCAGAAGGCACGGCGAAACACTCCGTCAATTGATTCCACCTGATGGCGCATGCCCGGGTTCCGATGAGCAATGGCTGCCAACATCTTCGGCAGAATGTTATATGCGACCTCATAATCACCATGCAACATCCTAATAGCGTTTGCCTTAGCCATCCATGCCTTCCCATACTTGACCGGGTATCCAAATAGTTCCTCAACCTCCTTCGTGAGAAACTTGACCTTCATAGTTGGATCATGTGCTATTTGATGCAACAACTTGTAGCCTAGATACTCAGACGAGTTGACGGTGTCCTTTGCTTCGGTCGGCCTTGTCCGGGGTATGCACGTGTGAGTGGCAACACAACTCTTCAACACCCATTGCCCGGTTTCTTGAATTTTCCTTCCACGGACCCTCCAAGGGCAACCTTCTTGCTCACATTTGATTGTGTACCGAATATTTTGATTGGAATGACCAACCACAAATGGTCTATGGTTCCTGTTGGCGTAGTCACACAACCATATCTTGTACTCTTGCAAAGTACAAAACTTGATTCCTTTCCTCAAATAAGCATTCTCATCCTCGTTTTTTCGCCGAGGATCACTGACATTGGGGCACGGTGTTGGCTCAAACAACCCCAATCTCATTCCACCATCAACAACGGCTTTGTCCGCAAGACTCACATCCCTAAACAACGAGGGGCCTCTTTCTTTGTCGGTCACCTTCTTGTAGATTTCATTTTCTTGCGTCGTGAACCCATCCTCATCCAACTCTTCCTCCGGACCCTCGTCATCCGAGTCATACCCACACATACGGTTATAAGCGAGGGTACGGTCCATGTCTTGTTGCCGGACAATGACATCCAAGTTCCCAATGGCATTGTAATGAATATCTTCATTCTCCAAATAAACATCCTCTTGAGCAACAATTGCATAATTGCTAACATGACCACTAGCATATTCTTGAACAAGAGAAATTGCATCATTTCGGAGTACTATGGCGGTAGCTTTGGTGAGATCTTCATTGGGTTGGCTACTTGGTGGTTGGCTAGAACAATTGGAGACATACACCTCGGCACTACCATCATGTATTGGGGATGATGCATTGCGGTTCAAATCAATTTGCAAGGGAGGGGGTCAAACTTTGTGGCAAATATCTCAAGAGACTTGTCTTGTGATGCGTCTACTTTCTCCTTGTACACATTCCAATGCAATTGGGAGGTGATGGGCATACTCTTTAATCGGGACTTTAATCCCAATCCAACATCATACCTCCCAATAAGATTAACCTCGGCATTTGGGTCATTCCAATGTAAGACGCTTCTCACTTTGACTACAAGATCATTAAAGCTTGGACATGTGTCAAAAACCATAGCCTCTTCCCCTTCATCGTCATTTCCATTCATAAATGTCGTCTTGTCCAAATAATGAACATTTACAAGCTTATGCATCTAAGAACAATGCAAACAACATAGTCATCCATATATGTCATCCAACCAACTCAAATTGGACAAATAAACTAAATTATGCACAAATTGGACAAATTGTCAAGTTAACCTAACCATTATACCTAACCCTAACCCTAACCCCCAACATAACCACTATAACCCTAACCCTCACCCTAACACTAACCCCTAACATAACCCTAACCCTAGCCATAAATGAGCCATAAATGCATCATAAATGCATCATAAATGCATCATAAATGTGTCATAAATGCACACAACAAGAGAAACACCGGGTTTGCAATAAATTGACCAAATCCACACAAAACAAAGTTCTCAACCAATCAAAAGGAGGGGAAATGGGGGAGGTACCTTGGGTGATGAAAATGCTCCGGATCCACCGGTGAAATCTCAAGCAAATGGAGGGGATCTTAGGGGGGTTTGTGAGGAGGAGAGAGAGGGGAGAGGGGCTGAGCACGGGGAAGAAGATGAGTGGGGAGGAAGAGTGGTGATGGGGCCCACAAACCAGCCACTCCCAACATTATCCACCTCCCAGGACCCTACCGCCAGGGGTGCTCGCGGTAGGCTTCAGTATGCTACCGCCAAGGCCCATGGCGGTAGGCCCTTTTCCACGTCAGCACGAGCCAACGGTCGTCAGTTGCCGTCCAGGGACCTACCGTCAGGGACAGTGGCAGTAGGACGTGCAACCCTACCGCCACACACCATGGTGGTAAGCAAAAGGGTCAAATCCCGAAAAAATTTCAGAGGGGGGTCAGATCCCGAATTTGTTAGCCAAAAGGGTCAAAACACAAAATTCTGCCGCCCACGGAAGGAACCAATCCAAACCATCATTTGCCTCCAACATGAAGCACTATCTGTCCAATCTTGTTGAGAAATTGTGCCAATAACTCTCCTAACTGAAACTAATGCAGTTATCATTCAAAAAAAACTTGTGGTGGCTCGCATTCCAGATTGAAAGAAGTGAAAAATAGTTCAGTTATGTGTACCATGGATGTTTAAACGCACTTGGTTGATATAACACAACTTACATGATTAATTTTACATCGTTTTTTTTCTTGACCTAATAGTCTGCATTTTTTGTTGATAGCTTACCAAGCTGACCACTTGGTTGACCTAATAGTCTAATATTACAGACTTCGTTGTGGGCGATCCCGTGCGGACGTCGAGGGATTGGGATCTGTTCCTTATTACTTTCCAATTATATACAAACAGGAGTGTCAGTCTTTTGTCTTCTGTATTTGTACGCCAGCCTTCGTTGTGGGCGAAGGAGTGCCATTCTTGGTCTTCTGTATTTCTACGTCAGCCTTCGTAGTGGCCGATGATGCTTATTCAAAAATAAGATGCTTGTTGCATATATGGAAATTGTTCGTCACGTATTTAAAAAATATTCACTCATTTTGAAAATCAAAGCATGTATTTAAAATATGTTCATCTCGTATTGGAAAAATATTCGCCATGTATATGATAAGTTCATCACATATTTGAAAATATGTTCATTGCGTATTTGGAAAATGTCTGTGACATGTATAAAAACTATTCATCGTGTATTTAAAATATGTTCATCACATATTTTAGAAAATTCACCCCATATTCAAAAACAGTTTAGAAAAAAATGATTATTGTTTTTCTGGTGACATCGCCGATATATCTACTCCCCGAGCGGAAAGTATCAAGTGCACCTATTCTTAATAAATCTCCTTTTGGGGTTGAATATTCTTGAAGTTTTGTGGAGATGTAAGGTTAAAGTTGCATTCTAAAATTTTAAAGATTATGTTATGACAAAACAATACAAACACAAGCTGGTATGTTGGGGATGAGAGCCGGGCCCTGGATTCGGTCCATTTTGTTGGCATTTTTTTTTTGTATTATTGTTTCTACAACTATGTTTCAAATTTGGATATGATTAGAAGTGTTATTGTTTTTTTCTGAATAAAGACACTCAAAGGGCATATTAGTTCTATTAATATCGAGGAAAACAAAGATCCGTATAATGGATAGACGACTGGATGTACGAACGACCATAAAAAATAAATTACATTAAGAACATAATAGTATCCTTCCTCTGAATGTATGCCGCTCGCCGGAATTTAAATATTGCACTCAACAAACAGCAAAGAAAAGTAACACCTGGAAACGCTCTCATCATACCGGGCTTTAAAGACAGTAATAGCCACTCGCCCTTTAAGATGAGATCTATTAATTACTGGAGCATCACCCTCGGAAGAACAACCTGCAATCCATCACCACCAATTTAGAGTTTTGGAGAAACTGTGTCATGCGAAATAACAACACAAAAGAAGATGTCGGGGTGGCCACACCAATAGCCAGCTAAAAGCTCTTCTTAAAATATATACAAATTGACAAGATCTGAAGGAGACCAAAAGATATGCGGACTAAAACTCTCATAGGTTCTTCGTTGATCCTGGATCGGGCATCGTCGAGGTAGGTATAGACCAGAGCGACCTTATTCCAACCTGCCATTGTCGCCACCACCTCGTCGATGATCCCGAAGAAGCAAAAACCTAAGAAAAATAAAACGAGACACAGGGGCTCCCACTCCTCTTGCCGCCAATGAGGCCACCGGACGGGGAAGATGAGGGGCACCGACGCGGCGACTTGGTTTGGGAGGTGGCAGCACGATTCGTTTGCTCGAAACTTTGGTACTTACTTAGACTTAAAATTGCTAAAAAAATAAATAATATAATTTTTTATTTAATTAGTCAAATATTACGTCATTAACACAATTTTGAAAAATAATACATCATCGACCGAGCCAAAGCCGACAAGCTCCAGTCGGCTTTGCCAAAGCTGATTAGGGCCCTGTCGGCTTTGGCTAGGCTGATAGGCCACTCGGCTGTCTCATCCAGATGTAGTCAGCTTCGCCAAAGCCAAAAGGTCCCAGTCGGTTTAAGCTTCAGCACTACCTGGCTTAGCCGTGACCAATTAGCTCTAATCAGTTTTGACAAAGCTGGTAGATGCATGCATTCATATTTTCCTGTGTAATTAGGATTTTTTTGGTGACCAGGATGACAAGAAAGCCCCTCTAGTTTTCCGCATGGTAGCTCCCGCTACTCGACCAGGCGACAAGACTTTTTCCCACAATAATTTCTCGTTTCTGACTTCAGACAATAATTTCCGGCTTCTAACTTCGCGTCATAGTTTCTCGCTTCTTAATTTCCGCCTATATCTTCCGCCATAGTTTTCCGCTTCTGAGTTCCCGTCTGTACTTCTCTTCTTAAGCTATAAAAAAACCCTCCACACTAAGGTGGGTAAGCGGTCCAGTGTAGTCTTGTAGTAGCGTCAAGATGTGCGGTTATCCTTTTGATCGTAGTTTTCACACTGGTACGTGTCAATGTCTTCTGTGTTTAGCCAATAATTTCAAGACCTAAATATATTACTGAACCAACTAAAAATTCGCAAACCTAGATATATTACCGAAAGCTACCGGAGCAACTAAAAATATTCACACACCTAAATATTTGACATCTAAATATATTACCGAACCAACTATAAATATTTACACAACTAAATACTACGGGAACAGATGTTGAATCTTACCCTTGAAACGTGCGAAGAAACAACGAACAACGGCCTTCAACCACGTGAGCGAATGACGAACACCGGAACCTTCACCACCACCACCACCTCCACCTCCACCACCACGTCAACCACCTCCACAATGCTCACCACCACCACTACGAGCTACCCCATTGCGAGATCGAGGTTTCCCTAGCCTCCCCTAACCCTCTAGAATCAAACTACGGTGGAAAATGGGGGAGGGGGAGCGGGGGATTGGCTCAAATTTCGTGTAAAAATTGAACCATTTTCGGGTGAAGAGAGAAGGGAAGGAAAGAAGAGCAATGGAGGAGGAAGGGGGCACGGCGCGGGCCGAGGCAATGTTTCCCTCCCGTCGGCTACGCCAAGGCCGATCGGCCCAGTGGGCTACGCCAAAGCCGACAGGAGGCCGCGCGCAGGCCGAGTGGCGTGGTCCGGCCAATAGTGGGTTTCCGCGTGGCCAACTGGCCACTTATCGGTTTCCACGTGGCCGAATAGGCCCAGTCAGCTTCCCCAAGGACGATTGGATCCAGTCGGCTTCCCTAGAGCCAACGGTGTATTATTTCTAGAAAAAAACTGAGCCTGCATAATATTATTCAAAATTAATAAAAAAATTATTATTTAAGAAAAATTATACATAGAATTATAAGTGTTATTGTTGGTACTACAAAAAAATTTGCATAACTTTTCATCAATTGTAAAATTGCCATTTTTTTACCGAGGTGATCGCGTGGTAAAAACAACAAGGTGCGACATATATTTGTTCAATATGGTTGCTGAAGGACTTCTCCAATAACCCATCCAAACAAAGAACTTAACCCATTGGAACATGTACGGCATGTGAGTACCTGATGATAAATATGCATGCACTGAATACACACACTTGACATTTCTTGTTGAATCCATGGGTAATTTATTCAAAATATTTTTTTATGTTTGTAATTGGATGATTCTTTGGGGCAGTCTAATGATTAGTTCTCAGTCAAGAAAAAGATCTATTTTGTACACTTGTTGCTGTCTTCAGTACGTTTTTTAACGATTTTGTACTGGTTGGGCTAAATCTACTATGGTTAGTGCCTTAATTATGAAAAATCGAATGATCATCGGAAGAAATTGCATTTAGTTCTTTTTTCGTTTGAGGAAAGGTTTAGTTTAGTATTCTCATCAATCATGGCTAAGTCTGAGGCAAAGTAGCCGGAAACGGAGAACGGTAGGCCATCCCTCGATCCTGATTCATCGACCCGGAATCGGATTGGGGAACGAGGTCGGATTCGGTACGATTCGATGAAGATTTGGCGTCCCCGCAGCATGTTCCTCGAATCAGGTTCGGCGATCCAGCAGCCAAAACTCCAGGCATGATTTACTCACGCCATCGTTTCTTTTCTTAAGGACTCCTCGTTCTCCCTTCAGTTCATTAACTGCAAGGGATCCATTAACCGCAAGGAATGCTGACCTTCAGGGACTCTTCGTTCTTCATTGATTTATCCCTTTAAATACTCGCCATGAGCCAATGAACACCACCAGATTTATCCCTTTAAGTACTCGCCATGAGCCCAATGAACACCATTAGACTCCTCGACCCATGGTACCGTACCGGGTTCATCGTACCCAAACAGATTGGATCGCGTCCCTGCTGTAAAAAAATCGTTCGAAAGATGTATACCCTCGTTGTATCCTATTTTTTCAGCCACCAACTCTCGTCTTTCATTCCCGTTCCTCGTTCCCACCGTACCGGAAACATGGCTGAGGTGCCTGCAGCGAAAACTTTCCCTTAAGAACTTGTACTGCTAATCCCAAAACCAAGTCAATTAGTGTATCATGAAGTATGATCATGTTCTCAGAACTTGCATATTCCAGTGGCACGAAAGCGTACATGACGTACTGCCTGCACATGATGGGTGAGACGGTGGAACATGTGAACAGCCTGATCGGACAGTCTCGTTAACTTGGGATGACAGTGTGTGTAAAATGGAGAATATGGTGTTGTGTATAAAAGGTGGCAGGTGAAATACGCGTGAGTCACCAGGGATGTTAGAGATAGGGATGTTAGAGATACGACAGGTAATCGAATATAATGAAAAATGAAACCAAGTAAAAGGACACGAGATTTTAACGTGGAAAACCCTTCCAACACGAAGGAAAAAAACCACGGGCGCCAGCCAGCCAAACTTTACTATATCGGGAAAGTTACAAACGGCAGGAATTTACAACTGATCAACCTATCCCGTACGACGGCTTACAAGAGGTATATATAACACATGAATCGTAGGTTAACTTTGATCCGTACCGCGGGAGGCTCCCCCCCCCCGCGCGCGCACCCCAGGCGTCCCTAACGAGGGCGGCTTGGGTCGAAGCTGAACGTAGCGAAGTCTGAAGTTGACCTTCCTTTTTATATTGAAATTTGAGACATAACATAACAAGTGATTGCGGCCGATCCGTACAAACACTCACGAGCCAGATTACTGCATGCATGGTGCTCGGCCACCAAACGGCATTTTCGAGTGAAAGTCTAACAGTCTAATACATACTCTATATAATCATATAAAGGGGTAAAAGTGTTAAAATAACACAACAAACAAAAACTTTAGTACCTTCAGATCAAAAGCAACATCACAGATAAGGCATCCCAGATAGACAAAGATGAATTGATGTAGGCATAGAGCTTTGTCAGCATGCATCTTCAGGGCCTCTTTGATTCGTGGGATTTTGAAAACGAAGGAGTAGAAAAAGTAGAGGGTTGGAGTGGCATGTCCATTTGAACCCTATAGGATTAGCAAGGAGTGTTTGACGTCACAGAAAAAACAAAGAAATTTTAAAAAGAGGTTGGAGTGGTTAAAGGAAATAGGTATTCTTAGCCTGTCATGCTATTTTATAGAAATCCCCTGATTTTTCTGACATTAAACCCGCAGTACATATCAAATGTTTTTTCTAAAATACTCTTATCTTTTAAATCGTAACTTCGAATTTAACATGTTATATATATATATAATTTGATTAGAAAATAAGTAGAATCTAAATATGATTTTATTCTACCTGTCAATCATTTAAAGAAAATACTATCTAGGATGCAATCTTAATCAATAATGCATTATCCGGTTTTCTTTCATACCGGTACTAATCGGATTGGGGATGAACACCTCAGCAAAATTAGAATTGGAGACGGAATTGAAGGTAAATTTGCTAGAGACACCCAATAAACGGCCCTGTTTGGATACTCTAACACAGTTAGAGGTTAGAGTTAGTTTCTAACTCGTGACTAACCTTGAACTAACTCTAGCTAAAGGCGGTGTTTGGATGACAGGGTTAGATTGACAATAAATGCACTTTCTTCCTCTTTCCAGTCGGATTTGGTGTGGTCGGCTCTTGTGTGGCCTCTGTCCGCTTGCCGACGGCTGCGAACCCCACACGTCGAAGCCCTCTCCGTCCAGCGCAGGGTGGGACGACCGGCGTGACTCGAGACGGATGGGGCGGGATGGGGCGGATAGGGCGGCCGGGTCGACTCGGGATGGATGGGGCGAATGAGGAGGTCAGGGGCGGCTGGTGCCGGCGACCGGCGTAGTTGGGGCCGGCTGGGATGGGGGCGGCTGGTGCCGGCGACCGGCGTAGTTGGGGCCGGCTGGGATGGGGGCGGCTCGGGACGACGGGTGGGGGATGGATACGGGGTGGATGGTGGTGGGATGCAGGATGGAGCCGAAGGGTGGGTAGCGCGATGGGGGCCGACGGGGGGGCGGCGTGGTGTGGGCGGCATGGTGTGGACAAGAGGGAGGCGCGGGATGTGGACGAGAGGGACAAGGATGAGGATATGATCCGGTGCGATGGAGGCAGAGAGAAAAATGTTTTTTGTGGGTCCCATCTAAACTAACTCAAGTAAGCATCTCTCCATTGGGTTGGTTTTTTGGCTGGTTTAGAGCAACTAACCTACTCTAACCCTCCTGTTTGGATGTTTTTGGGTTATTTGAGCCCCCAACTAACCCAAACTAGCTCTAACCCTGATATTCAAACGGGGCCAATAAGGACATGCATGACAATAAATAAAAGAAGGACCTAATAAAGATGGAATGTTCGTTATACAAAAAATAAAGAGAAAATACAGAGAAGATCAGATAAAGATGAGATATTGCGCTATTTCTCCTATATACAAGAAGAAGAAAAAAGAGGACATGCATGACAAAAAATAAAAAGGAGGCATGCATGAGAGAAAAATAAAATAAAATACATGTTTGGTAATATATAAATAATGATGAACAGACACTAATACCTAGTACGTGTATGGCAAGAAATAGTGATGAAATAGGGGCACAAGTATCGTGCGTCCAGAGAAGACCATAGAAGAATATTCTTTTCCAGAGAGAAAAAAAATTCTCTCTTTATGATAAAAAAAACATGTATCTTTTTAACAACTCTTCGTGTATAAAAGAAATATGTATGTGAAAAAAAATGTTCAAGAGTTACAATAAATATATTTGCACATACATAATAAATATATGTGTAGTTTTCAAAACAGAAGAAATCAGAGATGTAGACCACATCAAATGTAGCACTCTACTGTGATTGTTGGGCTTGAGGACAAAAAAATGCGACACCAGCATCTTTTTTTCAGATAGGTTCTAAACAACAAGCCAAGAGACTGTCTAACAAAAGAGTGAATAAATTATTAAAAAGAAAATGTTGGTGAACCAAACTAGATGAGCATAAAGGAGGCATGAGGAGTTTCAGAGTGAAGCGAACGGACGACAGCGCCAGGATGAGTTTGAGGTCATGAATCAGAGCCAGGAACTGGAATGATGTTAAACATGTCCTAAGTTGATGATACTTAAATTAGAAGCAGCCATTGTTATACACATGTCTTCGTAGTGTGCTAATGTGTCATCGTCTGTTTTTGTCGTTTGCCTTTACCGGCCCGTAACAACATCCCATTCCGCATGTGACATGAATAAATGTATGATCATTTGCCCTCTTCTTTGTACGTATTAAATCTACATGCAAGCCGTGTTGAAATAAAAGACCTGTGAAATCTTGAACTGCGTTTTTGTAGGTTAAGACCATCTTTGTTTGGACCGTAGCTATAAATTCTCAGATTATAAACCTTTTTTTATAAATTAAGAGTGAATGGTATTATTTTCTCCGGTCGCAACGCATGGGTCCTTTTACTAGTGTAGTACAAAATATTTCATAGAAAAAATTCCAATAGGATCTAATCCTACGAATGAAAGGACCAATGTAGAAAAAAAATCCTAAAATTTCAATCCTCTAAAAATCCTATAGAATTCCTTTGAATCAAAGGAGCCCTCAACACGGAAAGTATTACGCACGCAGCTGATTGGTACACGGTAATATTTTAGGTTTTGAAGCAGCCAACTTATACTAAATGTAGGCTATAGCCTATATTTTGCTACCAAGTTGATAATAATAAATATACCAATTTGAATACACAAAATCCTAAAGCCAAATTTGCAGCTGGGCGAAGCCAACTGACGCTTTCGTGAACTTTCCACACAGTCGCGTCACCCACCTTTCCTCGGCGGTCCCGAGCCCACCCAATCAATCCATTGCGAACCATGCACTCATCGTCGCACTCGACGCCCCAGTTTTAGACGTCCCTCTCTCGACACCACCAGATCTTCTCCCACCGCCACTCCCATGGTCCTATCCTGCCCGATTCCTCGCTGTACCCGCCGCCGCCGAGCCCTCTGCCACCGCCTGATTCCTCGCCGCACCCGTCGCCAACCAATTCCTCGATGCGCCACCACCATGTCGCCGCCACCGCGACCTCCACGCCAGACTCTCCCATGCTCCTCCATGCCGTACTGCGGCGTGAGGCAATGAGCAAGGACCCGCCTCCCGACGGATCTTCATGTTTCATTTGCTTTTGAAAACTTATTAGGTATCCAGTTTTAAGTATACTGTAAAAGCTGAGAACTTTAATTTTCTTTTTTTAGAAAAGGAAGATGTCCCCGACCTCTGCATTTGGAAGATGCATGCAACCACTTTATTAATTATTCATAAAGATCTTACAAATCAATACATCAATATGTCTGAAAACCGCTCTCTTGGCAACATCTGTCGCTACTCCTATCCACTGATGAGGGATGCAGAAAGTGTGAGTCACATACCCAGACCTATCACCTAGCCTAACATATAAAGTCGGAGGCCCCGACCGAGACACATACCGGGTCAGGGGCACAAACCGGTCCGACGCACCCTCATAGGTCGTCGCCGCCGCCGTTCATCAATTCATATTCAGAACAGTTAATGACGCATCGACCTTGCAAGGCCTGCCGTCGACGCCTCCACGGCGCCAGACAGCCTCTCCTCCCTACGCGCGCTCTGTGGGGAACGTCGCATGGGAAACAAAAAAAATTCTACGCTCACGCAAGACCTATCCATGGTGATGAGCATCTACGAGAGGGAGAGTGGATCTACGTAGCCTTGTAAATCGCTAAGCCGGAAGCATTAAGAAACGCGATTGGTGTAGTCGAACGTCTACGCGATCCAAATCGCCGAGCGCCCCGCGATCCAATCACGATCCGTCTCGATCAAGCACCGAACGGACGGCACCTCCGCATTCAGCACACGTGCAGCTTGATGACGATCTCCGCCTTCTTGATCCAGCAAGAGGGAGCGAAGAGGTAGACGAGTTCTCCAGCAGCGTGACGGTGCCGCGGCGATGGTGGTGGAGCAACTCCGGCAGGGTTTCGCCTAAGCACTGCAGAAAACCGATCTAGAGGAGAAACTGTGCACTAGAGGAACGGGTAGCACGTGGCTGAAAATCTAGTGCAAAAACCCTAAAACCTCTAGTATATATAACAGGAAGTGAGGAGGAGGCTTGGCCCAAGGGCCAAGCCACTAAGGCTTCGGCCGAACCAAGAGGAGAGGAGGATTCCTCGTCCAATCCTAGTAGGACTAGGACTCCTTCTTATTTTTGTCTTTTTGTCTTTTTCCACCTTTTTCTCTTTGGGCTTTTCTTCCCAGCTGCATGAGCCTTGTGTGGGACTTTCACCATCCCACTAAGGGCTGGTATTCACTCTCCCACAGCCCATGTAGCCTCTTGGGTCGAAATACCCCTCCCGATGGTCTCCCGGTACACTACCGGCACTCTCGGTACACTATCGATGAGCTCGAAACTTTTCCGGCAACCAAAATAGGACTTCCTATATATCAATCTTTACCTCCGGACCATTCCAGAGCTCCTCGTGATGTCCAGGGTCTCATCCGGAACTCCGAACAACCTTCGGTCACCATCATGCATAACTCGGTACTACCGAAATGTCACCAAACCTTAAGTGTGCAGACCCTACGGGTTCGAGAACTATGTAGACATGACCGAGACACCTTTACGGTCAATAACCAATAGCGGGACCTAGATGCCCATATTGGTTCCTACATATTCTACGAAGATCTTTATCGGTCGAACCTCTATGTCAAGGATTCCGTTAATCCCGTTATGATGTTCCCTTTGTTCTTCGGTATGTTACTTGCCCAAGATTCGATCATCGGTATCTCCATACCTCGTTCAACCTCGTTACCGTAAGTCTCTTTAATCGTTCCGTAATACAAGATCCCATGACTAACACTTAGTCACATTGCTTGCAAGGCTTATTATGATGTTGTATTACCGAGTGGGCCATGAGATACCTCTCCGTCACACGGAGTAACAAATCTCAGTCTTGATCTATGCCAACCCAACAGACACCCTCAGAGATACCTGTAGAGCACCTTTATAGTCACCCATCTACGTTGCAACGTTTGATACACACAAGGCACTCTTCCGGTGTCCGTGAGTTACATAATCCCATGGTCATAGAAACATATACTTGACATGCAGAAAACAGTAGCAATAAACTGACACGATCATATGCTACGTTTGTAGTTTGGGTCTTGTCCATCACATCATTCTCCTAATGATGTGATCCCGTTATCAAATGACATCACATGTCAATGGCTAGGAAACCTCGATCATCTTTGACCAACGAGCTAGTTCACTAGAGGCATACTAGGGACAAAGTGTTGTCTATTTACCCACACATTTAATGTGTTTCCAATCAATACAATTATAGCATGGATAATAAACGATTATCATGAACAAGGAAATATAATAATAAACACTTTATTTATTGCCTCTAGGGCATATTTCCAACAGTCTCCCACTTGCACTAGAGTTAGTAATCTAGTTCACATCACTATGTGATTTACATTGTAATGAATCGAACACCCATGCAGTTTTGGTGTTGATCATGTTTATCCCTTGGAAGAGGTTTAATCAATGGGTCTGTAACATTTAGATCCATGTGCACTTTGCAAATATTTATGTCCTTTTCCTCGATGTAATCATGGATGGAGTTGAAGCGTCACTTTATGTGTCTGGTCCTCTTGTGAAACCTTTGTTCCTTGGCCAGAGCAATGGCACCAGTGTTGTCACAGAACAGGTTCATTGGATTCAGTGCACTGGTCACTACTCCAAGATCTGTCATGAATTGCTTGAACTTTTCAAACGTTTCAGACTTGTGTTTCATTAAGTAAATATACCCATATCTACTTAAGTCATCAGTGAAGGTGAGAAAATAACGATATCCACCACGCATTGTAACATTCATGGGACCAAACACATCAGTATGTATGATTTCCAATAAGTCACTTGCCCGTTCCATTGTTCCAGAGAACGGCGTTTTAGTTATCTTGC
Source organism: Hordeum marinum (assembly GCA_022496015.1). Taxonomy (NCBI): domain Eukaryota; kingdom Viridiplantae; phylum Streptophyta; class Magnoliopsida; order Poales; family Poaceae; genus Hordeum; species Hordeum marinum. Next base: position 513,875,075 of record CM039673.1, read on the forward strand.
CCATGAGGCATGGTTCACATGTGTCAAGTGATTCAAAATCAAGTGACTCCAAAAGTCCATCAGCATGGAGCTTCCTCATGTGTTTTACACCAATATGACCTAAACGGCAGTGCCACAAGAAAGTGGTACTATCATTATCAACTCTACATCTTTTGGCATCAATGTTATGAACATGTGTATCATCACTATAAGATTCAATATGAATAAACCCCTCACATTGGGTGCATGACTATAAAAGATATTACTCATATAAATAGAACAACATTTATTCTTTGATTTAAATGAGTAACTGTCTCGCAATAAACAAGATCCAGATATAATGGTCATGCTTAATGCAGGCACTAAATAACAATTATTCAGGTTCATCACTAATTCCGATGGTAATCGAAGAGAGAGCGTGCCGACGGTGATCACATCAACCTTGGAACCATTTCCCACGCGCATCGTCACTTCATCCTTTGCCCGCCTTTGTCTATTCTGTAGTTCATGTTTTGAGTTGCAAATGTGAGCAACCGAACCGGTATCAAATACCCAGACACTACAACGAGAGCTAGTAAGGTACACATCAATAACATGTATATCATATATACCTTGTTTGTCGTTGGCCGCCGTCTTGTCAGCCAGGTACTTGGGGCAGTTCCGCTTCCAGTGACCAGTTCTGTTGCAATGAAAGCACTCAGTTTCTGTCTTGGGTCCATGCTTGGGCTTCTTTACAAGAGTAGCAACTGTTTTGTCATCCTTCTTGGTTTTACCCTTCTTGCCCTTGCCCTTGCCATTCTTCTTGAAACTAGTGATTTTATTGACCATCAACACTTGATGTTCTTTCTGGATTTCAGACTCAGCAACTTTTAGCATCGCAAACAGCTCGACGACTGACTTGTTCATCCCGTGCATGTTATAGTTCATCACAAAGCTCTTGTAACTAGTGGCAGTGATTGAAGAACTCTGTCAGTGATCGCCTCTGGCGAAAGGGCAATTCCCAACTCTGCTAGAAGATTCATATACCCAGACATTCTGAATATACGCTCACTGATAGACCCGTTCTCCTCCATTTTGCAAGCATAGAACTTATCGGAGGTCTCATACATGTCGATCCGGGCATTCATCTAAAAGATAAACTTCAACTCCTGGAACATCTCATATGCTCCATGACGTTCAAAACGTCTTTGAAGTCTCAGTTCTAAGCCATACAATATTGCACACTGAACTATTGAGTAATCTCCAGAACGTGCCTCCTAAGCGTTCTTAACGTCTTCGGGTGACATGTCTTCTGGTTGGTCACCAAGCGGTGCATCAAGGACATATGATTTTTGGGAAGCCGTGAGGATAATTCTCAGATTACGGGCCCAGTCAACAAAGTTACTTCCATCATCTTTCAACTTAACTTTCTCTAGGAACGCATTAAAATTCAGAGGTGCTACTACGAGAGCCATTGATCTACCACATAAATATGCAAAGGTTACTTAGACTATTGTTCAAGATAATGAGTTTAGTTAATCAAATTACTAAAGCTCCCACTCAAATTGACATCCCTCGGGTCATCTGAGTGTCACATGATCCAAATTCACCAACTCAAGTACGATCATCACGTGAGTTGAGGTGGCTTCAATGGTGAACATCATTATGTTGATCATATCTACTATATGACTCATGTTCGACCTTTCGGTCTCTTGTGTTCCGAGGCCATGTGTGTACATGCTAGGCTCGTCAAGTTTAACCCGGGTGTTCTACATGTGCAGCACTGGCTTGCACCCATTGTATGTGAACGTAGAGTCTATCACACCCGATCATCACGTGGTGTCTCGACACGACGAACTTTCGCAACGGTGCACACTCGGGGAGAACACAATTCATCTTGAAATTTAAGTGAGGGGTCACCTTATAAGGCTACCGTCGTCCTAAGCAAAATAAGGTGCATAAAAGGATTAACATCACATGCAAATCATAAGTGACATGATATGGCCATGAACTTGTGCTTTTGATCTCCATCTTGAAAGCACCGGCATGATCTCCATCGTCACCAGCACGACACCATGATCTCCATCATCTTGATCTCCATCAACGTGTCACCATCGGGGTTGTCATGCCCATCATGCTTGTACTACTATTACTACCATTTAGCGATAAAGTAAAGCATTACATAGTGCTTAATGATTGACACGGAGGTCATACAATAATTAAAGACAATCATATGGCTCCTGCCAGTTGCCGTACTCATCGACATGCAAGTCATGATATTCTATACAACACATGATCATCTCATACATCACATATATCACATCATGTAATTGGCCATATCACATCACAATAAACCATGCAAAAACAAGTTAGACGTCCTCTAATTGTTGTTGCATGTTTTATGTGGCTGCTATTGGTATCTAGGAAGAACAATTCTCACCTACGCATAAACCACAACGGTGATACATAAGTTGCTTTTTAACCTTCTCAAGGACCACCTTTGTCGAATCCGATCCAACTAAAGTAGGAGAAACTGCCACCCGCCAACCATCTTTTGCAACAAGTTGCAGTTGAGGGAACCGGTCTCTGGTAAGCATACGAGTAATGTTGGTCCGGGCCGCTTCATCCCACAATACCGTTGAACCAAAACACGACCAAGGGAGGAAGCAATCTAAGCATCAACGCCCACAAACTCTTTGTGTTCTACTCGAGATCTCATCTACACATAGACCTAGCTCATGATGCCACTGTTGGGGACGTCGCATGGGAAACAAAAAAATTCCTACGCTCACGCAAGACCTATCCATAGTGATGAGCATCTACGAGAGGGAGAGTAGATCTACGTACCCTTGTAGATCGCTAAGCGGGAAGCGTTAAGAAATGCGGTTGGTGTAGTCAGACGTCTTCACGATCCAAATCGCCGAGCGTCCCGCGATCTAATCACGATCCGTCCCGATCAAGCACCGAACGGACGGCACCTCCGCGTTCAGCACACGTGCAGCTTGATGACGATCTCCGCCTTCTTGATCCAGCAAGAGGGAGCGGAGAGGTACAAGAGTTCTATGGCAGCGTGACGGCGCTGCGGCGATGGTGATGGAGCAATTTTGTCAGGGCTTCGCCAAAGCACTGCAGAAAACCGATCTAGAGGAGAAACTATGCACTAGAGGAACGGGTAGCACGTGGCTGAAAATCTAGTACAAAAACCCTAAAACCTCTAGTATATATAAGAGGGACAGAGGAGGAGGCTTGGACCAAGGGCCAAGCCACCAAGGCTTCGGCCAAACCAAGAGGAGAGGAGGATTCCTCCTCCAATCCTAGTAGGACTAGGACTCCTCCTTATTTTTGTCTTTTTGTCTTTTTTCACCTTTTTCTCTTTGGGCTTTTCTTCCCAGCCACAAGGGCCTTGTGTGGGAATTCCACCAGCCCACTAAGGTTTGGTATTCACTCTCCCACAGCCCATGTAGCCTCTTGGGTCGAAATACCCCTCCCGATGGTCTCCCGGTACACTACCGGCACTCCCGGTACACTACCGATGAGCCCAAAACTTTTCCGGCGACCAAAATAGGACTTCCTATATATATCAATCTTTACCTCCGGACCATTATGGAGCTCCTTGTGACGTCAGGGATCTCATCCGGGACTCCGAACAACCTTCAGTCACCACCATGCATAACTCTATACTACCGAAACGTCACCAAACCTGAAGTGTGCAGACCCTGCGGGTTCGAGAACTATGTAGACATGACCGAGACACCTCTACGGTCAATAACCAATAGCGAGACCTAGATGCCCATATTGGTTCCTACATATTCTACGAAGATCTTTATGGGTCGAACCTCTAGGTCAAGGATTCAGTTAATCACGTATGATGTTCCCTTTGTTCTTCGGTATGTTACTTGCCCGAGATTCGATCGTCGGTATCTCCATACCTAGTTCAACCTCGTTACCATAAGTCTCTTTACTCATTCTGTAATATAAGATCCCGTGACTAACACTTAGTCACATTGCTTGCAAGGCTTATTATGATGTTGTATTACCGAGTGGGCCCTGAGATACCTCTCCGTCACACGGAGTAACAAATCCCAGTCTTGATCCATGCCAACCCAACAGACACCCTCGAAGATACCTGTAGAGCACCTTTATAGTCATCCAGTTACGTTGCAACGTTTGATACACACAAGGCACTCTTCCGGTGTCCGTGAGTTGCATGATCTCATGGTCATAGAAACATATACTTGACATGCAGAAAACAGTAGCAAAACTGACACGATCATATGCTACGTTTGTAGTTTGGGTCTTGTCCATCACATCATTCTCCTAATGATGTGATCCCGTTATCAAATGACATCGCATGTCAATGGCTAGGAAACCTCGACCATCTTTGACCAACAAGCTAGTTCACTAGAGGCATACCAGGGACAAAGTGTTGTCTATTTACCCACACATGTAATGTGTTTCCAATCAATACAATTATAGCATGGATAATAAACGATTATCATGAACAAGGAAATATAATAATAAACACTTTATTTATTGCCTCTAGGGCATATTTCCAACACGCTCATCATCACGCATCCGTCGTCGAGACTTTGTTGCACCTCGTCGTCGAGACTCCACGACGTCGATGTGTCACAGGGAACGCCGCTCCACCGTAGATGTCGACCAATGGTCCCTCGAGCCCGTGCGTACCTCCATGAATGACGCCCCTAAGAGGGAAATGACACCAGAGCGTCGCCGTCATCCGATCTACTGATCTAGGGTTTTCCACGGAGGTAGCAGAGAATGGCCTTGAACTTCTCCTCGGCGATGCCTTCAGGAAGGGAACGACGTAGATAGCACAACCATCGTCGGCCTTGGCAGTAGCCGAAGGCAAGCTTTCACCCAGATCTGTTCGAAGAACCCATCACTCCTGCACAGGCCCCTCATCCTGCGACATCCCCGGGAGCGGTATCCCAAGATCCGCTGCCACCGGCGACGCCACAAGGACCCATCACCTGGTCGTCATCCCTGACGAAGGGGATGGCGCCCTCACCTTGTTCAGATCCAGCAGCACGCCAACGCCTCCTGTTGCCCCACGAAGGAGGACAGTGAACGCGCGCGCCGACCCCGCCTAGGGCCGCCGGACGGCGCCCGAGCCCGACTACCCAGAGGAGAACCGATCTGGGGTGGGGGAACCCTAGATCCGCCGTCGTCAGCCCCCGCAACGCCGCCGGAGCGCGCCAACCCCGCCTCCATGCCGTACGCCCAAGGACGCCGTCGCATCTCAGCCAGAGGGTCCCCTCGTGAAGAAGGGAGGGAGGCCCGCCGTCCGCCGTCCGCCGGGCGAGCTTCACTCGCCGGCCTCCTCCGGCGGCAGCGGGGAAGCAGGGGAGGAGGGAGGTCGAGGGCGGTGGCGGCTAGGGCGCCCGAGTCGCCCCCCTTTCTAGTTACCTAAAATCTTCTCTCCGCATCTAAACTGTACTTATTAGGTATTCAAATTTTAGGCTAGCAGATGCTCTAGCAGTAGTAACTTAGTAGTATTACAGTGCCAACAACTTGGATAAATGGTTCGATAAACACTTTGGATAGATGGTTCTGCACAACTACATATATATCACAGTAACTTGCATAACTTAGTTCTCCACATATAGATATAAATAGATCAATCATAGATAGATATAGACATGATAAAGATAGGTGCAGGACATGAAGATCCTTCACATAGCTGCTTCGTCCAGCCACCACCTCTGTTGTGATTTCCTTGGTCTGCCCGCGGGCAGAGACTCGGAAGGGGGGGGGCGTGTAGTCGACGTACGGCTTGGGGAGCTCGACGTAGCCCTTGGTGAGCAGGTCGACGCGCATCTTGGCGAGATGCAATCGAGAGTGGTCGGGCTCGACCCTCTTCTCCGGCCGCATCTCCTCGTCCAGCACCCGCCTCCGCTCGTCGAGCCACCCTGGCGGGAACTCCCCGTCGGGCGGGAGGTCCACGTCGGTGGGGATCTCCAGCCAGTTGCCCAGGTTGAAGGCTGAGCTGATGCGTTTGTCGTCGTAGCGGACCATGCCTTCACCGGTCGGGGTCGCCGTGGAGGGGTTCGACTCCCTGACGACCCTGTCGGCCGCGTCTTCCAGCTGCCCTTGTTAGACATAAGCCATGCGTGTCCGTGGACGTCGAGCCCGGCGCCGGTGCGAGGCTGTCCACGTGTGGATTGGAGTGTGTCTTTTTCGTGTGTCAGTATGTGCCGAGTCATGGGTATGTGTCCAGTGTGAGTAAAGTGAGGTTGTTCGTGTGGCCGAGACGCCGTTCGTGCGGCGAGGCGTTTGTGCGTCGGAAAAAATCGTGTGATCCTTTTCTTCCAACTTCGTCCGGCGTTTGGGTCATCAGTGGGTTTGTCCCAACATTTGGTATCATGAGCTTGGTTGGCTTGGGCGTGGTTCGCAGCGCCGGAGGCTTGCCGTCGATGGCGACGTTCGTCGGCAGCTGCACGAAGCTCCGGATTGTGTGTCGGCCTATGAAGGTGTGTGACGCTGCAGCTGTCATGGCGGCCATGGAGGCATGGCGTGACGCGATGCGGCGTGGATGCCGCGGTGGCCATGGCGCGGCGACCATGGAGCCGCGTGGTGACGTCAAGCGTTCGAGCGCGACGGCATTGACGACATGTGTCGTCGGAGAAGTGGCGTGTGTCGCCGAGGGAGAGGAAGCAGCAGGCACGGTGGTGACCGGCGTCAGTGCGCCAGGTCGAGTCCGGGGCGATGGTGATCGGCATCCCCGCGCCAAGTCGAGTCCGCGGCTGCAACGACGATGACGATGGGAGCTGCAACAACTCCGATGACGGCGAGGTCGTGGCTTAGGGGAAGAATGTTAGACATAAGCCACGCGTGTCTGTGGACGTCGAGCCCGCGCCGGTGCGAGGCTGTCCAGATCTGTGTTGGAGTGTGTCTCTTGGTGTGTCAGTATGTGCCGCGTCATGGGTATGTGTCCAGTGTGAGTAAAGTAAGGTTGTTCGTGTGGCCGAGGCGCCGTTCGTGAGGCGAGGCGTTTGTGCGTCGGAAAAAATCGTGTGATCCTTTTCTTTCACCTTCGTTCGGCGTTTGGGTCGTCGGTGGGTTTGTCTCAGCAGCCCTGCGCCCAGCGCCACCACCTCCGGGAAGGTTAGCAGATGCCCCGTGATCGTCTCCCGCAGCGTCGCCACGTCGGCCGGCGTCGCCTCGCCGGAGACGGCCGCCTTCGTTTTGGTGCGTGCCATCAGTCGATGGGTTTTGGACGTTGCTTGACGAATGACGATTGGTGCGGAGCGTCGTCCCGGTCTATAAAAAGAGATCGAGTCGGTGGGTTGGTCTAGTCCGGTACGCCATCGCCATGGATAGGACTCCTGGACTAGTCTCTAGCTCGGCCAGGCCCGGTCTTTCTATCTGTTGGCCCATACATTTGGCTCCTTCGGTCCGTTCTAGTCGCCTCCCTTGTTTTCATGGGCAGACTTGAATTTGTACCGGACTGTAAGGCAGCATGCAAAAAAGAAGTAAAAAGAAAAATGTTCCTTTGGTTCGCGCAGGTTCAGGCGTGGCATTGCCCGTTGTGCTCTTCTGCCCAACTTCAGAGTTCAGAGACAATCTGTGACATGTATTCCCCTATGGGAAAAGTTACAAAGCCTGTGCCTGGACCACCCTAAAGAAATGTATATTTGGGGCAGACAATCGACCCAACAAGGTTCGGTCGATCTACCGTCATCGATGCAATCTTATATGGAGCCTATGGAAATGACGAGTTGTACCGGTCTTCCGCCATGAACTTGAAGGGCTTCACACCAACAGGGTACGAGCAAATTCAAAGAAGAGGAGCTGCATGCCCACCGGTGGAAGTGGAAGTGGAACCCGGCCGGCGACGGATCACGACATCATCTCCTTTGAAGACGCCGCGCCGTTGCACGTCGTTGCACCGCTGCGAATTGCAATGCGCAGCCTCTGCAACGCAGCGTAGGACGAGCCGCCCTCCTCCACGGCCCGCCTGCACGCGGCCTTCATCTTCATGGCCTTCTCCCTCGCCGTCGCACCCTCCTCCTCCGGCCCGCCGCCCATCAGGCATCTCACCGCCCGCTCAAGCTCCGCTGCCTCCACGAAGTTGTCCCGCTCCCGGTCCACCTCCATCGCCACGGCCACGCCGACGACGGACGCGAGCTCGAATGCGTTCAGGTGCTGCTCCGCGTAGAGCGGCCACGGCACGAGCGGCACGCCGTGCCACAGGCTCTCCAGCGTCGAGTTCCACCCGCAGTGCGTCACGAAGCAGCCGACGGCGGCGTGCGCGAGTATCTCCTTCTGCGGGGCACGCTGCGGCCACACGAGGCCCCTCCCCTCCGTCCTCTCCAGGAATCCCTCCGGGAGGAGCTCGTCGAGGTTGGCGTCCGTCGGGTGCCGCGAGCCGGCGGCGGGAGGGCCGCGCAGCGTCCACAGGAAGCGGTGGCCGCTGCGCTCCAGCCCAGCGGCGACCTCGCGCGCCTGGGCTGCGTCGAACCATCCCAGGCTCCCGAAGCACAGGAACACCACCGACGCCCGAGGCTGCGCGTCGAGCCACCGAACGCAGTGCTCGTTCGACGCTTCGACGGCGTGGTCGATCACTGGACCGATCGGGTACAGCGGCGGCGCGCGTCGTCCGGGCACGCACCGGCCTGCGGCTACCGCGGCGAGGAGTCCTGGCTCGAGCGCGTGCACCGTGTTAATGATGATACCGTCGGCGTCCATGAAGCGACGGCCGTGGTACACGAACCACGCGTAGTTAGGGCTCTCCTTGTCGCCGAGGAACCCCGGAACAGATCCTGCGGGAACCGGTGGCATGCCGGGGACGTCCACCGCGCCGTCGTCTAACGCGTCGGAGTCGACTGCCAGCGCCGGCAGGCGCAGAGTGAGCGCGAGCAGCGCAGCCGTGGACGTGAAATAGACGTACGTGGGCACGGCGAGCTCGCGGGCCGCGTCGATGACGGCGGTGGCGAAGAAGTCTACGACGAGCGCCGCGGCGCCGAGGTCGGCCACGGCGGCCCGGACGTGGGGCGCGTGCAGCTGCATGTAGCGGGACTTGAACTCCTGCAGGTTGCCAGCGCAGTCCGTGGGCGGGTCGACGGCGGGGAGGCGGTGGAACCGGATGCCGAGCCCGGAGGCGGAGGTGGCGACGCGCCTGACGTGCGAGTCGACCTCGGAGGCCGACTCGGGCGTGGCTGGCCGGGTGATCAGCACGGTGACGGTGAGCTCGCCTCCTTCTCCGCCGTGAGCGAGCAGCCGCTTGCCGGCTTCGATGAGCGACATGAGGTGGCCCGAGCCGGGCTCCGGGAGGAGGAGCACGTTGGCGGTCGCCATTGCACGCACGTACGAATCGTGGTCACAGGCTGCTGTTGTAGGTTCTGATGAATCGTGGTGGAATCGAAGACAAGATTGTAAGTACGTACGATGTGAACACGGAAGACGACACGGTGCACACGCTCTTCACGAGCGATTGGATCCTAGCCAGGTCCTAGCACGTACGCCACTCGATCGCCATTGAACTAAAGGGTACACTATCGCCTCACGACGGGCAGGTCGGGCCGTCGGGACGTCTACGTCTGTGGACCATCCACAGACAATCACTCCTGTACCAGGCACAAATTATTCGTCAACAGTTTTAGTTTGTTGATTCATGAACGTCATCTTGGTTTGTGTGGACTGACGTCGGCTGTCGGCAGCGGCTGCTCCACCATCCTCTGGTTAGGCCGTTGGCTCATCAGCGAGTCTCTTCTGCCAGTCTTCCCGATGATTCCAACAACCTGCAGGTACACGACGGGCAGGTCATGTACAACGAGGTCCTTTCAGACAGCTTCCCGCGCTGCTTCGGCATGCCTCATCGCCTCCGACGAGCCGCACCACCTGCTCGTGCTGCTCCGGCGAGACCCACCACCTACCCGCGCTGCTCGGGCGAGCGGCCATATCCACAAGCCCCGTGCAGCTCCGGCGAGCGGCCGCCCATCCACTAGCATGACCGTGCGGCAATCAACACTCATCGCCTTGGCCGCCCGCAGCTGGTTGCTCTCCTTTTCATGGCCGCAGTTGGAGGATTTGCTACAACCATGCTTTTGTTTTGCTGGAACCAGCTCACGTATTTGCTACCACCCACCCTGCCCCAAATCTTCTATCATGCTGACTTTTGTTGGAACCGGCGAATCATTTTGCTACAACCGTTTTGGATTTTTATTACTACCAGTGTTTTGTGGATTTGTGCTACATCCATCTATATGACATCGCTTGCTACCATGCTTCATTTCCCCTGCTGGAACCAGTGTAATTTGGGCTACAATTGTCTTCGATTATTGCTGAAACTAATCATTTTTTCTGCTTCCATGTCTTTTTTTGGCTGGAATCATTGTATTTTTTTGTTACAACCGTTTTGATTTTTTGCTACTATTTCCTTGTTGATTTGTTACATCCATTTTTCATCAGGTTACCGAGATTTACAAATATGTGTTTTTTGCTGCGACCATTGTCGATTTTGGCTACCATCGATGTCGGCAATTGCTACTTTCATGCGAGAGTGAATAAGAGTTACAACCAAAAATGGCAGCGAGCAGCAACCTACGACGATGGCGATGGATTTTTGCTAACACCATGTTAGAGTTTGCTACAACCGACTAGTTTTTTTGCTACATCCATCGCGGCAGTGCAATGACCTCCAATGACAACGACAACGTTTTGCTGTAACCGCCACCAGTTTTTGCTACATCCATTGCAGACGCCATTTTTCGAGCTCGGTGGCGGCGTGCTTTGAGCTTGCCGGCAGTGGGGTTGGGCGCAGTCACTGAGGGGCACGAGAGGATGCGGTCGTGTGTCGGTCGACCTAGTAGCACATTGAAACAATGACATGTTGGTTTGCCTTGGATGGTCAGTTGATTTTTCTGGCACGCCGTATCATTTCCAACGAAGAGATGTTCGACAAATCTCATTTGACGGTTGCATCAACTTCTCTCAAAAGATCGGCTTCGCAAGACATGCTTCTAAAAAACGGGATTAGCATCACGATCAAGATGTGGACCAGCTTGTGGCGCTATCTTTTTTTGGCAACAGCGAAGGTCGTGGGTGCTTGGTACTTACGGCGAGGACGGTATGCAGCAGTACCACCACCTACTTGAATAAGTGTTTTTCAATGAAGGACCTTGGAGAAGCTGCTTATATATTAGGCATCAAGATCTATAGAAATAGATCGAGACGCCTCATAGGTCTTTCACAAAGCACATACATTGACAAGATATTGAAGAAGTTCAATATGGATCCGTCCAAAAAGGGGTTCTTGCCTGTGTTACAGGGTGTGAGATTGAATACGACTCAATGCCCGACCACGGCAAAGGATAGAGAAGAGATGAGTGTCATCCCCTATGCTTTAGCCATAGGCTCTATTTTGTATGACATGATGTGTACCAGACCTGATGTGAACCTTGCCATAAGTATGGTAGGGAGGGACCAAAGTGATCCCGAAGCGGAACATTGGATAGCGGTCAAGAATATCCTGATGTACCTAAAAAGGACCAAGGACATGTTTCTCGTATATGGAGGTGCCAAAGAGCTCGTCATAAAGGGTTACGTCGATGCTAGCTTCGACACAGATCCGGATGACTCCAAGTCACAAACCGGATACGTGTATATTTTGAACGGAGGGGCAGTCAGCTGGTGCAGCAGCAAGCAAAGCGTCGTGGCGGCATCTACATGCCAAGCGGAGTACATAGCTGCTTCAGAAGCAGCAAAGGAAGGAGTCTCGATGAAGAAGTTCATCACGGACCTAGCAGTAATTCCCAATGTGTCGGGCCCGATGACTCTATTCTATGACAACACTTGAGCTATTGCCCTTGCCAAGGAGCCCAGGTTTCACAAGAAGACAAGACATATCAAACACCGCTTCAATTCCATTCGTGATTACATTCAGGAAGAAGATATAGATATTTGTAAAGTACATATGGATCTGAATGTCGCAGATCCGTTGACTAAACCTCTCTCCCGAGCAAAACATGATCAACACCAAAACTCTATGGGTGTTTGATTCATCACAATATAACTAGATTATTGACTCTAGTGCAAGTGGAAGACTGTTGGAAATATGCCCTAGAGGCAATAATAAAATGGTTATTATTATATTTCCTTGTTCATGATAATTGTCTATTGTTCATCTTACAATTGTATTAACCGGAAACCGTAATGCATGTGTGAATACATAGACCACAACGTGTCCCTAGTGAGCCTCTAGTTGGCTAGCTCGTTGATCAATAGATGGGCACGGTTTCATGACCATGGACATTGGATGTCATTGATAACGGGATCACTTCATTAGGAGAATGATGTGATGGACAAGACCCAATCCTAAGCATAGCACAAGATCGTGTAGTTTGTCTGCTAAAGCTTTTCTAATGTCAAGTATCGTTTCCTTAGACCATGAGCTTGTGCAACTCCCAGATACCGTAGGAATACTTTGGGTGTGCCAAACGTCACAACATAACTGGGTGGCTATAAAGGTACACTACGGGTATCTCCGAAAGTGTCTGTTGGGTTGGCACGAATCAAGAGTAGGATTTGTCACTCCGTGTGACGGAGAGTTATCTCTGGGCCCACTCGGTAAGACATCATCATAATGAGCTCAATGTGACTAAGGAGTTAGCCACGTGATGATATGTTATGGAACGAGTAAAGAGACTTACCGGTAAAGAGATTGAACAAGGTATAGGGATACCGATGATCAAATCTCGGGCAAGTATCATATCGGTAGACAAAGGGAATTGTATACGGGATTGATTGAACCCCCGATATCGTGGTTCATCCGATGAGATCATCATGGAGCATGTGGGAGCCAACATGGGTATCCAGATCCCACTGTTGGTTATTGACCGGAGAGGTGTCTCGGTCATGTCTACGTGTCTCCCGAACCCGTAGGGTCTACACACTTAAGGTTCGATGATGCTAGGGTTATAGGGAAATAGTATACGTGGTTATCGAAGGTAGTTCGGAGTCCAAGATGAGATCCCGACGTCACGAGGAGTTCCGGAATGGTCCGGAGGTAAATATTCATATATAGGAAGTGAGGTTTTGGTCACCGGAAGTGTTTCGGGCATTACTGGTAACGTACCGGGACCACCGAAAGGGTTCCGGCGGTCCACCAAGTGGGGCCACCAGCACCAGAGGGCTGCATGGGCCGCAAGTGGGAAGGAACCAGCCCCTAGGTGGGCTGGTGCACCCCCACAAGGGCCCAAGGCGCAGCACAAGAGGAGAGGGGGGCAAACCCTACCCCAGATGGGCCTAAGGCCCACCTAGTGCGCCGCCCTCCCCTCTCTCCCTCTGGCCGCCGCACCAGATGGGATCTGGGGCTGCCGCCGGCCCCTAGGGTGGGAACCCTAGGGGCTATGCCCTCCCTCCTCCTCCTCCTATAAATAGTGGGGGTTTTGGGGCTGCTAGGAACACAAGTTTCTTCCTCCCTCGGCGCAGCCCTACTCCTCCTCGTCCTCGTCCTCCGTGGAGCTTGGTGAAGCCCTGCCGGAGAACCACACAGCTCCACCATCACCACGCCGTCGTGCTGCCGGAGCACTCCCTCAACCTCTCCTTCCTCCTTGCTGGATCAAGGCATAGGAGACGTCACCGGGCTGCATGTGTGTTGAACGCGGAGGCACCGTTGTTCAGCGCTTAGATCGGAATCTACCGCGATCTAAATCGCTGCGAGTACGACTCCACCAACCGCGTTCTAGTAACGCTTCCGCTTTGCGATCTTCAAAGGTATGAAGATGCACTCACCCCACTCATTGTTGGTTTCTCAATAGATTGATCTTGGTGACACGTAGGATTTTTTTTTGATTTACTACAATGTCTCCCAATAGTGGCATCGTGAGCTAGGTCTATGCGTAGAATCTATGAACGAGTAGAACACAAGTTGTTGTGGGCGTCGATCTTGTTAATTTGCTTACCGTTACTAGTCTTATCTTGATTCGGCGGTATTGTGGGATGAAGCGGCCCGGACCAACTTTACACGTACGCTTACGTGAGACCAGTTCCAGCGCCTGACATGCACTTATTGCATAAGGTGGCTAGCGGGTGTCTGTCTCTCCCACCTTAGTCGGATCGGATTCGATGAAAAGGGTCCTTATGAAGGGTAAATAGCAATTGGCATATCACGTTGTGGTTTTGGCGTAGGTAAGAAACGTTCTTACTTGAAAGCTATAGCAGCCACGTAAAAACTTGCAACAACAAATTAGAGGGCGTCTGACTTGTTTTTGCAGCATATGCCTTGTGATGTGATATGGACAAAGGATGTGATGTGATGCATTGTGATGTATGAGATTGATCATGTTCTTGTAATAGGATTCACGACTTGCATGTCGATGAGTATGACAACCGGCAGGAGCCATAGGAGTTGTCTTATTTTATTGTATGACCTGCGTGTCAATCATAAACGCCACGTAATTACTTTACTTTATTGCTAATTGTTAGCCATAGTAGTAGAAGTAATAGTTGGCGAGACAACTTCATGAAGACACGATGATGGAGATCATGATGATGGAGATCATGGCGTAGTGCCGGTGACAGTGATGATCATGGTGCCTCGAAGATGGAGATCAAAGGAGCAAGATGATATTGGCCATATCATGTCACTATATTGATTGCATGTGATGTTTATCATGTTTACATCTTATTTGCTTAGAACAACAGTAGCTAAATAAGATGATATCTCACTAAAATTTTCAAGAAATGTGTTCACCCTAACTGTGCACTATTGCTAAGGATCGTTGTTCCGAAGCACCACATGATGATCGGGTGTGATATGTTCTAACATTCGCATAAAACGGGTGTAAGCCAGATTTACACACGCAATACACTTAGGTTGACTTGACGAGCCTAGCATGTACAGACATGGCCTCAGAACACGGGAGACCAAAAGGTCGAACATGAGTCGTATAGAAGATACGATCAACATGGACATGTTCACCATGGATGACTAGTCTGTCTCACATGATGATCGGACACGGGCTAGTTGACGTGGATCATGTGTCACTTGGATGACTAGAGAGATGTCTATCTAAGTGGGAGTTCATTAAATAATTTTATTATATGAACTTAATTATCATGAACTTAGTCTAAAATTGTCTTTACAATCTATATTGTAGATCCAATGGCCAACGCTAACGTTGCCCTCAACTTCAACGCGTTCCTAGAGAAAACCAAGCTGAAAGATGATGGAAGCAACTATGCGGACTGGGTCCATGGCTTGAGGATCATCCTCATATCTTCCAAAATATTATATGTCCTTGATGCACCGCTAGGTGACGCACCCATTTTCCCAGCGGCTCGGGACGTTATGAACGCCTGGCAGTCGCGTTCTGATGATTAGTCCCTAGTTCAGTTCGGCATGCTTTACAGTTTAGAACTGGGGCTCCAAAAGCGTATTGAGCAACACGGAGCATATGAGATGTTCCAATAGCTGAAATTGGTTTTCCAAGCTCATTCCCGGGTCAAGAGATATGATGTCTCCGACAAGTTCTTCAGTTGTAACATGGAGGAGAATAGTTCTGTCAGTGAGCACATACTCAAAATGTCTGGGTTGCACAACCGCTTGTCTCAACAGGGAGTTAATATTCCGGATGACTCGGTCATTCACAGAATCCTCCAGTCGCTTCCACCTAGCTACAAGAGCTTTGTGATGAACTACAACATGCAGGGTATGGAGAAGTCCATTCTTGAGTTGTACTCGATGCTAAAATCAGCGGAGGTCGGGATAAAAAAGGAGCATCAAGTGTTGATGGTGAATAAGACCACTAGTTTCAAGAAAGGCAAGGGTAAGAAGAACTTCAAGAAGGATGGCAAAGCAGTTGCCGCGCCCGGTAAGCAAGTTGCCGGGAAGAAGAACAAGAATGGACCCAAGCCTGAGACTGAGTGCTTTTTGTACCAGCATGCTACCTCTACATCTACCTTCGGGATTAGTTTTAAACCTTAATAATTATTATTTAGTACCAGCTTTGAGCATGAACATTGTATCACGATCTCGCTTGATGCGAGATGGCTACTCATTTAAATCTGAGAATAATGGTTGTTCTATTTATATGAGAGAAGTGTTTTATGGTCATGCCTCGCTGGTCAACGGTTTATTTTTTATGAATCTCGAGCGTGATGTTACACATGTCCATAGTGTGAGTACCAAAATATGTAAGGTTGATAACGATAGTCCCACTTACATGTGGCACTGCCGCCTTGGTCATATTGGTGTCAAACGCATGAAGAAACTTCATGCTCATGGACTTTTGGAGTCTCTTGATTTTGAATCATTTGACACGTGCGAACCATGCCTCATGGACAAGATGACCAAGACTCCGTTCTCCGGAACAATGGAGCAGGCAACTGATTTGTTGCAGATAATACATACCGATGTATGCGGTCCAATGAGCGTCGAGGCTCGTGGTGGCTACCGTTATGTTCTCACCCTAGATATGGGTATGTCTACTTAATGAAACACAAGTCTGAAACCTTTGAAAAGTTCAAGGAATTTTAGAGTGAGGTAGAGAATCAACGTGACAGGAAAATAAAGTGCCTACGATATGATCGTGGCGGAGAATATTTGAGTCATGAGTTTGGCATGCACCTAAGGAAATATGGAATTGTTTCACAACTCATGCCACCTGGCACACCTCGGCGAAATTGTGTGTCTGAACGTCATAATCGCACTCTATTGGATATGGTGTGATCTATGATGTCTGTTACCGACTTACCGCTATCATTTTGGGGATATGCATTAGATACTACCGCATTCACTTTAAATAGGGCACCGTCTAAATCCGTTGAGACGACACCGTATGAATTATGGTTTGGAAAGAAACCTAAGCTGTCGTTTTTGAAAGTTTGGGGATGCGATGCTTATGTGAAGAAACTTCAACCTAGAAGCTCAAACCCAAAGCGGAAAAGTGCATCTTCATAGGATACCCCGAAGAAACTATTGGGTATACCTTCTACCTAAGATCCGAAGGCAAACGCGTTGTTGCCAAGAATGGATCCTTTCTAGAGAAAGAGTTTCTCTCGAAAGAAGTAAGTGGGAGGAAAATAGAACTTGATGAGGTAATTGTACCTCCACTCGAACCAGAGAGCAGCACAGCACATGAAGTTGTTTTTGTGGAGCCTGCATCGGCTAGAGAGGAAGTTAATGATGCTGATCATGAAACTTCAGATCAAGTTGCTATTCAAAGGTCCACTGGGACACGTTCCTCACCAGAGTGGTACGGCAACCCTGTCCTGGAGATCATGTTGTTGGAAAACGGTGAACCTTCAAACTATGAAGAAGCAATGGCGGTCCCAGATTCCAACAAATGGCTTGAAGCCATGAAATCCGAGATAGGATCCATGTATGAGAACAAAGTATGGACTTTGGTGGACTTGCCTGATGATAAGCGAGCCATAGAAAATAAATGGATCTTTAAGAAGAAGAGTGACGTGGATGGTAATGTGACCGTCTATAAGGCTTGGCTTGTCACTAAGGGTTATCGACAAATTCAAGGAGTTGACTACGATGAGACTTTCTCACCCGTAGCGATGCTGAAGTCTGTCCGAATCATGTTAGCAATTGCCGCATTTTATGATTATGAGATCTGGCAAATGGACGTCAAAACGGCATTCCTTAATGGCTTCCTTAAGGAAGAACTGTATATGATGTAGCCGGAAGGTTTTGTCGACCCTAAATATGCTAACAAGGTGTGCAAGCTCCAGCGGTCCATCTATGGGCTGGTGCAAGCATCTCGGAGTTGGAACATTCACTTTAATGAGGTGATTAAAGTATTTGGGTTTATACAGGTAATGGAGAACCCTGTATTTACAAGAAAGTGAGTGGGAGCTCTGTAGCATTTCCCATATTATATGTGGATGACATATTATTGATGGGAAATAATATAGAACTTGTGGAAAGCATAAAGTCCTACTTGAATAAGTGTTTTTCAATGAAGGACCTTGGAGAAGCTGCTTACATATTAGGCATCAAGATCTATAGAGATAGATCAAGACGCCTCATAGGTCTTTCACAAAGCACATACCTTGACAAGATATTGAAGAAGATCAATATGGATCAGTCCAAGAAGGGGTTCTTGCCTGTGTTACAGGGTGTGAGATTGAGTACGACTCAATGCCCGTCCACGGCAAAGGATAGAGAAGAGATGAGTGTCATCCTGTATGCTTCATCCATAGGCTCTATTATGTATGCCATGCTATGTACCAAACCTGATGTGAACCTTGCCATAAGTATGGTAGGGAGGTACCAAAGTGATCCCGGAGCGGAACACTGGACAGCAGTCAAGAATATCCTCAAGTACCTAAAAAGGACCAAGGACATGTTTATCGTATATGGAGGTGCCGAAGAGATCGTCGTAAAGGGTTATGTCGATGCTAGCTTAGACACAGATCCGGATGACTCCAAGTCACAAACTGGATACGTGTATATTTTGAACGGAGGGGCTGTCAGCTGGTGCAGCAGCAAGCAAAGCATCATGGCGGCATCTACATGTGAAGCGGAGTACATAGCTGCTTCGGAAGCAGGAAAGGAAGGAGTCTGGATGAAGGAGTTCATCATCGACCTAGGAGTAATTCGCAATGCGTCGGGCCTGATGACTCTATTCTATGACAACACTGCAGCTATTACCCTTGCCAAGAAGCCCAGGTTTCACAAGAAGACAACACACATCAAACACCGCTTCAACTCCATTCGTTATTACATTCAGGAAGGAGATATAGATATTTGTAAAGTACATACGTATCTGAATGTCGCAGATCTGTTAACTAAACCTCTCTCACGAGCAAAACATGATCAACACCAGAACTCTATGGGTGCTCGATTCATCACAATGTAACTAGATTATTGACTCTAGTGCAAGTGGGAGACTGTTGGAAATATGCCCCAGAGGCAATAATAAAATGGTTATTATTGTATTTCCTTGTTCATGATAAATTTCTATTGTTCATGCTACAATTGTATTAACCGGAAACCGTAATGCATGTGTGAATACATAGACCACAACATGTCCCTAGTGAGCCTCTAGTTGGCTAGCTCGTTGATCAATAGATGGTCACGGTTTCATGACCATGGACATTGGATGTCATTGATAACGGGATCACATCATTAGGAGAATGATGTGATGGACAAGACCCAATCCTAAGCATAGCACAAGATCGTGTAGTTTGTCTGCTAAAGCTTTTCCAGTGTCAAGTATCGTTTCCTTAGACCATGAGATTGTGCAACTCCCGGATACCATAGGAATACTTTGGGTGTGCCAAACATCACAACGTAACTGGGTGTCTATAAAGGTACACTACGGGTATCTCCTAAAGTGTCTGTTGGGTTGGCACGAATCGAGACTGGATTTGTCACTCCGTGTGACGGAGAGGTATCTCTAGGCCCACTCGGTAAGACATCATCATAATGAGCTCAATGTGACTAAGGAGTTAGCCACGTGATGATGTGTTACGAAATGAGTAAAGAGACTTGCCGGTAACGAGATTGAACAAGGTATAGGGATACCAACGATCGAATCTCGGGCAAGTATCATACCGGTAGACAAAGGGAATTGTATACGGGATTGATTGAATCCCCGACATCGTGGTTCATCCGATGAGATCATTG
The DNA here is from genome assembly GCA_022496015.1 of Hordeum marinum. Classification (NCBI taxonomy): domain Eukaryota; kingdom Viridiplantae; phylum Streptophyta; class Magnoliopsida; order Poales; family Poaceae; genus Hordeum; species Hordeum marinum. The sequence goes on from CM039673.1 coordinate 513,894,642, forward strand.
TGGAGCATGTGGGAGCCAACATGGGTATCCAGATCCTGATGTTGTTTATTAACTGGAGAGGTGTCTCGGTCATGTGTACGTGTCCCCCGAACCCGTAGGGTCTACACACTTAAGGTTCGATGATGCTAGGGTTATAGGGAAATTGTGTATGTGGTTACCGAAGGTAGTTTGGAGTCCCGTATGAGATCTCGGACATCACGAGGAGTTCCGGAAAGGTCCGGAGGTAAAGATTCATATATAGGAAGTGAGGTTTTGGTCACCGGAAGTGTTTCGGGCATTTCCAGTAATGTATCGGGACCATCGGAAGTGTTCCGGGGTTCCACCAAGTGGGGCCACCAGCACCAGAGGGCTGCATGGGCCGCAAGTGGGAGGGAACCAGCCCCTAGGCGGGCTGGTGCGACCCCACAAGGGACCAAGGTGGAGCATAAGAGGAGAGGGGGGCAAACCCTAGCCCAGATGGGCCTAAGGCCCACCTAGGGCGCCGCCCTCCCCTCTCTCCCTCTGGCCGCCGCACCAGATGGGATCTGGGGCTACTGCCGGCTGCTAGGGTGGGAACCCTAGGGGCTGTGCCCTCCCTCCTCCTCCTCCTATAAATAGTGGGGGTTTTGGGGCTGCCAGGAACACAAGTTTCTTCCTCCCTCAGCGCAGCCCTACTCCTCCTCCTCCTCGTCCTCCGTAGAGCTTGGCAAAGCCCTGCCGGAGAACCACGCAGCCCCACCGTCACCACACCGTCGTGTTGCTAGAGCTCTCCCTCTACCTCTCCTTCCTCCTTGCTGGATCAAGGCATAGGAGACGTCACCGGGCTGCACGTGTGTTGAACACGGAGGCGCCGTTGTTCGGCGCTTAGATCGGAATCCACCGCGATCTAAATCGCTGCGAGTACGACTCCACCAACCGTGTTCTAGTAACGCTTCCGCTTTGCGATCTTCAAAGGTATGAAGATGCAGTCACCCCACTCATTGTTGGTTTCTCCATAGATTGATCTTGGTGACACGTAGGAATTTTTTTTGATTTACTACTACGTCTCCCAACAAATTCTACTTGTGTTTCTGTTGCTCGTATGTGTATCATCTTTGTACTATTATATGAATAAAAGTAATGTATGCCTACGGGTATACATGTTAAAAAGGAAGGGAGGGGGAGGGGATAAGCACTAACCCATCGATGCCACACATGCCTCTTACATTCACGTGAGCACACGACCGCGACCGTCAGGATCCCCTTGCTTCGGCCACCCCTGCTACCGACACGCGTGGAAAATATGAAGACTCGGGGCCGAAGATGGGCTAGAGGGGTGCCACACGGTCACCAGATGGCCTGGCCACGTGGTTGGGACCATCTGGTGGCCTTGTGGCTCCTCTTCAGATGCCCTTTGCCATAAATCCCATTCGTCTTATAAACAATCATATATAATAATCAGACCCTTTCATTGTCATCTACGAGGCGGAGCGATTCTGCCGGGGAAACTTTTCTCTAGGATGAGGAAATTGTTGGAAATATGCCCTAGAGGCAATAATAAATTGGTTATTATTATATTTCCTTGTCCATGATAATCATTTGTTATCCATGCTAAAATTGTATTGATTGGAAACTCAAATAGATGTGTGGATACATAGACAACACCATGTCCCTAGTATGCCTCTAATAGACTAGCTCGTTGATCAAAGATGGTCAAGGTTACCTAGCCATGGATATGAGATGTCATTTGATAATGGGATCACATCATTAGGAGAATGATGTGATGGACAAGACCCAAACTATAAACATAGCATATGATCGTGTCAGTTGATTGCTATAGTTTTCTGCATGTCAAGTATGTGTTCCTATGACCATGAGATCATGCAACTCACTGACACCGGAGGAGTACCTTGTGTGTATCAAACGTCGCAACATAACTTGGTGCCTATAAAGGTGCTCTACAGGTATCTCTGAGGGTGTCTGTTGAGTTGGCATGGATCAAGACTGGGATTTGTTACACCGTGTGACGGAGAGGTATCTCAGAGCCCACTCGGTAATACAACTTCACAACAAGCCTTGCAAGCAAAGTGACTAATGTGTTAGCCATGGGATCTTGTATTACGTAACGAGTAAAGAGACTTGCCGATAACGAGATTGAACTAGGTATAGAGATACCGACGATCGAATCTCGGGCAAGTAACATACCGAATAACAATGGGAACATCATACATGATTAACTGAATCCTTGAAATAGAGTTTAAACCAGTAAAGATCTTCGTAGAATATGTAGGAGGCAATATGGGCATCCAAGTACGTTGTTGGTTATTAACCGTAGAGGTGCTTCGGTCATGTCTGCATAGTTCTCGAACCCGCAAGGTCTACACACTTAACGTTTGGTGACGATATAAGTATAGTTGAGTTATTATGTTGGTGACCAAAAGTTGTTCGGAGTCCCGGATGAGATCCCGGACATGACGAGGAGCTTCGGAATAGTCTGGAGGTAAAAATTGATATATGGGATAATAGTGTTTGGTCTCCGGAAGGGGTGTCGCATGTTTCCCGAAATGTTCGGGGTACATGAACACTTTATTTGGGCCAAGGGGTAAAGCCCACAAAGCTTTTGATAGGTACAAAAGCAAGTTTTGCGGAGGCCAGGGGCCAAGCCAGGGACCCTGGCATCTGTGGCCAGACGTCGAGGACCCTGCGTCTGTTCCTGGAGTCCGAGAAGGACTCTTGCGTGCGAGCCAAATCGACCTTGAGGAGGATTTTTCTCCAAGTTTCGACCCCAGGGCTCAACATATAAATGAAGGGGCAGGTCTAGCACCCGGGACACATAAAGTTTTCCCACGCCGTGTGCGAGAAACCCCGTCCCTCCAGTTTATCCTCCATCATAGTTTCCGTTGTGCTTGGCGAAGCCCTGCGGAGATTGTTCTTCACCACCACCGTCACCATGCCGTTGTGCTGCCGGAACTCATTTGCTACTTCACCATCGATGGTTGGATCGAGGAGGTGAAGGCGTCATCAAGGTGCATGTGTGTTGAACGTGCAGGTGTCGTCCGTTCGGCGCTAGATAAAAAGGAACATGATGGGATCGCGGGACGACTCGTGATGAGATCGTGGGATGGCTTGTGATTGGATCGCGAAGATGTTCGACTACATCAACCACATTTCTTAACACTTCTGCTTAGCCATGTACAAGGGTATGTAGTTCCAGTCTCCCTCTCGTAGATGCTCATCACCATGGTTAGAACTTGCGTGTGCGTAGGAAATTTTTTGTTTCCCATGCAACGTTCCCCAATAGTGGCATCATGAGCTAGGTTTATGTGTAGATGATATCACGAGTAGAAAACAAAGGAGTTTGTGGGCGTTGATGCTCAGATTGCTTCCTCCCTTGTTCATGTTTTGATTCAGCGGTATTGTGGGATGAAGCGGTCCAGACCAACCTTACTCGTACGCTTACGAGAGACCGGTTCCATCAACTGACGTGTAACTTTGTTGCACAAAGATAGTTAGCGGGTGTCTGTCTCTCCTACTCTAGTTGGATCGGACTCGACAAAGGCGGTCCTTGAGAAGGTTGAATAGCAATTTATGTATCATCGTTGTGGTTTTTGCATAGGTGAGAATTGTTCTTGCTAGATACCCGTAGCAACCACGTAAAACTTGAAACAACAATTAGAGGACGTCTAACTTGTTTTTGCAGGGTATGTTGTGATGTGATCTGGCCAATTACATGATGAGATATATGTGATGTAATATGATCTTGTTTTGTATAGAATATCATGACTTGCATGTCGATGAGTACGGAAACCGACAGGAGCCATAGGGTTGTCTTTAATTATTGTATGACCTGCGTGTCAATCTTTAAGCGCTATGTAATGCTTTACTTTATTGCTAAGCGATATCAATAGTAGTAGAAGCATGGTGGGTGCGACAACCCCAATAGCAACACGTTGATGGAGATCAAGATGATGGAGATCTTGGTGTCATGTCGGTGATGATGGAGATCATGCTGGTGCTTTGGAGATGGAGATCAAAAGCACAAGTTCATGGCCATATCATGTTACTTATGATTTGCATGTGATGTTGATCCTTTTATGCATCTTATTTTTCTTAGGACGACGGTAGCATTATAAGGTGATCCGTCACTAAAATTTCAAGACAAAATTGTGTTCTCCCCGAGTGTGCACCGTTGCAAAAGTTCGGCGTGTTGAGACACCACGTGATGATCGGGTGTGATAGACTCTACGTTCACATACAACGGGTGCAAGCCAGTGTTGCACATGCAGAACACTAGGGTTAAACTTGACGAGCCTAGCATGTACAGACATGGCCTCGAAACACAAGAGATTGAAAGGTCGAACATGAGTCATATAGTAGATATGGTCAACATGATGATGTTCTGTTGGGGAACATTGCATGGGAAACAAAAAATTCCTACGCGCACGCAAGATCTATCCATGGTGATGAGCATCTACGAGAGGGAGAGTGGATCTACACACCCTTGTAGATCGCTAAGCAGGAAGCGTTAAGAAACGTGGTTGATGTAGTCGAACGTTTTCACGATCCAAATCGCCAAGCATCTCGCGATCCAATCACGACCCGTCCCGATCTAGCGCCGAACGGACGGCACCTCCTCGTTCAGCACACGTACAGCTCGATGACGATCTCCGCCTTCTTGATCCAGCAAGAGGGGGAGAGGTAGAAGAGTTCTCCGGCAGCGCAACGGTGTTGCGGCGCTGGTGGTGGAGTTATTCCAGCAGGGCTTCGCCTAAGCACCGCTGAAACCGATCTAGAGGAGAGGTAGCACGTGGATGTTTTTCTGTCTCAAAAAATCCTCAAACCTCTAGTATATATAGGAGGAGGGGAGGGAGGAGGCTTGGCTCCCAAGGGAGCCATCCCTTGTTCGGCCGAAGTGGGGGAGGAGTCCACCTCCTCCACTCCTAGTAGGATTAGGACTCCTCCTTTTCCCACTTGGGCCTCTCTTCCCACCTTAGGTTTCCTTCCCAGCCGCATGGGCTTCCTGTGGGACTTCGTCCAGCCCACTAAGGGCTGGTATTCCTTCTCCCACAGCCCATGTGGCCTCTTGGGTCGAAATACCCCTCCCGATGGTCCCCCGGTACCCTCCCGGTACTCCCGGTACACTACCGATGAGCCCGAAACTTCTCCTATATATACCAATATTTACCTCCGGACCATTCCTGAGGTCCTCGTGACATCCAGGATCTCATCCGGGACTCCGAACAACCTTCGGTCACCACCATACATAACTCTATACGACCGAAACGTCACCGAACCTTAAGTGTGCAGACCCTATGGGTTCGAGAACTATGTAGTCATGACCGAGACACCTCTACAGTCAATAACCAATAGCGGGACCTAGATGCCCATATTGGTTCCCACATATTCTACGAAGATCTTTATCGGTTAATATGTCTCCAACGTATCTATAATTTATGAAGTATTCATGTTGTTATTTTATCATTCTTGGATGTTTTACAATCATTTTATAGCAACTTTATATCATTTTTTGGGACTAACCTATTGACCCAGTGCCCAGTGCCAGTTGTTGTTTTTTGCTTGTTTTTTATATCACAGGAAATCAATTCAAATGGACTCGAAACACCACGAAACTTTTTGGAGATTTTTTTGGACCAGAAGGAACCCAATGGGCCAGAGCTGCACCTATGGGTGCCTCGAGGGGGCACAACCCACAAGGGCGTGCCAGGGGCCCCTGGCATGCCTAGGTGAGTTGTGCCCACCTCGGTGACCTCCCGCACCCCCTCTTTGCACTAAAAATTCCCAAATATTTCGAAACCCTTCGGGGGATCCCTAGATCAGAAGTTCCGCCGCCACAAGGCTCTGTAGCCACCGAAAACCAATCTAGACCCCGTTCCGGCACCCTGTCGGAGGGGGAATCATCTCCAGTGGCCATCTTCATCATCCCGACGGCCACCACGATGAGGAGGAACTAGTACACCCTCGGGGCTGAGGGTTTGTACCATTAGCTATGTGTTTAATCTCTCTCTCTCTCATGATCTTGAGATGTCACGATCTTGATATATCATGGGCTTTGTTAACACAGATGGATCATATGATGTTTCTCCCCTCTATACTCTTCCTGTGATGAATTGAGTTTTCCCTTTGAGATTTCGTTGTTATCAGATTGAATACTTTAATGGATTTGAGAACACTTGATATATATCTTGCAATTGAATACTCGTGGTGACAATGGGGTATCATATTGATTCACTTGATATGTATTTTGGCATTCAACTTGCGGATTCCCGCGGTGACATTGGGGTAATCTATGCATAGGGGTTGATGCACGTTCTTGTCTTTGTTTCTCCGGTAGAAATCTTGGGGCACTCCTTGAAGTTCTTTGTGTTGGATTGAGTATTATGAATCCGAAATTATTTGGTGTTGTTTTAGTACGAACTCTTGATTAGATCGATCGGAAAGAATAGCTTCTGTTATTTTAGTACGAACTCTAGGATAGATCGAACTGAAAGAATAGCTTTGAGGTGGTTTCGTACCCTACAAACAATTTCTTCTTATGTTCTTCGCTAGATAGAAACTTTGGAGTGATTCTTCGTTGCACATTGAGGGATGGTTATATGATCCAACTAAGTTAGCAATGTTGAGAAATTGCACTAGCGAAAGAACAGAACCTAGGCCTCATTTTCAAGCATTGCAATACCGTTTTTGTGCCCGTTTACTATTTGCAACATTGTTGTATTTATTTATTCAGATTATAAAAATATATTTCTACCATCAACATTACACTTTTATCACCATCTCTTTGCCGAACTAGTGCACCTATACAATTTGCCATTGTATTGGGTGTGTTGGGGACACAAGAGATTTCTTGTATTTGGTTGCAGGGTCATTTGAGAGAGACCATCTTCATCCTACACCTCTCACGGATTGATAAACCTTAGGTCATCCACTTGAGGGAAAATTGTTACTGTCCTACAAAACTCTACGCTTGGAGGCCCAACACGTGTCTACAAGAATAAAGTTGCGTAGTAGACATCAAGCTCTTTTCTGGCGCCGTTGCCGAGGAGGTGAGTGCATGAAGGTATATCTTTAGATCTTGCAATCGAATCTTTTAGTTTCTTGTTTTATCACTAGTTTGGTTTATAAAAGAAAACTACATAAAAATGGAATTGAGGTTGCATCATATTATTGATCATATTTATAATATATTTCTTGAAAATGATGGATCGGAAAATTGTGCTCAATTTATAGAAGAAGAATTCAATAAAATGATTGGAATAAATGATGAGCATGATTGCAATGTTGTTAGTATGAATTCTTTGAATATCCATGGTGCTAATGATATGCAAAGCCATAAGCTTGGGGATGTTGTGTTTGATGAAGATGATATTTTTTGTCCCCCAAGTTTTGATGTGGAAATTTGTTATAATGAAAGCATGCCTCCAATTTATGATGATTATATTGATGAGAGTGGATTTGGAGAGGTCATGACTTTACTTAATGATGAATCCACTATTTTGAAAGAGGTTGCTATTGATTATGACAAAAAATTCCTATATATGATGATTATGGTGATGACATGTATGGTATAAATAACAATGATAACCATGAAACTTGTCATCATGATTTTAATTTTCAATCACATGATAGTTATTTTGTTGAGTTTGCTCCCACTACTATTGATCAGAATAAATTTGCTTATGTGGAGAGTAAAAAAATCTCTATGCTTATGAATCATGAAAAGAATGCTTTATGTGATAGCTATATTGTTGAATTAATTCATTATTCTACTGAAAATTATTATAAGAGAGGAACATATGCTTTTAGGTATTGCAATAATATCAAGCTTCCTCTCTATGTGTTGAAAATCTTGAAGCTATGCTTGTTTTGCCTTCCTATGCTAGTTGATTCTTGCTCCCATAAATTGTTTGCTCACAAAATCCATATGCATAGTAAGTGGGTTAGTCTTATATGTGCTATTCATATGCTTCATGATGCTCTCTTTATGTTTCAATTCTTTACTTTTATGCGAGCATCATTGAAATCATCATGCCTAGCTTAAAAGGCATAAAAGAAAAGCGCTTGTTGCGAGACAACCCAACACTTTTACCTAGTGATTTTGTGTTCACATGATTAATATACTGTACTAATCATGTTTTGTTGCTTTTATTTCAATAAAGTACCAAGTAAAGCGTTTGGGATCATGTGGGTGATAATTGATTTGATCTTGCTGAAAAACAGAAACTTTTGCGTTCACGGAAATAATTCTAATTTTAAACAGAAGAGTGATTTTTAGTTGATTATTTTTGCAGAAGATTAATATAAAAATTTCTCACGTGTTCCTAATTTTTCAGAATTTTTAGAGTATCATAAGTATGGTTGGAGTACATATTACTAGAGACTGTTCTGTTTTTGACAGATTCTGTTTTCAATGCATAGTTTTCTTGTTTTCTAGTTTCTATGGATTATATTTATCAATATAAATTGTGAAAATTATATTATACAGTATTAATTGTGTTAGAACAATTATGGGTATTTTCTTGACAGTACCAAAGTGAAATGGTTTGCTCTTTATCATACTAACCCATCTCACGAAGTTCTGTTAAGTTTTGTGTGATTGAAGTTTTCAAGTTTTGGGTGAGATATCGATATGAGTAGAATAAGGAGGGACAATGACCTAAGATTGGGGATTCCCAAGGCACCACCAAGGTAACATTTAAGGAATATCCAAGCAACTAAGCTTGGGGATGCGCCAGAAGGCATCCCCTCTTTCGTTTCCAACATTATCGGTAACCTCACTTGGAGCTATATTTTCATTCGTCACATGATATGTGCGTCATTTTACTTTACTAGGATTTGCTTTATGTTATTTAGAATAATTTCTGCATCTTTATTTTCAATAAAAATGTCAAGGATAGCCATCACCATGCTTATTTTGCAAGTATACATGTTGCTGTTTCAAAACAGAAAGTTTATCGCTGTTGCAAAAATTCCCTAGAAAAGTTAGAATGTGATAAAATGTTGAAACTTTTTTCATAATAAGCTATGATAAATTTTCTACAGTGTGGTAAATTTTCATAACATTTGTAGTTTAAGAAGTATTGATACTCTTGCATTCTTTAAAGACTGTACTGTTTTGGTGGATTGCTGTTATGTTTGCATTGTTTGCATACGTTTGCTTGTTTAATGATTCTATTTGAGGATAGGAGTATTAAATATTCAGAGTAGTTTAGTATGCAATGTTGAATAATAATTTTAGTGATTTGATACAGTCGAGAATGATAAGATTTTTGCATTGGTTTATACTAACTTATCTCATGAGTTCTTGTTGAGTTTTATGTGGATGAAGCTTTTGAGATTTAGGAAAACCGTGATATGAGAAGAATTAAGGAGACACAAAATCTCAATCTTGGGTATTACCAAGGCATCCCAAGATAATATTCAATAAGTCTCAAGCATCTAAGCTTGGGGATGCTCCGGTAGGCATCCCACCTTTCTTGTTTAGCAATCGGTTAGTATCGGTTGAGCCTAAGTTTTTGCTTCTTCACATGAGTTGTGCTATTTTTAGAATGTCATTTTATTTTTTGTTTTACTTTCTGTTTTAATAAAATACTTATATATAAAAGTTTTGAATAAAATAGAGTCCTCAAATAGTCGCCAAGGAGGCTAAGTAAGCAGCATTCAATCCCGTCAACGAAGCTCTTTTCTTTGGAATTGCTCTTGTGCTTCACTTATATCCTATGAGATTTTTTTTCAATAAATTAAATGTCATGAAGTTGAAATCATATCATTCTTAGTGGTAGCTTCACATTGGGTTTATAAAGTTAAATCTTTTGAGGCTTGACAATCACAATATTGGTCATACAAGCAATTCACGAATAATTAGTATAAGGAAGAAAACTTTCACATGCAAATACACTATCCTGGAAATCTTTTGTGATTGTGAGCCCCCATCAAAATATTATATGCCAAAATTGTTGATGTTGGACAAGGAAGACAATGTAATGATTTATGTTTGTTCATATTCACATAGAAGTTATATTGTCATAGATCCTTCAACATGTGGTGCTTACCCCCCATCTTTGCTAGCCAACAATTCCGCACCAAGTAGAGATACCACTTGTGCATCCAAAAACCCTTAAACCCAAATCTCATTTTCCAGAGTCCACCATACCTACCTAAGGATTGATCAAGATCTTCAAGTAAGTTGTCATCGGTGCAATAAGGCAATAAAAATTGCTTCTAAAAGTGTTAGATCATTTAGTGTAACAGAAAATTGAGCGTTGTACGAACTTGTGATGGCAAAGTAATAAAAGTGGTGGACTTCATAATAAAGGTTGCTATCATAAGAGGCAATATAACGTGACATTCTTTTGCACAAAGGGGTTGCACATACAAACAAATAAGCGCATGGCAACCTCTGCTTCCCTCTGTGAAGGGCCTATCTTTTAATTTATGTATTTACTTTTATGCAAGAGTCAAAGTTTTCTCTCTATTCCTTTTTATTTTTATCCTTTGGAAAGCATCATGTGGTGAGGAAAGATCTAGTAACATATGTCCAGTTGAATATGGGTAGCATGAATTATTATTGTTGACATCACCCTTGAGGTGGATACGTTGGGAGGCAAAGCAATAAGCCCCTATCTTTCTATGTGTTCGGTTGAAACGTTTTGCCCATGTGTATGCGGTGAGTGTTAGCAATAATAGAACACTATATGATGGTTCAGTATGTGGAGCTCTTACTTAAACTCTATTGAATAAGTTGAATTGCAATTGCTTGGTGACTGAGAACATAGGTTGTTGGGTTTCAAGAGAATTCATTGTTTGAACCTTAACATGTGAATTGGTTGCTACTTTAACATGAGAGAACTTTATGAGAAAAGAATTATGGTAATGATGCTAGGAAAAGTGATTGAAATTATCATGATCAAACTTATGCACTTTGCTAGCATTCACACTTCATAAATTATTTCTTTTATCATTTACCTACTCGAGGACGAGTAGGAATTAAGCTTTGGGATGCTGATACGTCTCAACGTATCTATAATTTATGAAGTATTCATGCTGTTATTTTATCATTCTTGGATGTTTTACAATCATCTTACGGCAACTTTATATCATTTTTTGGGACTAACCTATTGACCCGGTGCCTAGTGCTAGTTGTTGTTCTTTGCTTGCTTTTTACATCGCAGGAAATCAATATCAAACGGAGTCAAAACACCATGAAATTTTTGGAGATTTTTTTGGATCAATATCACAGGAAATTTTTGGATCAAAAGGAACCCAATGGGCCAGAGCTGCACCTGGGGGTGCCCCGAGGGGGGCACAACCCACCAGGGCGCGCTAGGGGCCCCTGGCGCGCCCAGGTGGGTTGTGCCCACCTCAGTGGCCTCCCGCACCCCCTCTTTGCACTATAAATTCCCAAATATTCTGAAACCCTTCGGGGGAGCCCTAGATCAGAAGTTCCGTCGTCGCAAGGCTCTGTAGCCTTCGAAAACCAATCTAGACCCCGTTCCGGTACCCTGTCGGAGGGGGGAATCATCTCCCATGGCCATCTTCATCATCCCGGTGGTCACCGCGATGAGGAGGGAGTAGTCCACCCTCTGGGATGAGGATTTGTACTAGTAGCTATGTGTTTAATCTCTCTCTCTCTCGTGATCTTGAGATGTCACGATCTTGATATATCACGGGATTTGTTAACACAGATGGATCATATGATGTTTCTCCCCTATATACTCTTCCTGTGATGAATTGAGTTTTCCCTTTGAGATTTCGTTGTTATCGGATTGAATACTTTATTGGATTTGAGAATGCTTGATATATGTCTTGCAATTGAATATTCGTGGTGACAATGGGGTATCGTATTGATTCACTTGATATGTATTTTGGCATTCAACTTGCGGATTACCATGGTGACATTGGGGTAATCTATGCATAGGGGTTGATGCACGTTCTTGTCTTTGTTTCTCCGATAGAAATCTTGGGGCACTCCTTGAAGTTCTTCGTGTTGGATTGAGTATTATGAATTTGAAATTATTTGGTGTTGTTTTAGTACGAACTCTTGATTAGATCGATCGAAAGGAATAGCTTCTGTTATTTTAGTACGAACTCTAGGATAGATCGAACGGAAAGAATAGCTTTGAGGTGGTTTCGTACCCTACAAACAATTTCTTCTTATGTTCTCTGCTAGATTGGAACTTTGGAGTGATTGTGTGTTGCACGTTGAGGGATAGTTATATGATCCAACTATGTTAGCACTGTTGAGAAATTACACTAGCGAAAGTATAGACCCTAGGCCTCATTTTCAAGCATTGCAATACCGTTTTTGTGCCCGTTTACTATTTGCAACCTTGATGTCTTTATTTATTCAGATTATAAAAATATATTTCTACCATCAACATTACACTTTTATCACCATCTCTTTGCCGAACTAGTGCACCTGTACAATTTGCCATTGTATTGGGTGTGTTGGGGACACAAGAGATTTCTTGTATTTGGTTGCAGGGTCGTTTGAGAGAGACCATCTTCGTCCTACACCTCTCATGGATTGATAAACCTTAGGTCATCCACTTGAGGGAAAATTGTTACTGTCCTACAAAACTCTACACTTGGAGGCCCAACACGTGTCTACAAGAATAAAGTTGCGTAGAAGACATCAAGCTCTTTTTGGCACCGTTGCCGAGGAGGTGAGTGCATGAAGGTATATCTTTAGATCTTGCAATCGAATATTTTAGTTTCTTGTTTTGTCACTAGTTTGGTTTATAAAAGAAAACTACATAAAAATGGAATTGAGGTTGCATCATATTATTGATCATATTTATAATATCTTTCTTGAAAATGATGGATCGGAAAACTGTGCTCAATTGATAGAAGAAGAATTCAATAAAATGATTGGAATAAATGATGAGCATGATTGCAATGTTGTTAGTATGGATTCTCTGAATATCCATGGTGCTAATGATATGCAAAGCCATAAGCTTGGGGATGCTATGTTTCATGAAGATGATATTTTTTGTCCCGCAAGTTTTGATGTGGAAATTTGTTATAATGAAAGCATGCCTCCTATTTATGATGATTATATTGATGAGAGTGGATTTGGAGAGGTCATGACTTTATTTAATGATGAATCCACTATTTTGGAAGAGGTTGCTATTGATTATGACAACAAAGTTCCTATATATGATGATTATGGTGATGACATGTATGGTATAAATAACAATGATAACCATGAAACTTGTCATCATGATTTTAATTTTCAATCACATGATAGTTATGGTGTTGATCATGTTTATCCCTTGGAAGAGGTTTAGTCAACGGGTCTGCAACATTCAGATTCGTGTGCACTTTGCAAATATTTATGTCCTCCTCCTTGATGTACTCGCGGATGGAATTGAAGCGTCGCTTTATGTGTCTGGTCCTCTTGTGAAACCTTTGTTCCTTGGCCAGGGCAATGGCACTAGTGTTATCACATAACAGATCCACTGGATTCAGTGCACTAGGCACTACTCCAAGATCTGTCATGAAATCCTTCATTTAGACACCTTCCTTCGCTGCCTCCGAGGCTGGGATGTACTCCACTTCGCATGTAGAATCGGCTACCATGCTCTGCTTGGAACTGCACCGGCTTACCGCTCCCCCATTGAGAATAAATACGTATCTGGTTTGCAACTTAGAGTCATCCGGATCAGTGTCAAAGCTTGCATCGATGTAACCCTTTACGACGAGCCCTTGATCACCTCCATAAACGAGAAACATTTCCTTAGTCCTTTTTAGGTACTTAAGGATATTCTTGATCGCTGTCCAGTGCTCCATTCCAGGATCACTTTGAAACCTTCCGGACATACTTATGGCAAGGCTGACATCGGGTCTTGTGCATAGCATTGCATACATGATAGAGCCTGTGGCTGAAGCATAGGGGATGACACTCATCTTCTCTCTATCTTCTGCAGTCAATGGGCATTGAGCTTACTCAACTTAACACCTTGTAACACAAGCAAGAACCCCTTCTTGGACTGATCCATTTTGAACTTCTTCAAAACTTTATCAAGGTATGTGCTTTGTGAAAGTCCTCTTAAGCGTCTTGATCTATCTCTATAGATCTTAATGCCTAATATGAAAGCAGCTTCTCCTAGGTCCTTGATTGAAAAACTCTTGTTCAAATATTCCTTCATGCTTTCCAGCAATCCTATATTGTTTCCAATCAACAATATGTCATCCACATATAATATTAGAAACGCTATAGAGCTCCCACTCACTTTCTTGTAAATACAAGCTTCTCCATAAACTTGTATAGATTCGATCTCCGAGATGCTTGCACCAGTCCATAAATGGATCGCTAGAGTTTGCAAACTTTGTCAACATTCTATGGATCGACAGAACCTTCCGGTTGTATCATATGCAACTCTTCCTTAAGGAAACCGTTAAGGAACGCTATTATGACATCCATTTGCCAAATTTCATAGTCGAAATATGCAGCTATTGCTAACATGATTCTGATGGACTTAAGCATCACTACGGGTGAGAAGGTCTCATTGTATTCAACTCCTTGAACTTGTGAAAAAACCTTTGCCACAAGTCGAGCTTTATAGATGGTGACATTACCGTCCGCGCCCATCTTCCTCTTAAAGATCCATTTGTTCTGAATGGCCTTTCGCCCTTCAGGTAATACTTCCAAAGTCCATACTTTTTCTTCATACATGGATCCCATCTCGGATTTCAGGGCCTCTAATCATTTCTCAGAATCCAGGCCCATCATCGCTTCTCCATAGATCGTAGGTTTATCGTTGTCTAACAACATGACCTCCAAGACAGGGTTGCTGTACCACTCAGGAGCGGTACGCGCCCTTGTCGACCTACGAGGTTCAATAGTAACTTGATCCGAAGTTTCATGATCATCATCATTAACTTCCTCTTCAACTGTCATAGGCTCCAGAGAAACATCTTTCTGCGCTATGCTACTCTCTGGTTGAAGTAAAGGTTCAATAACCTCATCAAGTTCTATTTCCCTCCCACTCAATTCTTTCGAGAAAAACTCTTTCTCAAGAAATGTTCCGTTCCTATGAAGACGCATTTCTCCGCTTTGGGTTCCAGCTTTTTAGGCTGAAGCTTTTTGACATAAGCATCACATCCCCAAACTTTAAGAAATGACAACTTTGGATTCTTGCGAGACCACAGTTCATATGGCGTCGTCTCAATGGATTTCGATGGTGCCCTATTTAAAGTGAATGCATCTGCCTCTAATGCATAACCCCAAAATTATAGTGCCAAATCGGCAAGAGACATCATAGAATGCACCATATCTAATAAGGTTTGATTACGACGTTCGGACACACCATTACGTTGTGGTGTTCTAGGCGGTGTCAATTGTGAAACAATTCCATACTTACTTAAGTGACTGCCAAACTTATTACTCAGATATTCACCTCCTCGATCAAATCCCTGGAATTTAATCTTCTTGTTACGATGAATCTCAACTTCACTATGAAATTGCTTGAACTTTTGAAACGTTTCAGACTTGTGTTTCATTAAGTAAATATACCCATATCTACTTAAGTCATCAGTGAAGGTGAGAAAATAATGATATCCACCATGCACCTCAATGCTCATCAAACCGCATACATCAGTATGTATGATTTCCAACAAGCCACTTTCCCTTTACATTGTTCTAGAGAATGGTGTTTTAGTCATCTTGCCCATGAGGCATGGTTCACATGTGTCAAGTGATTCAAAATCAAGTGACTCCAAAACTCCATCAGTATGGAGCTTCTTCATGCGTTTTGCACAAATATGATCCAAACGACAGTGCCACAAGAAAGTGGTACTATCATTATCAACTCTACTTCTTTTGGCATCAATGTCATGAACATGTGTATCATCACTATCAAGATTCAACATGAATAAACCCCTCACATTGGGTGCATGACCATAAAAGATATTACTCATATAAATAGAACAACCACTATTCTCTGATTTAAATGAGTAACCGTCTCGCAATAAACAAGATCCATATATAATGTTCATGCTCAACGCAGGCACTAAATAACAATTATTCATGTTCATCACTAAGAGCATCTCCAGCCGTTGCCCCCCCAGGGACCCAAAATAGCGTCGCCTCGGGGCGAGCCGACGCTAAAATCGGCCTGGGGGGCTCGGCTTCCCAGTCGCGCCCCCGGGGGTTCGGCCCAGCGTCTGCAAATTTTGAACATTCCATTTCCGACGGGCCCAAACCAGGACGCGAGTTCGGCGTCATCATGCCACAGTTCGGTGTCATCATGCCATCGGCCGGCGATCAATCGCCATAGGTTCGGTGAAACATGCCAATAGTCCGGCATACAAAAATAAGCCAGCGAACTCCTCAAGCGGCATGCTCCCCGCCGTCTGTCTGAGTTGCCGGCGTAGCGGTCGGCGTGGGTGAGGTCGGCGTAGCAGGCACTTCCAACCTCGGAGATGCGAGCGAAGGGCTCGGCGGTGGTGTGGGCAGTGCGGGTGGCTGCGTCGGCATGCGGTTGAGGATGAGGTCGCGCTCCGCCAGGTACCACGCCTTAACCAGCGGGTCCATGTCCGCCATGATGCCTCCCATGAGGAACGCCAAGTCGGTATTGCGCTTCTTCGCGGCGACGTTTCTCCTGAGGAGGTCAAGCTTTGTGTCCTCCTTCGTCAATAGTGCCGACCACCTCGCCTCAGTCTTCTCCTCTCTTAGGGCAGAGTGGGTCTTTGCATCGACGATGCACTGCTCGATCGAGGCCTGCAGGCGCTCGGCCGCTGGCGCGTCGTTCCTGGCTTGCTTCACCTTCTTGTTCCCGTCTGGTCGCCCTTTTGCCGCCCCGGGAATAGGCGCGTCCAGGCTGAGCGACCCGTCCTTGTTGGCGAGCCAATGCCGAACCTCGGCCCATTTCTCACATGACTCGATCCGCGTGAACACATGGAGGAACTTGAAGTCGAAGCCGGCATCCCAGCAAAACAATTCGAACATCTGCACCATCTGCGCCCAAAAAACAACAGTTCGGCGGCGAAGGAGGATGCATGCCAAGTGTTCGACGAAAGAAAGTAGGCGAACATACCTGTTGCTCGATGCTCACGCCGCTCTCTGGGCAAGCATGGACCTGTTCCTGGATGCCATGCCATTTGTTGCATGCCGTTTGAATGCCTGCCCAATAGTTGGACATGGCCTTGGTGTCGCGGTCCATGTACGTGCCGGCGAACTCTGGGTCAACCAATTTGCGCTCGTCAAAAGCCGCCTTGATCCTCTTCCAGTACGTCTCGGTGTTCTGGTTTGCATCGGTGATCGGGTCCATGCTCACGAGCTTCCATGCTTTGACAAGGCACACGTCCTCCACCGACGTCCACTTGATGCGGGGCTCGCTCGGCTTGCCGTTGGCCGATCTCGTCTTCCTCTTCTTTTTCCCTTTGCCCTTCATCGGTGCGGGCACCAGCTCTTCCTCCTCGAGCTCCTCCTCGGGGTCCTCATCCTCCTCCTTCGCCACCTCCTCCTCCTCAGGGTCGTCCTCGGCGTCGTCCATGTCGCCGGTGTCCTCCTCGTGCGCACCAAACCCGGGGCACGAGGCGGCTATGGTGGAGCCGGTGTTGATTATGTCCTCCATGTCGGCATCGGTGTTGCCATACTGTGGCGCGGGTGCAAAAGGAAGAGGGCCTTGCCGAATGGTCGTGGACGAGCCGAAGTACGTCGGCAAGGGCACTTAGCCGTACTGGGCGTTGGGGTGGCCGGTGGAGAAGGTGGAGGGCGTGCGTGGAAAGGTAATGTTGGGGTTGAACCCACCAAGGGCGTCGCCGTCGACGTACTCCAGCGAGGGCGCATACCCCCACCCCGGCAAAGGGAAGGTCGGCGAAGGAAAGTGCGGGTCGCCCAGGCGATTTGATGGCCGGCGCCATGGGGGAACGGGCCCGCAGGCTGTCTCCCCGAGAAGATCGGGTGACGACATGACACCTCCTGCTCAACCGCCGTCGCCGCCGCCGCGTCCCGGGCTTTCTTCATGAGGAGCCTATTGCAGTGATCGGCGGTCACCGCTTCCCTCCGCTCGACGTCGACCTTCCACTCGACGTTCGTCATTCCCGCCGGTCTCGCCATCGGCACACGGGGCTTGCGGGGCTTGGCGACGGCGGGGGCGGT
Organism: Hordeum marinum; assembly: GCA_022496015.1. Taxonomy (NCBI): domain Eukaryota; kingdom Viridiplantae; phylum Streptophyta; class Magnoliopsida; order Poales; family Poaceae; genus Hordeum; species Hordeum marinum. The sequence goes on from CM039673.1 coordinate 513,912,724, forward strand.
GGCTTGGCGAGGGGTGGCATACTTCTTTTGTGGCATGGCGGCGAAGAAAGGGAAGTGGAGGGGAATGGAGAGAATAAATGGCAGGCGAAACGGCAGGGGTGGAGGGAAAAGGAGGGGGAAGTGGCAGGAAGTAGCAGCCGGTGTCGCCGACACCTCGGTCCCACTCACCTTTTTGCTTCTGCCGACGTGCCCAGGAGACCGCCAGTGCACTGGGTTCGGCCTGGGTTTGCCGACCCAAAAAAGTCCTCAACCGGCGAAAAACGGCGTCTTGGGGCCGCGGCTGGGGATTTTTTCGCCCGTCGGTGATAAAAAAAGGGGCATGGGGGGTCCTTTGGGGCCGTGGCTAGAGATGCTCTAATCCCGATGGTAATCGAAGAGAGAGAGTGTTGACGGCGATCACATCAACCTTGGAACCATTTCCCATGTGCATCATCACTTTGTCCTTTGCCAGCCTTCGTCTATTCCGTAGTTGGTAAGGTACACAACGAGAGTTGGTAAGGTACACATCAATAACATGTATATCATATATACCTTGTTTGTTGATGGTCGCCTTCTTGTGAGCCAGATGCTTGGGGCAATTCCGCTTCCAGTGACCAGTTCCCTTGCAATGAAAGCACTCAGTTTCTGGCTTGGGTCCAGCCTTGGGTTTCTTCACGGGAGGAGCAACTGCTTTGCCACCCTTCTTGGAGTTACCCTTCTTGCCCTTGCCATTCTTCTTGAAACTAGTAGTTTTATTGACCATCAACACTTGATGTTCTTTCTGGATTTCAGACTCAGTGACTTTCAGCATCGCAAACAGCTCGGTGACTGACTTGTTCATCCCATGCATGTTATAGTTCATCACGAAGCTCTTGTAGCTAGGTGGCAACGGTTGAAGAACTCTATCAGTGATCACCTCTGGCGGAAGGGTCATCCCTAACTCCGCCAGACAGGTCGAATACCCAGACATTCTGAGTATATGTCCACAGATAGACCTATTCTCCTCCATCTTGCAAGCATAGAACTTATCAAAGGTTTCATACCTCTCGATCCGGGCATTCTTCTTAAAGATAAACTCCAACTCTTGGAACATCTCATGTGCTCCATGACATTCAAAACATCTTTGAAGTCCCGGTTCTAAGTCATACAACATTGCACATTGAACTATTGAGTGATCTCCAGAACGTGTCTCCCAAGCGTTCTTAACATCTTCGGACGACACCGGAGCGGGTGGGTCACCAAGTGGTGCATCAAGGACATAAGCCTTATGGGAAGCCGTGAGGATAATCCTCAGATTACGGGCCCAGTCCACAAAGTTACTTCCATCATCTTTCAACTTAGCTATCTCTAGGAACGCATTAAAATTCAGGGGTGCTACTGCGCGAGCCATTGATCTACAACATAAATAAGCAAAGGTTACTAAGACTATTGTTCAAGATAATGAGTTTAGTTAATCATATTACTAAAGCTCCCACTCAAATTGACATCCCTTAGGTCATCTGAGTGATACATGATCCAAATTCACCAACTCAAGTCCGTTCATCACGTGAGTTGAGGTGGTTTCAATGGTGAACATCATCATGTTGATCATATCTACAATATGACTCATGTTCGACCTTTCGGTCTCTTGTGTTCCGAGGCCATGTCAGTACATGCTAGGCTCATCAAGTTTAACCCGAGTGTTCTGCACGGGCAACACTGGCTTGCACCCGTTGTATGTGAATGTAGAGTCTATCACACCCGATCATCACGTGGTGTCTCAACACGACGAACTTTCGCAATGGTGCACACTCGGGGAGAACACAATTTATCTTGAAATTTAAGTGAGGGATCACCTTATAATGCTACCGTCGTCCTAAGCAAAACAAGGTGCATAAAAGCATTAACATCACATGCAAATCATAAGTGACATGATATGGCCATGAACTTGTGCTTTTGATCTCCATCTCCAAAGCACCGACATGATCTCCATCGTCACCGGCATAACACCATGATCTCCATCATTGTGTCGCCATCGGGTTTGTCCCACCCACCATGCTCATACTATTATTGCTACCGCTTAGCGATAAAGTAAAGCATTACATAGCACTTAATGATTGACACGCGGGTCATACACTAATTAAAGACAACCCTATGGCTCTTGTCGGTTGCCATACTCATCAACATGCAAGTCATGATATTCTATACAATACATGATCATCTCATACATCACATATATCTCATCATGTAATTGGCCATATCACATCACAACATACCCTGCAAAAACATGTTAGACGTCCTCTAATTGTTGTTGAAAGTTTTATGTGGATGCTATGGGTATCTAGCAAGAACAATTCTCACCTAACGCAAAACCACAACGGTGATACATAAGTTGCTTTTCAACCTTCTCAAGGACCGCCTTTTTCGAATCTGATCCAACTAAAGTAGGAGAAACAGACACCCGCCAGTCATCTTTGTGCAACGAAATTACACGTCAGTCGATGGAACCGGTCTCTCGTAAGCGTACGAGTAAGGTTGGTCCGGGCCACTTCATCCCACAATACCGCTGAACCAAAACACAACCAAGGGAGGAAGCAATATAAGCATCAACGCCCACAAACTCCTTTGTGCTCTACTCGAGATCTTATCTACACATATACCTAGCTCATGATGCCACTGTTGGGGAACGTTGCATGGGAAACAAAAAAAATTCCTACGCACACACAAGATCTATCCATGGTGATGAGCATCTACGAGAGGGAGAGTTGATCTACATACCCTTGTAGATTGCTAAGCAGGAAGTGTTAAGAAACGCGGTTGATGTAGTCGAACGTCTTCGCGATCCAAATCGCCGAGTGTCCCGCGATCCAATCACGATCCGTCCCGATCTAGCGCCGAACAGACGGCACCTCCACGTTCAGCACATGTATGTCTCGATGACGATCTCTGCCTTCTTGATCTAGCAAGAGGGAGCGGAGAGGTAGAAGAGTTCTCCGGCAGCATGACGACGTTGCGGCGATGGTGGTGGAGCTATTCCAGCAGGGCTTCGCCTAAGCACCGCTGAAACCGATCTAGAGGAGAAACTACTATCTAGAGGAGAGGTAGCACGTGGCTGTTTTTCTCTCTCAAAACCCCCTCAAACCTCTAGTATATATAGGAGGAGGGGGAGGAGGCTTGGCTCCCAAGGGAGCCAGCCCTTGTTCGGCCTAAGTGGGCGGAGGAGTCCACCTCCTCCACTCCTAGTAGGATTAGGACTCCTCCTTTTCCCACTTGGGCCTCTCTTTCTACCTTAGGCTTCCTGTGGAGATTCGTCTAGCCAACTAAGGTCTGGTATTCCTTCTCCCATAGCCCATGTAGCCTCTTGGGTCGAAATACCCCTCCCGATGGTCCCCCGGTACCCTCCCGGCTCTCCCGACACACTAACGATGAGCCCGAAACTTTTCCGGCGACCATAACTGGACTTCCTATATATCAATCTTTACCACCAGACCATTCCAGAGCTCCTCGTGACGTCCAAGATCTCATATGGTACTCCGAACAACCTTCAATCACTGTCGTGGGTTTGTCACGGCAATATGTCCGGGTGAATGGACTTAGGTTCGGGGCGATCGCAACTATGTGGCGGCTTGAGAGGGGTTGGTCAGAATCGAGAGATGCGAGTTTACCCAGGTTCGGCCCCTCTGATGGAGGTAAAAGCCTACGTCCTGCTTGTCTTGTATTGATGATGAGGAAGATCTCTCGGATACAAGAGTGCTATCTTGCTTCCTCTAATCTCGAGAGCCTCTAATCTGTCTAGCTCTAATGACTTGTGTTTGTCTAAACTTGTGAACTTCTGAACTTGTCTTTTTAGGGGTGCTCTACCCCTCCTTATATAAGTGGAGAGGGTAGGTTTACAAATAGAGTCTTACTAGGAGTAGGAGTAGGACTAGTCTCTCTAGAATCCTATTCTGGGTCTTGTTTCCTTGTGAGGGAATCCTTTCTCTGCTCGGGCCTTCTCTTGTGAGCCGCCTGGCGCCGGCTTGCATGCCGGGTCTTGGGTCTGGTCGTCCTGCGACCCGCCTGCCGGGTCACCAAAAACACCATGTGATAGCCTGGCTTATTAGGGATCATAGACTACTCATATCAATAAGGAATTCCTTCTTTTCCGGGAGCCCATTCAAACAGAACTCTCGGGTTAAGCATGCTTGGCTTGGAGTAGTTCTAGGATGGGTGACCGACCGGGAACTTGGTCCCGGGTGCGCATGAGTGAGGACAAAGTGCGCAAAAAAGACTAGTATTGATCTGTGAGGCCAGTCTAGATCCCGCCAGGAGTAACAACTATCGGCGGGTGTGTCCGGGGCGTTACAAGTTGGTATCAGAGCCGACCCTCGCGGTTACACGGATGTTTGCCGATAGGTGCATGGTCATGTTGTTCACGAAGTTGGTGACCCATCATGGCACACGGAATGACACATGTATTGGACTGGAAGCACAGACGTTTGTGCCAAGAGGGAACGTTCCTGTGACCCGACGAGGACATCGGTTCCTCTGAGTGGTGGTGTATGTGATAGCCTGGCTTATTAGGGATGATAGACTACTCATATCAATAAGGAATTCCTTCTTTTCCGGGAGCCCATTCAAACAGAACTCTCGGGTTAAGCGTGCTTGGCTTGGAGTAGTTCTAGGATGCGTGACCGACCAGGAAGTTGGTCCCGGGTGCGCATGAGTGAGGACAAAGTGTGCATAAAAGACTAGTATTGATCTGTGAGGCCAGTCTAGATCCCGCCAGGAGTAACGACTACCGGCGGGTGTGTCCAGGGCGTTACACACCATGTCTTGACCAGGTCTCTTGTGAGTCGCCAGGCCGGGTCATATCGTGGGGTATATCCCCAACATTAGCCCCCAGGTTAGCATGAATTTATTCATGGTAACCTCCTGAAATAGGAATAGTAAATATGTTAAGTGTCCGGCTTGCTCCTTTGTCCGGCTTATGAAGTGGCTCCTTAGAAATCCGAGTCTTTTCTGCATATGAATGAGTTGTCTTAAAAATCGTCTTGCTTGTTAGTGTCCTTTGAAAAATATTGGGAATATAATACCTATATGCCATTGAGTCGGCTTCCAATACTTTGGCTTCATGAAATTATTGGAGATAAGAAAACCATATGTAGTTGAGCCGGCTTCCATTGCTTTGGCTTGATAAAGACATTGAGAATAGAACTTCGTCCACTGTTCCACCACTTCAACCTGTGACGTTGGGTTGCTCATATAGCCTGTAGCCCCCAACCTGTAGTCCATATTACCTGTAGCCCCCAACCTCCAAGTTTATCAATGATAACTTGGCGCTTTGCAATAATATATGTGATTGTGTAGCCCCCAAGTACCAGGTTGTCTTGCCTGTAGCAGTCTAGGACTTATAACTGTCTTATACCTTATGAAACTTCAGCAGGTGTAGCCCCCAAGGGCCGGCTCATCAGAATGTGTTGCGCCGGGTCTTCAATTTGAACCTCTTAATCTTTCAAACAGCTAAGTACTATAGCCCCCAAGTGTTGGGTCGCATGCCTGCAGCAAATTGGGACTATAAAATTTGAACTGAGCGGTGTAGCCCCCAAGTGACGGGTCAGTAAGAAGTACTGGGCTGGGACTTAGAAAAATATAGAAAGGTCGGTTCATCTCCTTGAGATAATAGGGTCTTGCTGACAATGTAATGATTTGAAAAACCGGCTTGCATTAGCCCCCAAATGTCGTGGTGCATGCTTGCAGCGACATGGGACTTTGCATACTTGATATAAACTGGACGTGAATAATGCAGCCCCAAGGGCCTAGCCACACGCGTGCGGAGAATTGCAAACTTTAGCAATTTTAATCTAAATAGTGTAGCCCCCAAGTGCCGGGTCGCACGCTTGCGACGACTTGGGACTGTGTGAGAATAACCCATCATAATGCACCTCAGAAGTTCTCTTGAACGGATATTGATCAGATTTGAAAGAATCCTTGACCGCGGTTGTATATAACCCGAAGTGAATATCCAGGAATAATTCCTTTGTTTCTGAAACGAAATCCCTACTCGTGGCTGCGGTGCAACCTGGCAAATATATGTTTTGAGAAATCCATAAGTGTTGTAGATTACTACAGAGCACAATTGAAGAAATCTGAGAACCGGTCAATTAGATGACATGGCATTATATTTGATAGGGCGACTCTTCAAGAATAATCAACTTTCCAATCTGGCTTGAAAAAAAACCAATCACTTAATACTGGTTATCATAAACCATGATGAGGATCCAGCCATGTTGGCTATCAAAGATCTATTTGTTCCTGCAGAAGTTCTTTCATCATACTTAACGGTGGCTCATCTTAAGAGACAAGACCTGCAAAAATAAACAAGACATAATATATTCTGCATTGTTGTAAGGGCAGCTTGACAAAGCAAAACCCGAAGGTGTTAAAATCTTTTATAGCCTTGCTTCTTCTTTCATAACCTTGCTCTAACCCGGCTTTCGAGACCGGCAAGATATGTATGCAATGCATGATGTAATGTATGATGCCATGTATGATGCAATGTATGATGTTCTTGCTTTCCTTCCTTTTTGTTTTTCGAAAACTAATTGCTGGCCCTTCTAGGGGGAAACTGTTACTTTGAACTGCCTAACAGTGCAGGGTCTCTAACGAGAGTGACCGCCAATTTTGAATGGCTCCGGGTCCCTAGGCGAGATTAACTGTTAAGGGCGCAACAGATAAGAGAGTCTCCCTCGCCGCTGTATGAGGCCCTCACAAGGGGTGAGTTGATAGCTCGCTGCACGCCTAGCAGAGCGCCAGCTGCATACAGGCAGGTATAACTCGGCCTTGCGGATCAAGGGTGGGGCGACCTTCACCCCCTCCTGACCTTGTTGACGGAGTCAATGTTTTGGGTCCACGACCCTCCTTACGGTGGCTGAAGAGCCGATTCGAAAGGGTTGAAGCTTAACCCGGAAGGTTGAAAGCCCCCAAACGATCTTGTTGACGGAGTCAACATTTTGGGTCTGTGACCCGCCTTACGGTGGCTGAAGAGCCAATTCGAGAGGGTTGAAGCTTAACCCGGAAGGTTGAAAGTCCCCAAACGAGCTTGTTGACGGAGTCAACATTTTGGGTCCGCGGCCTGCCTTATGGTGGCTGAAGAGCTGATTCGAGAGGGTTGAAGCTTAATCCGGAAGGTTGAAAGCCCCCAAACGATCTTGTTGATGGAGTCAACGTTTTGGGTCCGCGACCCGCCTTATGGTGGCTGAAGAGCCGATTTGAGAGGGTTGAAGCTTAACCCGGAAGGTTGAAAGCCCCCAAACGAACTTGTTGACGGAGTCAACGTTTGCACCATCTTGCACGTCATCATCATGTGGACCGCCAAATTGTAAGCCATCGTCTATCAGCCGCCAACTTGTAAGCCGTCGTCTTGTTTACTAGTGTGGCTGAAGAGCCGATCAAGAGGGTGAGCAAGCTAAATCCGATGGGTTGGAAGCCCCAAATGCCCCTTTGTTAAAGTATCCGCCTTTGCACAATCTGAAATGCATAGACAACAGAAACTCCATGTTATTTTATGATGATCCAATAAATCAGGGCACCTACGTATGAACGGTGCATCATGGTGGCTCGTCCTTTTGGGCAACTTCTAATTCTTTTGCCAATAATATTGTAGCCCCAGGGATTGGGTTAACTTCCTTGCAATGACCCGGGGTTCTCGTTGAAAATGACCAAATGTGTCTCGCCATGTCTGTAGCCCTCGAGTCTTAAGTTGACTCGAAGAGGCGGCTTGAGAATCTCCACTAAAGGTTGAGGTTGACCGTGACGGGTTATAGGCGATCCCGTATGAATTGCGTCCATAATCCGGTCGATGGTTCGTTTCGGCTGGTTGTTGAAGGCAACCAAACTGTAGTAGCGGCGACTTGTACGCTTGTCTGTCGAGTGGCTTGTGCAGGCAAACACCGCACCGATATACCGATGCAGATCCAACTGTGGGCGGCGTCTCGCACGCATCCGTTGGGTGGCTCGTATAGACGAGCACCGCATGGATATGTTGATGTAGATGTAAAAGTTAGTCATGGCGTTATAAGCTGGTGCAGTCGCGAGAGACGGTCGTGATGCAGTCGCAAGAGACGGTCGCGGCGTTGTGAACCGGCACGGTCGTGAGAGACGTCCGTGGCGTTTAAGCTGATGTGACCGTACGAGCCGGCCGTGGCATGATGATGTATACCAGACCACATGGACGACGAGCTATGCCTTGTTCCCCAGGCGGCCCTGCTGTGGTGCTTGTAGTATTGATCCATAATGCTTCTTTCGACGGATGCCCATGATGGTCTTGACTTGTTGTGGCCCTCCTGATTGCGTATATGGTTTCTTTCAGCAGAATACGCAATGCATGGACTGCCATCATGTGCCATCTGATGACCTATGAGCTGATGCTGGCACGTCAAGTTGTGGCCCTCCTGTGTGCATCGATGCAGCGCCATCGATGACCCAAGGCGCTAGTGAGCGCAGCGATTCTGGCAGCGCGCGGAGGCGGCTCCAGGACTAGCGATGGCATAGGCACGACCGAGCCGGTCCATGGCGACGCGGGCCAGACGAGACTAAGCGGCCTCGGCACCGCGGAGGTGAGGCGAGACGAGCCAAACATCGCGCGACGGGTCAGACAAGATTGCAGTTGTTGTCCCCGTTCGCATTGGTTTCCAGATCGTGGCCGGCTGGGCCATTCCACGTCCGCGTCCACTTCCTGGTCATGGAATTCTTTTCCTTTCTTTTCCATGACATGCATAGCTTTGGACGACTAGATGTGGCTGGCGGTCCCATTGATTGATGAGGATTGTCTTCACGGATCTTCGTCGTAAGGCACATCGGGCGAGGGTAACGCCGTAGCCGAGCCCCTCGATAGCATTTTTGACGAATCCACGCAAACGAATCATCCGGTTCTGCGTCTGCACTTACTTATCTAGTTGATCGCGAAATTCTTGATCCCTGCGAAAGCTCTCTTCAAGAATACAAATCCATCGTGCGCCTCATCCCAAGGTGGGCGCCAACTGTCGTGGGTTTGTCACAGCAAGATATTCGGGTGAATGGACTTAGGTTCGGGGCGATCGCAACTATGTGGCGGCTTGAGAGGGGTTGGTCGAAATCGAGAGACGCGAGTTTACCCAGGTTCAACCCCTCCGATGTAGGTAAAAGCCTACGTCTTACTTGTCTTGTATTGATGATGAGGAAGATCTCTCGGTTATAGGAGTGTTATCTTGCTTCCTCTAATCTCGAGAGCCTCTAATCTGTCTATCTCTAATGACTTGTGTCTGTCTAAACTTGTGAACTTCTGAACTTGTCTTTTTAGGGGTGCTCTACCCGTCCTTATATAAGTGGAGAGGGTAGGTTTACAAATGGAGTCCTACTAGGAGTAGGATTAGGACTAGTCTCTCTAGAATCCTATTCCGGGTCTTGTTTCCTTGTGAGGGAATCCTTTCTCTCCTCGGGCCTTCTCATGTGAGCCGCCTGGCGCCGGCATGCACACCGGGTCTTGGTTCTGGTCGTCCTGCGACTCGCCTGCCGGGTCACCAAAAAATGTCATGTCTTGATCAGGTCTCTTGTGAGTCGCCAGGCCGGGTCATACTGCGGGGTATATCCCCGACAGTCACCACCATACATAACTCTATACTACCGAAACGTCACCGAACCTTAAGTGTGCAGACCCTATGGGTTCGAGAACTATGTAGACATGACCAAGACACCTCTACGGTCAATAACCAATAGCAGGACCTGGATGCCAATATTGGTTCCTACATATTCTACGAAGATCTTTATCGATCGAACCTCTATGTCAAGGATTCAGTCAATCTCGTATGTTGTTTCGTTTGTTCTTCGGTATGTTACTTGCCCGAGATTTGATCGTCGATATATGTATACCTATTTCAATCTCGTTACCGTCAAGTCTCTTTACTCATTCCGTAATACAAGAGCCCGTGGCTAACACTTGGTCACATTGCTTGCAAGGCTTGTTGTGATGTTGTATTACCGAGTGGGCCCTGAGATACCTCTCCGTCACACGGAGTAACAAATCGCAGTATTGATCCATGCAAACTCAACGGATACCCTCGGAGATACCTGTAGAGCACCTTTATAGTCACCCAGTTACGTTGCGACGTTTCATACACACAAGGTACTCCTCCGGTGTCAGTGAGTTGCATGATCTCATGGTCATAGGAACAGATACTTGACATGCAGAAACTGTAGCAATAAACTGACATGATCAAATGCTACGTTTATAGTTTGGGTCTTGTCCATCACATCATTCTCCTAATGATGTGATCCCGTTATCAAATGACATCTCATGTCAATGGCAAGGAAACCTTGACCATATTTGATCAACGAGATAGTCTACTAGAGGCACACTAGGGACAAAGTGTTGTCTATATATCCACACATGCAATGTGTTTCCAGTCAATACAATTATAGCATGGATAATAAACAATTATCATTAACAAGGAAATATAATAATAACCATTTCATTATTTCCTCTAGGGCATATTTCCAACATGTTCACCATTCAAACCACCTCAACTCACACGATGATTGGACTTGAGTTGGTGAATTTGGATCATGCATCACTCGAATGACCGGAGGGATGTCAATTTGAGTGGGAGTTCTTAGGTAATATGGTTAATTGAACTCGTTATCATGAACATAGTCAAAGTGCCTTTGCAAATTATGTTGTAGATAGCTCACGCTGTAGCTCCCCTGTTTTATTGATACGTTCCTAGAGAAAAATATAGTTGAAAGATGATGGTAGCAATAATGCGGACTGGGTCCATGATCTGAGGATTGTCCTCATTGCTGCATAGAAGGCTTATGTCCTTAATGCACCGCTCGGTGCACCACCCCCTCAAGCGTCGTCTGTAGATGTTGTGAACATCTGATAGGCACGTTCTGATGACTACTTCATAGTTCAGTGTGTCATGCATTACAGCTTAGAACTGAGGCTCCAAAATGTTTTGAACATCACAGAACATATGAGATGTTCTATGAGCTAAAATTGGGATCTCAGGCTCGTGCCCGTGTTAAGAGGTATGAGACCTCCAACAAGATTCTTTTCCTGCAAGATGAAGGAGAATAGCTCAATCGGTGAGCATGTGCTCAGATTGTCTGGGTACTAGAATCGCTTGAATCGAGTGGGAGTTGATCTTCCACATAAGATAGTGATTGATATAGTTCTCCAAGTCACTGTCACTAAGCTACTAGAGCTTCGTGATGAACTATAAAATATCAGGAATGGAAATAATGATCCCTGAGCTATTCGCAATGTTTGACACCGCGAAGGTAGAAATAAGGAAGGAGCATCAAGTGTTGATGGTTAGTGAAACCACTTGTTTCGAGAAGGGCAAGGGCTATGAGGGGAACTTCATGGATGGCAAGTCAGTTGCTACTCCAGTGAAGAAACCCAAGGTTGAACCAAAATCTGGGACCAAGTGCTTCTATTATGAGGAGAACGGTTGCTGAAGCGGAACAACCCTACATACTTGGTAGATAAGAAGGCTGGCAACGTCGACAGAAGCATATTTGATATACGTGTTATTGATGTGTACCTTGCTAGTACTCCTAGTAGCACATGGGTATTGGATACCGGTTCGGTTGCTAAATGTTAGTAACTCAAAACAAAAGCTACGGAATAAACGAAGGCTAGCTAACGGTGAGGTGACGATGTGTGTTGGAAGTGTTTCCAAGGTTGATGTGATCACCGTCGCATGCTCTCTCTACCTTCGGGATTAGTGATAACCCTAAATAAATGTTATTTGGTGTTTGCATTGAGCATGAACGTGATTAGATCGTGTTTATTGCAATATAGTTATTCATTTAAGTTAGAGGATAATGGTTGTTCTGTTTACATTAATAATACCTTCAATGGTCATACACCCAATGGGAATGGTTTATTGAATCTTGATCGTAGTAATACACATGTTCAAAACATTGATGCCAAAAGATACAAAGTTAATAATGATAGTACCACATTCTTGTGGCACTGCAGCGAGGGTCATATTGGTGTAAAGCACATGAAGAAACTCCATGCTGATGGATCTTTTGACTTACTCGATTTCGAATCGGTTGAAACATGCGAACCATGCCTCTTGGGCAAGATGACTAAGCCTCGTTTTTTGGTATGATGGAGCGGGCTAGTGGCTTATTGGAATTGATACATGTTCATGTATGTATCCCAATGAGTGTTGAAACACCCAGTGGATATCGTTATTTTCTTACCTTCACTAATGATTTGAGTAAATATGGGGATATTTACTAAATGAAACACAAGTCTGGAACGTTTGAAAGGTTCAAGGAGTTACAGAGTGAAGTTGAAGATCATATTGACAAGAAGATAAAATGTCTATGATATGATCGTGGAGGTGAATATCTAAGTCACGAGTTTGGTACGCAACTTAACACAATATGGAAATTGTTTCACAGCTCATGCCGCCTCGAACAGCATAGTGTGATGGTATGTCCGAACATCGTAGTCATGCTCTATTGGATATGGTGCGTACTATGATGTCTCTTATCGTTTTGCCACTATCATTATGGGATTATGCATTAGAGATAAATCCATTCACTTTAATAGGGCACCATCTAAGTCCATTGAGATGACACCATATGAATTATGGTTTGGCAGAAAACTAAGTTGTCATTTCTTAATGTTTGGGGCTACGGCACTTATGTTGAAAATGGTTTTCACCTAATGAAATCGAACCCAAAGCTGACAAATGGATCTTCATAGAATACCCTAACGTAACAATTGGGTAAACCTTCTATCTTCGATCCAAGCACAAAGTGGTTGTTCCCAAAATGGGTCCTTTCTCGAGAAAAGGTTTCTCTTGAAAGAATTGAGTGGGAGGAAGATAGAACTTGATGAGGTTGTTGAACATTTTTTTCAACCAGAGAGTAGCGCAGCACAAAAAATTGTTTCTGTGGAGCCTACATTGGTTGAAGAGGAAGTTAATGGTGATGATCATGAATCTTCAGATCAAGTTACTATCGAACCTCGTAGGTCGACAAGGACGTGTACTGCTCCTAAGTGGTATGGCAACCTTGTCTTAGAGGTCGTGTTGTTGGACAACGATGAACCTACGAACTATGGAAAAGCGATGATGGGCCCAGATTCCAACAAAAGGTTAGAGGCCATGAAATCCGATAAAGGATCCATGTATGGAAACCAAGTATGGACTTTGGTAGAATTGCATGTTGAACAGCAGGTCATTGAGTACAAATGGACCTTTAAGATGAAGACAGACAATGATGGTGAATGTCACCATTTATAAAGCTCGACTTGTCGCCAAGAAGTTTCCGCCAAGTTCAAGGAGTTGACTATGATGAGACTTTCTCACCCGTAGCGATGCTAAAAGTCTGTTGGAATTATGTTAGTAGTTGCTGCATTTTTCAATTATGAAATATGGCAAATAGATGTCAAAGCATCGTTTCCTTAACGATTTACTTGAGGAGAGGTTGTATGTGATACAACTAGAAGGTTTTCTCAGTCCTAAGGATGCTAAAAGGTGTGCAAGCTCCAGCAATCCTTCTATGGTCTAGAGCGAGCATCTCGGAGTTGGAATATAAGCTTTGATGAGGTGATCAAAGTTTTTGGATTTATACAAAGTTTGCGAGAAACTTGTATTTACAAGAAAGTGAGTGGGAGCACTATAGAATTTCTCATAAGTATATGTGGTTGACATATTATTGATCGGAAATGATGTAGAATTTCTAGAACGCATAAACAGGTGTTTGAAAAGTGTTTTTCAAAGGAAGACCAGGATAAAGCTACCTAATTGTTGGGCATCAAGATCTATAGAGATAGATCAAGATGCTTGGTGAGACTTTCAATGAGTACATACCTAGACAAGATTTTGAACGAGTTCAAAATGGATCAGTCAAAGAAAGAGTTCTTGCCTGGTTTTTAAGGTGTGGAGTTGAGTGAGACTCAAAGCTCGACCGCGGCAGAAGAAAGAGAAAGGACGAAGGTCGTCCCCTATGCTTAATCCATAGGCTATATATAGTATGACATGCTGTGTACCGCACCTGTGTGTGCCTTGCCATTAGTCTGTCAAGGGGTACAAGAGTGATCCATGAGTGGATCACTCGACAGTAGTCAAAATTATCCTTAGTAACTAGAGGACTAAGGAAATATTTCTCGATTACGGAGGTGATAAAGAGTTCGTCATAAAGGGTTACGTCAATGCAAGCTTTAACATCAATCTGTATGACTCTGAGTAGCAATCCGGATACGTATAGTGGAATAGCAGTGTCTACAGTATGACATAGAGATTTGCAAAGTACACACGGATCTGAATGTCGCGGACACGTTGACTAAAGACCTCCCTCACATGCAAAGCATGATCAAACCCCAAAACTCATTGGGTGTTAGATTCATAACAATGTAAATCACATGGTCATGTGAACTAGATTTTTGACTCTAGTGCAAGTGGGAGACTATTGGAAATATTCCCTAGAGGCAATAATAAATTGGTTATTATTATATTTCCTTGTTCATGATAATCGTTTATGATCCATGCTATAATTGTATTGATTGGAAACTCAAATACATGTGTGTATACATAGACAACACCATGTCCCTAGTATGACTCTAATAGACTAGCTCATTGATCAAAGATGGTCAAGGTTTCCTAGCCATGGACATGAGATGTCATTTGATAACAGGATCACATCATTAGGAAAATGATGTGATGGACAAGACCCAAACTATAAACATAGCATATGATTGTGTCAGTTTATTGCCATAGTTTTCTGCATGTCAAGTATTTGTTCCTATGATCATGAGATCATGCAACTCACTTACACCGGACGAGTACCTTGGGTGTATCAAACGTCGCAACGTAACTGGGTGACTATAAAGGTGCTCTACGGGTATCTCCGAGGGTGTCTGTTGAGTCGGCATGGATCAAGACTGGGATTTGTTACTCCGTGTGACGGAGAGGTATCTCAGGGCCCACTCGGTAATACAACATCACAACAAGCCTTGCAAGCAAAGTTAGTAATGTGTTAGCCATAGGATCTTGTATTACGAAACAAGTAAAGAGACTTGCCCGTAACGAGATTGAACTAGGTATAGAGATAATGACGATCGAATCTCGGGCAAGTAACATACCGAACAACAAAGGGAACATCATGTGGGATTAACTGAATCATTGACATAGAGTTTCAACCGATAAAGATCTTCATAGAATATGTAGGAGCCAATGTGGGCATCCAGGTCCTGCTATTGGTTATTGACCGTAGAGGTGTCTCGGTCATATCTGCATAGTTCTCGAACCTGCCAGGTCTACACACTTAACGTTTGGTGACGATATAAGTATAGTTGAGTTATTATGTTGGTGACCAAAAGTTGTTCGGAGTCCCTGATGAGATCCCGACATGACGAGGAGCACCGGAATAGTCCGGAGGTAAAGATTGATATATGGGATAATAGTATTTGGTCTCCCGAAGGGTTCCGGAATTCACCGGAAGGGGTTTCGGATGTTTCCCGAAAGGTTCGGGTACATGAACACATTATTTGGGACAATGGGTAAAGCCCAGAAAGCTTTTTGGTAGGTGCAAAAGTAGGTTTTATGGAGGCCAGGGGCCAAACGCCAGGGACCCTGGCGTCTGCGGCCAGACGCCGAGGACCGGCGTCTGGTCCTAGAGTTCAAGAAGGACTCTTTCCTGCGTGTCAAACCAACCTTGAGGAGGATTTTTCTCCAAGTTTCGACCCCAAGGCTCAACATATAAATAAAGGGGCAGGGATAGCACCCGGAACACATAAAGTTTTCCCAAGACGTGTGCCAGCAACCCCGTCCCTCTAGTTTATCCTCCGTCATAGTTTCTATTGTGCTTGGTGAAGCCCTGCGGAGATTTTTCTTCACCACCACCGTCACCATGCCGTTGTGCTGCCGGAACTCATCTGCTACTTCACCATCGCTCGCTGGATCGAGGAGGTGAAGGCGTGATCAAGTTGCACGTGTGTTGAACGCGGAGGTGTCGTCTGTTTGGCGCTAGATCGGAAGGAACATGATGGGATCGCGGGACGGCTCGTGATGAGATCGTGGGATGGCTTGTGATTGGATCGCGAATATGTTCGACTACATCAACCGTGTTTCTTAACGCTTTCGCTTAGCGATCAACAAGGGAATGTAGATCCACTCTCCCTCTCGTAGATGCTCATCACCATGGATAGATCGTGCGTCTGCGTAGGAAATTTTTTGTTTCCCATGCAACGTTCCCCAACAAAAATCGAAGCCATCATCATCAACAACACTTCCTTCATCATCGGGAATTCGGGATCATCATATCCATCACCATCTTTATCAACACCACCTCATCCCCAACCCTAGTTCATCACTCTGTTCTATCTATGTACATAACCTCGGATCTGTTGTTGAGAGTACTTCTGTGTGTTAATTTCACCTTGCAGTTGATGGTGAGGAGTAATATCGGTGAAAGTTTGTTATGTTCAGGTTGTTTACCATCTATTCATACCACCCAACATGATCCATTTGATGTCTTGTGAGTAGATTCATTAGTTCTTGGGGACATGGGACAAGTTTTGTTGGTAGTAATCATGTGAAAATGAATATCGTTTGATGTTTTCATATTATGTTATGGTAATATTTATCTTAATTATTGTGGTTAGATTTATCCCTCATGATATGGTTACATTTATCTTAGTTACTTCTCATGTATTTCTAAATGCTTGCACGGAGGGTATAATCATAAGGAGTTATTTGTCAAGTAAGGACATTTCATAGCATAGGTTTACCCACACAACACTTCTTAAAACAACGAACAGTAACTCAGTGGTTCCTGGTGAAAGTAATTTGAAAAAATTCTTGTGTGTCCTCAAGAGCGTTTTAAGAACTATAACTAACACAACCGGTTTGTCCTTAGCATACATAAGGATTGGGCCACTTGTTGCACTCTATTGCTTATGTTACTCTTTACCTTTGTATAACTATCTTGCCATCAAACAACCCATAAAATTATCATTATAGTTTTTACAATGAAATCTTACTGAAAACTACTTCTTAATTCCTCCTACTCCTCAGTCGGTTGCGCATCGTGTAGACGGAGAGAGATACCTTGTTCGCGGTTATCGACGCGACGAAGGAGGAAGAGGAGGCGAGGGAGACAGCAGACGTTGCCAACATCGCAACCCAAGCCGCGATGCCACGCTGCCACGACAAGGTCGGCACGTCCACGTCCTACGTTGTCGACATAACAAACTCACTGAGGACGTGTAGCCCATGGGAGATCGCCGCGGTTTTGGTCCCAGGAAGGCCACTACTCTTCCCCTTCCATTGAAGCCTTAGTTTTTGAGCCTCACGGTCGGCCGGTGAGCTTGTCGAACATGAGGAAGACATGTCGAGGAAAACGGGTGCCACCGCGGCTAGCCAGTGAGCTTGTTGGACATGGGAAAGACATATCATGGGAAACGGGAACCGACACAGACGATGTTCACTTGGACTCAGTCTAGGTTAAAAAAAAAGCCTAGTCCAGCTATTGTTTAGTTGAAATATGTCAAAAATGTAATAAGTTTGGTCTAGTTTGAATGTAAATCATCTGGTTTGTATGGAATTCGCATGTTTAGTTCAATTTTGCTTTGAAATGTATGCAGGCATAGTTGGATAGCCGGGTCCCGCATCCATTTTTGTGGACCGGAAAGAATACCGTGTCCATTTTTAGAGTGGGCGTTGAAGATGCCCCAAGGATAGAATAAACTACGTATTTTTTGGATAAGGATCATATTTCTTAATCATGGAAAATAATAGGTACACAAATATTCATAGCCAAAGGGTTGCATGGACTGAGAAAATAGGTGGATTTCGTCTCAATATGTCACTAAAAAGAGTTGCATAGTTCATTGCGAATGCATGCTCATTGTTTTTCTAATTAAGAATGATATAGTTAACCGTCAACAAAAAATGTGCAACGTACATGTCCATAGAAACGTGGCGGGGAGGTTCTAGGACACCGGCCAGTGTAGCCAACAAGATATACAGTCCATCGATCA
The DNA here is from genome assembly GCA_022496015.1 of Hordeum marinum. Lineage (NCBI taxonomy): Eukaryota > Viridiplantae > Streptophyta > Magnoliopsida > Poales > Poaceae > Hordeum > Hordeum marinum. The sequence continues at coordinate 513,930,707 of CM039673.1, forward strand.
CCACGAGCCCGACCCCCGCGTCGCTCTCTCCGTGGGGCGACACGGGCGGCGACTCTCGCCTTCGCGGCCGCTCCCTCCCCTCATTCCATCCTCCTCCTCATCACCGGTGGCCTTTGCCGGGAAAGCCCGTGCGGAGACGGCGGCGGCCGAGTCGCACATGAGCAGGGGATCTCGTCGCGGCTGGTGGTGACAACCGGCACGGCGACAGCAGGCGTGTGGGCCCGGATCTGGTCGGACTCTGGTTGGATCTGACGCGGCGTTGGCTAGGTGCGACGCCCCGTGCGGGCGGTCGGCGCTGACGGGCTATGGAATTCTCGGGCGGCGGCCCCAGGTCGCGGCGGTGCCGTCGTGCACCTCCCTCGCGAAGGTGGGTGGTGGCTACCTGCGAGGTGGCGGAACCAGGGCCCTCGCACCCGGATCTGGTGGTCAGGCGGGACGGTGGCTTGTGGTGACGGCCCGGCAGAGGCGCTCTTGCTCTGGTCCGCGGGGGCGGCGGGGAGGTGTGCGAGGTCAGGGCAGCGGTGGTGCTGCCCTGCGTGTTGGGCGGTCGTGGGTTGCCTTGGCCCTGCTCCGGGCGGCTTAGCGGCGGCTGGCAGGAGGGGCTCCATGGTGGCGAGTTTCTGGGCGGTTGGTCCAGGTCCGTCTGGCTAGCGTTCTTAGCGGCGCCATTGTGGAGCGAGGAGTGTTGCACTTGTTGGTGCAGCCGGTGGTGGTTCGCGGCGACGAGCGGCCTTACGTGTTTGGTCATGTTGCTTGGGCAAGGACGGTCAACACATTGCCGGAGATGGTTTGCTGGGCAGGCTGATATGACCATGGATTCGGTGAGCTCCAGGCGAAAGCCTAGCTCGACCTCGGTCGGTGTCGGCTTCAACGGCGTCCTTGGACGTTGTTCCCTTCTTGGAGGTGTCGTCATGGAGCCCCTTCACCACCATTGTCGTCTCGGTCTCGGGATCTCCAGGTGAAATCCCAAGTTTCGACCTTGGTCGGAGCGGTCGGCGGCGGCGTTCTCGTCGTTTCCCTCTTGGGGGCAACGCCTTGGAGGTCTGGTCCTTCGTCGGTTCACGGTGGCCAGGCGGTATTGGGGTTCATCGCCGGTCAGGAGTGTGCGCGGCCTCGGGGCCGGTGTGCAAGTCAGAGCGGACGCTCCGAAGAACAGTGTTGTCGAGTGTCGGTTCTGGTCGCGTGGGCGACAGCGTCGTCGGCTTAGGTGGAGCGCGGCCTCGCGGCCGTCGGGGAAGTCGGAGCGGCGGCTCCGGAGAGCACCTCTGTGTTGTGGAGTGTCGGGTCTGGTTGCGTGACCGGCAGAGTCATCGGCTTCATTAGAGCGTGGCCTTGGGGCCGGCGAGAAAGTCGGAGCGGCGGCTCCGGAAAGCACCTCTATGCTGTGGAGTGTCGGGCATGGTCGCGTGGGCGGCAAAGTCGTCGGCTCATGTGGTGTGCGGCCTCGGGCCGACGTGTGTGAGTTGCTCAGGTTTGTAAGCCCAAGTGGCGGCTCCAGGTCGTGTGGTGGGATGGCAACTCTGGTCGTTTGGGTGATAGGGAAATCGGTTCGTTACGTACACAGCCCCGGGGCTGGTGTGTGTTTTAATGTATCGATTTCCGTCCAGTTTTCCTTATAAATTGGTCAATTCTATTTTGCTTAATGCAAAGGCGGAGCTCCTGCTGGTTTCTCGAAAAAAAAGATATACAGTCCATGTAGGCCGAGCCTTCGCTTTTAAATTTACTGATTCGTCGAAAACATATAGTGGGCAGATCAAGGTGTTCCTTCCTTGTCCAGGAGATCAAGCAACTTATGATGGACCGGGATTCTTGTATTACTCGTGTTGTACCGTGCTCTCAAAATCTTGTAAGTTAAGGCAAATTAGGGTAGGACTGAAGATCATCCTAAGGTTTGGTTAGGACCAGGGCCTGATGAGGCTACAAAACAATGACATGTTGATTGTAACCCAGCCAGTTGAGTAATAGTATAAGAATTTTTCTTCTGCAAAACTGAAAAAATAAAACATAAGGTCGCTCTCAAGTTTTGTTTAATTTGCTGATTCAGAGATTAGCTTTTCAATTTGTCTGAATTTGATCGAATGCAACCAAGCGATAATCCAGCAAGGAAACATCAAGGATTGCAATGATTGAATTTGGACTGTATCATGAATAAATCATAATGTAGACACTTGTAGTCATAGTAATAATGAGAGAACAAAGTATACTAGTTTGGTACCTGTTTAATTTGCTGGTCCAGAGATAATCTCTTCCGTTATATGATTGGAATTGACAAACATTTTCTGCTATGGGAAAAGACAACCTACACTTGGCCCGATAGGCGTCATTGCTTCATCGCCTTTCACAGTTTGGTCTGAATGGTCATGTAAAACCATTTCTGCATTCTCCTTGCGAAAGGAACAAGGAAATGTATATAAACAACACAAGGTTAACTTTAAAATCACAATCAATTCACACAACCCAAGTTACAGTCCATACATGAACAAACAGTATGACATTCCAGATATACAGCGGACACACATCGTCAAAGCTTTGCTTGGTCCCGTCCAGCCGGCATATATTCAGGTAAACACTTGGAGGTTTCAAATCATCACCGGTTTCAAGAGTCTAAACTTGTCTTTGACGAGGAGGGGCCAAGCAACTGTAATCTCCAGCTCAGCGTCATCAACATTAAATTTCTTTCGACTGAAGCCAAAATCTTTGGCAGCCAACAAGACGTGTCCTTGTGCGGTCCTAACACCGGATGATGAATAGGCCTCTACAACAACTTCCAGGAGGCCTCCCTTTTCTATAGAGACCACACGCCTCGACAGATCAAGGTAACCGTCTGAACCCTGTGGCATTGCTTGTCTGCCAGCATCAAGCAGCACGACCTCACCAAATGGGGCATTATTAACATGCTTGGAGTATGATGTTGTCAAGCAAGCTACTCGGCAGCGACGTTCAACACGCTGCCGTCTCCCTTGTTTGACAACACGGACGCTGCAGATCGTAGCCTGGATTGACTCCAGGACCAGCTCCATGCATAACTCTATTTTGCAGAAGGTGTTCTCAAAGCAAATGGTATGCTCGCCAGGAAGACCTTGGCGGAAAGTGTGCGTCGCACTGATCAATGCTCTATTTCGAGGCAGCACTCCATGTTCAACTCTTAGTTGAATTTCAAATTGAACAGGATCGTTGAACACGGTCGCACGAGACGGCCCAGTCAAGCGCAAAAAAAGGATCCTGCAAGCATTAGTCAATCATCTCTGCATTAACTACTAATCAACAAGAGGAGATTACCAAACCAGGCGGTCATATGCCAGCAGCAATATCCCCAAGAGAAAATCCTCAGAAAGCAAACGCAGACTATACATACGCGTTTTCAGACACACATCTGGAGAGAGAAATTATCTTCCTCGGCGGCCATCTCCTCCTTCTCCATGGCTATCTGTTGGGCTGATTTGCGTATGTCGATATAGTTCATCCCGACGTCGTTCATCAGCTTCTGCTTGTACAGCTCAACCTCCATCTTCCGGGTTTGATGGCCGTGAAGAAGTTGAGACTGCTGCTGCCGCTTCCCGGATCCGCCTTCCATCTCCGTCTCACGAGGCAACGGAACAACTTTCTCCCCACCGTCCAACTGGGATCCGGACAAGTCCAAATTGTTGAACTGGACCTCCAGGACAGCAGATTGGCCTCTGTTAATCTCATCATCTCCCTCGTCAACTTTCACTCTGCCGGAAGATGTTGGTTCAGCCATGGACTCGTCGTCTGATCTGAATAAATACCGATAATATACCGGACCAATCGCCTCGGTTGCAGTCAAGGGCTGCTTCCGGCGATTCTTCCTCAAGCGATTTTCGTTCGATCAGACTGGGACTAGCTAGTAGGGTTTCTATGGAAGACTGGGACATGCTCTATGCTACCATATGTTTATCTTGCGAGCCTTAACCTCTGCCCTGTCCGACCAGGTTTATCTCAGGTCTCAGTTTTTCCATTATACGGAAGGACCAACCAAAAAAGCAAGCCAACGCTCGCTCGGGGAACCCTTCAGCGCGACCCAACGGCCCATCCGCCATTTTTGACGGGCCTCCCCAAAAAGCGTCATTGCTTCTGAAAAAGCAAACAGTCCAAAACCCCAAATATCAGAAAAACAAGAAAAGCCTTACAATCAAACAGACTAATAGATTTGCCATGACATATAACATGAATTTGCCAATTGTCTATAAAATACATATATACTAAAAAAAATGTCATGGTAGTATGATGAAAGACAAAAAAAATATCACAAGATGGATATTAGGGTAACAAAAAGCGATTTTAAATACAAAAATTGCCATTGGATATGTATAAACTTGCCATAGTAATAGTCATGCTGAGTTGTCATTAGAAAAGTTTGTCATGATCCATGGCAAAGATACAAGCACGATGAAGGGGAATTTCTTTAATTATACGATGTCGCAAAACACAAAATTACCTCCAATTTTATTATATGCAAACAGAAAATTCCATGATACATTGGTTATGTACATCGAATTTGCAATGATCTATGGCAAAAAAAATGTAGAAAAGTCATGGCACAAAATAGATTAGCCATAGTATGTTCAAAAAATTGCCATGGCAATAAAAGTGTCATGGGAAAATTTGCATGTTAATTTTAAAGAACACACAGAAAATTTCCATGGTACACTAAAAAGTAACAAAAAATACAACATATTTTTAGTTGATTTTATAATTTAAGTTTCCATGACAACGAAAGTTAAGTTGCCCATGGCAACAAGTTTTTAGTTTTCGATGATAATGATGCAAAAGATGAAATGCTAAAAAATAAAGGAAATTGCCATGGTGGAAATACTATAATTGGCATGCTATTTAAAATAAAATTGTCGTGATCTTATTAATAAAGATGGCCATGCTCTATTTTCTTTGTCATAACAAAAAAAATCGCATATAGAAAATGGCCATGAACGAAATAATAAAATTGTCATGAAAAAAATAAAAATACCATGATTGAGATAATTAAATTTGACATGCTCTTAATAATTCATTTGCCATGTTCTAAAAAAGAATAATGTGTATAAAACACAAGCAACAACGAGCATTTGCCATGATATAGATCATAAAAATGCCACGTGTGGATAGAACAATCATATACAAAAGAATTTTCATGGAACAAAAACATGTTTTAATGCACGCAGGGCAAAAAAAACCTAGGATTTTGGCCGTAGGCTATATGCAGAAGAAATTTGCCTCGGGGTCCATGACGGGTGACTGTGGGCGCCGCCGGGCCACGTCATGTGGTGATTTCAACCACGCCCGCGTAGGCCCTCACGCACGACGGGCAAGGTCGGGTCGGGCTGTCGGTGTCTGTCCCCCTGTCGGGCTATTGTGGTGGCACAATCCAGGCATGCATCGGCTACACCCATCCGGTTGGGTGGTGCTGCCATGTGGGTGGTCGGGTGTGTTACGACGGTTCATTGTGGACATTGTGTGTGGGGTGTCCTGGTATATAATGGTGGTTTGCCCTCTCTCTCATGCCATTTGAGCAGCTTTTAAATCACTCACGCATTCTCATCTGTCGTCGGCCATTGTTATGGCCCGCTTCTTCGCCCGCACACAGGTCGCGGCGGCACTATGTTGCGACGTGTTGGCCTTGCAGTTCTCCGAGGCCCTCGAAGGAAGAGTTGGTAAAGGCCGAGTCGATGGAGGAGGAGATGGAGGATGCTGAACCGATGGAGGAGCCTGCATCCATGCATGTGGTTGTCGAGTTATCGGTGTCGACAATAAGATGATGGAGGAGGAGTGACGAGGATATGTACCTAGGATAGGTCCTAGGCTTGACCTAGACCCCCTACCTAAGGGAATGACATTGGAGGACTTGAAGATCACAAATAAAGCTTCCGACTGGATTCGCGGTGGCACTCAAGTCACTCGACAGGCAATCCATTCGGAGACTTCTTCCTCCACCCGATGGTCGACTGTCACTCTGAAGACCTCATTTCCACTCGGCGCCAGAAGACCAGAAGCCACCTCCAGGAGGCCAATGGGCAGGCGTTAAGCTTTTAGTCATTAATAGCTTTTATTATGTACGTTACCAGTAACGCCAATCTTTAAACCCACGATCGGACCCTTAGATGGCGGGCAATTATGAGGGGCAGCGAACTCTATATAAGCTGCCCCTCCCCTCTGGCACAAGGGTTCGCAACCACTGTAATCTCAACATTCCACACGACAAAGCTCCCGAGCACTAAGACGTAGGGCTGTTACCTCCACGAGAGGGGCCTGAACTCATACATCCGTGTGTACACCCTCGTCGTAGCTAAGACTCTGCCATCTTCTTTCGTACCCCTACCTTCTACTGTCAGGCTTGTTCCCACGGCAGTTCGCGCCCACCGTGGGGCAGGCGTCTAAGCGACTTCCCGCGAGGTTGCGTTTTTCATCCTTCGACATGTCTTCCGGCGGTGTTTTTGTTTTGGGCCACGAGATCCGTTTCGGAGCGCTCACCTTCATCGCCGACGATTCGGCATGGCTTCAGGAAGCGCCTCTCGATGTCGAGGTGCTCCCAGTCTGCGGGGCCACGCACTTCCGCGCGAGTTCCTACGGCGTGTTGTTGTGTCAGCCGTCGACTCCCTATGTGTCGACTCCCCTCGCTGTTCGCGGTCGCAAGCGGTCCGGCCGCTCACGACTCCAGCGTTGGGTCAAGCATGCAGTGGCGAGTCAAATTTCTTCTCCATGGATCGCAGCACTCGAGCCTGCCGAGTCCCTTCACGGTGTGTTCGAGTCGGATTCCGATCCGTCCAATGTCCCTTTCGAGTGCGAGAGTTGCGATCCAGCAGCGGAGGTCCTTATGGCGGGCTATCATCAAAGCCCGCTGCCGAGCTTTGGCCACGGCAAGCGTGATGTTGGCGGCGCGTCGAGTGAACATCCCCGTCGCGATGGTGAAGTTCTTCATACTCCCACCGTTGGAATAACCGCCGAGGCTCGAGCCTTGGAGGCCACCCGTATTCAGCTGGAAGAGCTCTAGAGGGAACTCGACGAGCGCACTCGCCAGGGCCCACCAGTTGCCGGTCGACGGCAGCGACAGCTGTTCCCGACTGGATCTCACAACAACATTGAGGTATATAGTACTCCTGTGTTAAATGTTGCAGCTGCTACTAGGATAGCATATTCCATTCAGCCATCGCGGTCAGAGGCTGGAAGAGGGTTGATGCAAATCAGAGTACTACTAGATGCAGCGCAATGTCAGAATTCTATTGTTTCACAGTACCGCAACAGGATACACAACAACTCATCCAGGGCAGAAACCGTTCAGTCGGCACATAGCCCTGGATCGCCCCTGCGTCATAGGGGTGGAGGCTTTCGTTAAGAGCAAGTCAGAGATCAGTTTCACCGTGAAGACCACCGTCGAGTGCCCACTCCTCCGCAGGGTGGTCCACACGTGCCCCGGCACCAGGACGAAAGGCGCTTGTTCGGTGATGAGAGGAATGCAGGCTTTGATGCTTGTGGTATCCTCACCCAGAAGCGAATGGACAGGGGCAGAGCCCATAGAGAAGGGCAAGATAGGGATTTTCCGAGTGGTAGCTCGGCCGTGATTTCTGCTCCTGAGTGTTTTAGCAAAGCCATTCATTCTGCAAAGATTCCTCCCAACATCAGGCTGGCGGCTGGGATCGGGAAGTTTTCTGGCGAGTCAAAGCCAGAGACTTGGTTAGATGATTATCGAGTGGCTATATAGATTGGTGGCGGCAATGATAATGTCGCAGTGAAGCACCTGTCCTTGATGTTAGATGGTTCAGCTCGTGCTTGGCTGAATCGCTTGGCTCCTTCCAGTATATATTGCTGGAAGGATCTTGCCCAAGTGTTCATCCGAACCTTCGAGGGCACTTGCAAGCGTCCTGCCAGGCTGGTCAACTTACAGCATTGTGTCCAGAAACCCAATGAGACTTTGAGGGATTATATTCAGCGGTGGTCCACTCTGCATCATACAGTGGAGAATGTGTCAGAACACTAGGCTGTGTGTGCTTTCAAGGCTGGTGTGAGATACAGAGAGCTTTATTTGAAGTTCAGTCGAACGGGTGATATTTCACTCGGCAAGATGATGGAAATCGCCACTCGGTACGCCAATGGCAAGGGAGAAGACCGCCTCCGTAGCGGCAAAGGAAACGCAGTCGTCAGTGATACTGGCGGCAACTCCAATCGGAAACAGAAGTGAAAAGCTGAGGGTCCGGTCCAAGCAGAAGCAGTCGCACTCGCGACCCAAGCAAAGAATAAGGAAGGCTAAAGCACAGTATGCCCCCAAGAAAGGGGAAAATCAGTCAGGGACCGATATTATGGATCAGTCGTGTGTAATTCACATGAGGAAAGATGAGGAGGGCAATGTGATACTGCCCAAGCACACCACTCGGCAGTGTTGAACACTCATTCAGCAGTTCAAAGAGGTGACAAGACTCCTGAAAAGGAGGAAGATGAAGATAATGAAACATTCCCAGATGTCACTGCTACACTTGTGATTTTTGCTGATGTCGAGAGCAAGTGTCGACTGAAGGTCATCAACAGGGAAGTCAACATGGCCATACCTACTACCCCCACCTACCTCAAGTGGTCCCAATATGCTATCACATTCGACCAAACAGACCATCCTGTTCATGTGGCCACTCCTGGTTGACAGGCTCTGGTAGTTGATCCGGTGGGGGGGCACTCGACTCAGAAAGGTCCTCATGGACGGTGGCAGCAGTCTGAACATCCTCTATGCGGATACCCTGAAAGGTATGGGCATTCCGATGTCCCAACTGAGTGAAAGCAACATGCAATTTTACGGAGTCATCCCAGGGAAGAAGGCCAAGTCACTCGTCCAGATTGCATTGGACGTGACGTTTGGGAATGATAGAAATTTTCGTAAGGAAAAGTTGACGTTTGAAGTCATGGATTTTCAGAGTGCCTATCATGCCATTTTGGGTCGACCCGCGTATGCTCGTTTCATGGCCCGTCCATGTTACGTGTATCTCAAGTTTAAGATGCCGGGCCCTAAGGGTGTGGTCACGATCACTAGCAATCGACAGCGAGCTAAAGAATGCCTCCAGCAAGGCTCCAAGATCGCCGATCATCAGATGGCCATGGTCGAGCTGGGGGAGTGCAAGAAGAGAGCTGACCCTGTTGATTTGCTCTGTGCAAAGAAGCCTGCTTTTGAGTCGGTGTTTCAGTCGGGTAAGGGGAGTGAAGAAGGTGCGCATCCACCCGACGGATCCAGCTGCTGCCCCGACAAATATATCATCAACACTCGACAGCAAATAGGAAGCTGAGCTCATCCAGTTCCTTCGTGAGAACTGGGATATCTTTGCATGGAAGCCTGCTGACATGTCGGGGGTTCCCAAGGGACTAGCTGAGCACCGTCTGAGAGTTGATCCGAAAGCTAAGCCCGTCAGGGAGCATTTGCGTCGATCGACGGTAGAGAAGCGCAAAGCAATCGGTTAAGAAGTGGCCCGTCCCTTGCAAGCCAAGTTCATTCAGGAGATTTACCACTCCGAGTGGCTCTCGAATGGCATGATGGTGCCCAAAAAGGATAAGTCGCTGCACATGTGCATTGACTTCAAACATCTCAATCGGGTCTGCCCGAAGGATCATTTTTCGCTCCCGCGCATAGATCAGATTGTTGACTCGACTGCGGGATGCGAGTGTTTATCGTTTCTAGATGCTTACTCTAGGTACCATCAGATCCGTCTGTATGGCCCAGATGAAATAAAGACAGCCTTCATCACCCCATTCGGGTGTTTTTGCTACATCACTATGCCATTCGGTCTGAAAAATGGCGGTGCTACTTTTATGCGCATGATTCAGAAGTGTTTACTCGACTAGATCCCTCGGAATGTCGAGGAGTACATGGATGATATAGTGGTCAAGTCCCGCAAAGGTTCTGACCTGCTGGCTAACTTGGCCGAAACATTCGCTAATCTAAGGAGATACGACATAAAGCTGAATCCGGACAAGTGTGCTTTCGGCGTCCCTGGCGGCAAGTTACTCGGTTTTCTTGTCTCCAAACGAGGGATCGATGTCAACCCTGATAAAATCAGTGCCATTACCCGAATGAAGACTCCCGTGTGAGTGCACGATGTTCGGAAACTCAAAGGTTGCCTGGCAGCATTGAGTCGATTCATTTCTCGTCTCGGTGAGAAGGCACTACCTCTATACCAATTGATGAAGAAGTTTGACACATTCGAGTGGACTCCAGAAGCCGAAGCAGCATTTGTTGAGCTCAAAGCCCTGCTCTCCACCTAGTCGGTGCTGGCCGCTCCATGCAGCAAAGAGTCATTGCTCCTATACATCGCGGTCACTAATCAGGTCATCAGTACAGTGCTAACTGTCGAGCGAGAGGAGGGTAAAGCTTACAAAGTCCAACGGACAGTTTATTATGTCCCTGAAGTTCTGTCCCTCTCGAAGCAATGATATCCACACTACCAGAAGCTGGTTTATGGTATCTACCTATCAACGAAGAAGGTGGCGCATTATTTTCAAGACCACTCGATTTCAGTCGTCAGTAATGCTTCATTGTCCAAGATTTTCAACAATCGAGACGCATCTGGTCGAGTGGCGAAGTGGGCAATCGAACTAGGACATTTTGACATTAAGTTTGAAGCCAATAAAGCAATCAAGTCCCAGACACTACCAGATTTTATGGCCGAGTGGATTGAACAGCAACAGCCAATCCAAGTTCACTCGACACATTGGACCATGTTCTTCGACGGCTCTAAAATGTTGAATGGGTCCGGTGCTGGTGTTGTCTTGATATCTCCCAAGGGCGACAAGCTCAGTTATGTCTTGCAAATTCACTTCGATTCCTCCAACAACGAGGCAGAATATGAAGCACTTTTGTATGGGTTGTGCATGGCTATCTCACTCGGCGTCAAGCGCCTGATGGTTTATGGCGACTCAGATTTGGTGGTGAATCAAGTGATGAAAGAGTGGGATGTTTGAAACCCCGCTATGATTGGGTACTGTAATGCTGTCAAAAAGTTGGAAAAGAAATTCGAAGGCCTGGAACTTCATCACGTTCCCCAACTGAAGAATCAGGCGGCCGGCGAACTAGCAAAAATTAGGTCCACTCGACGGCTTGTCCCCAGTGATCTGTTCTTAGAGCACCTGCATACTCCTTCGATGCAAGAAGATCCTTTCACCGAAGAGCCCCCGCAAGCTACGAGCTCCACTGATCCGACTGAAGTCGATGTCCCTGCAGTAATCGATTTGGTCATGGAGATTCTGGTTGTCATTCCCGATTGGATGGTGCCTTACATTGCTTATATCCTCCAACAAGAACTCCTTGAAGATGAAACAGAGGCTCGACAGATTGTGCGCAGGTCCAAGGCCTTTACTGTGATGGGAGATCAACTGTTCGGAGAAAGCGCAACTAGCGTGACGCAGCGCTGCATCTCCCCCGAAGAAGGTCGAATGATTCTAGATGAGATCCACTCGGGAACTTGCGGCCATCATGCGTCCTCGCGGACAATCGTCGCTAAAGCATACCGATCTAGTTTCTTCTGGCCACGGGCTAATGAGATGGCCAAAGGCATTGTTAATCATTGTGATCGATACCAGTTCTATGCAAACTTGTCACATAAGACGGCCTCTGCTCTGAAGACGATTCCTCTCGCCTGGCCATTTGCTGTTTGGGGACTCGACATGGTTGGTCCCTTTCGGACCGGAAAAGGTGGTTTCACTCATTTCCTGGTTGCAGTCGACAAATTTACAAAGTGGATAGAAGCCAAGCCCATCAAGAAATTGAACTCCCGCACGACGGTCACATTCATGAGAGAAATAATTTTTCGATACGGCATTCCTCACAGCATTATCACGGATAACGGCACCAACTTTGACTCGGAAGAATTCAGAAACTTCTGCACCTCTCAGGGCACTCGGGTGGATTATGCGTCTATCGCACATCCGCAAACCAATGGGCAAGTCGAGTGAGCCAATGGCCTCATCCTGCAAGGTTTGAAGCCTCGTCTCATGCGCGATCTGGATCATGCCGCCGGTGCCTGGGTAACTGAGTTGTCGTCTGTGTTATGGGCCCTAAGAACTACGCCAAATCAGTCGACCGGACGGACTCCTTTTTTCCTGGTCTATGGTGCCGAAGTTGTCTTGCCGAGTGACTTGTTTCACATTTCTTCCCGAGTGGAACTTTATTCTGAAGCTGAAGCTGAACAAGCTAGGCAGGATGGTGTTGATCTCCTGGAGGAAGAGCGAGAGAGCGCTCTGATCCGGACTACAGCTTATCAGCAGGATCTGCAGCGCTTCCATGAGAAGAATGTCAAGAGTTGATCATTTCATGAGGGAGACTTGGTGCTCCAAGTGGATCAACAGCGGCCTCATAAGCTTGCTCCTATATGGGAAGATCCTTTCGTCATCACCAAAGTACTAAACAACGGAGCTTATCACCTATACAATCTCAAGAAGCAGATGGACGAGCCACGGGCCTGGAATGCAGATCTGCTTCGACGCTTTTATACTTAGACATAAGAGTTTTTGATGTAATAAGAATACTTCATCTATGCAAATAAGACTTCCTCAATGTATTGTCGATTCCGATCGTACAGTTTCGCTCTTGGGAAAACTCTCAGTGTCGAGCAATCCTCATACTCGGGGGCTTAGCTGCGAACATGCTTTTGCCTAAGTTAAAAACCCTGTCGGGTGGATAGCAGTCCATTCACTTGACGACCTATTTACGAATCAGTCTTCGCTTAGGTTCAAAAATACTTCGAGTGTCGAGCAATCCTCACACTCGGGGGCTTACCTGCGAACATGCTTTCGCCTAAGTTAAAAACCCTGTCGGGTGGATAGGAGTCCATTCACTCGACGACCTATTTGCGAATCAGTCTTCGCTTAGGTTCAAAAATACTCCGAGTGTCGAGCAATCCTCACACTCGGGGGCTTAGCTGCGAACATGCTTTCTCCTAAGTTAAAAACTCTATCGGGTGGATAGCAGTCCATTCACTCGACGACCTATTTGCGAATCAGTCTTCGCTTAGGTTCAAAAATACTCCGAGTGTCGAGCAATCCTCACACTCGGGGGCTTAGCTGCGAACATGTTTTCGCATAAGTTTAAAACCCCGTCGGGTGAATAGCAGTCCATTCACTCGACAAGCTACGTGCAAAACACTCTTCGCTTAGGTTTAAAAATACTCCGAGTGACGAGCGATCCTCGCACTCAGGGGCTTAGTTGCGAACATGTTTTCACCTAAGTTAAACTCTTCATCGAGTGGATAGTAATACATCCACTCGACGCCCTAGCCGCGAATGAATCTTTGCCTAGGGTCAAAAATATCCGAGTGATGAGCAATCCTCACACTCGGGGGCTTAGCTGCGAACATGTTTTCGCCTAAGCCTAAACACAAACTCGGTCGAGCAAACGATTGAAAGCCAAATACGGATAAATCCAAAGGTTTAATCGCAGATAAAAGTTTCGCGAGAAAGCAAAGGTGCTCAGGCCTAAGGCCTGAACGAAGTTTTAAGCTGATACAGTTTCACTCGGCATACCGAGGCAAATAAAGTTTTTTCCCAAAGATCAAGTTTTTAAGCGCCCGATGGGCTGGCTGGCTCGACGAAAGTGTCCAAGTCGATGCCGTCTGCAATCCTGGTGGCTGCGCCAATGAAGGTCTTCATGAAATCTTCAAATTGGAGTTTCTTCGTGTTAACCACTCGGAGCTCCTTCAGCTTGTCTTCCCTCACCTCCTTGCAATGGACCCTCACAAGGGAGAGCGCCATGTCAGCACCGCGGCGAGGAGGTGATTTCTTCCAGGCTTGCACTCGACTGGGGAGGTCGTTCAGGCGTGCCATAACGGATGTGAGGTCGAGCTGAAGAGTGTCTTCAGGCCACAGCTCCTTGTCGATCCTCTCCATTGTAGTTGTCAATCGAAGGACATACGCTTGAACACCCTGAATCCTGAAGTTGAGTCTGACCATGTTCATGGACACCGCGTCTCCAACAGGTGACTTGGTGGGATCTAGGTTTGGCTCGATCTCCTCAGTATCTTTCTCAAAGTCTTGGCAGAATTCTAGGAAGGGAGAATGTGAGTATGGGAGGAGGACTGATGAGATACAACCGTCAAAAATTTCATAAAGTTCAGTCAACAAAGAAACTCACCGTCGAGCAGAATATACATCTTCCTCGAGAACTATCCCAAGTGCCTCTCCAGGCCGTTGCTCCTCTTGGTTAGTTGCTCAGTCTTCTTGATAAGGTCCACACACTCTTGCTTCATCTTCGAGTTCTCTTCCTCCATCCTCTTCGCAGCAGCCAGCCTCTGGCCAGCAACTTCAGTTTTCTCCTTCGCCACGCGCTGTGCGTTAGCGAGCGCTTTGTCCCTGTCCTCCAGCGCTTTCTTCATGGAATCTAAAGAAACAACATTGTTGAGTCGCGCTTGGAGTCGACGGTTTTCATTGCGTACGTCTGTTCAAGTGAAAGCACTCGGTTCAAAGCATGGAAAGTGAAGATGAGAATACACTGGGTCGACGAAAGTTACCTCCCAGAGTTTTTAGCTCGGCCCACTCTCTCTCCAAAGCATTGTTGGAGGCTTCCAAGTCCACATGCAACCAGTTCCTTTCATCTTCAAGATCCTTGTACTGCGTTCCAAGTTCACAAGCCCTCTGAAATCAACAAAGAAAAAAATTCAATCGACAAGAAATATCAGCGTTGAAGTGCAGAAGACTAAAAACGGTCGACTGGGCAGCACACATCACCCCGCCCCACTATCCTGGAATAGCGTCATATCATGGTTGATCAATGATGTCCATGAAACCTGCGTCCAGGCGAAAGAGAATTCTACCAAAGTACACTCGACATGTCGAGTGGCTCGTGTACTCCGCGTATAGTAAACAAGTTCAAGATAGTCTTTATCAGATCCCCACCAGTACAAGCACTCAACGGCAATCTCGGGGACTACACCCAGTGGGTGCACTCAGAGTGCCCCCACTGGAACGGTTAACACTCGATCTGTCGAGTGTTCCGTCAACCCCATTCTGCACCTTTGAAGCAGCGTCTTTGGAGTGGGACGGTCAGGAAAATATATATATATATATAACTCGACATGTCGAGGGACAACCATACTCCGCGTACGACAGAAATTCCGATTTCAAGTTTTCAAGACTACTTCTTATCGTCTTCGATCAACAGTAGCCTTGGGGACTACACCCAATGGGTGCACTTAGCGTGTCCCCACTAGTTATAAAACAGTCGACAAGGTCTGCCTTGTCGAACATCCGTCACTCGATCTATCGAGTAACGTGCCCCCCCCACTCCGTGAAGTGCAGTATATCCTTATGTAGCGTCATATCATGGTTGATCAATGATATCCATGAAACCTACAAGGTAGCCTCGGAGTGGTGCGGTGAAAGGCAAACGTATCCCGCATACGACACACTCTAAGACCCCTGCCGGTGCAAGCACACGACAGCGGTCTCGGGGACTACACCCAGTGGGTGCACTTGGCGTGCCCTCACTAGATCTACCAACTCTCGACCTGTCGAGTGGCAGAAAATATCCATCTATGGAACATCCATCACTCGATCTGTCGAGTGACATGCCTCCTACACTCCATGAAGTGCAGTCTATCCTTATGTAGTGTCATATTATGGTTTATCTATGATATCCATGAAACCTACAGAGTAGCTGCGGAGTAGCGTGGTCAAGGGCAAACATATACCGCATACGACAGACTCTAAGACCCTTGTCGATGCAAGCACTCGACAGCGGTCTCGGGGACTACACCCAGTGGGTGCACTCAGAGTGCCCCCATTAACCCAAAATCTACTCAACTAAGACCTGATCTATTCGAGTGGAGAGCTTTCAAACATTATATGAGTGGAAAATAAACACCCAGTGGGTGTGCAGTCAAAGAAGACCGGAATTCAATCGGAAATGTAGTTACAATCGAACTTACTCGGACATTCGTGTTGGCGTCGTAAGCCAACTTGCTGGCCTCGTACGCCTCCTTGGTGCACAGCATCATCTGCTCCGCTTGGATCATGGCCTCCTTTGCAGCTCCGGTCTGATCTTCCAGAACGCGATGCAGAGGAAAAGTTGTCATCGGCGCGAGCGGTGTAATGGTTGGAGCAGTCGAGGTAGTCTGGGCAGGTCCGGTTGGAGTCAACATCACGATGGTTGAAACAGCTGGAGGGACACTCGCCAAAGGCACTGTTGGGTCAGCTCTGATCTGTGTCGAGTCGCTCATCCCTTGGGAGGACTCCGCGGTCGACTGCTGAGGCGTCTGCGCAGATGAAGTTCTTCGAGTGCGTATGCGCGGGATGCTTAAGGTCTCGCCTCCACCTCCCGTACCCCTAGGGTGTTCTTCATCATCTTCCAGCTGGATGATTTCTGCAATTATCAATCGACGGAATTAGCTTTGGCAATCGGCAAATCATATTCAAGAAGCAAAACTGAAGAGTTGATTACCTCTGTGAGAAGTGGCTGCATCGGCAGTGTCTACATCCATTGCATCCCCTCCATCATGTTGAGGCGACGTCACTGAAGTAGCAGCTCTGAAGGATCGAATAGCATTCAGACAACAAGGATTCCAAGTCACAATCGACAATGAGAATTCAAAAGTAAACACTCACGTGGAGACAACAGGCACAACCATCTTCATGCGAGGCAGGGCTTTGCGAGGTTTGGCCACATTCGGTTTGGGTTGCTTCGCTGATCGCTCGCTCGACTCAATAGTCGAGGGTCGGCTCCGCTTCGGGTTCTTCTCGCTTGGGACCGGGGCCCTATCCTCAACAGTCGCAGGATCTTGGTGGAACTTGGAGCGACGTTCGGAGCGAGGAGGTGACTCGACTTCTTGCTCATTTTCGTCCGAGTTTTCGTACTCGTCTTCGGAGTCTTCTGAGCCATCGCCGTCCACACTGCCACCCTCGCTCACCACACCATCTTCAGTTTGGTTCCGGTTGGGAACAGGCGAGTGCATTTTCGTCCACTCCTACATGATTCAAACAAAGAAGTGAGTCCATAAATCAATCTATCATTCGACGGTACAAGTACTTTAGTCAACAAAGTGCAACTTACCAAATTCTTCGACGGGTTTTCGGTCGAGTAAGGTCGGATCCTCTTGGCTCCCAAGGGGTTGTCACTGTTGGAAATATGCCCTAGAGGCAATAATAAAATGGTTATTATTGTATTTCCTTGTTCATGATAATTGTCTATTGTTCATGCTATAATTGTGTTAACCGGAAACCATAATACATGTGTGAATACATAGACCACAACATGTCCCTAGTGAGCCTCTAGTTGACTAGCTCGTTGATCAATAGATGGTCACGGTTTCATGACCATGGACATTGGATGTCGTTGATAACGGGATCACATCATTAGGAGAATGATGTGATGGACAAGACCCAATCCTAAGCATAGCACAAAGATCGTGTAGTTCGTTTGCTAAAGCTTTTCAATGTCAAGTGTCATTTCCTTAGACCATGAGATTGTGTAACTCCCGGATACCGTAGGAATACTTTGGGTGTGCCAAACGTCACAACGTAACTGGGTGGCTATAAAGGTACGCTACGGGTATCTCCGAAAGTGTCTGTTGGGTTGACACGAATCGAGACTGGGATTTGTCACTCCGTGTGACGGAGAGGTATCTCTGGTCCCACTCGGTAAGACATCATCATTATGAGCTCAATGTGACTAAGGAGTTAGTCACGGGATGATGTATTACGGAACGAGTAAAGAGACTTGCCAGTAACGAGATTGAACAAGGTATGGGGATACCGACGATCGAATCTCGGGCAAGTACCATACCGATAGACAAAGGGAATTGTATACGGGATTGATTGAATCCTTGACATCGTGGTTCATCCGATGAGATCATCGTGGAGTACGTGGGAGCCAACATGGGTATCCAGATCCCGCTGTTGGTTATTGACCGGAGAGGTGTCTCGGTCATGTCTACGTGTCTCCCGAACCCGTAGGGTCTACACACTTAAGGTTCGATGACGCTAGGGTTATAGGGAAAAGGTATACGTGATTACCGAAGGTTGTTCGGAGTCCCGGATGAGATCCCGGACGTCACGAGGAGCTCCGGAATGGTCCGGAGGTAAAGATTGATATATAGGAAGTCCAGTTTTGGTCACCGGAAAGTTTTCGGGCTCATCGGTAGTGTACCGGGAGTGCCGGGAGGGTGCCGGAGGACCCCCGGGAGGGGTGTGACGACCAGAGGACTTCATGGGCTGTTAGATAAAGTGTGTCAGCCCTTATTGGGCTGGGAAATACTTTTGCTAAAGGCCCATGTGGCTGGAGATTAGGAGATAAGGCAAAAAGGATTTAAAAGGAGGAGATCCACCTCCCTTGTGGGAGGTGGACTCTCCCTTTAATTCGGCCGGCCATCTCCTCTTTGGAGTAGAGGCCAAGCCAGCCCTCCACGTCCCTCCTCCTATATATACTTGAGGTTTTGGATGTTTTGAGACAAGATTTGATCTCTCTCTCTCACGGCGAAGCCCTACCTCTCTTCTTCCTCCTCCGCAGCGCTTAGGCGAAGCCCTGTCGGAATACCTTGCTACTCCACCACCACCACGCCGTCGTGCTGCTGTTGGAGCCCTTCCCCAACCTCTCCTTCCTCCTTGCTGGATCAAGGTGTTGGAGACGTCACCGGGCTGCACGTGTGTTGAACGCGGAGGTGCCGTCCGTTCGGCACATGATCGGATCTACCGCGATCTGAATCGCTGCGAGTACGACTCCATCAACCGCGTTCTTGTAACGCTTCCGCTTAGCGATCTTCAAAGGTATGAAGATGCAATCTCTCCCCTCTCGTTGCTGGTTTCTCCATAGATAGATCTTGGTGAACGTAGGAAAATTTTGATTTACTACTACGTCTCCCAACAGTGGCATCATGAGCTAGGTCTATGCGTAGAATCTATGCACGAGTAGAACACAAAGCAGTTGTGGGCGTCGATTTTGTTAATATGCTTGCCGTTACTAGTCTTATCTTGATTCGACGGTATTGTGGGATGAAGCGGCCCGGACCAACCTTACACGTACGCTTACGTGAGACCGGTTCCACCGCCTGACATGCACTAGTTGCATAAGGTGGCTAGCGAGTGTCTGTCTCTCCCACCTTAGTTGGATTGGATTCGATGAAAAGGGTCCTTATGAAGGGTAAATAGCAATTGGCATATCACGTTGTGGTTTTGACGTAGGTAAGAAACGTTCTTGCTAGAAACCTATAGCAACCACGTAAAAACTTGCAACTACAAATTAGAGGACGTCTAACTTGTTTTTGCAGCATATGCCGTGTGATGTGATATGGCCAAAAGGATGTGATGTGATGCATTGTGATGTATGAGATTGATCATGTTCTTGTAATAGGGTTCACGACTTGCATGTCGATGACTATGACAACCGGCAGGAGCCATAGGAGTTGTCTTATATTATTGTATGACCTGCGTGTCAATCATAAACGCCATGTAATTACTTTACTTTATTGCTAAACGTTAGCTGTAGTAGTAGAAGTAATAGTTGGCGAGACAACTTCATGAAGACACAATGATGGAGATCATGATGATGGAGATCATGGTGTCGTGCCGGTGACAGTGATGATCATGGTGCCCCGAAGATGGAGATCAAAGGAGCAAGATGATATTGGCCATATCATGTCACTATATTGATTGCATGTGATGTTTATCATGTTTACATCTTATTTGCATAGAACGACGGTAGTTAATAAGATGATCTCTCAATAAAAGATCAAGAAATGTGTTCACCCTAACTGTGCACCGTTGCTAAGGATCGTCGTTCCGAAGCACCACGTGATGATCGGGTGTGATAGGTTCTAATGTTCGCATACAACGGGTGTAAGCCAGATTTACACATGCGAAACACTTAGGTTGACTTGACGAGCCTAGCATGTATAGACATGGCCTCGGAACACGGAAGACCGAAAGGTCGAACATGAGTCGTATAGAAGATACGATCAACATAGAGATGTTCACCATGGATGACTAGTCCGTCTCACGTGATGATCGGACACGGGCTAGTTGACATGGATCATGTATCACTTGGAAGACTAGAGAGATGTCTATCTAAGTGGGAGTTCATTAATAATTTGATTAAATGAACTTAATTATCATGAACTTAGTCTAAAAAAATGTCCTTGCAAATTATGTCGTAGATAGCTCGCGCTGTAGCTCCACAGTTTTATTGATACAATCCTAGAGAAAAGTAAGTTGAAAGTTGATGGTAGCAATAATGCGGACTGGGTCCGTGATCTGAGGATTGTCCTCATTGCTGCACAGAAAGCTTATGTTTTTTATGTACCGCTAACTGCACCACTCCCTCAAGCGTTGCCTGTAGATGTTGTGAACATATGACAGGCACTTTTTGGTGACTACATGATAGTTCAATGTGTCATGCATTACGGCTTAGAATTGAGGCTCCAAAACGTTTTGAACGTCACGGAACATATGAGATGTTCTAGGAGCTGAGATTGTGATCTCAGGCTCGTGCCTATGTTGAGAGGTATGAGACCTCCAACAAGATTCTTTGTCTGCAAGATAAAGGAGAATAGCTCAATCGGTGAGCGTGTGCTCAGATTGTCTGGGTGCTACAATCACTTGAATCAAGTGGGAGTTAATCTTCCAGATGAGATAGTGATTAATGCAGTTCTCCAAGTCACTGCCACCAAGCTACTAGAGCTTCGTGATGAACTATAACATGCCAGGGATGGATAAGATGATCCCTGAGTTGTTCGTGATGTTTGACACCACGAAGGTAGAAATCAAGAAGGAGCATCAAGTGTTGATGGTTAAGTGAAACCACTAGTTTTCAAAAGGGGCAAGGGCAAGAAGGGAAAACTTCAGGAATGGCAAGCCAGTTGTTGCTCTAGTGAAGAAACCCAAGGTTGAGCCCGAACCCGAGACTAAGTGCTTCTGTTATGAGGAGAATGTTCGCTGAAGCGGAAAAACCCTAGATGCTTGGTAGATAAGAAGGCTGGTAATGTCAATGGAAGTATATTTGATATACATGTTAGTGATGTGTACCTTGCTGGTACTCCTAGTAGCACCTGGGTATTGGATACCGGTTTGGTTGCTAAGTGTTAGCAACTCGAAATAAAAGCTACGGAATAAATGGAGACTAGCTAGATGAAAGGTGACGATGTGTGTTGGAAGTATTTCCAAGATTGATGTGATCACCATCGCACGCTCTCTCTACCTTCGGGATTTGTGATAAACCTAAATAAATGTTATTTGGTGTTTGCGTTGAGCATGAACGTGATTAGATCATGATTAGTGCGATACGGTTATTCATATAAGTTAGAGAATAATGGTTATTCTATTTACATGGATAATGCCTTCAATGGTCATGCACCCACTCAGAATGGTTTATCGAATCATGATCGTAGTAGTACACATATTCATAACATTGGTACCAAAAGATACAAAGTTAATAATGATAGTACCACATGCTTGTGGCACTGCCACGTAATGTCATATTGGTATAAATCGCATGAAGAAACTCCATGATGATGGATTTTTTGACTCACTCGATTTTGAATCGGTTGAGACATGCGAGCCATGCCTCTTGGGCAAGATGACTGAGACCCCGTCATCCAATATGATGGAGCGGGCAAGTGGCTTATTGGAATTAATACATGTTGATGTATGTGGTCCAATGAGTGTTGAAACACACAGTGGATATCGTTGTTTTTCTTTACCTTCACTGATGATTTGAGTAAATATGGGGATATTTACTTAATGAAACACGAATCTGAAATGTTTGAAAGGTTCAAGGAGTTTCAGAGTGAAGTTAAAGATCATCGTGACAAGAAGATAAATGTCTATGATATGATCATAGAGGTGAATACCTAAGTTACGAGTTTGGTATGCAATTTTAGACAATGTGGAAATTGTTTCACAGCTCACGCCTCCTGGAACACCATAGTGTGATGGTGTGTTCGAACGTCGTGGTCGTGCTCTATTGGATATAGTGAGTACTATGATGTCTCTTATCATTTTGCCACTATCGTTATGGGGTTATGCATTAAAGACAAATCCATTCACTTTAATAGGGCACCATCTAAGTCTGTTGAGATGACACCGTGAGAATTATGGTTTGACAGAAGCCTAAGCTGTCATTTCTTAATGTTTGGGGCTGCGACGCTTATGTGAAAATGGGTTTTTCACCTAGCGAGCTCGAACTCAAAGCAGACAAATGCATCTTCATAGAATACCCTAATGAGACATTGGGTATACCTTCTATCTCAGATCCAAGCGCAAAAGGTGTTTGTTGCTAAGAACGGGTCCTTTCTTGAGAAAGAGTTTCTCTCGAAAGAATTGAGTGGGAGGAAGATAGAACTTGATAAGGTTGTTGAACCTTTGTTTCAACCAGAGAATAGCGCAACACAGAAAGATGTTTCTGTAGAGCCTACTCAGTTGAAAAGGAAGTTAATGATGATGATCATGAAGCTTCGGATCAAGTCACTATCGAACCTCGTAGGTCGACAAGGACGTGTACTGCTCCTGAGTAGTACGACAACCCTGTCTTGAAAATCATGTTGTTGGACAACGATGAACCTACGAACTATGGAGAAGCGATGGTGGGCCCGGATTCCAACAAATGGCTAGGAGCCATGAAATCCGAGAAAGGATCCATGTATGAAAACCAAGTATGGACTTTGGTAGACTTGCCTGTTGAATGGAGGGTCATTGAGTACAAATGGACCTTTGAAATAAACATAGACGCTAATGGTGAAATGTCACCGTTTATAAAGCTCGACTTGTCGCAAAGAAGTTTCCGCCAAGTTCAAGGAGTTGACTGCGATGAGATTGTCTCATCTGTAGCGATGCTAAAAGTCTATTAAAATTTTGTTAGCAGTTGCTGCATTTTTCGATTATGAAATCTGGCAGATGGATGACAAAACAAGGTTTCCGTAATGGTTTCTGTGAGGAAGAGTTGTATGTGATACAACCAGAAGGTTTTGTCAATCCTAAGGATGCTAATAATATGCAAACTCCAGCGATCCTTCTATGGACTGGAGCAAGCATCTCGGAGTTGGAATATATGCTTTGATGAGGTGATCAAAGTGTTTAAGTTTATACAAAGTTTATGAGAAACTTGTATTTGCAAGAAAGTGAGTGGGAGCACTATGGAATTTCTTATAAGAATATGTAGTTGACATATTATTGATCGGAAATGATGTAGAATTTCTGGAAGAGCATGAAGGGTTGTTTGAAAAGAGTTTTTTCAAAGGAAGACCCAGATAAAGCTACTATTTTATTGAGCATCAAGATCTATAGGGATAGATCTATTCGCTTGATAAGTTTTTTTTTCGACGAAGACATACCTTGACAAGTTTTTGAAGGAGTTCAAAATAGATGGGTCAAAGAAGGAGTTCTTGACTGTATTGTAAGGTGTGAAATTGAGTAAGACTCAATACCCGACCTCGGCAGAAGATAAAGAAGAGATGAGTGTCATCTCCTATGCTTTAGCCATAGGCTCTATATAGTATGCCGTGCTGTGTACCGCACCTGTGTGTGCCTTGCCCTGAGTCTGTCAAGGGGTACAAGAGTAATCCAAGAGTGGATCACTAGACAGCGGTCAAAGTTAGCCTTAGTAACTTGAGAACTAAGGAAATATTTCTCGATTATGGAGGTGATAAAGAGTTCATCGTAAAGTGTTACGATGATGCAAGCTTTAAAACCAATCCGGATGACTCTTAGTAGAAATCCAGCTACGTATAGTGGAGCAGCCATTTGGAATAGCTCCAAGTGGAGCGTGGGAGCAGTATCTACAAATATGAAATGGAAAGTTTGCAAAGGTACACACGGATCTGAATGTCGCAGACCCGCTGACTAAAAACCTCTTTCACGAGCAGAACATGAACAAACCCCAGAACTTATTGGGTGTTAATCACATGATGATATGATCACATGGTGATGTAAGTGTTAATCACATGGTGATGTGAACTAGATTATTGACTCTAGTGCAAGTGGGAGACTGTTGGAAATATGCCCTAGAGGCAATAATAAAATGGTTATTATTGTATTTCCTTGTTCATGATAATTGTCTATTGTTCATGCTATAATTGTGTTAACCGGAAACCATAATACATGTGTGAATACATAGACCACAACATGTCCCTAGTGAGCCTCTAGTTGACTAGCTCGTTGATCAATAGATGGTCACGGTTTCATGACCATGGACATTGGATGTCGTTGATAACGGGATCACATCATTAGGAGAATGATGTGATGGACAAGACCCAATCCTAAGCATAGCACAAAGATCGTGTAGTTCGTTTGCTAAAGCTTTTCAATGTCAAGTGTCATTTCCTTAGACCATGAGATTGTGTAACTCCCGGATACCGTAGGAATACTTTGGGTGTGCCAAACGTCACAACGTAACTGGGTGGCTATAAAGGTACGCTACGGGTATCTCCGAAAGTGTCTGTTGGGTTGACACGAATCGAGACTGGGATTTGTCACTCCGTGTGACGGAGAGGTATCTCTGGGCCCACTCGGTAAGACATCATCATTATGAGCTCAATGTGACTAAGGAGTTAGTCACGGGATGATGTATTACGGAACGAGTAAAGAGACTTGCCAGTAACGAGATTGAACAAGGTATGGGGATACCGACGATCGAATCTCGGGCAAGTACCATACCGATAGACAAAGGGAATTGTATACGGGATTGATTGAATCCTTGACATCGTGGTTCATCCGATGAGATCATCGTGGAGTACGTGGGAGCCAACATGGGTATCCAGATCCCGCTGTTGGTTATTGACCGGAGAGGTGTCTCGGTCATGTCTACGTGTCTCCCGAACCCGTAGGGTCTACACACTTAAGGTTCGACGACGCTAGGGTTATAGGGAAAAGGTATACGTGATTACCGAAGGTTGTTCGGAGTCCCGGATGAGATCCCGGACGTCACGAGGAGCTCCGGAATGGTCCGGAGGTAAAGATTGATATATAGGAAGTCCAGTTTTGGTCACCGGAAAGTTTTCGGGCTCATCGGTAGTGTACCGGGAGTGCCGGGAGGGTGCCGGAGGACCCCCGGGAGGGGTGTGACGACCAGAGGACTTCATGGGATGTTAGATAAAGTGTGTCAGCCCTTATTGGGCTGGGAAATACTTTTGCTAAAGGCCCATGTGGCTGGAGATAAGGAGATAAGGCAAAAAGGATTTAAAAGGAGGAGATCCACCTCCCTTGTGGGAGGTGGACTCTCCCTTTAATTCGGCCGGCCATCTCCTCTTTGGAGTAGAGGCCAAGCCAGCCCTCCACGTCCCTCCTCCTATATATACTTGAGGTTTTGGATGTTTTGAGACAAGATTTGATCTCTCTCTCTCACGGCGAAGCCCTACCTCTCTTCTTCCTCCTCCGCAGCGCTTAGGCGAAGCCCTGTCGGAATACCTTGCTACTCCACCACCACCACGCCGTCGTGCTGCTGTTGGAGCCCTTCCCCAACCTCTCCTTCCTCCTTTCTGGATCAAGGTGTTGGAGACGTCACCGGGCTGCACGTGTGTTGAACGCGGAGGTGCCGTCCGTTCGGCACTTGATCGGATCTACCGCGATCTGAATCGCTGCGAGTACGACTCCATCAACCGCGTTCTTGTAACGCTTCCGCTTAGCGATCTTCAAAGGTATGAAGATGCAATCTCTCCCCTCTCGTTGCTGGTTTCTCCATAGATAGATCTTGGTGAACGTAGGAAAATTTTGATTTACTACTACGTCTCCCAACAGTCACACGTCCCAGTGATGTTGCGAAGCCGTTGCTCGACAGTTTTTTGTGAAACCTCTTTTGGGTGCGTCTTGGTCGAGTCCTCAGAGCCTGCATAGTGTCACATGGTGTGATCCCTGGCTTGGAGCGGCTGAATTCGTCGACTGGGGAACGTCTCCAATAGATCCATGCCAATCACTCCACCTCGAATCAGTTGCACCACGGCTTCCACCAAGATTCCCACTTGGACATGTTCCTATTTAGTCACCCTCAGAGACTTGGGGACAGCTGGACGATCAGTTGTATAGGGGGAAAGACCAGTCGACATGTTGGGAGATGCTACATCTTTGCAATAGAACAAAGTCGACTGCCAGCCTCTAACAGATTCAGGAAAGGTCATAGAAGGGAAAGAACTACGAGCTCTTTTCTGAAGTCCTAAACCCCCACACAACTGAAGCACATGAGTCTTCCCATCCTCAGGGAGAGCTTTCTTCACAGTCTAAGATCTGACCGTAAAGATGTGCTTGAACAGCCCCCAATGAGGAGGACAGCCTAGAAAACACTCGCACAAGGTAATGAAGGCAGACAGGTAGGAAATTGCATTCGGCAGGAAGTGGTGAAGCTGAGCGCCAAAGAAGTTCAGAAAACCTCTAATGAATGGGTGGGGAGGCAAACAAAAACCTCTTTCGACATGGGAGAGGAGGAAGACTCGCTCCCCGTCGCGTGGCTTCGGTTCGCGCTCTCCCTCCGGCAACCTCCAGGCGCCATCTGCCACAAGCCCATCGGCGACCAAGCCATCCATGTCCTCATGAGTGACCACAGAGGGGAGAATGTCCCCTGCATCCATCCCGCCAGCCCGATGAACCGAGCGGTCTAGGGCTTCTTGCCTTTGCTTTTCACCGCCCCTTCTTGGCGCGCTCCAGTTTCTCTATGGCACCCTTTGTCATCGCGGCAGCTGCTCTCGTCAGAGAAGAACAAGGTGTGGCGCTGGAGATAGGGGAGGCAGAGGAAGAGAGGAGGTTTGGGGAAAAGGTATTGTGCAATCCACGGCGCTTTGGAATTTATACCCCGCCGAGTGCCTCGCTGACTGGTGGGCTCGCGAGATCACCGCACACGCCAACCGCAGACTACGCCCTGTACATGGCAAAATGACCAGCACAAGAATCGAGGCATCATGCCCCCACTTGCTCCGATCGTGGTGTCATCATCGCATGCGCGCGCGCTTCCCAAATTTTCGTATCCCGCAAAATCCGGGTCTGATAGATCGACCCGCCACCTCCAAAGATTCCTTTGAGTCACTTGGAGCAAAACTGACACTAAACATTCACTCGGCCCTTTCAAGGTTGAACGGATCCGGGAGAATGATGAAGAGTTCAGTCGACGCAAGTTTCGTTGAAGTCCCGAATATCAATTGGAAGATTTGATGTCTTATGTTGAACTGGCATCGATGTCCCATTCACCACTCGAACCCCAATCCATTCGGGGGCTAATGACGAGGATATGTACCTAGGGTAGGGTCCTAGGCCTGACCTAGACCCCCTACCTAAGGGCATGACATTGGAGGACTTGAAGATCACAAATAAAGCTTCCGACTGGATTCCCGGTGGGGCTCAAGTCACTCGACAGGCAATCCACTCGGAGACTTCTTCCTCCATCCGATGGTCGACTGTCACTCGGAAGACCTCATTTCCACTCGACGCCAGAAGACCAGAAACCACCTCCAGGAGGCCAACGGGCAGGCGTTAAGCTTTTAGTCATTAGTAGCTTTTATTATATACGTTACCAATAACGCCAATCTTTAAACCCACGATCGGACCCTTAGATGTCGGGCAATTATGAGGGGCAGCGAACTCTATATAAGACGCCCCTCCCCTCTGGCACAAGGGTTCGCAACCACTGTAATCTCAACATTCCACACGACAAAGCTCCCGAGCACTAAGACGTAGGGTTGTTACCTTCACAAGAGGGGCCTGAACTCATACGTCCGTGTCTACACCCTCGCTGTAGCTAAGACTCTGCCCTCTCCTTTCGTACCCCTACCTTCTACTGTCAGGCTCGTTCCCACGTGTGGATAGAACAATCATATACAAAAGAATTTTCATGGAACAAAAACATGTTTTAATGCACGCAGGGCAAAAAAAACCTAGGATTTTGGCCATAGGCTATATGTAGAAGGAATTCGCCTCGGGGGTCCATGACGGGTGACTGCGGGCGCCGCCGGCCCACGTCATGTGGTGATTTCAACCATGCCCGCATAGGCCCTCACGCACGACGGGCAAGGTCGGGTCGGGCTGTCGGTGTCTGTCCCCCTGTCGGGCTATTGTGGTGGCACAATCTAGGCATGCATCGACTACACCCATCCGGTTGGGTGGTGCTGCCATGTGGGGGGTCGGGTGTGTTATGACAGTTCATTGTGGACATTGTGTGTGGGGTGTCCTGGTATATAATGGTGGTTTTCCCTCTCTCTCTCTCATGCCATTTGAGCAGCTTTTAAATCACTCACGCATTCTCATCTGTCGTCGACCATTGTTATGGCCCGCTTCTTCGCCCGCACACAGGTCGCGGCGGCACTATGTTGCGACGTGTCGGCCTTGCAGTTCTCCAAGGCCCTCGAAGGAAGAGTTGGTAAAGGCCGAGTCGATGGAGGATGCCGAGCCGATGGAGGAGCCTGCATATATGCATGTGGTTGTCGAGCTATCGGTGTTGACAACAAGATGATGGAGGAGAAGCTTCTGTCTGTGCCAGCGTCGGTCGAGTCGTCAGTGTTTTGGTAGCTTGCAAAGACTTGGTGTCTTCATGCCTTCGACGACATCCCGCATCCGGTCGTGTCTCTTGTGTTGTTTATGTTGCCATGGGCACCCATTTTCTTCTCTCTTTTTTTCTCCCCTTGCTACTTGTGTATGGTTAGGGCATCTACAACCGGAGTCATCAAACCGGTCATATACATCCGGGCAGATGGCCCGATCGGTGACCGGTCATTTTTGCAACCCAATCGGAACCCTTAAACTGGCCCAATACGTGTGGGCTGCCTGGCACCCCAAAACCCGACCCATGCATGGGGCGAATATGGGGAGGCCTAGACGAGTTCGGACGCATCCACCACGTTGGATCAGGCCCACGTTGACCCACCCGGTCCCCAAAAATACTTCACCCCGAATAAAACCCTAGTCAAGGTCCACTATTCTCGACCGCTTCGCTCAGCAACTCATTCCATCCCCACCCCGTCCCACCCCTCCCCTCCACCATGTCTGGCTCCAACGGCCACTCCAGCGGCGCATCCAGAAACGGGGCAGAAATGAGGGGACGGATGTGGACACGAGGAAATAAGGATGATCGCTCAATGTCCGCGGACATACAGAGGAACACATTTTGGTTGTAGATGCTCTTAGTGTGTCAGATATTTTTGTTCATTTTCCCAGTAACCTGTAAGAGCTTTGATTACGGTCATGTTCCTCTTCACTGTAGATAATTGGCAGTTGTGATGGCTCTGCTTTGCTCGATGTTGGATTATCTATCTACAAACTGGTCTGAAGCTCAGACAAGGCAGATCCGGTTTAGCCCCGGGCGGATCCAATGCCGGTTCTGGCATCATTCGCCTGCAATTATGTAACAAAGAGGCCCATGAGGACTGTCGACTGTGCGTGCGAGCAGGAGCAGCGCTGCTGCTGCTGTCTTGTGCTGTAGCACGTAGGTGTTGCCCGTGAAGGCTTTTCATTTCTGAGAGTGAAAGTGACCCGACGCGGACGCGCGGGAGGCAGCGTGGAGGGAGAGAACTGTTGCCCCATTCCCTTCCTGACGCGGCAGAGTCCAGACCCGAGAGTCCATCGCTGTCGAGCTGGCTGGCTGCCTTCACTCACGCGGACACTCGCCAAAATACGTGACGCCCACCAATGTACTCCTTCATTTGCTATGAGCGCTCACGCCCCGACCCCGCGACGCGCCGTGTGTCATGAGAGATCAAGAATTGAGGCTGTGTTCGGACTGTAGGAGAGCAAAACAAAGGAGTGAAAAAAAAGTACAGGAAGTGAAGTTGGGTAAACAGTGCAAACCATAGGTCTCCAACGGGGCGTTTCCTTTGGTCTCGGTAGATGTTATTTTTCCCGTAAAAAGTACGGGTCGAAGGCGCTTTTCTGTGGACTGGACAGAGCTTCCTTTTGAGCGAACGGTCTTATAGGAAAGTATTCCCGAGAAACTGGGCCTACAGAATTCGTGTGAGATTCCTATGCACCGAACACAGCCTTAGAAACATGATTGTCCTTCGGGATGGGCAGTGGTTGGACCATGATTAAGGTGTGGGATTTCTACGTGTATAAAATACCGCACCGCACCGCACGCACGGAGAATCGGGAATTATCGGATGTGTCCTCCGAGCATGTTCCACCATGGGAGTGCAGAGACAATGAGCTCACTTGAGTTTTTTTCTTTTGTTTTTAAAAATTTGAACTAACCAAGGCACCACATCATAATCTTGACTTCCATTTGGGATAGCAATGCGACCTCCCGTTGGACGGTTGGAGCCTCGTGTCGGATGCTCCTACTGCTTGATTCATGTGTATATTGAAGTCGATGTGATATTCATTTGCTTCAAATGGATATGGAAACAGCCGGGGCCTTTGGGTACATGGTAGTGCTTGCGTAAAACTATATTTGATTGCACCACGTCAACCAACCAACATGCGAAAACACGAATTACAGTACTCTGAATTTCACATTAAAGCCCTTGAACAAAGGATGAAGTGGGGCCACATAAAAATTAAGGATGATGTGGTAACTCGCAAAAAAAAAAAGATGAGGTGGTGAGATTTTGTTGAAAGAGAAGGGGGACACATAAATATTAAAAGAAAGTTGACAGGTCTCAGTCGTGTGAGATTTGATCAAGTCTCAGTCAAATAACATAGTACATAAGAATGAAAAGAAAAAATGTACAAATTTCCATGCAAGATCATAGGTATATAGCATCGATTGAGACATGACAAAGTCTTACTTGACGGAGATTTAGTAAAGCTAAAATTAGAAAGGGGTGTCTGTGGATGGGGGGTGGGGGTTAAAAGGGGAGGACACCGGACACCTAATCCTTTAGCCTCCCAATGGGTTTAGGATTTCTGGTAGGTTGAACATACCTTAAACCATGTGCCTTCCCTTTTTAGAAGAATCTCCCGATCTATGCAAAGAATATCAGAGTTAGCAAAAAAAAAACTAGATGTGTGCACCACTAGACAACGACTACAAGCACTTGAGTGAGTTGAAGGCGCGTCCTCGTCATTGCCCCTTCCTTACCGGAACCGAACAAACCTTGTTGTAATAAACATTCGAGAAGTCGTCGTGCTAAGGCCTGGTAAGACCATCACACCAATGTCGTAATTCTGGTTGATTGAAAGAATCAAACCTGTAAACACACGAAAGAAGGTTGGATTCAAATAGGTCCATCGAAGACCAGCTCCGAGTGAATCCCACGGGATCCACGAAAACGAACCTTCACACATCCTCCAACCACGTTAGATGTGTCATTGAGATGGGGATCGAACGTGGGAGGCATTATTCTTACCAAGGGGCATCGCCATCGCCACACAGCCCCAACCAAGACGTTGAACCTAACAAAAACGAGAGCAGGGTCTCTTATGTCGATCGGGATGGACGAGGAGGTCCTCTGCACCTCCACAAACCAAAGGCCATCAGAGGCGAGGTGGCGCGCCGCCGATAATGGGAGAAGGAGGAAATTGAATCGCATGTGATTCTTTTTGTTACCCCATTTGTCTTTTATTGTGAAAAAATTGGGTATGTTTTCTTATGCACTATCATATCCTGTCGATGTTTCGAAACTATTGGGTTGCCAAATAACGAGTTGGAAATTTCTTGGTTTTCTTAAGTGATTCAAATATATTGTACAAAATTATTAGAACTACAAAGCACCTCAAACATAATAAAAATGACATCCAAGTTTCCAAACTATCGGACGACCACTATTCTTTTTGTCAACAGAGTTGTGAAGGCAATCTCAGATAGGTTGACAAGTTCCATAAGAGCATCTAAAATCGGAGGCCCCATACATGCCCCAAATATCCAGATGGCTTGCCCGGTCACCGGACAGAAAACTGCCACCCAATTGGACCGCTAATCCGTCCCAAACGCGTGGGCTGACCGAGATCCCCATACCAGACCCATATCTAGGGTGGATATAGGGACGCCCAAATGCATCCTCTACGTCGGCTACGATGAGCTAGGCCTATCCCAAATCCTCTCAAAATTAACTAGTCTGCCACTTCGACTGTACTCCTCCCGCCTCCGTCCTCCATTTTCCCACCTTTTGTGTAGCAGCACGCCTCCTTCATTGCTTTCCATCCATGTAAGTGATCCTCGTCCGCCATTGCTGACGTCATCGCCTAAAAAACTTGCCCGCCACCACCAACATGGATGATGCTTCGGTAGAACCAAAGATCCCGACCATGGTGGTCATTTGCAAGGCGGAGAACGATGCTCGAAGGGTGCCCCACCGAAAGCAGCGCTAGCATGAAGTGGTGAAAGGGTAGCTGTGGGGAGGGCCAATACGGAGGTCGCCGGTGATGACGACATGGACTTTGGCCCGAGAGGTGTGGTGACACCGACAAATCTGCATGTCGTGGTTGCCGAGGGAAACTACCCGTCAGACGAGGTCAACTTCGTTCCGCCCTCCAAGTGGACGGGCATCCCGGATTTGAGGTTTCCAAAAATCGCCCCTATCGCCACCATGTTGGCCGACTCACTACAACTCCAAAGGCATCAATCAATGCCGGCTCCGAGCATGCCCACATACTTTTAGTCAGAATGCACAAACAAGACACGGTACAATCTTCGTCCATGTGCCGTTTGCATTAGTTGATTCATCCGTTCCATATACCATTCGATCGATCTTGGGTGATAGTTTAATTGTGATGCATATTGTATTATAATGATAAACATGATAAATGATGGCCAAGAGACTTTTCAAGGCAAACATCACGAACTAAACATAAGAAAATAGTGAAGTCAAGAGGCCCGGCATCCACAGTTTGAAGATGTTTTGTTGGTTGAACACTAGCATGGATTTGATATGTGGAACCGAACAAAAAGTCCTAAAATATTGGGAAACATTTCACAAACTTTGTTATGAGCAAAAACACTATGTGAAGCCACACCAATTAGTACCAACCGTGTCCCGTGCTCTCTCCAACATAGATGATCCACCATACAAGAGAACATGAGCAAGTTTGTTGGTTTTCACAAATAAGTTGTTAGCCAGAACAAAAGCAAAATCAAATTTCAAAGCCATGCAACTTTGGCGCCGGCTTTGTATCATCAAGTCGGGAAGAAGTCATTCAATATGTCACATTTTTTGGATGAAAATGAAATGGAAAACCAACAAATCGTCCTCAAGGACATAGAAAGCGACATGAAGAAGATGGAGAACGATGGGTCTAGTTCCAGTTAATCAATTGGATTGGATGGCGAAGAAGAAGAAAATGATGGGGCGGACATAGAATCCACCGTGCCAGAGAGGAACCGACATGTGATGAGAAATAAGTGGAAGCAACACAAAATCACCCGTGACGGCACGACAAGCAAAATGTCCGCCACTTGGACGGGCATTGTTTCCACCAAGGAAGTGAAGGAGAGGTACAACCATAGAGGTTGAAGCTAAAGAAGGACAAAATAGAAGATTGCAAAATGGAAGCTTCAAAAGACATCAAAATTATAACAATTGATGCAAAGATGAAAAAAAAGACATCAAAATTATAACAATTGATGCAAAGATGGAACATCTTGGATACGGTATTGAAGGAGATGAACCAAGATTCCAAATGGATATGATAGGGTATTTCTATATGTGATAGATAATCCAAATGCAAAAATTTGTCTACTAAAAAGGGAAATATTGAATGAATAAAGCGTAAATTCTGAAACTTTGGTTGTTGTTTTTTCCGGCATAAATTTTTATGGAATGTAACATTGGATCTATAAAATTTTCTTTTCAACATAATTTTTTTCAATCAAGTAAAAAAAGAATCAGTACTATATGAGTCATATGTATTGTAGACACCAGACAAAACAATGGTTTATCCAAATTTCAAAAATAAAAATCTATTTTTAATCCGTTTGTGAGAAAGCGTGAAAAGAGCCAAGAGAATTGAATTTTGGACTTCAACAATAAGGGAGAGTGAGATGGAGAGGGAGGGGGAGAGAGAGAGAGATTAAGGCTTGCAAGAAAGAGAGAGAGAGAAGTTGAGTCGTGAATCATGACACTAGCCTCTTGGATGATGAACCCAACAAGTGGATGACCAAGATGAAGAAAAGGACCAACGAGCGTAACAATTGAGGTGTTTGATTCATTCGTGCATCGCCTATATATGTAATAATTATGTTGCATTTTTGGCAATTAATGAATTGTTTAATTATCATTTATTTTGTATCGTTGAATCGATAAATTCATCCTATTAGGTGGGCATGCATGAATTTGCATGGATATGATTTTTCACATACAAGAGTGTGGTTGTATATAAGGGCAAATGAGGACCCGTCTGATGATGTTCATAGGCACGTTTTTTGAAGTATGGGAGTTCAAATTTAACAATTCCGGTTGTAGATGCTCTAAATATCCAATTTTTTGCCTATTAACCAAGTAGTAAGGACCCAAAAAATAACAATTTGCTTTTTTGGCCATAACACGTTTGGGTGGACCAACGAGATAATTTTTCTTGAACACGATATAATCGTTAATACACATACATGTGCACGTACATTCATCTTCAAGGCGTCACTTTTTGTGTGTTTGATTCCGTACCATAGCACATGGGTCCTATGGGTCCTATGGGTTTTTGTATATGATGACCGATACACATACATGTGCACGTATCCTTATCTTTAAGGTGTCACTTTTTTAAGCGTCTGCGATTTCGTTCCGCGATATACGGGTCCTATGGGTTTGAAGACGATCCAATAAGATTCAATCCCTACAAACCGGAGCACTAACATACGAATACCCTAAACCAAATTTACCCTTATGTTGAACCTTGACCAATTCAGACATCGCTTGCCGCATGTACCTCGCGATGATTTAAAATGTTGATGAGACGGATGAGTCGAGGGAATCACAATCTATGGGAATCAAAGGGGTCGAATCATTTTATTTTTCTTCGAAAGAGGGCCAGAATACATACATACATATATTGCGGAAGGAATTGAATCATGTGGAGCAGCGTCGCAGCCCGAAGCCGGATACAACGTCTCTCTGTCGGCGCATCTTGGGCTTGGACTCCTGGTTGGGGTCGGGATCGCCACTGAACTCCCGGCACGCGGCACGTCATTTTCAGCATTTCCCAGCTGGGTATGTACTACAGTACATGGGTTTTGTCCGGCCGTGAGTCCGCATCCACGCCATATTCCGGTGTCCCTTCCTATTTGGCCACTCGGGGGCTACCGAGAGAGCCGTAATACATACATTATCGACTCATTTTCTTAATGAACCTGAGCGTAAAACTTGGGTAATACGCACCCATACCGCCACCAGTGCGACCGGTCGTTGCTGGCCGGGCAGCGGTTGGCGTGTCCATCCATCCAGCTGCACAGCACAGACCTACAGCTGCGTCGGCGAAACGTGAAGTGAGCTCCTGAGCTGTCGTCGCCTTGACTTGCCACCGTCCCCAAGTTAACCATGTACGTACTAGAGAGGAGTAGCATGCTGCGACCCAGGAGCTGCATGTAGCCCGTAGATCATGACGACGGCGATGCTGACCCGGAATTACTTCTTCGCAGTTCCATCGGCAGTACGTACTACCACGGTCCCTTTATGATGATGACGGTGCACGTCGACGTTCGTCGTTGCCACTTGCCAGATGGCTCTCCTTCTCGGCGCACATCGGTGTTGTCGCCGGCTGGCTTTGTTCCCACATGGTAGGCCTGCGTCCAAAAGGACCCCGACGAGTGAGCAGGATAAACAAAATAAAAGTTGTGTGTGTGCGCGTTGTGTGTGTGTGTGTGTGAGAGAGAGAGATCTGCACACTGGCCACTGTGGGGCCTATTTCTCCATTCCTTTTTCCTCGAAACAATTCTTTTTTAACAATATAGGAGTTGTACATTCGATTTAAATAGGCCCCACAGTGGTTCTTCAGCAGTATACTCTTGCTATTTTGATCCACTTGGAAAGCGGAATTATCTGCAGGCTAGACGGGACCATTTCGCCCTTTTGGCGTATTTCACGTGGTGACGGGACCCCCGTCTCTCGGTACGTACCGAGCCGTGTAGCGGGACAATGCGCCGCCCGGTGCTCCGTGCTCCGACTACTGTGGCACCTACTGACCCAGCTACATGCACATATGCCGTGCCGCCTGCCCGTGCTCGTCGATCTGGAAAATGGACCCGGGGACCGCGCGCGCGCCATGGTGACGGTCAGCAACGTACGGTCTGCTCGCACGGGAAGGCGCCGGACACCGACGACCCACATGATGTGATGTGTAGGATACGCTGCGTCTTTTGTCAAACTTAAATTTGTTCTACCTGTATGTGTATGTAATAACTCGTACCGTCGACCAAAAACCTACGGCTCGGTAGCTCCGAGCGTCACGCTGCAGCAAAGCGTACAACACGGCTTTTTTTAGGTGAGCATACAAAAAGTCGTGTGGCTACCTCATGCTTGCTAGCTTAGTTGGGCGCATGAGTAGTGAGTGTAGAGGAGGAGGTTGTGGTGGGGTGTCTGTTGGACTGTTCGTCCTAGTAGTAGCGCGGATGGATGTTTCGCCACAAGGCACGCTCACATCTCGCGCGCGTCGCCTTCAAGCAAGCGTTGAGCCGAGGGCGGCATAGGCTGGATGGCATGGCGCCACATGGAATGCAACAAACGGAATTAACTTCCCTGCCGGCCGGCGGGGACAAGGATACGCTGCGAATGCCACCGTTTCATTTCATCTCAGATGCTGACAGCTGGAGTTAGTTAGCGGGTCAGGTCGGGTCGGTCCAAAACTAAGATCTCAGATACCTCCATCTCAGGATCGTGATGGTCAGAGCATCCTCAATGAAAGATGCCCATGTATAAATAACCATTTCTTTATATCACCAAGGTCTAAACATGCTCCTCCAATAAATGATGTGGATGTAAAAAAAATACATCACCTCCTTCAAATAATGAGAATACAACACTTGAAGATAAAAATTGTGCACCACCGTCCGCGCGGCGATGTAAAATCCACAACAACGCGTCAACCATCGGTTCCTCGATCCCTTCATCCACCGCGCGGCCACCTCCTTTCCTCCAGCCGCACAACTACCGCCGCGCTATGCCTCCCACCACACCACGCCGCAATGCCCCGCCGTCAGATCTGGTCTCTCCACCGCCCCTGCCGCCGGTTTCACCGCATCTCCGTCGCCCCCGCCTCCAAATCGACCTAATCAACCGCTTTTCCGCTGCCCTGCTCACCGTTGCCATGCCACCGAAGAAGCTCTCGAAGAACAAGACCGACTTCTTTGGGGTGCGGGCGAAGCCTTTTGGGAACTACAATGTCGAGTTCGCCCGGTAGTAGTGACGACGCGACGATGTTGGAGCGTGACCATTCGGAGTATGTCCAGGCCGAGCGTGAGTTCTTCTGGAAGCACGAGGCCGAACAACGGAACAATGCGGTGCAGAAGGAGGAGGAGGCGAGCCCCCCACGATAATCCCCGTCGAGTCTGACTCGTCGGACTGAGATGACTCGAAGGAGGAGGAGGCCAGCCCCTTGACGATGATCCCCGTCGAGTCTGACTCGTCGGACTGAGATGACTCGAAGGAGGAGGAGGCCAGCCCCCCGACGATGATCCTCGTCGAGTCTGACTCGTCGGACTGAGATGACTCGAAGGAGGAGGAGGCGAGCCCCCCACGATAATCCCCGTCGAGTCTGACTCGTCGGACTGAGATGACTCGAAGCAGGAGGAGGCCAGCCCCTTGACGATGATCCCCGTCGAGTCTGACTCGTCGGACTGAGATGACTCGAAGGAGGAGGAGGCCAGCCCCCCGACGATGATCCTCGTCGAGTCTGACTCGTCGGACTGAGATGACTCGAAGGAGGAGGAGGCCAGCCCCTTGACGATGATCCCCGTCGAGTCTGACTCGAAGGAGGAGGAGGCCAGCCCCCGACGATGATCTCCGTCGAGTCTGACTCGTCGGACTGAGATGACTCGATGGAGGGGGAGGAGGCCAGCCACCCGATGATGATCCTCGTCGAGTCTGACTCATCGGACTGAGATTACTCGAAGGAGGAGGAGGCCAGCCCCCGACGATGATCCCCGTCGAGTCTGACCCGTCGGACTGAGATGACTCGAAGGAGGAGGCCAACCCCCCAACGATGATCCCCGTCGAGTCTGACTCGTCGAACTGAGATGACTCGAAGAAGGAGGAGGCTAGCCCCCCGACGATGATCCTCGTCGAGTCTGACTCGTCGGACTAAGATGACTCGAAGGAGGAGGAGGCCAGCCCATTGACGATGATCCCCGTCGAGTCTGACTCGTCGGACTGAGATGACTCAAAAGAGGAGGAGGCCAGCCCCCGACGATGATCCTCGTCGAGTCTGACCCGTCGGACTGAGATGACTCGAAGCAGGAGGCCAACCCCCCAACAATGATCCTCGTCGAGTCTGACTCGTCGAACTGAGATGACTCGAAGAAGGAGGAGGCTAGCCCCCCGACGATGATCCTCGTCGAGTCTGACTCGTCGGACTAAGATGACTCGAAGGAGGAGGAGGCCAGCCCCTTGACGATGATCCCCGTCGAGTCTGACTCGTCGGACTGAGATGACTCAAAGGAGGAGGAGGCCAGCCCCCGACGATGATCCTCGTCGAGTCTGACCCGTCGGACTGAGATGACTCGAAGGAGGAGGCCAACCCCCCAACGATGATTCCCGTCGAGTCTGACTCGTCGAACTGAGATGACTCGAAGAAGGAGGAGGCTAGCATGTTGGGAGACGTAGTAGTAAATCAAAAGTTTCCTACGTATCACCAAGATCTATCCATGGAGAAACCAGCAAACGAGCGGGGAGAGATTGGATCTTCATACCTTTGAAGATCGCTAAGCGGAAGCGTTTCTAGAACGCGGTTGATGGAGTCGTACTCGCAGCGATTCAAATCGCGGTGGATTCTGATCTAAGCACCGAACAACGGTGCCTCCACGTTCAACACACGTGCAGCCCGGTGACGTCTCCTACGCCTTGATCCAGCAAGGAGGGAGGAGAGGTTGAGGGAGAGCTTCGGCAGCACGACGGCGTGGTGGCGGTGGAACTGCGTGGTACTCCGACAGAGCTTCGCTAAGCACTACGGAGAACGAGGAGAAGAGGAGGTAGGGCTGCGCCTGGGAGGAGATGAACTCGTGTGTTGTGAAGCCCTAAAACCCACCACTATATATAGGAGGAGGGGAGGGGAGGGGCTGCGCCCTAGGGTTCCACCCTAGGGGTGGCGGCAGCCTCCAGGAGCCCATCTAGCCGACGGCCAGGGCAGGGAGAGGTGGAGGCGCCCTAGGGTGGGCCTTAAGGCCCATCCACGCCTAGGGTTTGCCCCCCTCCACCCTTGACGCACCTTGGGCTGGGGTGGGAGGCGCACAAGCCCACCTAGGGGCTGGTTCCCTCCCACTCTTGGCCCATGGAACCTTCCGGGGCAGGTGGGCCCACTTGGTGGACCCCCGGAACCCTTCCGGTGGTCCCGGTACACTACCGGTGACGCCCGAAACACTTCCGGTAACCAAAACCTCACTTTCTATATATCAATCTTCGTCTCCGGACCATTCCGGGACTCCTCGTGACGTCCGGGATCTCATCTGGGACTCCGAACAACCTTCGGTAACCACGTACACTATTTCCCTATAACCCTAGCGTCATCGAACCTTAAGTGTGTAGACCCTACGGGTTCGGGAGACACGTAGACATGACCGAGACACCTCTCCGGTCAATAACCAACAACGGGATCTGGATACCCATGTTGGCTCCCATGTACTCCACGATGATCTCATCGGATGAACCACGATGTCAGGGATTCAATCAATCTCGTATACAATTCCCTTTGTCTATCGGTATGGTACTTGCCCGAGATTCGATCGTCGTTATCCCTATACCTTGTTCAATCTCGTTACCGGCAAGTCTCTTTACTCGTTCCGTAATACATCATCCCGTGACTAACTCCTTAATCACATTGACCTCATTATGATGATGTCTTACCGAGTGGGCCCAGAGATACCTCTTCGTCACACGGAGTGACAAATCCCAGTCTCGATTCGTGTCAACCCAACAGACACTTTCGGAGATACCCGTAGCGTACCTTTATAGCCACCCAGTTACGTTGTGATGTTTGGCACACCCAAAGCATTCCTATGGTATCCGGGAGTTACACAATCTCATGGTCTAAGGAAATGACACTTGACATTGAAAAGCTTTAGCAAGCGAACTACACGATCTTGTGCTATGCTTAGGATTGGGTCTTGTCCATCACATCATTCTCCTAATGATGTGATCCCGTTATCAACGACATCCAATGTCCATGGTCATGAAACCGTGACCATCTATTGATCAACGAGCTAGCCAACTAGAGGCTCACTAGGGACACTTGTGGTCTATGTATTCACACATGTATTACGGTTTCCGGTTAACACAATTATAGCATGAATAACAGACAATTATCATGAACTAGGAAATACAATAATAACCATTTTATTATTGCCTCTAGGGCATATTTCCAATAGTCTCCCACTTGCACTAGAGTCAATATTCTAGTTACATTGTGATGAATCGAACACCCATAGCATTCTGGTGTTGATCATGTTTTGCTCGTGAGAGAGGTTTAGTCAACGGATCTGCGACATTCAGATCCGTATGCACTTTACAAATATCTATGTCTCCCTCCTGAATGTAATCATGGATGGAGTTGAAGCGGCGCTTGATGTGTCTTGTCTTCTTGTGAAACCTGGGCTCCTTCGCAAGGGCAATAGCTCCAGTGTTGTCACAGAGTAGAGTCATCGGGCCCGACGCATTCGGAATCACTCCTAGGTCGGTGATGAACTCCTTCATCCAGACTCCCTCCTTTGTTGCTTCCGAAGCAGCTATGTACTCTGCTTCACATGTAGATGCTGCCACGATGCTTTGCTTGCTGCTGCTCCAGCTGACTGCCCCTCCATTCAAAATATACACGTATCCGGTTTGTGACTTGGAGTCGTCCGGATCTATGTCAAAGCTAGCGTCGACGTAACCCTTTACGACAAGCTCTTCAGCACCTCCATATACGAGAAACATGTCCTTTGTCCTTTTCAGGTACTTTAGGATATTCTTGACCGCTGTCCAGTGTTCCGCTCCGGGATCACTTTGGTACCTCCCTACCAAACTTATGGCAAGGTTCACATCAGGCCTAGTACACAGCATGACATACATGATAGAGCCTATGGCCGAAGCATAGGGGATGACACTCATCTCTTCTCTATCCTTTGCCGTGGTCGGGCATTGAGTCATACTCAATCTCACACCTTGCAACACAGGCAAGAACCCCTTCTTGGACTGATCCATATTGAACTTCTTCAATATCTTTTCAAGGTATGTGCTTTGTGAAAGACCAATGAGGCGTTTTGATCTATCTCTATAGATCTTAATACCTAATATGTAAGCAGCTTCTCCAAGGTCCTTCATTGAAAAACACTTATTCAAGTAGGCCTTTATACTTTCCAAGAGTTCTATATTATTTCCCATTATCAGCATGTCATCCACATACAGTATAAGAAATGCTATAGAGCTCCCACTCACTTTCTTGTAAATGCAGGGTTCTCCATAAACCTGTACAAACCCAAACGCTTTAATCACCTCATTAAAGCGAATGTTCCAACTCCGAGATGCTTGCACCAGCCCATAGATGGAGCGCTGGAGCTTGCATACCTTGTCAGCATCTTTAGGATCGACAAACCTTCCGGCTGCATCATATACAGTTCTTCCTTGAGAAAGACATTAAGGAATGCCGTTTTGACGTCCATTTGCCAGATCTCATAATCATAAAATGCGGCAACTTCTAACATGATTCAGACTGACTTCAGCATCGCTACGGGTGAGAAAGTCTCATCGTAGTCAACTCCTTGAACTTGTCGATAACTCTTAGCGACAAGCCGAGCCTTATAGGCGGTCACATTACCGTCCGCGTCAGTCTTCTTCTTAAAGATCCATTTATTTTCAATGGCTCGCTTATCATCAGGCAAGTCCACCAAAGTCCACACTTTGTTCTCATACATGGATCCTATCTCGGATTTCATGGCCTCAAGCCATTTGTCGGAATCCGGGCCCGCCATCGCTTCTTCATAGTTCGAAGGTTCACCGTTGTCCAACAACATGATCTCTAGGACAGGATTGTCGTACCACTCTGGTGCGGAACGTGTCCTAGTGGACCTTCGAATAGCAACTTGATCTGAAGCTTCATGATCATCATCATTAACTTCCTCTCTAGCCGGTGTAGGCTCCACAGAAACAACTTCCTGTGCTGCGCTACTCTCCGGTTCGAGTGGAGGTACAATTACCTCATCAAGTTCTATTTTCCTCCCACTTACTTCTTTCGAGAGAAACTCTTTCTCGAGAAAGGATCCATTCTTGGCAACAAAGACTTTGCCCTCGGATCGTAGGTAGAAGGTATACCCAATAGTCTCTTTGGGATATCCTATGAAGACGCACTTTTCCGCTTTGGGTTCGAGCTTCTCAGGTTGAAGTTTCTTCACATAAGCATCGCATCCCCAACTTTTAGAAACGACAGCTTAGGTTTCTTTCCAAACCATAATTCATACGATGTCGTCTCAACGGATTTAGACGGTGCCCTATTTAAAGTGAATGCGGCAGTCTCTAATGCATATCCCCAAAATGATAGCGGTAAGTCGGTAAGAGACATCATAGATCGCACCATATCTAATAGAGTGCGATTACGACGTTCAGACACACCATTTCGCTGAGGTGTGCCGGGCGGCGTGAGTTGTGACACAATTCCACATTTCCTAAGGTGCGTGCCAAACTCGTGACTTAAATATTCTCCGCCACGATCAGATCGTAGGCATTTTATTTTCCTGTCACGTTGATTCTCGACCTCACTCTGAAATTCCTTGAACCTTTCAAAGGTTTCAGACTTGTGTTTCATTAAGTAGACATAACCATATCTACTCAAGTCATCAGTGAGGGTGAGAACATAACGGTAGCCACCGCGAGCCTCGACGCTCATTGGACCGCATACATCGGTATGTATTATCTCCAACAAGTCAGTTCCTCGCTCCATTGTTCCGGAGAACGGAGTCTTGGTCATCTTGCCCATGAGGCATGGTTCGCATGTGTCAAATGATTCGAAATCAAGTGACTCCAAAAGTCCATCAGCATGGAGCTTCTTCATGCGTTTGACACCAATATGGCCAAGACGGCAGTGCCACATGTAAGTGGGACTATCGTTATCAACTTTACACTTTTTGGTACTCACACTATGGACATGTGTAACATCACGTTCGAGATTCATCAAAAATAAACCATTGACCAGCGAGGCATGAGCATAAAACATTTCTCTCATATAAATAGAACAACCATTATTCTCGGATTTAAATGAGTAGCCATCTCGCATCAAGCGAGATCCAGATACAATGTTCATGCTCAAAGCTGGTACTAAATAACAATTATTAAGGTTTAAAACTAATCCCGAAGGTAGATGTAGAGGTAGCGTGCCGACGGCGATCACATCGACCTTGGAACCATTCCCGACGCGCATCGTCACCTCGTCCTTGGCCAGCCTCCGCTTATTTCGCAGCTCCTGCTTGGAGTTACAAATGTGAGCAACTGCACCGGTATCAAATACCCAGGAGCTACTACGAGTGCTGGTCAAGTACACATCAATAACAAGTATATCACATATACCTTTAACATTACCGTC
Organism: Hordeum marinum; assembly: GCA_022496015.1. Taxonomy (NCBI): domain Eukaryota; kingdom Viridiplantae; phylum Streptophyta; class Magnoliopsida; order Poales; family Poaceae; genus Hordeum; species Hordeum marinum. The sequence continues at coordinate 513,974,258 of CM039673.1, forward strand.
CTTCTTATCCGCTAAGTACTTGGGGCAGTTCCGCTTCCAGTGACCGGTACCCTTGCGATAAAAGCACTCAGTCTCAGGCTTGGGTCCATTTTTCTTCTTCTTCCCGGCAACTTGCTTACCGGGCGCGGCAACAGCTTTGCCGTCCTTCTTAAAGTTCTTCTTACCCTTGCCTTTCTTGAAACTAGTGGTCTTATTTACCATCAACACTTGATGCTCCTTTCTGATCTCGACCTCTGCTGATTTCAGCATCGAGTACAACTCAGATGGACTTCTCCATCCCCTGCATGTTGTAGTTTATCACAAAGCTCTTGTAGCTAGGTGGAAGCGACTGGAGGATTCTGTCAATGACCGAGTCATCCGGGATGTTAACTCCCAGCTGAGTCAAGCGGTTGTGAAGCCCAAACATCTTGAGGATGTGCTCACTGACAGAACTGTTCTCCTCCATCTTACAACTAAAGAACTTGTCGGAGACTTCGTATCTCTCGACCCGGGCATGAGCTTGAAAGACCAGTTTCAGCTCTTGAAACATCTCATATGCTTCGTGTTGCTCAAAATGCTTTTGGAGCCCCGGTTCTAAACTGTAAAGCATGCCGCACTGAACAAGGGAGTAGTCATCGCAGCGAGAATGCCAAGCGTTCGCAACGTCTTGTTCTGCTGGGAGAAGGGGTGGGTCACCTAGCGGTGCATCAAGGACATACAGTTTCTTGGAAGCTATGAGGATGATCCTCAAGCCACGGACCCAGTCCGCATAGTTGCTTCCATCATCTTTTAGCTTGGTTTTCTCTAAGAACGCGTTGAAATTGAGGTTGACATTTGCGTTGGCCATTGGATCTACAATATAGATATTAAAGGCAATTTTAGACTAAGTTCATGATAATTAAGTTCACATAATCATATTATTCAATGAACTCCCACTTAGATAGACATCTCTCTAGTCATCCAAGTGATACATGATCCATGTCAACTAGCCCGTGTCCGATCATCACGTGAGACGGACTAGTCATCCATGCTGAACATCTTCATGTTGATCGTATCTTCTATACGACTCATGTTCGACCTTTCGGTCTTCCGTGTTCCGAGGCCATGTCTGTACATGCTAGGCTCGTCAAGTCGACCTAAGTGTTTCGCGTGTGTAAATCTGGCTTACACCCGTTGTATGCGAACGTTAGAACCTATCACACCCGATCATCACGTGGTGCTTCGGAACAACGATCCTTAGCAACGGTGCACAGTTAGGATGAACACTTCTCTTGAAATTTTATTGAGAGATCATCTTATTTACTACCGTCGTTCTAAGCAAATAAGATGTAAACATGATAAACATCACATGCAATCAATATAGTGGCATGATATGGCCAATATCATCTTGCTCCTATGATCTCCATCTTCGGGGCACGATGATCATCATTGTCACCGGCACGACACCATGATCTCTATCATCATGATCTCCATCATTGTGTCTTCATGAAGTTGTCTCGCCAACTATTACTTCTACTACTATGGCTAACGCTTAGCAATAAAATAAAGTAATTACATGGCGTTTATGATTGACACGCAGGTCATACAATAATATAAGACAACTCCTATGGCTCCTGCCGGTTGTCATAGTCATCGACATGCAAGTCGTGAACCCTATTAGAAGAACATGATCAATCTCATACATCACAATGCATCACATCACATCCTTCTGGCCATATCACATCACAAGGCATATGCTGTAAAAACAAGTTAGACGTCCTCGAATTTGTAGTTGCAAGTTTTTACGTGGTTGCTATAGGTTTCTAGCAAGAACATTACTTACCTACGCCAAAACCACAACGTGATATGCCAATTGCTATTTACCCTTCATAAGGACCCTTTTCATCGAATCCAATCCGACTAAAGTGGGAGAGACAGACACCCGCTAGCCACCTTATGCAACTAGTGCATGTCAGGTGGTGGAACCGGTCTCACGTAAGCGTACGTGTAAGGTTGGTCCGGGCCGCTTCATCCCACAATACCGTCGAATCAAGATAAGACTAGTAACGGCAAGCATATTAACAAAATCGACGCCCACAACTGCTTTGTGTTCTACTCGTGCATAGATTCTACACATAGACCTAGCTCATGATGCCACTGTTGGGAGACGTAGTAGTAAATCAAAATTTTCCTACGTATCACCAAGATCTATCCATGGAGAAACCAGCAAACGAGCGGGGAGAGATTGGATCTTCATACCTTTGAAGATCGCTAAGCGGAAGCGTTTCTAGAACGCGGTTGATGGAGTCGTACTCGCAGCAATTCAAATCGCGGTGGATTCCGATCTAAGCACCGAACAACGGTGCCTCCGCGTTCAACACACGTGCAGCCCGGTGACGTCTCCTACGCCTTGATCCAGCAAGGAGGGAGGAGAGGTTGAGGGAGAGCTCCGGTAGCACGACGGCGTGGTGGCGGTGGAACTGCGTGGTACTCCGACAGAGCTTCGCTAAGCACTACGGAGAACGAGGAGAAGAGGAGGTAGGGCTGCGCCTGGGAGGAGATGAACTCGTGTGTTGTGCAGCCCTAAAACCCACCACTATATATAGGAGGAGGGAGGGGAGGGGCTGCGCCCTAGGGTTCCACCCTAGGGGTGGCGGCAACCTCCAAGAGCCCATCTGGCCGGCGGCCAGGGCAGGGAGAGGTGGAGGCGCCCTAGGGTGGGCCTTAAGGCCCATCCACGCCTAGGGTTTGCCCCCCTCCACCCTTGCTGCGCCTTGGGCTGGGGTGGGAGGCGCACAAGCCCACCTAGGGGCTGGCTCCCTCCCACTCTTGGCCCATGGAACCTTCCGGGGCAGGTGGGCCCACTTGATGGACCCCCGGAACCCTTCCGGTGGTCCCGGTACACTACCGGTGACGCCCGAAACACTTCCGGTAACCAAAACCTCACTTTCTATATATCAATCTTCATCTCCGGACCATTCCGGGACTCCTCGTGACATCTGGGATCTCATCCGGGACTCCGAACAACCTTCGGTAACCACGTACACTATTTCCCTATAACCCTAGCGTCATTGAACCTTAAGTGTGTAGACCCTACGGGTTCGGGAGACACGTAGACATGACCGAGACACCTCTCTGATCAATAACCAACAGCGGGATCTGGATACCCATGTTGGCTCCCACGTACTCCATGATGATCTCATCGGATGAACCACGATGTCAGGGATTCAATCAATCCCGTATACAATTCCCTTTGTCTATCGGTATGGTACTTGCCCGAGATTCGATCGTCGGTTTCCTTATACCTTGTTCAATCTCGTTACCGACAAGTCTCTTTACTCATTCTGTAATACATCATCCCGTGGCTAACTCCTTAGTCACATTGAGCTCATTATGATGATGTCTTACCGAGTGGGCCCAGAGATACCTCTCCGTCACACGGAGTGACAAATCCCAGTCTCGATTCGTGTCAACCCAACAGACACTTTCGGAGATACCCGTAGCGTACCTTATAGCCACCCAGTTATGTTGTGACGTTTGGCATACCCAAAGCATTCCTACGGTATCCGGGAGTTACACAATCTCATGGTCTAAGGAAACGACACTTGACATTGAAAAGCTTTAGCAAACGAACTACACGATCTTGTGCTATGCTTAGGATTGGGTCTTGTCCATCACATCATTCTCCTAATGATGTGATCCCGTTATCAACGACATCCAATGTCCATGGTCATGAAACCGTGACCATCTATTGATCAACGAGCTAGCCAACTAGAGGCTCACTAGGGACACGTTGTGGTCTATGTATTCACACATGTATTACGGTTTCCGGTTAACACAATTATAGCATGAATAACAGACAATTATCATGAACTAGGAAATACAATAATAACCATTTTATTATTGCCTCTAGGGCATATTTCCAACATAGCCCCCCCGACGATGATCCTCGTCGAGTCTGACTCGTCGGACTAAGATGACTCGAAGGAGGAGGAGGCCAGCCCCTTGACGATGATCCCCGTCGAGTCTGACTCATCGGACTGAGATGACTCGAAGGAGGAGGAGGCCAGCCTCCCGACGATGATCCTCGTCGAGTCCGACTTGTCGGATTGAGATGACTCGAAGGAGGAGGAGGCCAGCCCCCGACGATGATCCCCGTCGAGTCTGACCCGTCGGACTGAGATGACTCAAAGGAGGAGGCCAACCCCCCCAACGATGATCCCCGTCGAGTCTGACTCGTCGAACAGACATGACTCGAAGAAGGAGGAGGCCAGCCCCCCGACGATGATCCTCGTCGAGTCTAACTCGTTAGACTGAGATGACTCGAAGGAGGAGGAGGCCAGCCCCCGACGATGATCCCCGTCGAGTCTAACCCGTCGGACTTAGATGACTCAAAGGAGGAGGCCAACCCCCCAACGATGATCCCCGTCGAGTCTAACTCGTCGAACCGAGATGACTCGAAGAAGGATGAGGCCAGCCCCCCGACGATGATCCTCGTCGAGTCTGACTCGTCGGACTGAGATGACTCGAAGGAGGAGGAGGCCAGCCCCTTGACGATGATCCCCGTCGAGTCTGACTCGTCGGATTGAGATGACTCGAAGGAGGAGGAGGCCAGCCCCCCGACGATGATCCTCATCGAGTCTGACTCGTCGGACTGAGATGACTCGAAGGAGGAGGAAGCCAGCCCACGACGATGATCCCCGTCGAGTCTGACCCGTCGGACTGAGATGACTCGAAGGAGGAGGCCAACCCCACAACGATGATCCCCGTCGAGTCTGACTCGTCGAACTGAGATGACTCGAAGAAGGAGGAGGCCAGCCCCCAACGATGATCCTCATCGAGTCTGACTCGTCGGACTGAGATGACTCGAAGGAGGAGGAGGCCAGCCCCTTGACGATGATCCCCGTCAAGTCTGACTCGTCAGACTGAGATGACTCGAAGGAGGAGGAGGCCAGCCCCCCGACGATGATCCTCGTAGAGTGTGACTCGTCGGACTGAGATGACTTGAAGGAGGAGGATGCCAGCCCCAGACGATGATCCCCGTCGAGTCTGACCCGTCGGACCGAGATGACTCAAAGGAGGAGGCCAACCCCCCAACGTTGATCCTCGTCGAGTCTGACTCGTCGAACCGAGATGACCCGAAGAAGGAGGAGGCTAGCCCCCCGACGATGATCCTCGTCGAGTCTGACTCGTCGGACTGAGATGACTCGAAGGAGGAGGAGGCCAGCCCCTTGACGATGATCCCCATCGAGTCTGACTCGTCGGACTGAGATGACTCGAAGGAGGAGGAGGCCAGCCCCCCGACGATGATCCTCGTTGAGTCTGACTCGTCGGACTGAGATGACTCGAAGGAGGAGGAGGCCAGCCCCTTGACGATGATCCCCATCGAGTCTGACTCGTCGGACTAAGATGACTCGAAGGAGGAGGAGGCCAGCCCCCCGACGATGATCCTCGTCGAGTCTGACCCGTCGGACTGAGACGACTCGAAGGAGGAGGAGGTGAGCCCCCGACGATGATCCCCGTCGAGTCTGACCCGTCGGACTGAGTTGACTCAAAGGAGGAGGCCAACCCCCCAACGATGATCCCCGTCGAGTCTAACTCGTCAAACTGAGATGACTGAAAGAAGGAGGAGGCCAGCCCCCCGACGATGATCCTCGTCGAGTCTGACTCGTCAGACTGAGATGACTCGAAGGAGGAGGAGGCCAGCCCCTTGACGATGATCCCCGTCGAGTCTGACTCGTCGGACTAAGATGACTCGAAGGAGGAGGAGGCCAGCCCCCCGACGATGATCCTCGTCGAGTCTGACTCGTCGGACTGAGATGACTCGAAGGAGGAGGAGGCCAGCCCCCCGACGATGATCCTCGTCGAGTCTGACTCGTCGGACTGAGATGACTCGAAGGAGGAGGAGGCCAGTCCCCCGACGATGATCCCCGTCGAGTCTGACTTGTCGGACTGAGATGACTCGAAGGAGGAGGAGGCCAACCCCCGACGATGATCTCCGTCGAGTCTGACTCGTCGGACTAAGATGACTCGATGGAGGAGGAGGAGGCGAGCCCCCTGATGATGATCCTCGTCGAGTCTGACTCGTCAGACTGAGATGACTCGAAGGAGGAGGAGGCCAGCCCCCGACGATGATCCCCGTCGAGTCTGACCCGTCGAACTGAGATGACTCAAAGGAGGAGGCCAACCCCCCAACGATGATCCCCGTCGAGTCTGTCTCGTCGAACTGAGATGACTCGAAGAAGGAGGAGGCCAGCCCCCGACGATGATCCTCGTCGAGTATGACTCGTCGGACTGAGATGACTCGATGGAGGAGGAGGCCAGCCCCCCCCCCCCCCGAGGATGATCCTCGTCGAGTCTGACTCGTCGGACTGAGATGAATCAAAGGAGGAGGCCAACCCCCCGACGATGATCCCCGTCGAGTCTGACTCGTCGAACTGAGATGACTCGGAGGAGGAGGAGGCCAGCCCCTTGACGATGATCCCCGTCGAGTCTGACTCGTCGGACTAAGATGACTCGAAGGAGGAGGAGGCCAGCCCTCGACGATGATCTCCATCGAGTCTGACTCGTCGGACTGAGATGACTCGATGGAGGAGGAGGAGGCCAGGCCCCCGATGATGATCCTCGTCGAGTCTGACTCGTCGGACTGAGATGACTCAAAGGAGGAGGAGGCCAGCCCGCGACGATGATCCCCGTCGAGTCTGACCCGTCGGGCTGAGATGACTCAAAGGAGGAGGCCAACCCCCAACGATGATCCCCGTCGAGTCTGACTCGTCGAACTGAGATGACTCGAAGAAGGAGGAGGCCAGCCCCCGACGATGATCCTCGTCGAGTCTGACTCATCGGACTGAGATGACTCGATGGAGGAGGAGGCCAGCCCCCCGATGATTATCCTTGTCGAGTCTGACTCGTCGGTCTGAGATGACTCAAAGGAGGAGGCCAACCCCCCGACGATGATCCCCGTCGAGTCTGACTCGTCGAACTGAGATGACTCGAAGAAGGAGGAAGCTGAGTGCGAGGACACCAGCAAGGAGGAATTCCGGGAGCAGTTCAAGACCGACGAGGAGTAGACTTGAAGTAGTAGTCGTTTCATGGATGTAGTAGTTTGAGCTATGTTTGAAAACAATGTTTGCGTCAAATGAACTTTCTATCTTTGAATTCATGTTTGAAATGATCTAGTAATTCAACTAGTCTTATATCTTGAAATACATCATCTGTTGGAGTAGTAGTTTTATATCATCAAATATACATCATTTATTGAAGTTGGGACCTTTTTTTGACGATTTAAAAGGCATTTTTTGGTAATGTAAATTATACATCACCTGCTTTTGCATCTTCAAATATATCTCTTTTATTGGAGATGCTCTTAGCACGCTTCCATTCACACACACAGCACACCTAGTTTAGTTTTGTATTAGCATCAAGTCTGGTTTCCTAAAGAAGAAACACCCATATGCCTGGTTCATGGAAGTAACTTATCATTCGAGAAGGATCGATGGTTGTGTATCCAGTTTCTCATCAATAAGAAGAAAAAATGTTTTTAAACGGAAGGGGTTTCCCATGCCTTAACTTTTATTAAAACCAAGGCAAGACCATAGAGATACATTTTATAATGCTCGGCTCACTACCACGGTGGGGCCCTTATTACAGCTGCAGCGCAATAAAGATAAAGACTAACAGTTAGGGTACAATGCATCAACGCAAAAGTAAGCTAACTACTACCCAAACGAAGACTATCGCCAAGCAATTATCCTTGCTGATGATCGAGAAGTCTTAAGCACTCGAGAAACAAGGTAGCTTGAGCGTCTGAGCACATAATCTTCCATTGACGCACCTCGGAAGCGACCAAACCCAAGATGCATTTCACACTTAACCATTTACGCCCCAGAAACACAGATTCATCACGTGAAAGCCATAAGCCCCATAAAGTGGCAGATGTAATCAAATTGATAGCTTCAAATTGCATTTTTTTTCTAGAAATGAGATACATCATTGAAAGATTTAGGTACTAGAATATGTAAAATATCAGTCACCACCTGCCAAAAATATTGTGAAGGATGCTGGATGGACTAAATCTGAACAAATATGTAAAATATTGTGCAATCATAAAAAGGTGTTGGATGGACTCTAGCTTTAAACAGAACACACAAGTGTGATCGGAAACCACACAACGTTCAGGTAGATTGTCTTTCATTAATCTCTTGTTGTGAACAATCAACCATAAGAAAACATGAATATTTGAAGGCACTTTAACTTTACAAGGATAATCACCAGAGGATTCAAGCACCCACAATGGGGTATCTTAGCAGTGGAAAGAGTTTTAGTGTGAATCATAGAACGTAGGTCAAGCTATTTCAGATAAAGTTGTTCACTCACACACCTCCTAAGGAGAGTTGTAAAGTAGAAACATTCCACACGCGTACAACAGTGCAATCTTGTTTTGCTGGCAGATGTCGAATAGGTCACATAACATAGTTTTCAGATAAAATCTCCAGCCCAGCAATCATGTCAAAAAGAAATGCTTATTACATCACCCAACTTCCATTTGTAAAAAGAATAGCAATACCGAAAGACCAGCAAACAATCTTCCAAAAGGGCTATTACTCCCATGTTTACATCATAAGATTTTATTCCAGCCGTTATAGCTATGATAAAGAAAATCTCTTACTCCAGGCTGCCAACATGACCATGCTAAAGTGTCTAAGGTTAGGAATCCCCATGCCACCACATTCCCTCCTCATAGAGATAAGGCCCCACTTAGCAAGGCTGTACTTATGATCATTTAGTAAGTTAACCCAAAAGAAATGTGATATTTGAGAAGCAATAGCATCAATGGCCCATTTAGGTAATTTTACCGTAGACATCAAGTAAGTAGGAATGCTAGCAATACATGTAGTGAGGAGGATCCGCTTGCTCCTAAGATCAATATTTTCCAAGCCACCCATACATGTTCCTGATGATCATGTCCATGATAGTCTACAAATACCCCCTTCTCAATTTTTTCATAATGGAGGGGAACCCCTAAATATTTGAAAGGAAATGAAGGTAGCCCACAATTTTTCGTGCAAAGCAATTAGTAGCATCCTCACCCACATGTATAGTGCGCAAGTCAGATTTATGTAAATTGATTTTGAGCCTGAAAAGGCTCCCAAAACAGGACAAAATCCATTTTAAATTCCTGGCATGTTCAATGGAAGCATCCATAAATAATATGGTGTCATCTGCATACCGCAGACTTACCACAACCCAGAAATAACACGGGAGAGAAGGCCATAAATCAAATTATTATGCACAACCTTAGAAATCATTTTTGTGAAAACATTAGCCACAAGGGTGAACAATAATGAATAAGCAGAAAAGATGTCCCCCCTAAACAGATAGATACAATGATCAATGTGACGCAAGCTTACATCAAATATGTATCAATAGACTATGCATTCAAAATCCGGTGTTGTTGGGTTGGGACGCCATTCCTCTAGTCACGACCGTGGCAAGTTTCCGGCCCGGTGCGGACACCTCAAAGCATCTCCGACAGGCACGCTATAAAAATTTTGCTGCGTCGAAATGCACTTTTTTTAGCACGCGGCAAGGCGTCCGCTCCAGCAGGCGTCACAAAAATGGGGCGCGGCGTTGCCGCTCCAGGAGGCGTTGCAAAATGCAGCACGCGCCCGTTTGAGAATCGGAGGACGAACTCATCTATAATATTGTATTTAAACTAGTTTTAAACTACGAAGAAAATGCATGAAATTCATCCAAAAAATATAAAGTTGAGCTATACATACCTTGCAAGCATTTTGTCGAACACCTCGTGGGCGTCGAGCTCCAAACGGCCGTCGGGCGCCGTTCGTCGGAAGGATGGTGAGCTCAAGTGGCGGTGGCGAGCGAGGGAGGTGGAGAAAGCTTTGGCGACGCGCGGGGAAGGGCGGGGGGAAGCGGCGGCGACGCGTCAAAGCAAGGGGGAAAGTATTCGGGCGGCAACGGCGACGCCTGCGAGTTAGATCTGGCGGTGGGAGAGGGAGTGGGTGGGTGGATGGAGGAGAGTCGCGCACGTGTTGTCGCTGTCCAATGTGCGGTAGCCGGTGCACCAAATACACCACACGCGATGCAGTTTTGGCCCGCGCGCTGGAATGCTTTTAGCGCGTGTAATTTTGAGACGCCTGCTGGAGCGTCCAACTCGACACCACACGCGCTAAAAGTTGGTTATTTGTAGTGCGCTGCTAAAATGATGCGTCTCTTGAAGTTGCTCTTACGGCTAGCGAGCTAAGCAGGCACCCGCACATTTCTCCTTGTCCCTCTTGTTTCCTTCACAAACTATAACGCATGAGCGTTGTGATGAGATATAAATATTCTAGCACATTAGTTTGTGATTTACATGCTCACATTAATTTGATTGTATAAATATAAATGTTTATTAAATTCTAATTGTAATTTATCATATATTTTGATGGAAAATTTGTATAAGTAAATAAAAATGAAATTGGTTTAGAAGGTAAGTAAATTTAAATGTTTGATTATCATATGAGGAAGGTTGGACGGAGGATGGTGAAAGAAAAAAGTTTTCCTTTTAAGTATTATATATATAGATATAGAAATAGAGACTAGTGAAAAAAATACACTTTCTCCGTCTCGTAATATAAAAACATTTTTGACATAAAAACTCTCTTAGAGCATGCATCTACAATCAAACCCCTTACTTTCTTTACTTTCTCCTCAAACGTTGAAAACGCTTGCCCGGTCACGGCACGGTCAAAAAAGCTGACCCAACTGGACTCTCATTTTCATCCTAAACATTCGAACTGACCGACACGTCTCAAAACCGTTTCATCATATATGGGACAGTATGAGGGGTCGTGAACGTGTCCACACACGTCCGGTCCATCTATCACGTAGGACACGACCCCATCCAGACTTTTTTTCTCTTCTCTTGCTATTCTGCAGGCTGTGGATGCTCTTAGGAGTACTGTACAAAATTCTCAATAAGAAAGCCGCACCAGATTGGAATTATCGGAATTCCCCTCGCGCACGGGTCGCAGCGCGAAAATCAAAACCCGCAGTAATTCCCCCCCCCCCCTCGAATGCTCTCTCCTCGCACAGCTGCCAAAAAAGCTCCTCCCCTCTCCTCTGCGCCGCGCCTCCGCGTGATTTCTTTAATCCGCCTCCCTCCTCGCCACTACTACTCCACTCCTCCTCCCCCCCCCGTGACCCCCTCCCCTCTCCCCCCCGCCTCCCCGCCCGCTCGCTTTCGGATCTCGCCCTGCCGGCCGCTGCCGGACGCGCACGCGCACGCGGCGGCGACCCGGTCCCAACTCTCTCTCCCGCGCGCCTGGTCATTATTACCGCCGCCCGCCGCAAGCATTGCGGGGGATCTGCCGCTTCGCCTCTACCCCGAGCTGCTCGCGCGACGGTGCACGCTGCCTCCCGCGGAGCTGGAAGCCGGAGCTCGGAGCCGGCGCCACCGCACGCCATTCCCCGCGCCACCGGATCTGAGCTCGAGCGCGGCGGCGGCGATTGGTGGATGGGAGCTGGGGTCTGACCGGGAGGCAGCGCACCTCGGAGAGGCCAGGATGGCGTCGGCCGCGCCGCCGCCGCAGCAGCAGCTCGGAGGCCCCGTCAACGGCGGGACGGCGGCCGCCACGCCGCTGCACGGCTCCGCGGCGCCCGCCAGCGCCAACGGCGGCGACGGCTACGACAGCGACGGCAGCTACAGCTTCGCGCCGCCGTGAGTAGCCCCGCAGCCTCCTCCGCCCCGTCTCGTATCGTATAGCTCCTTTTTCTTCGGATTGAGGAGCTCTTTGCCCGTCTCCTGTAGCTACTTCGGTTTCTCTGTTTCACGGAGTAGTACTACTTTCTGGACCTGTCTCGATTTTGGCATGACGATTAGAGTAGATTGCGTTTTGCTGCTTACGCATGCTATGCCATACTGCATGTTTGTTCGTCCCAGGATTTGAATTTTCTAAGCATGTTTGATAACAGAAAAGTTTTCCCAGACTGGTCGAAAGCGGAGAAAGGTCGGGTTCAGACGGATACTTGTTTATTTAATCAGGGTTAATGTCGTTATAATCGGTTATGTTTGTTGGACTCGTAATCATGACCTACCGCACTGAAATATAGTAGTGGTTATTTCCAATTGGAGACAATGGCAACATTCTATGTTTTGTCTTTCCTGTCACATTCTGTATGCAAACTTTTGGTTACCTGATAACATACAGTCCGATGTCTGATCAATATTTACACTCTGAATTGCTTTTTACAGTACTCCATCAACATTGTCCATGTCCATACCTCCGGAGTTGGCTGGAGCGATCCCGCTAATCGACAGGTTCCAGGTACATGTCTCCTTGATTCTGGCTTACCCACTTTACCCAGTGACGTGATATATCTCATGGAAATTTCAAAAGGGAGGGAGAAATCTTCTGCTAGTGTACGGAATGCTAACTTTAACATCGATGCATAACCCGTTATTCTATTGATGCGTAGGACGGGGTACCATTTTGTTCTCTCTATAAATTAGTTTGTGTGAGGTGGGTGTCTGGGTTCTTTACATTAAGGATAAATTGCATAACTTCCATGCTCGAATTCTCTTCTAAACTAGCAGAAAAATGAGTTTCTTCTACCTACTTAGTCCTACAGTACTCTCCATACAAAGGAACAGTAATAGCTACCATTTTTTTTTGGTTGGGTCTCTCTACATTTCTCTTATTTTCTGTCTCAATGGCAACTTTTGATAATCATTCTATAGATGCACTGAAATATTTTAGTACGATCAAGTTTAATAGCATGTCACAAATTATTCAGTATCAGTTAGCAAGCACCAATATGGTTACCATAATCACATTGTGTCCCAAGTTAAGTTTAGTGTTGCAACATAACAGGTGGAGGGATTTCTCAAGGCAATGCAAAAACAGATTCAATCATCTGGAAAGCGTGGGTTTTTTATTAAAAAATCAGTGGGTCCGCAAGTTCGTGAGAAGTTCACTTTGGAAGATATGTTGTGTTTCCAAAAGGTAATGTTATTGAACCCCATTCCATGTACGAGATTATATGGTAGCAGTCTGATTTCTGAGCAATTTCTCTTACTGTGTTCTTAAAATCATAGCAGAGCTGCAAAGTCACCATGAAAATGCTTATGATGCCATTTTGTTTTATAAATTTAGCGTTTCTATGCTCTCTTTTTGCAGGACCCTATTCCAACTTCGTTACTGAAAGTACCTAACGACCTTGTAAGCCGCTCAATTAAATTATTCCATGTCATATTAAAGTACATGGGCGTCGATTCACCCGCAATAATAAGTTTGGAAGAAAGAATTGAGCTTGTTGCAAAGCTTTATAAGCATACTTTGAAGCGGTCTGAACTTCGTGATGAGCTATTTGCGCAGATTTCAAAACAAACACGTAACAATCCCGATCGGTAAGTAATAGGTTTCTCATGTAGAACAAGCACCTGCTGGTTTCAGATTTATTTGAGGGATCATAATTTTATTGTTCTTGCAGGAGTTGGTTGATAAGAGCTTGGGAGCTAATGTATTTATGCGCATCTTCCATGCCACCAAGCAAAGATATTGGGGCATACTTGTCTGAGTATGTTCACTACATTGCTCATGGAGCCACAACTGATTCAGATGTTCGAGTTCTAGCACTGAACACACTAAATGCATTAAAACGTTCGGTTAAGGCAGGCCCACGGGTTGCAATTCCTGCACGGGAGGAGATAGAAGCTCTTTTAACCAGCCGGAAGCTTACAACAATCGTCTTTTTCTTGGATGAAACATTTGAAGAGATCACCTACGACATGGCAACAACTGTTGCCGATGCTGTTGAGGTATCTGCATTTCTCCTAAGCTAATGTGGGTTTGGAACTGATATGTGCCAAATGGTTCTTTAGAGGAATCTACGTAGTCAGATCTAGAAGATTGCTTGGCGGGTATGCAACTTTGGTTGTGATTTGAGTTGTCGCTTTTGGTATAACGACTATGTTTAATTAACCAAGTAATGGGCCTGGATTGTCAATGCTTGCAAACTTGCCTCTTAGGGTGTGTGCACAGGGTGGTTCATATAATTGATTTTCGTTTTGTTAGTTTTGTGGTCATGATAAATATGGGCCTGGATTGTCATTACACAAGTATGCACTGAATACAAGTCTTCCATTCATAGATTGAACATACATTTTGCCGGAACCGCTCAACCATAGTTAAAATGGAACCTGTGCCACAACATCTCTGGCTGGATTCACTTGTATGTAGCTCATTGCTACTAGGTGTGTACACAGCCTGGAGAGTTGCTCTGTTCAGAATTTCAGATACCTCATGACTGAGCCTAACCACCTTATACAATTAGGCTGTAGGTAGGGTGTCAGTATGGTTATTGACTGTTTTCATCACCATTCCATGCTCTGGGAAGTAAGTAGTCACAACTCACAGACACCTTCTTCAGCTCCTGTAGTTCCATAAGGTAAATGCATGGCTACTCAACCCTGCAAAGGTGTTGCACTTTGTGCTCTGTCATACATATGAGCCATTGTGGCTACTTGCTTATTCATTAATATTGTTTGACCAAATAGTGGATATTCAACCATACTATCACATCCCAGTATATGTGTTTCTGTTGTACTTTTTTCTTATTAAGTTTTCGCTTCAAACTTGTGTGCACAGTTTTTTTTTTGTTTACTTGAAGTCGTAAGTAAACAAAATATCCTGTTATGACAGGAACTTGCTGGCATTATCAAACTTTCAGTATATTCCAGTTTCAGTCTTTTTGAATGCCGAAAGATTGTTAATGGATCAAAGTCTTCAGAAGTTGGCAACGGTATTTCTTTTTACTCTTGAGTTGCAGCCTCCCTTTCTGTCGAAATTTAATTTAATTTATTTATTTCTGGCATGCAGAGGAATACATTGGGTTAGACGATAACAAGTACATCGGGGATTTGCTATCTGAATTCAAGTCAGCTAAGGATCGCAACAAAGGAGAAATTTTGCACTGCAAACTTGTATTTAAGAAACGCCTCTTTCGTGAGTCTGATGAGGCTGTGACTGACCCGATGTTCGTTCAGCTATCATATGTCCAGGTACTGGTTTGCGTAGCCAGTTGAAGTGCTTACATTTCGTAGGCTATGCAGGCAATTTTGTTTCCAACATAGCACTAACCAGTATCCTTCTTCTGCAGTTACAACATGATTATATTCTAGGCAACTACCCAGTAGGCAGGGACGATGCTGCACAACTCACTGCCCTGCAAATATTGGTTGAGATTGGATTCATTGACAATCCCGAGTCATGCGTGTACGTAGTTTATAAGGCTCTATGATCTCTTATTTCGCTTTTCCATAGTTTTTTCTTAATAATAATTCATTGTATTTTGTTCTGAAATGCCATTTTTCTTTTTGCTAGTGAATGGATATCTCTTCTAGAGAGGTTTCTACCTAGACAAGTTGCAATTACTAGAGCAAAGAGAGACTGGGAGCTCGACATCATCTCACGCTACCAGTTAATGGTATTCATCTAGCTGTGCAACTTTATGCTATTGATTGTCAACTGTAGATGAATCACATCACACAAATTTGTGCACTTAATTTTCAACACATCCATGTCCTGCACTAATCATAGCAGTGAGTGTATTTGTGATGCATCACAAACTGCACTAACACGTAAGAAAGCGATATTGTTTTAAATTTTAGTTATTTCAGAATTTCTCAAGCAATTAATTTTGATGCATGCCCTGGAGAAATGAAAAATTCCACGATCTGATTCTACATTGGCAAGCACATGTGATACCTCAGTTACCTAAGTACTTCACTGTTGCATCCAGGAACACTTGTCAAAAGATGATGCAAGGAACCAGTTTCTCAGAATCTTAAGAACTCTCCCATATGGCAATTCAGTTTTCTTCAGTGTTCGCAAAATTGATGACCCAATAGGACTTTTACCTGGAAGAATCATTTTGGGAATCAACAAACGAGGGGTAAGATCCCTTTTCATATGATGAAAATAGTATATGTCTTCTCCTACTTGAAGCTAATCTTGTAATTCTGCTTTAACGCAGGTCCACTTTTTTCGTCCGGTTCCTAAGGAATACCTACATTCTGCAGAGCTGAGAGACATAATGCAGTTTGGGAGCAGCAATACTGCTGTTTTCTTTAAGATGCGAGTTGCTGGCGTCCTTCACATCTTTCAGTTTGAAACTAAGCAGGTATTTTGAACCCTCACAGAGGAGATAGTACATCAGCGTAATCTTATAAAGCTGTCAACTGGGTCAAAATAACCAAGTATTTATGTTTTTAGGGTGAAGAAATATGTGTAGCACTTCAAACACATATAAATGATGTGATGCTCCGCAGATATTCAAAAGCACGGTCTGGCTCTGCTACTAGCATGGTTTCTCAGAATGATGTTTCTCAAGCAGATAAGTCACCAAATGCTGAAATGTCTGACAAACGCGTCCAAGAACTGTCAAAAGTAGTTGATGAGTCTCAGAAAAAAGCAGACCAGGTGAGTTCAGAACTTTGTGAGAAATGCCTTATTACCTGGTAAATGTTGTGCAGGCATTCTAGATTTTTTTCCATGCTAGTGCTACACTGCTAAATTGAAATCTACTCCTTCCGTTCCAAAAATAGTTTTAGTTCAATTTGAACTCAAACCATTCATGAAAAAAGGATTGAGAAAATGTAACTAATAGGTCATTCCATTGCAATTGGACTGAAAATATGTTACGAATAGCTAGTAGGTGAAAAGGATTATAATACCATGCATGTAATTAATAATATTTTTTTTGAGCTATGCACAAGTTTGTAATGTGCCCAAGTGTATTTGCAATTTTCAGTTTACATGACTTCTTTCATAAAGAAAGACTTTAAAATTCCCGTTAGCTGATGTTTTGAATTCTAACTTTTGTCTTACAACATATTGGAGAAAATGGCATCATCTTTCACATAGTTGGCCATCTAAGTACATAATGATCCTTTTTTATTGTTAGTTGCGGGATGAGTTACAGAGGAAGACACAACAAGAAAAAGAGATGCAAGAAGAATTGGAAGGGCTAAGAGATACCTTACAATCTGAACGACATATCATTAAAGAAGTAACAAGTGAGCGGGATAGGCTAAAATCCTTATGTGATGAAAAGGAATCTTCTTTGCAGGTATGGTGATATGCAATTTGTGTAGTTAAATTGTTTGGACCGTCTAACTTACAATTTTGTTAGGTTGCATTGGTGGAGAAAAATAGACTGGAGACCAGATTAACAAATGGTCAGGGCCAAGAGAACAATACTAAAATAGACTTGTCTGGAAATCATTGTGAAAGAGATACTTTGACGACCGTAGGCAGCGTCAACAGTGGCATTGAGGTATTTTACAACAATCATGTACATTATAGTTGAGTTTTGCATGGTATGGCCTGCCTCTAATTTCTGTGGCCAAACTTATGGTTGCAAATATTTCATGGTTCATTTGTTTATCTTGTGTTTGAAAAGATGTTGACTAAGCTCGAGGAGGAGTTGAAATCATGTCAAAAAGAGCTTGCTGCATCAAAAGAAGTATCAAAGAAGTTACTGATAGAAAAGAATATGCTCGAACAGAGGACTCAAAGGCTTGAGAGAGCAAAAAGCGAAGAGGTTTTTTGTTTAATCATCAAACATTCTCTTTTTCCTGTTCCTGGTCTTGCAGCGAATATTTTATTCACTTCATATTTCTGAAAATATTGTTACTTTAACTATGCAGAAAAGTACAATGCAAAGAGTTTATGAGGATGAATGTCGTAAGTTAAAAGCTCATGCAGCTACACTGGAGCAAAAATTGGAAAGCACAACACAGTCATTAAATGTTGCTGAGTCAACTCTCGCCTTGAGAAATACTGAGGTGGATACATTGCAAAATACTCTCAAGGAGCTTGATGAGTTGAGAGAGTTTAAAGCGGTATGTGTTAGGCATAATATCCACATTCAGTGTCTTTTAAGTTCTGTAGAAATTCACATACTTCCATGGTGCATCTCTTCAGGATGTGGACAGAAAGAACCAACAGACCGCTGAGATTCTTAAAAGGCAAGGAGCACAGTTGGTTGAGCTTGAAAGTCTTTATAAGCAAGAACAGGTTTTGCGAAAACGTTACTATAACACAATCGAAGGTATGGTAGAATACTAGTATCCACACAACTGTAGTAATTATGGTATTTTGCCAATAACTTGTTTATAAATTGAGCTGCAACTCTTCACAGACATGAAAGGAAAAATAAGAGTTTTTTGTCGCCTGCGTCCTCTAAACGAAAAGGAGCTTTCCTTAAAGGATAAGAATATTGTATGCAGTCCTGATGAATTTACAATTGCACATCCGTGGAAAGATGACAAGTCAAAGCAACATATATATGATCGTGTTTTTGATGCATATACGACTCAAGAAGATATATTCGAGGACACTAAGGTAAAATGCATATAAATTTGGGTTTTCTTATGTCGTAATATAAATCGTGTGTCTGAGATTATTCACCTCTGTTTTTTGCTGAACATGGTGCAGTATCTAGTACAATCAGCTGTTGATGGATATAATGTTTGTATATTTGCTTATGGTCAAACTGGTTCCGGGAAGACTTTCACAATATATGGTTCAGACAACAATCCTGGTCTTACTCCAAGGGCCACGTCAGAACTTTTTAGGGTGATAAAGCGTGATGGCAACAAGTATTCATTTTCCTTGAAGGTAAGAACTATTTTTCATGTGCATTTTATATGGTTCCATATGGCCAGGAAAACATCTCTTCTTTCTGAACTATTCTACAAACATAATTTTCAATATTGACGAAATGATTTGTACTGTTGGCACTCCAATGTTGATCATTATACATTGTTTAGGTCCTTTGTTGACTCTAATCGTTATCATATAACGTCCAGGCATATATGGTGGAACTCTATCAAGATAATCTTGTGGACCTGTTGTTGCCCAAAAATGCTATGCGACAAAAATTAGAAATAAAAAAGGACTCGAAGGTACACAAGCTCTGTCCTTCTATGTGTTTACTTCCCATTTTTCATACAGCTTTGTAGAGTTAATGGTCATCCTGCAATCCTTCTTTATCTGCACGTTTTACTTTTTCTTGTAGCTCTTCAGTAAGACAAGTTACTTTTTCTTGTTTCCTTGTTTGATTTTTCTTGTGTTTTTTTGACTTCTGAGCATCACCTCCTGTAGGCATTAACTATTTTTGCTATCTTGGTAATGATGATTATTTTAATATGCTTCCATAATAAAGCTGCACAGTTCTAAATAACTATGGTAGGCGAGCAATAGTGGTTAGGGAAAGTTCATCATCTGCACCTGCACAATTATTTTGGGAAGTGTAGAGTGACTCCCCTTTGTTAACACGTGGAAGCGTTTCTTTCATGATCGGTAGATATTTATATTTCTATGCAGCTAGCTAACCTGTGCTTTTCTTTCTAGGGTGTTGTTACTGTTGAAAATGTCACTGTTGTAAACATATCAAGTTTTGAAGAACTGAAGACTATAATCACAAGAGGTTCTGAGAGAAGACACACTGCTGGAACAAATATGAATGACGAGAGCTCAAGATCTCATTTAATCCTTTCAATAATTATTGAAAGTACCAATCTCCAAACTCAATCTTATGCAAGAGGAAAGGTACGACCGGATGAACTTGAGAAGTTCACATAACTTTTGTTCAGTCGGATCTCGTTTTTATTTGATCCGTATTCCAATAAGAGATTTGCATGTTCTGATGGTCCACCTTCAATTGTGAGCACTTCGTATTTGTAGAACTATGTATGCTTGCTATAAAAAATAGTCATATCTTTCACTTGATGCAGATTTGGCAAACACTCGGGAATAAAACTAAAAAACTACTCTTATATGGACATACTTCAACTACTCCCTCCGATCCGTATTAATTGACGTTGTTTTAGTAAGTTGTACTAAAGCAGTGTCAAGTAATATGGATCAGAGGGAGTATCATAATTGCCATGCCTCAGTTTTCTTAGCTTAAAGTTCTCACGTTTATGCCATTTGCTTCCCCAAAAGAACGAACTTCTCTCCTATATGTTTTGTCTTTTCAATCAGTATTTCTAGTCAAATGGAATTCGTTTTATTTCCTTCAGAAAATGCGGTATCTCGTCAGGCTTGCCTACTTGGTCTAGCTCATAATCAAAATTATTTGTTTCGTAATGTTCATTCTGTTTTGTTTGATGTTATTTAATCCACTAGAAATTCGTTTGTAATATGCATTAATTTGCTTTTTCTTAACAAATTGCTGACATTGGTATCCTTATGAACTGAACAGCTAAGTTTTGTGGATCTTGCTGGTTCCGAGAGGGTAAAAAAATCTGGTTCAGCCGGAAAACAATTAAAAGAAGCACAGAGCATCAATAAATCCCTTTCTGCATTGGCTGATGTTATTGGTGCTTTATCTTCTGATGGACAACATATACCATACCGGAACCACAAGTTGACAATGCTTATGAGTGATTCGCTTGGAGGCAATGCAAAAACATTGATGTTTGTGAATGTTTCACCAGCGGAATCAAACTTGGAGGAGACTTACAACTCACTCATGTATGGATTTCCCATTGCTTATTTACTCTTTGCATTTGTTTTTCATTACTATCGTTGTCTGTATCCCTCAGATTGTTTTGCGGATACGAAAACTTCACTAAATTTTCTTGCATCACATGCTTAATATCCTGCATCATGTGCATAGCTTCTGTGATATTCTTTTGTTCCATGGTTTTGAATTTGCAGTGCAGCTGTTCACTGACATTTGTTTTTTAACTGCTGTAGGTATGCTTCACGAGTACGTTGCATTGTTAACGACACGAGCAAGCACGTTTCCCCCAAAGAAATCATGCGGTTGAAGAAGTTAATTTCTTATTGGAAGGAGCAAGCAGGCAAGCGGAGCGAGGGTGATGAACTGGAGGAAATACAGGAAGAGAGGGTATCAAAAGAGAAAGCTGACACTCGGTTGACCGCTTGAGATCGAGATATCACCGCTGACTCCTTCCCTGAATGCACCTGGTTTGCGTTCTCGCATCCAGCCGCGGAGGCGACCCAGTGCTGTCGAGCATTCACAACACCGAGGTAGTGGATGGAATGTTCTCTGAAATGTTGCACACCAATTGTATAGTTAGCGATTATATATTATGGCGGCGGCGCCTGTTTGTACAAAGAGCCTGTAGCACACATTCATAGGAGAAGGGATGAAGAGTTTTTAGGAGAGGAATCCCACTTTCTTTTGTCGTCTTAGCGGTGATTGTCGGTCTTTTAGTTCTATGTAGACATGTCAGCGTTGGGTACGGTTACCAGTGTTATCATCGATGATGAATTGGCTGCAGAGTGTTTATTACTACGGACGGGTATAGCTAATTCACGAATAGCTGGAGGATGCTGGAAAATACTAGTCTTGGAGAATTTGGATACCTTTGGTGGTGTCACAAGTAGTGTGATAAGCATCCTAACAATCAGGCATCTCTGCACTCGCTGGTAGATTTGGTCACATTTTGCATCTTCCTTTTACTCTATCAATCAATTCAACATGCTCAGATAACCTTTGCATATTCCGGCAAAAAAGAAAAATAAAAGAAAAAGGAAAAGAAAAAGAAAAAAAAAACTTCGCATAAAGACATTCTATCGTCCAATCGCTCATAGTTTAGGTGTAAATAACCAAACGTCTGCAGATTGCCAAATAACATAATTGGACTGTATTGAAAAGATACAACAATGTGTGCTTTTCCATTCAGTTGAATTATAAATTCAACCAAGTGAAGATGCCCTGCAAAAAAGAAAAAAAGATAAATTAATAAGGAAGACGTTGTTATATCTATAGATCTAAGTATAGGAATATGGTGGGCACTCCTTGAATTATGGAAAATAAAAATCAAGCAACTGGAACCGCAAGGGGCATGGTCCGTCCATGTAAAACATGTACAATGGTTGATAATGCAGTCTTATCTTAGCTCTGTCATGTAATCTTGAGTTGATAATGAAAATGATGTAAGATGGGTTATTTTTTGGCCTATTCTTTTGTAATCAGATGGCCCTAAATATGAGGTGAGGTATATTGTGCTAAGAAACTATCTCTTACTAGAAGGATTGTGCGCGCTTTGCTACGTCATTATCAGGATTTTATTAATTTTTATTTGGTTTGCCGCGTGAGATAGATGATGGTGTACATTTTTTATATAATGCAGTGTTTTCATAGGCCCTTTCTAGATGTGTGATTTTGTATTATTTGCTAACCAACCCACATCTATGTGGAAATATTCTTTTGCTGGCGATTGCATGTACTATATTGGTGCTATAACTTCACATGTTGACGATTCATTTTTGCGAGGTGATGAAAGGGTGTGCCGTACTCACATGTTTTTATAAGTTTGGTCGTTGCCTATTGTTTTGAGAAATCATTGACTTAGTCAAAATTATGAACCAAATTCAAAATTAGACACCTCAATCGGAACCGTTGACCCAATCAAAATTGTAAACAGCATCCCAAATTAAACACCTTAATTAAATAAAATAATGAATGAAAATGAAAACAATGTCAATCAGAATCACCGACCCATTAAAGATCGTTAACCAAATCCAAATTGAACACTTCAATTGAACGAGAGAGCTAAAAAGTTAGGGAACATAATGTATTTATAATTAAGAAAAGTCAAGCCTCCCCCCCTTTTTTTGGATCAAGGCAAGCCTTTTTTTCCGACTCCAATCTCCATCACCTCTGTATTTATCCTATGTGGCACTTTTAAGATATAATTCATCGTACACATCCTTTGTTCTCGAGTTTGCGACTCCTAATGGTCTTTATAGGGGCGAAGCCTCATCGCCAGGCTTAACATGGTGAACAACAAGAGTCTCCTTGCTTTGCTCGTGACCGGCCTGTTTGGCTTCTGCTAGGCTGGGATTCCAGAATTGGTTGGGCCAATAGCATGTTGGGATGACTATATATTGATCTAACTCACTTAGCCCATGAGATCCTTATCATCCAAGACCTTTCGTCAAACCGTTGGCCACGATGCCTTGCTGTCTGATGTTGAAGATGAAGACATATATCTAACCTAGTGGTATTTTACCCCCACGGTTGTAACTAGCTATTGATGACGTTTTTGTCAAGACCTAGCAATAGTCATGGAAGTGTCACCTCATGCCATGTGGGTATCAAGAATACAAGGTGAAGGGGTGATAAAGTTTACCTAGGTTGCCCCCTAGTCCTGGGTAAAAAGCCTTACTCCTGCCTTGGAATTTATTATACATGTGAGGAATCTAGGGAGTTATGGTCCACACGAGGAGAGGAGCTCCTCACATCTCTAGCAGATCCCCTAAAAGTTATATTTGAAGAAAAAGTGTTTTATTTAGGGATTTAAGGGGTAGCAAGAAAGTCCTTTATATGCCCCCCCTAAATATTACCCTTCTCCTCAAAACTTACCCCCAGCCGCGGGCGGTCTGAGCGAGCGGGAAGTCATGCCTCCTCACGCTCGCTCAGAACCTTCCCGCTCACCCCGATGTCGCCATCTATGTCCTCGTCACTGACCGTCCCCTTCCTTGATGACCGACCGAATGGAAAGTCCATTCCCTGTCGCACCCCTGGACACCATCGTTGACACTAGAGATCCAGCGACAACCACGAATTTGATGGCGGCACCACATAAACAGTAGCAGAAAGGGAGGAATATCATCGGCAACACATCGTTGTTGGCAGCTGTGGACAGTTGCTCTGCCGCAACGACAATAGCATCCTTTCTCAACCCGTCTGTCAACCATTGGTGGTGAACTAATTTGCTTATTCGGTGCTGACCAACAACACGCGACGATGACAAAGATAAAGAAGACCACAACAACCGCACCGCTTCCCCCTCGACCGACTGTGGTGTCCTGCAGCTGTCCTGCCATCACCTCCACCTCCGATGGTCAAGGACGATGTGGAGTCGGGTGATACCACGAGCGGCGACGAATTGCCCGATGAAATGCCCACAAGGTAAAAAAAATCTTCACAAAGTGATGCATGATTTGTTTACTTTTGGGTGGGGTGGATGTGGCCGATTTGTTTGCAATTTCTTCTCAAAGTGAAGCATGGTGTGATATTGGTTGCTATGTTTTTCCTTTACTTTTGTAGTGAGCAATTGAACGATGGTGCCACCGCTTTTATGGACGAACTGAATGTAAGACACACGTGGGCTCGATGACATTGTGATGTCAATGCCATATACCCAAAGAAGAGAATCCAAGGTGGTGGACGAACTTGCTTATTCGGTGGCTTTTGGCACAAATTATGATTATGTTTGATGCATTCGATGAACTATATTTATGCTCATCGCTGAATTATGACGTTATGCATTCAAATTGTGTATGTTTTATGTTGAAATGTGATCAGTTTGTTACAATTGTTCGAGCAATTGTTCTGAAAATTTGGCAAAATAATATTTTTTAGGATACAGGATCTTGTAAATAATAGGGGGCGAATTTAAAACTTATAGCTAGAGATGCACTGATCCCCTCGAAGCCCCGCAAACATGGTATGCCAAACAAGGACTCAAGCAGTTCAGCTCGACTGCTCAAGCCATTTCCATTCCATCCCAATCCCTCCCCTGAGCCATCATTTTTTTTAAAGAATTAGAGTATTAGGCCTTATATAATGCATGGTGCTTAGAAGAGGTGCTTAAAGAAATAAATCAGACTTTTTTTAAGCACCGATGCTTATTTGTATAGGGTAGACGTTTAGTTACGCGTTTCTTGTGTAGAAATAGGCACCGGTGCTTCAGCAAAATTCGATTTATTTTTCTAAACACCTAATATTGTACGAGGCCTTAGAGATCAGACAGTGGCTGCCATTGGAGACACCTACACTTTGTTTTTTTCCAGCTGAAGTTTGAGTTAAGCTGTGTTTGGATGAGTTAATTGGGATTCTAATATTTATAATTTACTCAAGTTAACATTTGGCCACCCAAGTACGTTTGGAAACAATCTATGTAATTTGTGCAGAGACAAGAGCTAGCTCGTGCAGGCTTCCTAATCGATGGGAGACCATGTTTTTTTTGAACGCAGCACAGACGCAAGCGTTCATATACACGCGCATACACTCATCCCTATAAACGCACATACGCATACCCTATCCCTATGAGCACCTCCGAAAGACTGAGCCGACATATTATTTTGAGATTTACGAAGTCACCGTAGGCGTCTCGTCGTCGACGGAAACTTTTCCTCCCATTGAGACCATGTTTTTACTGGTTAAGATAGTTGTGCTCCTATTCTCTTGGTTCTTAACCATACAACCAAAATCTTCGTTTCTCATCAATGCACTGTCATCTTTATACTACTCTAAGAACGAAGACAGATTTTACATCCAGAGTAATGCCATTGGATACTTATTACATATCATCCTGGATTTTTTTTATCATGGAAAGCTCATAAAATATAGAAAATTTTCTTTCCTGAAGAACGAGAATATCTACATAGAATGAACAGAAGAGAATTTAGGAAGCCTGCCCATATGGCCTATACAAGTGGTAATTTGACTTATTGTCGTCACTATGCTTGATAACAAACTTGAGAGCACAAAACATTTCCTTTCGACAATGGAAGCTCTTATTGATTCTTCATCATGTATAAAGATGATACGACCGCAAAAGAGTTTGGAATTGAGTTTCATGCAAAAAATGGGATAAGCCCAGTAACAAATTTCGTTACTGAAAAAACAAGGAGAAAACTATCCATAGAGTGAGCATGCAATAAAAATGTTCGGATAGAATATGTAAGTATGTTAACCAAACTAGTTCAAATATTCATACTGAAAAAAGATCATTGTAGCTGCAATGCACGCTGGCAGAAATCAAGGTTACATGTCACGACATTATAAAGCCTGAAGCTAAAGGGCACAATAAAACAGAGCTGTCAAAGGTTAAGTGAAAATGAGCCAAGCTCCACATTCGAGAGTTAAGTGAACTAACTTTTATTTAACACATCATCTACCGGGTTGCCAGTATGGCATTGCCGACAGGGTTCAAGGACCTCAAATTCTACAGCCGATGGAACTCTCCCAATGATGTATCTACCCGCAGCCTCAACAGCTTTGTTAGCCTCTTCGAGGGCTCTCTCGGTCATCCAACAGCATTTACCCCTATATTTTGCGGCAGTACATATGCTAGTATCTCCAATCTTCCTACCGCCGCCATGGGGGGTCGTATCCAACGTGAGGCGCTCAAGCAAAGGAGAGCTCTCAAGGATGTGGGTCACAAGCTTAATCAGACTCCTGGCTGAACAGAAGCCCGTGATCATCACTCGTTTGAGGCGGTCATGCTGATATGCCGATTTCCAGCTTAGGTACTCGTCATCGTCCCCAGCATCACAATGTTGCATTATGGCAACGTGCCCTATCTGCAGATAAATAAGGCCATAATCGTTTATAAGATATATGCTCCCAGTTTTTTCCATAGATAGTTTGTATAGCTCAATAGGACATGAATAGGGACTTACCCGCAAGATGAAAGATTCCAAGGCAGGAGAAGCATCAAGAAAAGAAACCAGAGAGAAGATATCATAGACAGGGGAGCAAGCTCCTGAACCATAAAGTCCAATCTCCAAACTCTTGAGGTGGAGGAGCTTTTCAGGAAGCATTGGAGCATTGACATTCTGAAGAACAAAGTCCCAAAAGTAATTATGTAGGGTATTACTCAATATAATCACTACACGCTAGTCTACAGTGTCTACTGATACCTCAAAATATAATTTGCTTAAAATGTACACCCAAACATACCTCGCCATAGGAAACCAGGGTAAGCCTCTCAACATTGCTGACAATAGATGGAAGCTTCGCACGACTATAAGAGCGAATTCCGGACAGATATAAGGATGACAAATATACTTCCGTAAGTTGGGAAGAATCTCCAATGTAAATCTCTGGCGGGAGCCCACAATGGTGAAAAGCAGAGAGATTTGGGGCACTGATCTCTATCACCTGAATCTTTTGATAACTTCCAACCAGAAGGAACTTGAGATTCTGCAGCGTACAAGGTATCTTCAAGCAAATTATCTCATTGCAAGAAAAGACCTCCAACCGTTCTAAGCTGAAAGATTTTGAGAGCAACTGTTGTAGTGCCTCCTCAGTAATGCAAACATAGCTCAGAATTAAACTTTTCAATCTTCTAAAGCAGCCCAGTGTTCCTATGAGATGAAAAGTGGACCTGGAGATATCAAGTGACTCGATCGAACTTGCAGCCGCCTCATCAAACAAAACCGAACATGGGAAGCAGTACTCTTCTTTCATGGAAGGAGACAGCCACAAGTTTAGGTTTTTGACCCCAGATTTGACAGCAATTTTGAGCCACCGGTCTAGGTAGGAGGCACTCACACTGCTACAATGCATAAGATCAAGTTTTAGTGTCTTCACCTTCATCCCATTGTCAGAATAGTTATTAAGAATTTGGTCAACTTTGTTGATGAAATATATTTCATTTCCCTCAGCTTTATCGTCAGTCAACCCAAGTGTTTGTTTGTTGAGTGTGAGGTTTGAATAGCATCTCCATGAACGCAGAAATCGTCTAGATACGCAGGCAGCACGACCAGCGTCTAGCAAAGGCATCAGGGAATGTATATGATGTAGCATGTCCTGCATTAGCATTGTTGACAAGTTTAGCAGTTAGGTTATAGCTAGAATTAACACTGACTTCACTTGGAATCAACAACAAAACAACATATAGCGTTGATTGGCACATGTCTGTTGCATCAAGATCTGCACTCAAGATAAAAATAACACACTGGATTAAGTTTATCTAATTGTTGCTAGCGAATTCACCATACACAAGATTGTTGAGCAATAATAAGAGGTTTACATCTGAGCGCCGCGCCCAAATGCATCCAGCGCCAGAAGTTAATAACCATAGAATTGTTCGCAACCCATACCTCGGGAAGTTTGTCAAGCTCGAAATCTAGCCTCGGTTTTGGGGCATCTTCTCCGCAGGGTTGAGCCTTTGTTTCAGCCGACGAAGCCCTCCTTCCCCTCTCTGCAGTGCATTTGGGCTCATTAGTATCAAATTTTGTACATCCATCATGCATTAAAATTCTTGCATGTAAACGCTAGGAAATCTCAGGACAGAATTGCTCGAAAGAAGAAAGATAAAACATAGCGCATGATTACAAAAAAGGTAATCTGCAATCTGTTGAAATTGTTTCTTTAGATCTCTTAAAGCACTAACTCGGATGTACTTTCAGTGTTTCTCCAAATTTCCAAGCTGAATCTATCTCAGTTCCTTGCATAATCTAAATCGATCGGATAGGCCACTGCAGTTCATCGAAACCCTCGGGTATGGTGGCACATAATCACATCTATATACAACTGCCGGAAGGAATTGGCCCAAATCGCCGCACACTGAAGCAACTCCCGAGTAGCCGGATTTAGGACGGATGAAACTGGTAGAGGAGGAGAGATGCTCAGGTGCTAAGGAAGCGGCCGAGCGCCGGAGGCGGGGAAGAAACATTGATTTGGTGGAGGAAACAGGGCTCGACGGCGCGGGGACGGGGATAAAACAGAGAGAGGAACTGGGATGCGGACGGAGAGGGATACGTACTTGCAGGAGGAGCGTCGAGCTCCGGCAGGGGCTGCTGTGTCGTGCTCGTGCGCACGGCATTCTGGAGCTCCATGGGCGCGCTCTGGTGAGGCCTGTAATCGATGCCGACGTAGGGGAGGGGTCACGCCGTGCCAGGCGGCGAGTCAGGGGAGGGGAGGGGGGAATCCGCCGTGGCCGTGCAATGCATTAGGTATTTATAGGTGTTGTGGACTGGAACTTTTGGAACCTGAGTGTATATGCACCCTATATGGAAAAACAAATTAGCAATTCAATAAAAAGTCAAAAAAATTCTCAATTTTTTTTTGAAATATACTTGAACTTTCATTGTACTTGTAAGAAAAATCCCACTGAAAGAATACTACACTTTGACTTCTTTTCAAAAAAGACAAAATTTTGATCAAAATAGTGTGAATAGTGACCTATAATAGCAAATAATTTTTGCGTTTTTTGCCCAGAATTCAACGTTGACTTTTTTTGATAAAAATTTGTATACTATTGCAAAACAAACTCAAGTTTAATCTAAAAATACTTCAAAACTATTTTGACTTTTCAATTAATTATTAAAAAATAATTCCCATATAGGGTGCATATACAACCAAGAACCAAAGTGTATTTCCCTAGGTGTTGTACTCTAATGTTAGTAGGAGGAAGCACATCTGCCCTAGTCTTGAAATTATGACTGACCCTTAACAATACATACCTGGGTTTGCCGTCGATTGCGGAGATGGACAAGTTGGAATGCTTCAAATATTTGACTGAAAGAGTTGTCGAGAGGGTGCATGGTTGGCAAGAAAAGCTTTTATCGGTTGGGAGGAAGAAAATCTTAATCAAGTCGGTTGTCCAGGTGATACCATCATCTTATGCTATGTCTGTTTTTATAATCCCTAAACAAATCTGCAAAAAACTTATTGATGTGATGACAAAATATTGGTGGGGTGGGTGTGACAACTAAAAGCTGATTCATTGGATGGCCTAGTGAAAGCTGTATGTGCCGAGAAAAAGAAGGAATGGGTCTCTGTGATACCCACTGTTTTAACTTAAGAGTGCTAAGCATGGGATTCATTGATAACATAGAATCATTATGTGCTACCATTTCACATGAAAATACTATCCTGATGGTCATTTAGGGCCTGTTTGGGACTACTTCGCTCCTTGAAATTTAGCTCTGCTCTAGAAAACGCAAGCCAAACGAGATAACTCCACGACATGCCGCTCTGTAAAAAAACTAGAATTTGGGATACAACTTCATGTTTTTTGTGAAGCACTTTAGGAGGTGCTCCAAGAAAATGTAAAAGCTGAAGTTGGAAGGAAATTACTCAACACTGTCACCAGTAAGTGGATACCCTTTCATTTCTCCCCACTCATTCAGTGAGATGTATCATTTCCACCAAATTTCTCATTTTTGAAACTGGAACTAGATGAAAGCCAAACATTCTCTTTAAAATAGTTACAACTTCTGTATGAAACCGCTCCAAAGTGATTTGGTGGAGCGGGACTGGTTTTTATGGAGTAGAGCAGTCCCAAACAAGTCCTTAATAAAAGCAAAGTTGAATAAGGGTTTATCGTTACGTGGCAGAGTATTATGGACAGTGTTAACACGCTCAAGCATGGATATATATGGAAAGTTGGAGATGGATAAATGATCCATATTTGCGACGATGCATGTCTACCAAATTGTTCTAATAGAAAGATTATTACCACTAGGGAAGGACAATTGTTGAATAAGGTGTGCGACCTTATTGACCCTTCTACTGGATAATGGGATGAGGAGCTTGTTAGGCAGACATTTTGGTTGGTTGGTGCACATTGTGTTATGGCTATCCCCATGCCAACACATGATATGTAAGACTTTATTGCATGGAGACCAAACGAAGAGATTGATATCACGCTGAGTGGATATTTTTTTAGAAAGTAGGCCCTTGTACGGGTTAGCGATCTGAAGCCCTTATCGTTCACAACAAGTTGAAGAAAAATCAAAGAAAACACCACAAGGTTCAGCGAAAAGGCCCCAACGCACACAAGACAAACCTGTTGGGGAACGTTGCATGAGAAACAAAAATTTTTCTACGCACATACAAGATCTATGCATGGAGATGAGCATCTACGAGAGGAGTGATCGGATCCACATACCCTTGTATATCGCTAAGCGGGAAGCGTTAAGAAACGCGGTTCATGTAGTCGAATGTCTTCGCGATCCAAATCGCAAGCCGTCCCGCGATCCAATCATGATCTAGTGCCGAACGGACGACACTCCATGTTGAGCACACATAAAGCTCGATGACGATCTCCACCTCCTTGATCCAACAAGTGAGGGTGGAGAGGTATATGAGTCCTCCGGCACCACAACAGCGTGGTGGCGGTGGTGGTGAACTAATCCGATAGGGCTTCGCCGAGCTTCTACCAAACTAATCTAGATGAGAACGACGATCTAGAGGGGAGAGGGCAGCACATGGCTTTTTAGGTGGTGGTTGCCCTCAAAACCTCCACTATATATAGGAGGGAAAGGGGGTAGGTGGGGAGCCCTAGGGTTTCCCCTAGGGGCTTGGCCGGCGCAAGGGGGAGGAGTCCACCTCGAGTCCTAGCAGGACTCCCTCCCACTTGGCCTTTCCCCACCCCTTACGCAAGGGCCTCCTAGGGGCTGGTGCACCACCTCCTAGGCCCATGTGGCCCCTGGGGTGGGTGGCCCCTTCCCGGTGGACCCCTGGAACCCATTCGTCACTCCCGGTACATTACCGGAAGTACCCGAAACTTTTCCGGAACCCAAATACCTCTTTCCTATATATCAATCTTTACCTTTGGACCATTCCGGAGCTCCTTGTGGCGTCTGAGATCTCATCCGTGACTCCTAACAACCTTCGGTCACCAACATACATAACTCAATAATACCGGAACATCATGAACGTTAAGTGTGCAGACCCTACGGGTTCGAGAACTATGTAGACATGACCGAGACACCTCTACGGTCAATAACCAATAGTGGGACCCGGATACCCATATTGGTTCCTACATATTCTACGGAGATCTTTATCGGTTGAACCTCTATGTCAAGGATTCAGTTAATTCCTTACGTAGTTCCCTTTGTTCTTCGGTATGTTACTTGCCCGAGATTCGATCGTCGGCATCTCTATACCTAGTTCAATCTCGTTACCGGCAAGGCTTTTTACTCGTTCCGCAAGATCCCGTGGCTAACTCTTTAGTCACTTTGCTTGCAAGTCTCATTGTGATGTTGTATTACCGAGTGGGCCTTGAGATAGCTCTCCGTCACACGGAGTAACAAATCTCAGTCCTGATCCATGCCAACTCAATAGACACCCTCGAAGACACTTGTAGAGCACCTTTATAGTCACTCAGTTATGTTGCGACATTTGATACACACAAGGTACACCTCTAGTGTCAGCGAGTTGCATGATCTCATGGTCATAGGAGCAGATACTTGACATGCAGAAAACTATAGCAATAAACTGACACGATCATATGATACATTCATTTTTTGGATCTTGTCCATCACATCATTCTCCTAATGATGTGATCCCATTATCAAATGACATCTCATGTCTATGGCGAGGAAACCTCGACCATCTTTGATCAACGAGCTAGTCTATTAGAGGAATACTAGGGACACAGTGTTGTCTATGTACCCACACATGCATTTGAGTTTCCAATCAATACAATTGCATCATGCATAATAAACGATTATCATGAACAAGGAAATATAATAATAACCATTTTATTATTGCCTCTAGGGCATATTTCCATCAGTCTCCCACTTGCACTAGAGTCAATAATCTAGCTCACATCGCTATGTGATTTACATTGTGATGAATCGAACACCCATACAGTTCTGGTGTTGATCATGTTTAGCCCGTGGAAGAGGTTTAGTCAACGGGTCAGCGACATTCAGATCCATGTGTCCTTTGCAAATATTTATGTCCTCCTCCTTGATGTGATCGCGGATGGAATTGAAGCGTCGCTTTATGTGTCTGGTCCTCTTGTGAAACCTTGGTTCCTTGGCTAGAGCAATGGCACCAGTGTTGTCACAAAATAGAGTCATTTGGTCTAGTGCACTGGGCACAACTCCAAGATCCTTCATGAACTGCTTCATCCAGACACCTTCCTTCGTCGCCTCCGAGACAATGATGTACTCCGCTATGCATGTAGAATCAGCTACCACGCTCTGCTTGGAACCGCACCAGCTTACCACTCCTCCATTAAGAATGTATATGTATTCGGCTTGAGACCTAGAGTCATCCGGATCGGTTACTAGGCATCCTTTCTCTATCCTCTGCAGTTACTATGCATTGAGTCTTAGTCAGCTTCACACCTTGCAATACTGGCAAGAACTGTTGGGGAATGTTGCATGGGAAATAATTTTTTCCTATGCACATGCAAGATCTATCCATGGTGATGAGCATCTACGAGAGGGAGAGTGGATCTACATACCCTTGTAGATCGTTAAGCGGGAAGCGTTAAGAAATGCGGTTGATGTAGTTGAACTTATCCGCGATCCAAATTGCCGAGCGTCCCGCGACCCCATCATGATACTTCTTGTGATCCAATCACGATCTGTCCCGCGATCCCATCATGACCCGTCCCGTGATCAAATCACGAACCGTCATGCGATCCTGATCACACTCCTTTCGATCTAGCGCCCAACGGATGACGCCTTCGCGTTCAACACACATATAACTCGATGACGATCTCCTCCTTCTTGATCCAGCAAGAGGGAGAAGATAGGTAGATGAGTTGTCTGACAGCGCGACGACGTGGCAGCGATGGTGGTGGAACTATTCCGACAGGGCTTCGCCTAAGCACCACCGAACTAGCCTAGAGGAGAAAACGATATAGATGAAGTAGAGGGAGCACGTGGCCATTAGGGTTATCTCCCCCTCTAAATCCTCTAGTATATAGAGGAGGGAGGGAGGGGAGGAGGCAGCCTCAAACCCTCAAGGTGTGGCCGAAATTGGAGGTGGAGGATTCCTACTCCAATCTTACTAGGAGTAGGATTCCTCCTCTCCACGTGGAAACCCTTTCCACCTTTTCCACCTTTGGGTTTTCCCCACCCCTAGCCGCATGGGACTTAGTGGGGGGTTCATCCAGCCCACTAGGGGATGGTTTGACTCCTCCCACAGGCCATGAGGTCCTTTGGGCTAAGACACCCCTCCCGATGGCCCCCGGTACCCTCCCGACACTCCCGGTACACTACCAAAGTATCTGAAACTTTTCCGGTGACCAAAACAGGACTTCCTATATATCAATATTTACCTCCGGACCATTCTGGAGCTCCTCGTGACATCCATGATCTCATCCAGGACTCCGAACAACCTTAAGTCATCAACATACATAACTCAATACAATCGAAACATCACCGAACGTTAAGTGTGCAGACCTTGCGGGTTTGAGAGCTATGTAGACATGACTGAGACACCTCTATGGTCAATAACACATAGCAGGACCTGTATGCCCATATTTGTTCCTACATATTCTATGAAGATTTTTATCGGTTGAACCTTTATGTCAAGGATTCAGTTAATCTCGTATGATGTTCCCTTTGTTCTTCGGTATGTTACTTGCCCGATATTTGGTCGTCGGTATCTCCATACCTAGTTCAATCTCGTTACCGACTAGTATCTTTACTCGTTCCATAATACAAGATCCCGTGGCTAACACTTTAGTCACTTTGCTTGCAAGGCTTGTTGTGATGTTGTATTACCGAGTGGGCCCTGAGACACCTCTCCGTCACACGGAGTAACAAATCCCAGTCTTGATCCATGCCAACCCAACAGACACCCTCGGAGATACCTTTAGAGCACCTTTATAGTCACCTAGTTACGTTGCAAAGTTTGATACACACAAGGTACTCCTCCGGTGTCAGTGGGTTGCATGATCTCATGGTCATAGGAACAGATACTCGACATGCAGAAAACTATAGCAATAAACTAACACGATCATATGCTATGTTTAAGTTTGGGTCTTGTCCATCACATCATTCTCCTAATGATGTGATCCCGTTGTCAAATGACATCTCATGTCCATGGCTAGGAAACCTTGACCATCTTTGATCAACGAGCTAGTCTATTAGAGGCATACTAGGGACATGGTGTTGTCTATGTATCCACACATGTATCTGAGCTTCCGATTAATACAATTCTAGCATGGATAATAAAAGATTATCATGAACAAGGAAATATGATAATAACTAATTTATTATTGCCTCTAGGGCATATTTCCAACAAGAAGCCCTTCTTGGCTTGATCCATTTTGAACTTCTTCAAAACTTTGTCAAGGTATGTGCTGTGTGAAAGTCCTATTAAGCGTGTCGGTCTATCTCTCTAGATCTTGATGCCTAATATGAAAGCAGCTTCTCCTAGGTACTTCATTGAAAAACTCTTGTTCAAGTATTCCTTCACGCTTTCCAACAATTCTATATTATTTCCAATTAGCAATATGTCATCCACATATAATATTACAAACACTATAGAGCTCCCACTCACTTTCTTGTAAATACAAGCTTCTCCTAAACTTGTATAAACCCGGATGCTTTGATCACCTGATTAAAGCAAAGATTCTAACTCTGAGATACTTGCACTAGTCCATAAATGGATCGCTAGAGTTTGCAAACTTTGTCAGCATTCGCTGGATCGACAAAACCTCCTGATTGCATCATATACAACTCTTCATTCAGGAAATGTTAAGGAATGCTGTTTTGACAGCGATCTGCCAAATTTTATAATCGAAAAATGCAACTATGGCTAACATGATTTTGACGGACTTAAGCATCACTACTGGTGAGAAGGTCTCATCGTAGTCAACTCCTTGAACTTGTGAAAAACCTTTTTCCACAAGTCGAGCTTTATAGACAGTGACATTATCGTCCACGTCCATCTTCTTCTCAAAGATCCATTTATTCTAAATGGCCTTTCGCCCTTCAGGTAATACCTTCAAAGTCCATACTTTGTTTTCATACATGGATCCCATCTCGGATTTCATGGTCTCTAAACATTGGTCGGAATTTGGGCCCATCATCGCTTCTCCATATCTCATAGGTTCATCATTGTCCAACAACATGACCTCTAAGACTGGGTTGCCGTACCACTCAGGAGCAGTACGCGTCCTTGTCGACACATGAGGTTCGATAGTAACTTGATATGAAGCTTCATGATCACCATCATTAACTTCCTCTTCAACTATTGTAGGCTCCACAAAAACATCTTTCTACGCTGTGCTACTCTCTGGTTGAAATAAAGGTTCAACAACCTCATCAAGTTCTATCTTCCTCCCACTCAATTCTTTCGGGAGAAACTCTTTCTCGAGAAATGACCCATTTTTAGCGACAAACACTTTTTCTTCAGATCTGAGATAGAAGGTATACCCAACTATCTCTTTCGGGTATCCTATGAAGACACATTTCCCTGCTTTGGGTTCCAGCTTTTCACGCTGAAGCTTTTTGACATAAGCATCACATCCCCAAACTTTAAGAAACGACAACTTTGGTTTCTTGCCAAACCACAGTTCATATGGCGTCGTCTCAATGGATTTCGATGGTGCCCTATTTAAAGTGAATGCAGATGTCTCTAATGCATAACCCCAAAACGATAGTGGCAAATCGGCAAGAGACATCATATAACGCACCATATCCAATAAGGTTCGATTACGACGTTCGGACACACCATTACGCTGTGGTGTTCCAGGCGGTGTCAATTGTGAAACAATTCCACATTGTCTTAAGTGATTGCCAAACTCATAACTCAGATATTCTCCTCCTCGATCAAATCGTAGGAAATTAATCTTCTTGTTATGATGATTCTCAACTTTACTTTGAAATTGCTTGAACTTTTCAAACGTTTCAGACTTGTGTTTCATTAAGTAAATATACCCATATCTACTTAAGTCATCGGTGAAGGTGAGAAAATAACGATATCCACCATGCGCCTCAATGCTCATCGGATCGCACACATTAGTATGTATGATTTCCGACAAGTCACTTGCCCGTTCCATTGTTCCGGAGAATGGGGTCTTAGTCATCTTGCCCATGAGGCATGGTTCACATGTGTCAAGCAATTCAAAATCAAGTGACTCTAAAAGTCCATCAGCATGGGCTTCTTCATGCGTTTTACACCAATATGACTTAAGTGGCAGTGCCACAAGAAAGTGGTACTATCATTATCAAATCTACATCTTTTGGCATCAATTTTATGAACATGTGTATCATCACTATCGAGATTTAATAAGAACAAACCCCTCACGTTGGGTGCATGACCATAAAAGATGTTACTCATATAAATAGAACAACCATTATTCTATGATTTAAATGAGTAACCCTCTCACATTAAACAAGATCCAGATATAATGTTCATGCTCAACAGAGGCACTAAATAACATTTATTCAGGTTCATCACTAATCCCGATGGTAATCGAAGAGCAAGCGTGCCGACGGCGATCACATCAACCTTGGAACCATTTCCCACGCGCATTGTCACTTTGTCCTTTGCCAGCCTCCGTCTATTCCGTAGTTCCTGCTTTGAGTTGCAAATGTGAGCAACCGAACCGGTATCAAATACCCAAGCACTACAACGAGAGTTGGTAAGGTACACATCAATAACATGTATATCATATATACCTTGTTTGGTGTTGGCCGCCTTATTGTCGGCTAGATACTTGGGGCAGTTCCGCTTCCAGTGACTAGTTCCCTTGCAATGAAAGCACTCAATTACTGGCTTGGGTCCAGCGTTGGGTTTCTTCACAAGAGGGGCAACTGCTTTGCCACTCTTCTTGGAGCTATCCTTCTTACCCTTGCCATTTTTCTTGAAACTTGTGGTTTTATTGACCATCAAAACTTGATACTCCTTCTGGATTTCAGAC
Source organism: Hordeum marinum (assembly GCA_022496015.1). Classification (NCBI taxonomy): domain Eukaryota; kingdom Viridiplantae; phylum Streptophyta; class Magnoliopsida; order Poales; family Poaceae; genus Hordeum; species Hordeum marinum. The sequence goes on from CM039673.1 coordinate 514,011,621, forward strand.
TCAGCGACCTTCAGCATCAAACATCTCGGCGACTTACTTGTTCATCCCTTGCATGTTATAGTTCAACACGAAGCTTTTGTAGCTATGTGGCAGTGATTGAATAATCTGTCAGTGATCGCCTTTGGCGGGAGGGTCATCCCTAATTCAGCCAAAAGCTTTGAATACCCAGACATTCTGAGTATGTGTTCATTAATAAACCCGTTCTTCTCCATCTTGCAAGCATAGAACTTATCGGAGGTATCATACCTCTCGATCCGAGCATTCTTCTCAAAGATAAACTTCAACTCCTGGAACATCTCATATGCTCCATGACGTTCAAAATGCCTTTGAAGTCCCGATTCTAAGCCATACAACATAGCACATTGAACTATTGATTAATCATCAGAACGAGCCTGCCATGCGTTCACAATGTCTACAAACGAAACTGGAGCGGGTGGTTCACCGAGCGGTGCATCAAGGACATAAGCCTTTTGGGAAACCGTGAGGATAATCCTCAGATTACGGGCCCAGTCTACAAAGTTACTTCCATCATCTTTCAGATTGGCTTTCTCTAGGAATGCATTGAAATTCAGGGGAACTACTGCGCGAGCCATTGATCTACAACATAATTTTGCAAAGGTTACTTAGACTATTGTTCAAGATAATGAGTTTAGTTAATCATATTACTTATAAAACTCCCACTCAAATTGACACCCCTTCGGTCATCCGAGTGCTACATGATCCAAATTGACCAACCCAAGTCCGATCATCACGTGAGATGAGGTGGTTTCAATGGTGAACATCTCCATGTTGATCATATCTACTATATGACTCATGTTTGACCTTTCAGTCTCTTGTGTTTTGAGCATGTCTGTACATGCTAGGCTCGTCAAGTTTAACCCGAGTGTTCTGCATGTGCAACACTGGCTTGCACCCATTGTATGTGAACGTAGAGTCTATCACACCCGATCATCACGTGGTGCTTCGAAACACCAAACTTTTGCAACGATGCACACTTGGGGAGAACACAATTTTATCTTGAAATGTTAGTGAGGGATCACCTTATAATGCTACCGTCGTCCTAAGCAAAATAAGATGCATAAAATATTAACATCACATGCAAATCACAAGTGACATGATATGGCCATGAACTTGTGCTTTTGATATCCATCTTCAAAGCACCGGCATGATCTCCATCATCGCCGACATAACACCATGATCTCCATCATCATGATCTTCATCATTGTATCGCCATCGGGGTTGTCGCGCCAACCATGCTTCTACTACTATTGCTACCTCTTAGCGATAAAGTAAAGCATTACAAAGCGCTTAATGTTTGACACGCAGGTCATACAATAATTAAAGACAACCCTATGGCTCATGCCGGTTGCCGTATGCATCGACACGCAAGCCGATATGAACTATTACAAACATGATCATCTCATACATCAAATATATCTCATCATGTCTTTGGCCATATCATATCACAACATACCTTGCAAAAACAAGTTAGACGTCATCTAATTGTTGTTGCATGTTTTACGCGACTGGTATGGGTATCTAGGAAGAACGATTCCTACCTATGCAAAGCCACAACGATGATACACAAATTGCTATTCAACCTTCTACAAGGACCGCCTTTGTCGAATCCGATCCAACTAAGGTTGGAGAGACAGACACCCGCAAGCCATCTTCATGCAACAAAGTCACATGTCACTTGATGGAACCGGTCTTTCATATGTGGACGAGTAAGGTTGGTTTGGGCCGCTTCATCTCATAATACCGCTGAATCAAGAAAAGACCAAGGGAGGAAGCAATATGAATATCAACACCCACAAACTTCTTTGTGTTCTACTCGTGATCTCATCTACGCATAGACCTAGCTCTGATACCACTGTTGGGGAACGTTGCATGGGAAACAAATTTTTTCCTACACACATGCAAGAACTATCCATGGAGATGAGCATCTATAAGAGGAGAGATCGGATCCACAAACCCTTGTAGATCGCTAAGAAGGAAGCGTTAAGACACACGGTTGATGTAGTCGAACGTCTTCGTGATCCAAATCGCAAGCCGCCCCACGATCCAATCACGATCTTGTGCCGAACGGACGACACCTCCGCGTTCAGCACACGTACAACTCGATGATGATCTCCACCTCCTTAATCCAACAAGCGAGGGTGGAGACGTAGATGTGTTCTCCGACAGCAAAATGGCGTGGTGGCGATGGTGGTGAACTAAGCCGACAGGGCTTCGCCGAGCTTCTACCGAACTAATGTAGAGGAGAATGACGATCTAGAAGGGAGAGGGCAACACATGGCTTTTTAGGTGGTGGCTGCCCTCAAAACCTCCACTATATATAGGATGGAGAGGGGGTAGGTGGGGCACCCTAGGGTTTCCCCTAGGGGCTTGGCCAACACAAGGGGGAGGAGTCCACCTCCCACAAGGGAGGTGGAGTCCTACTAGGACTCCCTTCCACTTGGCCTTTACCCACCTGTCACGCCCAAGATGCGGTCCTCTCCTTATTTTGGCACGAGGGGCTTGACAGGGATAGAAGCGCATCTCGATGCGTTCGCAAGAATGGATATCATTACAAGTACATGTACATAAGAGATGAGTATATGGAATTGGCTCACACTCTCCACAAGCTACATCAGAGTCACATCAATGCAATACGTACTCAAACATCATACAGAAGAGCAGGGTCCGACTACGGACGAAATCAAACGATAAAATGACATCCACCCTTGCTATCCCAGGCTGCCGCCTGGAACCCATCCAAGATTGATGAAGAAGAAGAAGAAGAAGAACTCCAAATCAAATCAAGCAACGCGCTCACGTCAATTCATCATATTACCTGTACCTACAACTATTGTTGTAGTAATCTGTGAGCCACATGGACTCAACAATCTCATTTCCAAGGGTATCAAGACTATTAAAGCTTAATAGGTAAGGTATGGTTAAGTGGTGAGGCTGCAGCAAGCGACTAAGCATTTATATGAGTGGCCAACTTACGAGTACAGGAAGTAAAGTATGGTGGTCTATGCATAACGGACGTGAACTAGTAATGATCACTAACTGATCCTGAACACCTACTTATGTCAAACATAACCCCACCGTGTTCTCTTTAGGATAAGAACTCACGAGAAGAGACAATCACGGTTACGCACACAGTTGGTGTATTTTATTTGAGTTTACTTCAAGTTTGCTATGACCGGGTGTTAAACAAAGTATCCAAGTTTGCCACATAACCGCGGGCACGGCTTCTCGAAAAATTTTAACCCTGCAGGGGTGCTCCAACTCATCCATCATAAATTAACCACACGCAGTGGGAATAACCTCAACCACGGATCTCGTGATCATCGTAGGCAATTCCAAAGGAAATCCAACACCTCGAGATAGCCCGAAGAATAATCGGAATTCCTCACTCAAGACGTTCGAGAAAGGTAAAATAAATCCAGCAAGGCCGCCCGGCGTGTCGACAAACCCGATAGGAGCCGCCCGGCGTGTTGATTAATTATCCACGGGGTCCGGAAAATCCCCTATGCAAGTTCATTAATTATTAGGCAAATGTAGTACCAATGTTGGGCCTTGCCAGACAAGTTTTATTCTCACCCGAAAATCAAGGGGGTCCCCATAACAACCCCGAGCATGTTAGGAGCGCTCATTTATGGAACATAACACCGGTTCACAAGTAACTAGGAGCGGCAAGAGTGGAATAAAACACCGAGCAAAATGCCAGGCCTTCCACCCTTTACCAAGTATATATGTGCATTAAATAAAATAGCATCAATATTGTGATATAACAAAAGAAAGTCCATGTTGACACATGGAAGCAATTGCACCTGCAGCTAGCAACGCTATAAGAAGGGCTGAGCAAGCGGTAACATAGCCAAACAACGGTTTGCTGGGACGGTGGAGGGTTAGAGGCTTTTCATGGCAATGTTGGGAGGCTTAACAAACAAGTGGTAGGTAGCGCGACATAACGATAGAAAACGAGACATCTAGCATGGCAATGATAGTAATGGTATCCAGCAAAATGAGTCATCTTGCCTGAGATCCCGCTCGGAAGAAGAACGAGTCCATGAAGAAGACGAGCCAACGAAGTCGAACGAATCCTCACACTCCGAACGCTTTTGGAACTCTATCGAGAAGAAGCAATCCGAAAGAAACAATCAACACAAGATACACCACAACATATGCATGACACGATGCACAACAAATATGATGCATGCCCAGTTTAATATGCAATGCAAGATAATTCACAACAATCAAATACTACACATTAAGTGAAGCTCAATATGCAACGAGTTGCATATTGACGAAACTCCACGTTCGAATTATTTAGTTCACTCCCATTAGGTACACGACAATATTAAATGTTGTAAAACATGGCAAGAGGTGAAGCATAAGTAAACTATCTATCTAGGCAACTTAAATGAGGCCGGAAACAACTTATAGTATTTCCGAAATGACCTCATATGTTAATTTTGAAATTGGTCCAGATCTGAACTAATCATATTTTATATTTGTTAAACATCAGAATAAAGCATACCATGCAATTCTACACGTCGTTCTAGTCGATATACATATAAAGAACATCTCAAACGGGGCTACGGTCTAAAAGATATGCGCAACACAAGATGCACATGTCATGAATGCAAATGCATGGGAAACACAAGTATAAACATTTCAAATCATGAATGCAGGACATAATTATGAAACTACATGAGATTCTAAGCAAGTTTCATATGCAACATGTTCAAAACGGAGCTACGGTTCAACCACAATCAACGAAACAAGTTTTAGTTAAAATCTGCCAAAAACAGCAAGATAGCATTTTACACTCATGAAAACAACAAACTACAAGATTCCAATATGCACAAACTAAGCATGGGGTAGTAGTATACAACATCCACTTCACTTCATCTTCACATATCATAACCAAAAGAAGCATGGATCACATGGTAGGAAGCTCACAAGAAGGCTACTTGAAAACAGTTTCAGACTTAGTGAAAATAACAGTTTTTTGACAGTACAGTTTTTATCACGAAGGCATATTGACAGCAGTGAAACTATATGCTACATGACATATTATGGCATGAAACTTAACAGCATGCTAGAGGACAATATCAGCAACAAATAACTCCATTACAGCTATCACAAAAGAGTTCTAGATCACTGACAAATCACATGACAAGACAACAACAAAATATTACAGATTTCAGACTAGAAATATTTAGGACTCTCAAAACAATAGAATTTTATAGCATGTTGACAACAACAAAGAACACCTAAACATGCATTTCTATGACAACCAAAATGTCCAAGGGCTAAGACACACATCAAAGGGCATTTCTCATGTTGAAAATTAATTCATATCATGTCCGGATTAAATCACACGAAAATGACAAAAGGGCATCACGGCATAAATAACATGCACACAAAAATGCTCAAATGACAAAACTAAATGCACAGTTAAATAGTAGGGATTTTTCTACCCCGAAAACACATATAATATGCATGGGTTCATGTAGAAAATTAATCACAATTAAATATGCGAGTATTAGGCCTAATCACGTTAAAGCAATTCATTACTACAAATTAAATGCAAACATCATGCCAACCATTTTATCATGCATGAAAATCGGTGCAAACGAGATGAAATTTTTTAATATGTGATTTTATTAATTCCGATGCGCGTTAATAATTATGACAATGCAATATATGTGCGAATATGCAAAAACAACACAAATGGCATGTTAGATATATGTTTAGCACGGATGCAACTGGCATATTAATAATCTACATGCTTTTCTAATCATCTCCCATATATAAAATATTTCGAAACGATGCACGGATAATTTACTATTAACGTTTTTAATACGCGAAATACATAATAATAAAAAAACAAAAAGGGGGCTGCTCACCAGGCCTCATGGGCCGGCCTGGGTGACAGGGGAGCAACTGGGCCGAAGGAGGGAGCCGGCCCACGCGCTGGCATGCACGGGCGAGCGGTCGTCGTGCTCCTCCCGAGCGGGGAGCGAGCGAGCGGCGACGGCGATGGCTGGGCAAGGCCGGAGGCGGGGGCGGGCAGGCACGGGGTCGCGGGATCGGACGGATCCGGTCCGGGGATCCCCAGATCCGGCGACAGCGGCGGCGGGCGGCAACTCCACAGGCGGCGGCGATCTTCCTATGGGAGAGAGAGCCGACGGGTGGGTTAGAGGAAGAGAGAGAGAAAGGAAGAGAGAAGGGAGAGGGCGGCGACGAGGTCCTGGCGGCGGGGACCGGCTCCGGCGAGCACGCTCCGGCGAGGCCGATGGAGCTGCGGTTGCGGCTCGGGAGGAGCTGTGGGACGCCATGGGAGAGCTCGGGGAGCTCGGGAACGGCGGGATCCAGGCTCGGATGGGCTCGAACGGGCCCAGATGGGCTTAGGCGGGCTGGCGGCTGGAGGAGGGAGAAGGGGCTGCTGTTTGGCATGCAGAACGAGGTGGAGCTAGGGTTAGGGGTCCTATATATAGGTTTAGGGGCTAGGGTTAGCTGACGTTGTCCGTTTTCGGACCGTCGGGTGTCGACTCGACGGATCGGAAACGGAGAGGGGCTACGGTGGCTGTGCAGATGGTCTAGGTGGGGAAGAGAGAGAGAATGGTGACCCGTGGCACAGAGGTTTAAAAACACCGACACATCCGATAATAAAACGATGACCTCACTGCTACGACTGTCCGACGGGGTATCTAACGAACTCGGAACGCGACGAAATTCGACGGGCGGTCTACCTAGACTATAACAAGACCGCACGCCAAGTTTCGACCCAATCCAAAAATATTTTGGGCGCACTTAAAAAGGGTTTTATTTAAATGGTGCCGCGGGCGCGTGCGTGTGTGGTTGGTCTCGAAACAGGCAACGACAAGAACGACGAGAACCGGCAACTACGAACGGATGCAAGTTTTTCGAAAATGAGTGATGATGCAATGCATATGATGCGATGCTGAATGCAACAACCAGACGAACACATGACGAGAACGGAAATAAAAGGGGAATCATCTGGAACGTCAGTCCCGGCTGTCACACCACCCCTTGCGCAAGGGTGTCCTATGGTCTGTCTGCCCAACCCACCAGGGGATGGTGCGCCACCTCCTAGGCCCATGTGGCCCCTGTGGTGTGTGGGCCCCTTTCAGTGGACCCTAACCCATTCGTCACTCCCGGTACACTACCAGAAGTACCCAGTACTTTTCGAGAACCCAAATACCTCTTTCCTATATATTAGTCTTTACCTTCGGACCATTCTGGAGCTCCTAGTGACGTCCGGGATCTCATCCGGGACTGCGAACAACCTTCAGTCACCAACATACATAACTCAATAATACCGAAATGTCACCAAACGTTAAGTGTGCAGACCCTACGGGTTCGAGAACTATGTAGACATGACCGAGAAACTTGTACGGTCAATAACCAATAGCAGGACCTGGATGCCCATATTGGTTCTTACATATTCTATGAAGATCTTTATCGGTTGAACCTCTATGTCAAGGATTCAGTTAATCCTGTACGTAGTTCCCTTTGTTCTTCGGTATGTTACTTGCCCGAGATTCGATCGTTGGTATCTCTATACCTAGTTCAATCTCGTTACCGTCAAGTCTCTTTACTCGTTCCGTAATACAAGATCCCATGGCTAACTCTTTAGTCACTTTGCTTGCAAGGCACATTTTGATGTTGTATTACCGAGTGGGGCCTGAGATACCTCCCCGTCACACTGAGTAACAAATTCCAGTCTTGATCCATGCCAACTCAACAGACACCATCAGAGACACTTGTAGAGCACCTTTATAGTCACCCAGTTACGTTGCGACATTTGATACACACAAGGTACTCCTCCGATGTCAATGAATTGCATGATCTCATGGTCATAGGAGGAGATACTTCACATGTAGAAAACTATAGCAATAAACTGACACGATCATATGCTACGTTCATAGTTTGTGTCTTGTCCATCACATCATTCTCCTAATGTTGTGATCCCGTTATCAAATGACATCTCATGTCTATGGCCAGGAAACCTCGACCATCTTTGATCAACGAGCTAGTCTATTAGAGGCATACTAGGGACACGGTGTTGTCTATGTACCCACACATGTATTTGAGTTTCCAATCAATACAATTGCAGCATGGATAATAAACGATTATCATGAGCAAGGAAATATAATAATAACCATTTTATTATTGCCTCTAGGGAATATTTTCAACAAAATCCTCAAAAGGGTCCTTGGATCATAAGTTGAAAGATAAACACGAAATCTGACTCAAATGGTGATGACAATTGACAACGTGCTCAGTCGCCCAATCCTCCCCGTAGTCTAGCCACATGGAGACGGGGTCTTCCGATTAGGGATGGCACCCGCGGGATATGGGTATGGGTGGAGCCACCCCATACCCTTACCCGCTCCCCCCGAGCTTACCCATCACCCTTACCCATACCCGCCAACGAGTACAATTTTTCCCCATACCTGTTACCCGACAGGGTAGATGGGTACCCGTAGGTAAAATTACCCATGTTTGCAAAGCATCAATTTGAAAAATTTATAGTCATATTCAGAAACATATAATCATAGTTTACAGAAATATATTATAATAACATATACTTGTTGGGAGACGTAGTAGTAAATCAAAATTTTTCCTACGATCACCAACATCTATCCATGGAGAAACCAGCAACAAGTGGGGAGAGATTGCATCTTCATACCTTTGAAGATCGCTAAGCGGAAGCGTTACAAGAACGCGGTTGGTGGAGTCATACTCGCAGCGATTCAGATCGCGGTGGATTCCGATCTCAGCGCCGAAAAACAGCGCCTCCGCGTTCAACACACGTGCAGCCCGGTGACGTCTCCTACGCCTTGATCCAGCAAGGAGTAAGGAAAGGTTGAGGGAGAGCTCCGGCAGCATGACGACGTAGTGACGGTGGAGCTACGTGAACTCCGGTAGGGCTTTGCCAAGCGCTACGAAGAACGAGGAAGAGGAAGGGTAGGGCTGCACCGAGAGAGAAAGAAGTCGTGTCTCAAATCAGCCCAAACCCTTGGGTATATATAGTAGGAGGGAGAGGGAGGGCTGCCTTGGCCCCTCCTCCAAGGAGGAGAGCTTCGGCCGAAGGTGGGGAAGAGTCCACCTCCCACAAGGGAGGTGGATCTCCTCCTTTTAAATCCTTTTGCCCTTTATCTCTTGATCCCAGCCGCATGGGCCTTTCTAGAAGGTCTTGGCCAGCCCAAAAAGGGCTGGCACACCTCCTCTAAGGGCCCACAAAGTCCTATGGTCCTCCGGCACCCTCCTGGCACTCCCGGTACACTACCGATGAGCCCGAAAACTTTTCGGTGACCAAAACTGGACTTCCTATATATCAATCTTTACCTCCGGACCATTCCGGAGATCCTCATGACGTCCGGGATCTCATCCGGGACTCCGAACAACCTTCGGTAATCACGTATACCATTTCCCTATAACCCTAGCGTCATCGAACCTTAAGTGTGTAGACCCTACGGGTTCGGGAGACATGTAGACATGACCGAGATACTTCTCCGGTCAATAAACAACAGCGGGATCTAGATACCCATGTTGGCTCCCACATGCTCCATGATAATCTCGTCGGATGAACCACGATGTCGGGGATTCAATCAATCCCGTATTCAATTCCCTTTGTCTATCGGTATGATACTTGCCCGAGATTCGATCATCGGTATCTCTATACCTTGTTCAATCTCGTTACCGGCAAGTCTCTTTACTCGTTCCGTAATACATCATCCCGTGACTAACTCCTTAGTCACATTGAGCTCATTATGATGATGTCTTACCGAGTGGGCCCAGAGATACCTCTCCATCACACGAAGTGACAAATCCAGTCTCGATTCGTGCCAACCCAACAGACACTTTCGGAGATACTCGTAGTACACCTTTATAGCCACCCATTTACGTTGTGACGTTTGGCACACCCAAAGCATTCCTACGGTATCCGGGAGTTGCACAATCTCATGGTCTAAGGAAACGATACTTGACATTGAAAAGCTTTAGCAAACGAACTACACGATCTTGTGCTATGCTTAGGATTGAGTCTTGTCCATCACATCATTCTCCTAATGATGTGATCCCGTTATCAACGACATCCAATGTCCATGGTCATGAAACCGTGACCATCTATTGATCAACGAGATAGTCAACTAGAGGCTCACTAGGGACATGTTGTGGCCTATGTATTCACACATGTATTACGGTTTCCGGTTAATACAATTACAGCATTAACAATAGACAATATTCATGAACTAGGAAATACAATAATAACCATTTTATTATTGCCTCCAGGACATATTTTCAACAATACTTATAAACAATGTTATACAAGTCATAAAGAACATCACATAGTTTTACATTTTCAGTTCAAAAATTCTTGACATAGTGTAGATTATAGAGATAATTTTGAATTTACATAGATTTTATATGGGTACATGGGTATGTTGGTATGGGTTATATGATTCCATACCCATACACAATGTACCCGATGGGTTTCATATTTTCCTATTTATATACCCATGGATAATTTTTGTCCCATACCCTTATCCTAATAGGATTTTTACTCGTAGGGTACGTGGACTAATGGGTCTCCATTGACATCCCTACTTCCGATCAGCTCCTGGATGGTTACTGGGCTCTGTTGGGCAGTTTTCATAATTGTATGAAAATACTCATTTTATACAAAACGTCAGCAGGATGCCTAATAAAAGTTCCTTTCAATGTGAGCTTTGTTACAAATATGCCAAAGCGCACAAGCCATAGCAGTGAAGCCCACCAAGGTGACCCGGTTGGCCTTCCCAGACAAGCGATTACTAAGCGCGTGAAAATCAGAGAAGCAAGATGGCGTCACAACCAGTAATGTACTCATGCACCCCCACCTGCACACACATCCATCTCAAGGCCCGTGTCTTTTCTGAACCTGAACTCGCCGGGAAGCCGATCACCGATCAGTTGCCATATGTAGAAGACTAGGTTTAGGTCGTGCAACACAATAATATTGATCGGTGCATTGGGCACATATATATGAGGTACAAGATGGGGCCACAACCTCAACTATACATGAAAACTAGGAGGTGGGCCCTAGACACAATATACATGGACCATATATTCAACCCCCCCTAGTCGAAGCGTCGCTAGAGACACAGAGGCTGGATCGAAACTCCTCAAATGTGGAAGTAGGCAGTCCCTTAGTCATCACATCGGCAAAATGTTATGCGGTCGGAACATGGAGAACCCGAGTGCGACCAAGGGCGACCTGTTCGCTCACAAAGTGTATGTCGAGCTCAACGTGCTTCGTACGACGATGATGAATAGGTTGGCAGAAAGATACACGGCAGAGACGTTGTCGCAGTAGACGACCGTGGCCTGCGAGACGTCGTGATGTAACTCCTAAAGAAGCCGTTGAAGCCAAGTACACTAAGCGACAACGTTCTCCACTGCACGGTACTCAGCCTCCGCGCTTGACTGCGACACCATGTGTTGTCGTTTGGACGACCACGATACGAGGGAGGGACCAAGGTAGACGCAGTAGCCGGAAGTGGAGCGCCATGTGTCAGGGAAGCCGACCCAGTCAACATCTGAATAAGCCACCATCTCCATAGAGGGGGACGCCATAAGCGTGAGTCTGAGAGACATCCTGCCACGGATATAGCGGAGAATCCGTTTCGCGAGTGTCCAGTGGGAATCACGAGGGGCGTGCATGTGAAGACACTCCTGCTGAACGGCATACTGCAGATCCGGTCTGGTGAGCGTCAAATACTGGAGAGCACCAACAATGGATCGGGAGAATGGAGCATCCGTTGCCAGGAAACCTTCCAGAGCAGAGACCTTGCCCTTCGTGTAAACAGGAGTGCCAACTGGCTGACAGTTGAGCATACTAGTGTGCTCAAGTAGCTCATGTGCATACTTCTGCTGATGAAGAAAGAAGCCGTCGGGGCACCGAACAACCTCGATGCCAAGGAAATAATGTAGAGCACCCAAATCCTTGATAGCAAACTCGTCACGCAGCCTATTAGTGATCTGCTGAAGTAGGGCTGTGGAAGAGGATGTCAGGATGATGTCGTCGACGTAGAGTAACAAGTAGGCAGTCGTGTCGCCATGGTGATAGAAGAACAGCGAGGCATCCGAACGAGTAACATGGAATCCTACTGTCTACAGAAAACCGGCGATACGCTGGTACCAGGCTTGAGGTGCTTGCTTGAGGCCGTAGAGAGATCGAGACAGCAAGCACACGTGGCTGGGATGAGGGGCGTCGATGATACCAGTGGGTTGCTCACAGTAGACCTGCTCTGCAAGGTGACCATGAAGGAAGGCATTGGAGACATCCATATGATGAACCGGCCAGCTACGAGAAACTTCCATATGAAGGACAGTGCGGATCGTGCCCGGTTTGACAACCGGTGCAAACGTCTAGGTGAAGTCGACTCCAGCGCGCTGACAAAAACCGCGGACAACCTAGCGAGCCTTGTAGCATTGAAGAGTGCCATCGGGGTGAGTCTTATGACGAAAGACTCACTTGCCGTTGATGACGTTGGCATGAGGCGGTCGGGGAACCAACGTCCAAGTGCAGTTCTGCTGAAGAGCGTCGAACTCTTCCTGCATTGCAGCAAGCTAGTGAGGATCACGAAGAGCTGCTCTGGCGGTCATAGGAATCGGTGACATCTCAGTGGTGAAGACAATACACTCATCGCTGGAGTACCACAAACTCGGGCGATGGACTTCGGTCTGGGCCCGAGTGAAGAGGGCGAGGCGGCGACTCCGAGATCATGGCGGGCGTCGAAGCAGCCGGCGGTGGAACAACCGGCGTTGGAGCAGCCGGTGTCGAAGCAGCCGGCGACGAAGCAGCCGATGAGGCAGTCGGTGACGGAGCAGCCGACGACGAGGCAGTTGGCAACGGAGCAGCCGACGAGGCAGCCGGCGACGAAGCGATCGGTGAAGAAGCCGACGATAAGGCAGCGCGGGGACCGCCAAAACCCGGAGGCGGTCCAAGAGCCAAGCGGGGTCATCCACCAGATGGTGGCACCAAAGGGCCGCCGATGGACGACAGCAACGAGGCGACGGGAGAGACTTGCTGAAACGGAAACACCTTCTCATCAAAGTAAACGTGTCGTGAGGTGAAAACACGATGGGAGACGGATCGTAGCAACGGTATCCTTTGGTGTTGGGTGGGTAGCCAAGGAAGATGCAAGCAATGGAGTGAGGTGCAAGCTTATGAAGTGCGCTAGCGGTGATGCTAGGATAGCAGAGACAACCGAAGATGCGAAGACCGTCATAAGAGGGTGGTGCATCGAAGAGGAGATGATGAGGTGAAAAATTGCCACGAGTGCGACATGGGCAAATGTTAAGGAGGAGTGAGGCGGTAGCGAGAGCGTTAGGCCAAAAATGCGGAGGCACATAGGCGTGAAAGAGAAGCGTGCGGACGTAGTCATTAAGAGTGCGAAGAACGCGCTTAGCGCGACCGTTTTGCTGCGAAGTATATGAGCATGTAAGACGAAAAGGCTTACCTTGTGTGGTGAGGAGAGTGCGAACAACAAGGTTATTGAACTCTTTCCCGTTGTCTGTTTGGAATGCAAGGATGGGGTGACCAAATTGCGTGAAGTCATATGAGTAAAATGCAGCGAGGGTGGAGATGACATTAGACTTACGCCGCAACGGGAAGGTCCACACATAGTGTGAAATATCATTAAGAATGACAAGATAATAAAGGTAGCCCATATTACTCGCAACTGGAGAGGTCCATACATCACTATGAATTAACTCAAATGGGTACGATGTAACATGAGAAGAAGCCCTAAATGGAAGACGAGCATGTTTGCCTAGACGACAAGCATGAAAAGAGTGATCGTCGATCTTATTACATGTGAAAGAAAAACTTCGAAGAATCTGACGAAGGGTGACGGGGTTGGGATGACCCAAGCGAGCATGCCAAAGGTCCACACCGGCGGCGAGGGCGACATGGGTGGCGGAGGTGATGTAGGCTTTGGAGTGAACTGGGTAGAGGTCGTCGGGTCTGTCACATCGGTGGAGCACCATCCAGGTAGGGGCGTCCTTGACAGAGAAACCAAACATGTCAAACTCAATGGTAACAAGATTTTCACGTGTAAGATAACGAACAAAAACAAGGGTTTTTAATGAGGCAGGGGAAACTAAGATGTTAGATAATGAAATAGGGGTGGAGGTGGATGGAAAAGTTGAATTTCCTATGTGGGTAATAGGAAGGGAGGAATTGTCACCGACAGTGATGCGAGTGGAGGTGTTGACGGGATAAGAAGTGAGGAGGTTACCGGGTTGGGCGGCCATGTGAGCCGTTGCACCGGTATCCATGTACCAGTCACCACCGCCAATGTAGTTGGAGGGAGTAGGGGTGGAGTGCAGAGCTGCCAACAGGGTCGGATCCCAAGGCACAGGAGGAAGCGCCGGGACCGGTGACTGGGTCGGGGCTGTAACCTACAGCGACGACAACCCTCATGGCTGCAGCGGTTGTCCATAGAAGGGCTGCCCATAGGATGCCCCGTACGGCTGCGGCATAACGTAGAATGCCTGGTGCGAGGGAGGCTTTGGGTCGAGGATGCCAGGACCGGGCACACGGGGAACCACAGATTCTGGCCGACGGACCATAGGGCCGGCTGGAACTGCTGCGGGGGGGGGGGGGGGGTCCACCCTGAACCCCGTTGCCCTGCTGCTGCTTGCGGCCACCACGACGGCCTCCCTGGCGACCCCCGTTACCCCCGTTAGCGGCCGGCTGGGGTGGCAGGAAGGGGGCGGCCGACGCCTAGGGGAAACCTAGCGGGGGCTGGACGGCCGGTGCGGAACACGGTGGGGGTGGAGCCAGACCCCCACGAGTACCGGTGGTGAGGGCGGTGTGGGCTGCCTGTATCCGCACCATCTTCATCTGCCTCTCCTCCAGCTTGAGATACGCCACCACCTTGGCAAAGGTGGGATTCGGGATGAGGGTGAGGTTGGAGGCGGCGTTCCCAAAGTCCTCGTTGAGGCCGGCGGTGAGGGTACGGATGAGGAGCTCGTCGCCGACCGTCTCTCCGAGATCACGGAGCTCGTCGGCGAGCTTCTTGAGGCGCATGCAAAAGTCATCAATGGACGAGTCAAGCTGCTGGCACCCATAGAACTCGCCGTGGAGGAGGACCTTGCAGTGAAGCTTATTATCGGTGAAGAGGCCGTTGAGCTTGGTCCATACGGCGTAAGCCTCGTCGTCGTCGTCCACCATCGTGTGGAAGAGGTCCTTGGAGATGGTGAGGTAGAACCATCGGATGATGGTGGTGTCGAGGATCATCCACACTCCTCGTCGTTCACCATGAGGCTGGAGTCCATGGTGCCATCGACGTGTCTATGAAGCTGGTACTCACGAAACACCAGGTGAAAGTACCGCTTCTAGGTGGAGTAGGAGGTGGTGGACTGATCAAGGACCACCGAGACACGGTCATGGATGTTCAGATCGCGAACGAGGGTGATGTCCGGACCGGCGAAGGGGTTGGTGGCGGTGGAGGATCCCAAGAAGCTCATGGTGAGGTAGGGGAGGATGGGACAGTGGTAGGTGCGGCGGCTAGGGTTTGGGAAGAGCGGCGGCTAGGGTTATGGGTGCGGCGGCTAAGGAGCGGCGCGGTGAGGGTGGGGAGGATGAGGCGTGCGGGGCGGAAGCGGAGGAAGTGGCAGCGGACGACCGGCGGCGGCGGCGGGTGGGGAGGCAGCGGCGGCAGTGGGTAGAGAAAGCCGAGGGCGGCGGCGGGTGGTGGTGGTAGCGGCAGCAACGGCGGCACGATGGAGGCGTGGCGGCGGTGGCTAGATTAGGTCTAAAAGCGACTTGCGATAGAACCATGTAGAAGCCTAGGTTTAGGCCGTGCAACACAATAATATTGATCGATGTACTCGGCATATATATATATATATATGAGATACAAGATGGGGCCACAACCTCAATTATACAGGAAAACTAGAAGGAAGGCCCTAGACACAATATTCATGCACCATATATTCAACACCATAGAAAGATCTTCGTCTCAAGCATCGATGAAGAAGATCTGTGGCCATGACTGCTAAGCTTCAGGAGAGGAAAACAAAGCTCGAGTTCCAAATACAGTATGAAAAACGGCCTAACTTTTGCTACACATGCGGCTACCTCGGACACCAGGAGAAATCATGTGCCCGGAAGGTGAGAGGAGGGCCTCCATCAGGCAAATATAGTGGCAAACTGAGATGTTCTCCGCCACGCCGTTTTGGGAGGCAGTCTGGTATGTGAAAGCGAAGGCCAACCCGACGGCGTACCGTGGCCTTGATTTTTCTTCAGAAAGCACCGGGTCGTCGGTCCGGGGCCAAGGCGGACGTAGTGTTCGTCGCCCAGCTGGCAGCTCGTCGAGGCGTCAGCAGCATGCAGCAGATCATAGAGCCGGGAATCCTGCCGTTGATGCTATGCTGGCCGAACAATGCAAGCCATGTCAGGCGGTAGCAAGGATGCCAGGGAGGAACGCCATGCACATGCAGATGCTCACGTCCAGGTTCACGTACATGCAGATGCTTATGTTCTGTTAGAACACACTGGACACACACACGAGAACTGGAGGTTGAAGAAGAAGAAACAACACACTTTGGCACCACGCACGTATAGTGCCTTTTCTGCATTTCCTCGCTTAGCCGTTCACAAGATGCAATACATGGCTTATATAGCCGAACTCACACGGCTAGAACGCAGCCACTAACCCACTAACATGCACACACCCGCACCCACGTCTTCACGCATGCACACAACGGCCAGTGCTAGCTAAACTCACGCAACGGCACGGCTCGGCCATTTTCTGCCATGCATATAGCTAGCTACTAACAAACTCTTGACCACTAATACTTCTGCATGCAGGCCACGTCTTAACTGCATGGACTAATTAACTGGTCACTAGATACCTGACTAATCCTAACAACACGTGCATGCATATACTCAACTGATGGCTGCCGATCTGCTAGCTGCACTACACACACTATCTCTTTGTGTTATGCTCTCTGCTGATCCGGCCACTGCCATGACTCCATGCATACAACTAGCTAGGACTTTGTCGACCACTACAACTAATGTCATGCAAACACAAATAAACATGAGACTAGAACTCTACAACAAGGTTAACTCTAACGACCACCCCCTTAACCTTGTCATTATTCGACCCCCACCATAGCGACCTTCAAAGCAGCACGGGCTCGTCGTCGGCGTCTGCGATGGCGAGATGGGCCTGCTCCTTCCTTGGAGCGGTGCAATCCCTCGAGAAATGCCCGTAGTCTTGGCAGTTGTAGCATCGAACTTTACGGATATCGAAGTTGCTCCTCTTCTTGCCGGTGCCACCGCGCTCACCTTTCCGCGCCTCCCACTGTGCTGCCGTGAGCATGAGCTGGTCGCCACCCCGACCGCCGCTATCTTGAGTGCGCCGCCTTGTCCGCTCCTCAAACGCCTTCAGCCACCCGAGCGCCTCCTCAAATGGCATCTTGTCGACGTCGCAAAACTGCTCAATTCCGGCCACCGCTGCATACAGCCGGTCCGGCACGGTGTCGAACAATTTCTTCACCATTGCCGCGTCGTCGAGTGTCGCCCCGAGAGCTGCATACCTTGCCGCCATGCTGCTGATCCTCCCGGCGTACGCGTCCAGCTCGACGCCCTCCTCCATGCGCAATCGGTCGAACTCGCCGCGGAGAGTGGAGAGGCGCGCCGCCCTCACCCGATCCGCGCCGACGAACCGCGTCTTGAGGCTCGCCCATATCTCCGTCGCTGTCTTCTTCGGCGACACCTGCAGCAGGATGTCTTCGGAGAGCGCTCCGAGGAGGTATGCCCTTGCCGGCTTGTCCTTCTTCGTGATGACCACCGCCGCCGCGTCGTCCATCGAAACCACCGCTTCCCACAGCCCCTGCGCGTCGAGGTTCGCCTCCACCTTGATCGTCCACACACGGTGAGAGAAGTGAGAACAAGAGGAAAAGGCACAATATGTGTGTGGTGCCAAGACTCTGTGTGTTCATCTCCTACCTTGTATGCGTGAGTTTCCTTCTTCCTTCTGGGCAGGTCCAACATGTTCAGCCTCATGTACACGTGAGTATCTCTAAGGAAGCTAAGTACTCGGACTACTCCCAACCGAGGAGCTCGGATATGATCCCAGCCCTGCGCAATCTCTCTAGGGATGTGAGCATGGACGATGCAGACCTCTCTAATGGCGTCTCTGCCAGTGGTGATCAAGTTGCAGCTGTAGGTGTGGAGGCGCCTGACAAGGCCTTGGTGGTTTTTGCTAATGCGACCAATCCGGCCGAGCTTGTGTTTTCAGGTACACCAAAAAAGCGCAGGACACTGGAGTCTCTGGACGGGCAGCAAGCTCCAGGCGGGGATGGGATGATGGAACAAGACATGTTGGACGGAGTTACTACGTTGGAGGCAGTCGACTCATGGGTCGTCGACGACCTGACGGGGCCGACAGAGCCCCGTCAAGAGCAATGAATATCCTAAGCTCAGTTGGTGATCTTGTGAGTCTGGTGCAGACTCAGTCCCCTAGTATCGTTTTTCTATGTAAAACTAGACAGTTTAAGAATAAAATGAAGAAGTACCGTGCTTGATAGGTTTAAGAGGTTTTGATGCTTTCGATTGTGTGGTCGTAGTGGAGGTCTTACTTTGTTTTGGCATGAGTCGTTGAGTCTTGATGTAAAAAAATAAATGAACGATATATTGATGCGTATGTAACTGGTGCGGAGGGTGAGTCACCCTGACGGCTCACCTGTGTCTACGGTGAGCCCCGGACGGAGGACTGTCATCGCATGTGGTCCCTCCTCCGTAATCTCCACTGACAGCCAACATGCCTTGGGTCGTGGTGGGTGATTTCGACGAGGCGATGTGGAGCTTTGAGCATTTCTCTGACATGCCACACTCGACATGTCACATGCTTAATTTTCGTGATGTTCTTGAGGTTTGTGGACTGGGCGACCTTGGTTTTGCAGGTCTCCCGTACACCTTTGATAATCGGCGTGGAGGACGGGCAAACGTCAAGGTTCGCCTTGACCGTGCTGTCGCCAATAACACATGGAGGGACATCTTTGCTCATGCCAGGGTGGAGCACCTCGTGGTGCCCAGCTCCGACCACCTTCCCATCCTACTACCTGTGCGCTTGAGGAGCCGCGCCAATCAGCGGGAAGGAGGTGTAGACAGTATGAGGTCATGTGGGAGAGAGATCCCTCTCCGTCCGAGGTAATTATGAACACATGGACTGATATGGGGTCTATGTTACACCTTGGTGATGTTGCTTTAGGCTTAGGCACTATGATGGAAAAAATTACAGGTATGGAGCAGAAAAAAGTTTGGTAATGTTATTAAGGAAATTAACAAGTCTTGTTCTCGTCTAGAGGAACTTATGTCTATGAATGCGGATAGAAAAGAAATCAGGAAGGCAACCGACCGGATGAATGAATTGCTTTATAAGGAGGAGATGTTGTGGATGCAGGGATCCCATATTGCCTGGCTATGGGAAGGAGATCGCAACACCTAGTTCTTCCACCGGAAAGCGTGTGGCGGGCCCGGAAAAACTGCATCAAGTCCCTCATGGATGAGTCAGGGGTCAAGTATAATGATCATGGGTCCATGGAGGCTATGGCTATGACCTATTTTTCTAAACTCTTTACTGTCGATACTTCTCTCTGTGCGGACCCAATTATAGACTTGATATAGACTCGTGTTACGGACCATATGAATGATGGCCTGTGCGCAGATTTTTCAGACAAGGAAATAACTAATGCTCTATTCCAGATTGGACCGCTCTAGGTCCGGATGGTTTTCCCGCCCGCTTCTTCCAGAGGAACTGGGTTGTTATGAAGGAGTGGGTTACAACAGGAGTGAAGGAGTTTTTCCGTACTGGCAACATGCCTGAGGGGGTGAATGAAACTTCCATTGTTCTCATCACGAAGGTGGATAACCTGGAGAGGCTCACCGACTTTCGTCCAATCAGCCTATGCAATGTCATATATAAGGTGGTGGCGAAGTGCTTAGTGAATCAGCTGAGACCTACCCTGGATGACATCATCTCCCCTGAACAGAGTGCCTTTGTTCCTGGTAGGATGATTACAGATAACGCTCTAATTGCCTTTGAGTGTTTCCATTATATTCAGCAGGAGAAAGACCCTAGTAAGAGTTTTTGTGCGTATAAGTTGGATCTATCAAAAGCCTATGGCAGGGTGGACTGGATCTTCTTGGAGCGAATGATGAAAAAGATGGGCTTCGCTCGCCGGTGGGTGGACTTGATTATGGCTTGCGTCACCTCGGTGAGATACACGGTTAAATTCAATGGAACCCTCTTGGAATCATTTGTGTAGGATATATGCCCTAGAGGCAATAATAAATGTTATTGATTATCTCCTTGTTCATAATTAGGTTTATGTTCCATGCTATAACTGGGTTCTTGAGACTACAATAACCACGAGGCTCGGAGGAAGACTCATATGCACGTGTGGAATAATAAATGGTAAAATGTATTCCTAGTCTGGCCTGTAAGACTAGCTCAAGTGTTTCATGATGGTTTTGTTTTCCTGATCATGGGCATGTCTATGCCGGCAACTTTAAGGGCACAATGTTGGAAGAACATTTGTGTTGAATCGACCCGAATTGATATTATGCTATGAGATACATTCTTCACAAGTTAAATGGTTAATAGCACAGAGATGGTTAACGTTTGCATGATTCCTCAAACCATGAAAGTATCGAGTTTCTTCATACTTGATTCATGAACTTTGGGGTTTGTTAAACATCATTCATAACTGGATGGCTATTACGGCGGCTTACGGGTTCATGGGAAAGTATGTCAAGTAACTTGATAGCTCAAGATTGGGATTTTCTCCTCCGACGAAGGAGAGATATCTCTGGGCCCTCTTGGTGTTACGGTATCCATCATCGTCTGGTCAGACACTTTGTGATTTGATCACGGGGATGCTGGAACACGGTAACGAGGTAACTATCATAGTGGACAAGTTATTGATCGACAGGGATGCCAACATGTCTCACCTCGGGTATTTGTAACATATCGCAAAGCAATAGGAATAGCACACGACAACTCGAAGTTCACTCGAATATTCATTCGTGTGGGTATAGGGGTCAATATGGGTGTCCACGGCTCCGATGTTGATCATTGATCGGAAGGGGTTCCGGGTCATGTCTATACTTCACCGAACCTATAGGGTCACATGCTTAAGGGTCATCTATTTGTTGAATACTAGATAGGGAGTCTGAGAGAAAATCACTGGAAAAGTTTTGGACAGCGGAAAAGTTCCGCAGAGAAAACACCGGAACAGTTTTGGTAAAACTGAAAAGTTGTTTCAGGGGATACCATTAAGTCAAATTGGTTTTGGCACATGCCTGATAATTCTTGGAGGGTGCCAGAATCATTGTGGACACTTCTGGGAATTTTTCGGAAGAAAAATCGAAAATGTTCCGGAGGTGTCGGAACCACTTCAGATGTTTTTCGCAGATGAAAATCACTAATCCGGAATTGCTCCGGAATGCATTGAAAATTATTTCAGTGGGTGTTGGAAATGTTCTAAGCCCACTTAAATATTTTCAGTTCGAATAGACGCCAAAAATTGTCGCCATGAATAGTGAATGTGTTTTTTGGATATTTATGGAAACCCACCTTTAGGGATATTTCCCAAAAGGCTTCTAGAAGGCCTTGGGGGTCAAGGAAGCCCCTCATGGGCCCCCCCAAGGGTGTGGCCGGCCAAGATGGGTGGGGCTCCTTGGATCTCCACATGGCACCCCATTTTGTCCATAACACCCTCATGTGAACCCTTCTGCATGGTTTTTTTTGGTAATTTGTGGAGGCACACTACCCCTTGGTTTTCCTATAAATAGGAGGTGAGGGGGATGACCAAACCTCATCCTTGCTCTCATACACATGCCATAGACTTGTCTGGCTTCTCTCTCCCTCTGAGCAAAATAGTTTCGTAGAGCCGAAAGGCTGTCTGGGTTCCGGCAGGAAATAGTTCTGGACGTCGAAGCCCTGCTGGATAGTTGACACCGTATGTGTGCAACTCTACAAAGAGATCGTTGTTTTGGTCTTTGTTCGAGAGTGCCTCCCGAAGGGATGTCCAAGTGACTGTCCGAGTTTCAAAGATCCTCCCAAAGGGATGTCCGAGTGATCGTCTGAGTTTCGAAGGTCCTCCCGAAGGGTTGTCCGCTACACCGTCCGGGGGACTGTACGACCGCCTCCCAGAGGGTTGTCCGAGGGCAGATGAGGATATACATCCTCGCGATTGGGAGGTTGTAAATCCTAGCTGCAGGGATCTGCACCGCCGATCATCAAGAACTCTACTTCCGTTGCGCTATGAGTCAATAACGAGAAGATTAAACCTTGTATGCAGTCTCCATAGTGGTCCTGGGCTGGTGCGTCGGTCAGATTTCTTTGTTTTCTGCTGCGTTACCCTACAGTGGCATTATGAGCTGTGTTATGCGTAGATGCAGGTTGCGATCTAGAATATAGAGAGATGTATGGGTGTTGCACAATATAATTAGGTACTATATGAGTTCTATTACTGAAAATTATTTGTGCGGGTAGCAGATGAAATCTGTTACCCGATGTTCTTGTTGCTTCCCTGGAATTTGCATATTCTGATCTTGATAACAGCATGGTGGAGTTTCAATGTTCTGGCAATCCACGATCCTGATTGATCAACGAAGTGCTAACAGTTCATTGAATTCCACCATAGTAAAAAAGAAAGATAAAATTTCGCAGACAAAAGGGCAATACAGATATGATCTGCACGGGTGTCATGCATATGCCAAAGTTCAGTATGGGGCTTGATATTTTATTATCTCGTGTTTCATACACCCCGCGATGTTAATCTAGCGACTTGGATTATCTTGCTTGATGATGGACGTTGGTAGCTTCGGTTTGTTTCGAAACCTTAGAAGCCACGTAAAACAAGTTTTTGCATTAACCGATTAGAGACATCTAACCTGGTTTTGCAGGATGGTTTGCATGTGCATATGATGTGGTATAGCAGTGCTCATTTTGATTTGATTGTGTATGAGATGACTATATGATGTAATATTAACATGACCTTCGTGTCATGATTCGGCATGATGGCTGGAGCCATATGATTGTCACTTTAATGACCTGCGTGTCAACCTTAAGTAATGCACTTATTTTATTAGCTATAGAGATAGCAATATTATCTGGTACATCGACAATATGGTGGCAATCTTCTTTAAGGTAAACACCGACGCGAATGCCAAAGACGAAGAAATACAAGACTTCTCCGTCAGAAAGGGCTATACCATATCATGCTATTATGAATTGCCTAAGATGTTTATCCCTTATGATGTACCCTTTTGATTGCACAGTAGTCGCTTTTATTAGGGTGATCTCTCATAAAAATATCAAGTAGTTAGTGTTCTCCTAAATGTAGCACCGTCACGACACCTGACTTTTCGGGGTGCGCCATGGATACATGGGTACGGACGATTATGGATGTGAGAGGTGGGTGAGCTGAGACCTCGCAGCGAGATCACTTGGCTGTCTTGACATTCTAGCTTGAAAGTCCTAAGCTTGGAACACGCCCATCGAAAGATGAACAAGAGTCACATAGAGATGTGATTGGCAAGTTGTCCTACCGATTGCAATTCTCTTCACTTGAGATGGATACATCCTTGTCGTTGAATTGTAATTTGGATCTTGAATAGCTCACAATCAATTATGAGAGAGATTGATTTGAGTGGGAGCACACTGTAGAATTACCTTGTTTAATTCTCAGTGCAATTAATTATAAACTTTTTCTAAGTGTGGTTTGCATAATAGTTGTAGAAGAATGGCTCGCGTTTCGACCTTCCCTATTAAAATTGAATAACTCTTAAATATCTGGTTAAAACTTTACGGTTGGTAACGTAATATGAGGATTGTCCTCCAGAGTGCCGAGAAGGACTTTGTCCTATAGCATACTTTCGGTATTCTCCTGCTAATTGTTACGGATGATATGACTCTCGTTCTTCGATCCAAAAGCTAAAATTCCGTTACGATCAAGTGAAATATGTTTGCTTCCATGAGACCCGAACTTCGAAAGTTTGGATAGTTATGTGATATTCATGGAATCTGAAAATCATTTTCAGAGACAGACAAAGGCTAAAAGATATGAGATATACAAAGCAATGTTTTTTTGCAAGACATTAGTGAAGTGTTTACTATACATTGGATTGATAAAAAAAGGATCCAGAAGAACGCCTGCCATATGATATGAAGGTGAATAAAACAACAACTTAAAGAGAAACGAAGTGTCCGAAAGGTGTTAGTGAAACTTTTCATGCCTAGGAAGTCCGGGGCTAACACCACTCTTAAGTTGGGTGCTTCTTCTGAGAGTACGAGAAATACTAAAAGATAAACCGTTAGAAGTATAAAGGCAGAAACAAAGAAGACTGGAATATCCAGCTCATGTATGAATGTCATACAAGTTTTTGATGTACAGAAGGCTAGTCAAAGATATAGTTCTTGGGAATTATGGTTAAACATGTTAATCACTAATTCTTGGGTATTGTGAGTTGATCACAAAGATAACTGATTGATTGCATTTTGTTGCAACTCGATATAAGAACTACTATGGCCTAAAGGACTTGTCGAAAATGAGGTTTAGATACCCGTTGGGAACATAGTACATGTTACTATAACTTCCATCGGTGTATTACCTATGTATTTATTTTCATAATTCATTTAGACTTTCACACTCTAGCCCTTTGCATAAGGTATCTTGCAAGAAGGTTGTTCATAAGAGAACTTTTGATGTTCGGTGTTATGAATAACATAACGGCCATACTTTCATTATGAATGACACGTGTGTTATGAATATTGATAATAATACATTACCTTTGGGTTCACTTTCATAATTCATTTTAGAGTTTCATACACTCTAACCCATTGCACAATGTTTGTTGCAAAAGAGTTGTTCATAAAAACAACAATTGTTGTTCAGTATTATGAATAACATGAAGGGCCATGCTTCCATCCTAGATGGGATGTATGTTATGAATATTGATGGAAATATGATACATCCATAACACTGATGCTAAATGTCTCAAGACTAAAAGAATATCACACAAGTGTGGCACTGCATTTGGTCACATTGGAGAAACCCGCATGGAAAATTCCATTATGATGGATTTTGAAGTCGTTTGATTTTGAATCATCTGACACTTGCAACTTTCCTCTGAAAAGTGAAGTGACTGAAATACCGGTCACAGGCCATAAGGAACGAGCAAAGAACATATTGGTGATCATACATTATGATGTGTGTAGTCCAATAAATGTTGTTGCAAGTAGTGTATTTATCTATCTTCAGAAATGACTCAAGTAGATATATGGATATTTACTTGTTGAGACGTAAGTATGGATCTTTTGAATTCATTCATAAGGTTTTCAAAAATGAAGTAGACGTTATTGTAACAAGAAAATTATGTTTGTGCAAATTGATTGCGGAAAGGAATATTTGAGTTACAAGTTTAGCGAATGTCTGATAAGTTGTGAAAGGGGTTTCATAACTTGCACCTCTCGGAACTC
Source organism: Hordeum marinum (assembly GCA_022496015.1). NCBI lineage: Eukaryota > Viridiplantae > Streptophyta > Magnoliopsida > Poales > Poaceae > Hordeum > Hordeum marinum. The sequence goes on from CM039673.1 coordinate 514,037,201, forward strand.
CACTGCAAGTGAAAAGTCCATGAAGACGTAATAAAACCATTTATGACATGGTAAGATCAAAGATGACATAAATAAATTTACCATTATCCCTTTTAAAGTGATGCTTTAGAGACTGCCGCTTTTACACTGAAAAGAGCTCCACCGGGTCTGTTGAAATGACGTCATGGTATGGTACGCCCAACCATGTTATATCTTTTCTTAACATTTGTAATATGGGGCTTGTGTAAAAGGTTACAAAACTTTTTCAAATCAGACAAGTGCTGCTTTGTAGGTAATCCCAAGTCATTGGGTATTTCCCCACCACTATACCGAAGCAAAGGATTTTGCCACAAAAAGGTATGCTTTCAAAGAGAATAGTTCTTACAAAAGGTGAGTGGGAGGACAGTGCAAATCGACGAGATAACCAGTATTTTCGTCATCATGTCAAAGGAAAGGAACCTTGGAAGTGATTCCGGAGTTTCCTACTGCGTCTGATATGGAAGTCTCTACAATAAAATGTATGGACTTCGGTCAAACTTGCAGCTGAACCACGTAGGCAAGGCTCGTGCAAACCTCTCAGGTGCGCAAACGAGATATTGTTATTGGACAACAGTATACCTACGATACACAAGGAAGCGGTGATGGGCCCTGACTCAGGAATTGGCTAAATGCCAATACAATCCGAGATAGTTTCCATATAAATGTTTCAAGATTAAAATCTTGATACACCTTTCGGAAGGCTTAGAGTCTAATGAATATTTATGGAACTAAAAACTGATACGAATACAAATGTTTTATCCATAAATCTCGACTTGTTGAAAAAACAAGTTCAAGGAGTTGACTACGATGAGGTTATTTCACCGTAGCGATGCTTAAAGTCGGTTCGGGTTGAACTAGCAATTAATACATATTTCAATCATGAGATATGAAACATGGATGACGAAAGGATTTCCATCTGATGGAAATGTAACCAAGGACTTACATGTGTTATAGTCCAAGGTATTTTGTAAGTCCAGAGGATGCTAGTAAGTATGCAAACTTCAGAGTTCCAGTAATGGACAGAAGAGAGTAAAATGGAGTGGGAATCTTCATTTTTGATGGAATGGTCAAAGGGGTTTAACTTCGTCACTGAGTAACGAAGATGCTTGTGGTTTCAAGAAAGTAAGTGGGAGCATAATAATATTTCTAAAAACCTTGTGTGCTTGACACATTGTTAATTGGAAATAAATTTCTTGACATGAATTAGGACTTCATTTGAAAATAGTTTTTCGATGAAGTGCTTGTGATAAATAGCCTTGATATTAGGCATTATGATCTATGGAGATATATTTACCTAATGGGGCTGAGCAAAGATACATATTGACAAAATGCTAAGACCTTTTAGCATTGAAAAACGTCAACGAGTGATTCTTGCCGAAGTCACATGGAAAGAGTTTTTGCAAGACTCGGTATCCCAAAACACTGATGAGCAAAATACATTATGGTGATTCCACACACTCTTGTGTTTGGATTAATCATGTATTCCATGGTATGTAAAAACAACCAGATATGTCCAATACTCGGAAGTTGTTGCGAGTATAGATACCAAAGTGATCAAAGTACTGATCATGGGACAACAATGAAAGATGTCATCGAGTACTAGAGCAGTACCGATGATAGGTTTTCTCGCAAGCAGAGATTATGAAGTGCTCATTGTAAGTAATTACATCGATTCAGTCTTCATCAATGCTCCATGCGATTTTCGATTTAAGTTAAGGGTTTTGTGTAATACACAACATGGTGGCACGGTAGTTAGAAATTGTTCTAAACAAGATACTGTGGAGAATTCTATAACAAAGGCTAAGTATGTTGGCGCTTTAGAAGCGACAAAGAAGTTGTTGAATCCTATAGTTCATTCATGAACTTAGTATGGTTCCAATATGGCTTTGGTCTATGGGACACTATTGCAGATAGTTGCTTCATAGCTCAGTCTGAGGAATCGGGTTTCGACCAATGATTCACACATATGCAAAGCCAAGTCCACACAAAATATGAATTTTGTGAAAGTGTGAAAACGTAAGGATATGCAAAGTTACACACGGAGCTGAAGTCATCAGATCCGTTGGACATCAGACTATGCCACATGCGAAGCATATTTTACACTAGTGTGCCACATGTGTAAAGTGCATTAGCATTAACTAGATTATTGACTCTAGTGCAAGTGGGAGTATTTAGGAGATAGGTCCTAGAGGCAATAATAAATGTTATTGATTATCTCCCTGTTCATAATTAGGTTTATGTTCCATGCTATAACTTCTATGGTTCTCGAGTCTACAATAACCACGAGGCTCGGAGGAAGACTCATATGCACGTGTGGAATAATAAACGGTAAAATGTATTCCTAGTCCGGCCTCTAAGACTAGCTCAAGTGTTGCATGATAGTTCTGTTTTCCTGATCATGGGCATGTCTATGCTAGCAACTTTGAGGGCACAATGTTAGAAGAACATTTGTGTTGAATCGACCCGAATTGATGTTATGCTATGAGATACATTCATAACAAGTTAAATGGTTAATAACACAGAGATGGTTAACGTTTGCATGATTCCTCAGACCATGAGAGTATCGAGTTTCTTCATTCTTGATTCATGAACTTTGGGGTTTGTTAAACGTCATCCGTAACTAGATGGCTATTACGGCGGCTTACGGGTTCATGGGAAAGTATGTCAAGTAACTCGATAGCTCAAGATTGGGATTTTCTCCACCGACGATGGAGATATCTCTCTGGGCCCTCTTGTTGTTACGGTATCCATTATTGTTTGGCCAGACACTTTGTGATTTGATCACCGGGATACCGGAACACGGTAACGAGAAAAGAGAACAACACCGGTAACGAGGTAAATGGCATAGTGGACAAGTTGTTGATCCACGGGGATGCCAACATGTCTCACCTTGGATATTTGTAACATATCGCAAAGCAACAGGAATAGCACACGACAATTGGAGGTTCACTCGAATATTCATTCGTGTGGGTATAGGGGTCAATATGGGTGTCCACGGCTCCGATGTTGATCATTGATCGGAAGGGGTTCCGAGTCATGTCTATACTTCACCGAACCTATAGGGTCACACGCTTAAGGGTCATCTATCTGCTGAATACTAGATAGGGAGTCTGAGAGAAAATCACTGGAAAAGTTTTGGACAGCGGAAAAGTTCCGCAGAGAGAACACCGGAACAGTTTCGGTAAAACTGAAAAGTTATTTCAGGGGATACCATTAAGTCAAATTGGTTTTTGCACATGCCTGATAATTCTTGGAGGGTGCCAGAATCATTCTGGAAACTTCCGGGAATTTTCCGGAAGAAAAACCAGAAATGTTTCGGAGCTGCCGGAACCATTTTAGATGCTTTTCGCAGATGAAAATCACTAATCCGGAATTGTTCCGGAACGCATTGAAAATTATTTTAGTGGGTACTGGAAATGTTCTAAGCCCACATAAATATTTTCAGTTCGGACAAACGCTAAAAAATGTCGTCGTGAATAGTTAAAGTGCTTTTTGAATATTTATGGAAAACCACCTTTTGGGATATTTCTCAAAAGGCTTCTAGAAGGCCTTGGGGGCCAAGGAAGCCCCTCATGGGGGGACCCCAAGGGTGTGGCCGGCCAAGATGGGTGTGGCTCCTTGGAGCTCCACATGACACCCCATTTTGTGCATAACGTCCTCATGTGAACCCTTTTGCATGGTTTTTTTTGGTAATTTGTGGAGGCACACTACCCCTTGCTTTTCCTATAAATAGGAGGTAAGGGGGATGCCCAAACCTCATCCTTGCTATCATATACATGCCATATACTTGTCTGGGTTCTCTCTCCCTCCGAGTGAAATAGTTTCGTAGAGACGAAAAGCTGTCTAGGTTCCGGCAGGAACTAGTTCTGGACGGCGAAGCCCTGTCAGATAGTTGACACCGTATGTGTGCAACTCTATAGAGAGATCATTCTTTCGGTCTTAGTTCGAGAGTGCCTCCCGAAGGGCTATCCGAGTGACCGTCCGAGTTTCGAAAGTCCTCCCGAATGGCTCCTCGAGTGACCATCCGAGTTTCGAAGGTCGTTCCGAAGGGCTGTCCACGACACTGTCCGGGGGACTGTCCGCCCGCCCCCCGAAGGGCTGTCCGACGGACAGCTGAGGGTATACATCCTCACAGTTGGGAGGTTGTAAATCCTAGCTGCGGGGATCTACACCGCCGATCGTCATCAACTCTAGTTCCGCCGCGCTACGAGTCAATAACGAAAAGATCAAACCTTTTATGCAGTGCGTAGGTTAGATTTTTTTGTTTTCTGCTGCGTTACCCTACAATTTGCACCATCGCGCAGGCTACGACAAGGTGATCCTTTGTCCCTGTTTCTCTCCTCTTTGTGGCTGATGCTTTATCCGCTTTATTGAAAGATGGAGAAGAAAAAGGTGACTATACCCCGCTGAAAATTTTGCCAAAGACCACCCGGCATATCCCATTTATTGTTCGCAGATGATACATTGCTATTTTTCAAAGCACGGGAGGATCAAGCAAAGAAAGTCCATGAAGTCTTAAACGTGTATGCGCATGCTACAGGACAATTTATAAATCCGGCCAAGTGCAGTGCTTAGTTCAGCGCGTCTTGTCCAACGGATCAGAAGGATATGGTGAGAGATATCCTCCATATAGGCATAATCACTTTCGAAGAGAAGTATCTAGGCCTTCCAACGCCGAAGGCCGCATGTCGCAAGGTAAATTTCAGAATTTGCAGTCCTGGTTATTGAAACAGATTATTGCATGGGAGGACACCCTCTCTCTCGTGGCCAAGGAGACTATGATCAAGGCAGTCGCTCAGGCCACCCCTACTTATATAATGGGTGTTTTCAAGTTACCTCTATCCGTTTGTGATGACCTGAATAGGATGGTCCGGAACTTTCGGTGGGGTGCCTCGAAAGGTAAACGGAAAACACATTGGTTGGCGTGGCCAAAGATACAAGCTTAGAAAAGCAAGGGTGGCTTGGGATTCAGAGATTTCCGCCTTTTCAACCAGGCTCTCCTTGCGAGACAGGCCTGGCGCTTGTTAACTAATCCCAATAGTTTGTGTGCGCAGGTGCTGAAGGCACGATACTATCCAGATGGGCGTCTCGAAGACACGGTCTTCGCAGGGAACGCATCCCCGACTTGGCAGGCAATTCAGCATGGCTTGGAGCTCTTGAAAAAGGGAATCATATGGCGCGTCGGCAACGGACGGGACATCCGCATATGGCGTGATCGGTGGCTACCTAGGGAGCCGTCGCGTCAGCCCATATCCGCCGCTACTTCGTCCCGGCAGATATCGACGTCATCACCGGCATTCACACCTCACCCCGCGTCATCGACGACATTATTGCATGGGCACCAGAGAGAAACGACATCTTCATTGTTCGCTCCGCCTATTGCCTAGCCATGGACGAGCGCAAGCGTCCACTGGCTTCTGCTACGAGCAGGGCATCGGATTGTCGTCGCGCCATCTGGAAGATCATATGGGGGTGCCCTGCTCCACCAAAGGTACACATATTCGCTTGGAGGATTGTCACCAACTCACCTGCTACCAGAGCCAATAAAACCTCATGACACCTTGAGCTTACTAACATATGCCCTCTTTTTGATATGGAACGCGAGGACAGATTCCATGTGCTTTGAAGATGCCCTTTGGCGAGAGAGCTCTGGCGAGTTATGGCCTTGGACTGGAGTATACCCAAGGTGGAGTCCATTCAGAATACATGCCCAGAGTGGGTCTTCACATTGTTGGATGCTTTGAATGATACAACAAGACTGGTGGTGCTCATGACCATATGGCGAATATGGCATGTCCGCAATGAGATTACGCATGACAAGGCGCCACCCTATGCCGAAGCCTCGAGACATTTTTTGCACGGGTATATTAACTCGCTCTTGTGCAGACAACAACATCCTAAAGGCGATCTAGAGAAGGTAAAGATGGTGGTCTCAACCACACCATAATGTCCCAAAGTGCGCAAGGAGGCCTGTGTGCGCGCGAGCTGCCCCCCCCCCTAAGCCGGGCTGGGCAAAGCTGAACACGGACGGGAGTTACATCACGTCAATGGGTGCGGCGGGCGGAGGCATGATCCCGCGGGATGACCAAGGTGAGATCATCTATAGCACATGTAGAGAGATTCACACATGTGATAATGCATTAGAGTCGGAGCTAATGGCCTACAGAGAAGGTCTAGAGCTGGCCTTATATCGGACAAACCTACCTATCTTGGTCGAGGTGCATAGCATGGAGGCGGTGACCATGATTACGGGGAGTAATCAAAATATATCTAAATATCGTGTGCCAGTAGAGGAGATCCGCAGGCTGGCTAGTCTTGCCACTAGGAACATCTTCTTTACCCATCGTACCCGTTTGCAAAACATTGTAAGCCATGAGTTGACCGTCTATGGTCGTAGTACTTCGCGCACAACAGTTTGGCTAGCTGCCGGAATGAGCTTTGTTGTAAATCTGGTTGTGGCTGAGAAGCCCCCGTGAGTTAATGGAGATTTCTTTTTCCCCGCAAAAAAAAGAGAGGAAGATCTTCATCTTTGTCTGAAACCATGCTTCCGAAGATGTCCATGACCAAAAACTCAGCCATTTACTTTTATGCAAGGCACGGTACAAGGAGTTAGTGGAGATATTTAGTTGCGCCTACAGTACATGAACTTGCACGGCGGGTAAATATTCATATAACAACTTGAAATATGACACAAATTGGTCACACAATATGTGTTTCGGGTACATTTACTTACATTTCCGACTATTGCCGTTAACACCCGTAACTAGATAATAAATAGGGGTAATACTTTTAAAAAATCATGTCATTCTAGAGTGAGAAAGAATAATACAGAACCATAAAGCAGTATATGCATGCACATGAAAGATTTGATCAAGCTCTCAAAATAAAAAAGATTCGATCAAGCAAAATACGTGTAAAGAGACAAACTTGCAGATGTATATACGTCTACTCGTGCAGTTTGACTACGTTTATAGGAAAACAATCAATAACTACCGTACTAAATAGATATAATACAAAATTTTGGAGTAGGCGTACAATCAAAACTAAGGTAATTTTATTGATTGCTTGTATCCGATAGACTGAACGCCAGGAACATGCCTCAGCGAAGACCTTTCAACATGGGCATTTCCATAGAATGTTTGGTTTGCCTAACATAGAGGAGATCTCAAGACAATTGTTTTCTGAGGGCATCAGCAGTGTGTTGGAGGCGGCGTTGCCTCTAAATTGGGACCCACGCGAAGCCTCTAAGCTCAGTTAAAAATGACGCGGTATATAACATCTCCTAGTGCCTCTAAGCTGGGACCCATCAACAAGTAAACAAGTAATTTCTTCCATGACTTTTGAACCGATTCACATGCCTGAGAGAACCAGCCATGCAAAGGGTTGATTCTTTTGAATTTTTTAAATGAATGAAGTCTGCCTCTTACCTTAGAGGCGATGCCAACGATTTTTATGTAAGAGGCAAGGACTGTAATGTATAGAGTCAGCCTCCAAGACCTTAGAGGCAAGTTTAGAGGTGAAAAAAAGGCCACATTGTGGATGCTCTGAGTGTGCCTTCAGCAACATTTGTCTGACAGCTACACCTTGGCACGACATACATGATACATCAGGGAAACAAAACCTTTTAGCAGCACATCTTCTTCAAAGTTTTCACGCTTGCTCAACACCGTTGCATTTGAAAGCAGAGAATCAGCAAGTTATTCAACAATGTGGACCCTATCAGTATTTCCCGACTTACTTTTGGACTAGTTCATAAAGTAAAGAAGGACCACAAAACCCCTCTTTTGGACTAGTTCAGTTTGGGTCTCGTTTCAGATATGTATGCTTGAAAGACCTCCTCACATTGTAAATATTTTACCCCTGTTATGTTAATACAACGCTCTCGGAGCCTCACCCGACTTCTTGTAAAAACAGGTTTTAGGAATACTCTCATGCTAATTCGGTGCCTAAACAAAAGTTGATTGCACAATCCACCTAACAAATGGTGATCGCAAACCATATATTTCCAATGAGTGTAGTTGTAGCTAGTATCAACAGACTGTTCTTTCACTGGTTGTACAAGAATGTAGTCGCATATATGACGATAAAGGGTTTCTCCGGATTTATATTATAAAGAAACCATCCGATACATCCAGCTTGCTAGGGCCGCAATACAAACAACCCCTAAAGGAAAAAAAACAAGAGAAAGAAAGAGAAACAAATGTCGACACCGGCAGATCAATGAAGCGAAAATGGCCGGTGACCGCTGCACCCTCCGGAGAAGTTCCACCACGCTCCTAGCACTCCGAAGCGTGCGAGCAAGACCTTAAAGAAGGAATGCAACAACGACGCCGCTGCTGCCCAAACTAGTCCTTGGGTTTCCACCGGTACGCAGGGGTAGTGGGGGAGGGATATACCCGACGCCCTTCTGGAAGGCCCGGCACCGCCCGCAAGCGTCGCCGCGTAGCCGCGTCGGAGCCAGACAAGCCGCCAGGGATTTCTCCCGACCCAAACCCCGACCACCACCCCGAACGATCCAAAGAGGGCCGTCCAACTTGCCGCCCACCAGCCTATGCCATCACGGTTACCGAATCAACATCGTCGTCTCACTGAGGCCACCAACACGAGACCTGGAGGACAAAAGAAGAGACAATGGGCTCGGGGGCATCTGCAACACAGCCGACAGGAGAGGACATCCTCCATCGCCACCATGGAGCCGACCGGACGCCACGACAAGCCCGGTCGGACCCAAAAGGGTTCGGACAGCCCCTGCCGCCACGCCGCGGCTCGCCAGCCGACAAAGCCGCTACCACCACAGATCACCGCCTCCTCACCACCACCACCAGGGAGTAGCGCTGCCACGCATCAAGCCTTCGGCCCGCCCCGGCCCAGATGGACCCAAAAGGGCCCAGATCAGGGTCACGCGGGCAACGCCGACCACTAGCACCACCACTCCACCCCGCGACCAACGGCCGCACCGCCACATCAAGAGCACCCAAGGCCCGCGGGAACCTCGTCGCCGAGCCACACCGTCACCGGATGAGCAACACCGCCGCCATCGGGAGGCCCCCACGACCCCTACGCGCGCGCGGAAGGACGGCCCGCCGCCACCAGCGCCACACGGGCAGGGCCTGGCGGACCATGCCGCTGGCGGCGGGAGAGGGAGCGACTGGGAGGAGGGCTGGAGAAGAGGGGGGATCTAGGGTTCGCCCGTTGCCTACGAGGGGGCAAGCGAGCGAACGCGCGGGGGGGGAGGGGGGGTGGACTAGACTAAAATCTCATCTATTTCAAGATTTTAGGGGGTCCGCTGTATAAAGACTTGCACATCTCAATCGAGAAATGTTTGTGCAATCCGGAATGGTATTGCATATTTCAAGTCTAATCAAAGGTCATAAGAAAAAATAGCCCTGCTGATAGGAGGTTAACTTAAACCAGTGTTTCTTCTGTGTCACCAAATTAATTTGCTAGCTATGGCTATAAAAAGGCCGAGTAATGGATCATTAGCAAAGGTACGAAGAGGCAAATGGTCATACTCACCCCAAGTCTTCACTTTCTCTTCACTCTCCAAATTGGTTGAAGCATATAATGAAAACGAATTTGTCCTTTGTTCCTACAAGAATATGTGTTAAAACAATTAGCTCACCAAGTACCACAAAAGGCTTCAATTAATAAGTAATAAAAAAAGGGGATAACAACTCGCTCACCAAAGAATACGATGGCAACACGTGAAAATATGGTAAATGAGGCTACAAGGACTCGGTACAGGAGCACCTTGGAGACCTCCATCTGCTGTTGGCAACCATGTCCTACTAGCAAGGTGGTATTGCCCAAGATATATTTCCTTGTGATGGAGAAGTACGACGGCGTCAGCCACAATGGTAGGGTGCACTCTACTGCTCACACTCAGAACCCTGTCTTCAACAAACAAAGCATTTCCTCCGGTGCTTGTTATTGGTATAATCATGTCTACCATAATGTCAGCTACTCTGTAAACCCCAATATGAAAAGAGAGCCTACATTCGTTATGCCCGATCAACATGATCTCCGAGTCACATTCCGCGAGGTGGTAAGGCATGTGAAGTTTGCCTGCCGGAAATGTGGCGGTCAACTTTTGTTCCGGTAGATAACACAGCAGATCACCGAAGTCCACCTTCTCCCCGAGCCCCGGCAGGTCAATCTGGAAAATCTGTAGCTCACTGTCCAATGTTTGACAGTGCAACGTGTGTATCTTGCCCTGGAACGACATTGACTTCCAACGTTTTGATATGCTCCATGTCAAGAGTGATAGAACCTGTAGATCGGCTAGGCTAGATGTGTCCGGTAGTGATGAAAGAAGGGATTGGAATTTTACCTTCTCCCTGACGTGAGGAGCTCCCGCCGTTGGCCATGGTGGGACGGTGGCGGCGATGACAGAGAGGTGGAGGTGGTGGTGCTGTGTGTGCGGCGGCGGCGGTGGTGCTTCCGTGTCTGGTGCTAACCCTAGATCGGATTTGGGTTGTCGGTGGGGTGTGTCTGGCGCACGATCAACCTCGTAACCCGTGCAACCGGCTCCCCACCTCTTTATATAGCGCTGGCGACAGGGGCCCACCAACCATATGAGGGTTGGGCGTCCCCGATCAGGGCGCAGTTCAAGGGGCCCGTTGAGCCGTTGGGCTCAATCGGCTGGAGATCAACCTAACAGTCCTCCCCTTGATCTCAACTTTTACTTTCAACTTTATACTTTCTAGTTTATTTGTTTCGTCACATATTGGTACATAGAGCATGTTTCATCTTCACGGCTTAATTGCCGATAGAATCATACAACTACAACATACGTTTTATTTAGAAGCAAATTATGTTCCTTTTGGGCCTCTCATGATCTAGGAATCATAAGGCTTTCCCTTAAACTCATGTGGCTAAGTGTTCCTTGAACATACTGGGTGGTAAGCCTTTCGTAAGCGGATCCGCAAGCATATCCTCTTTGTCCTTATATGCTCGAGACTTATAGTGTGATCCTGAATTTTATCTTTCACAACATAATACTTTATCTCTATTGTTTTGGCAACATTACTCGACTTGTTGTGAGCATAAAATACTGCGGGCTGGTTGTCACAATACATCTTTAGTGGTTTGTGAATACAATCTACCACTTTTAAGTCGAGTATAATTTCTTTAGCCATATTGTCTGCCCCGTGGTCTCGAAGCATGCTATGAATTCCGCATACACCGTGGATGATGCAACTATTGACTGTTTGGAGCTTTTTCACGAAATAGTCCCTCCAGCGAGAGTGAAGACGTATCCTGAGGTGGATTTTTTATCACCACTGTCCCTCGCAAAATCTACGTCTGAATACCCTTTAATCCCTAGGGAATCAGATCTCATGTATGTCAGCATGTAGTGCTTCGTGCCTTGCGCATAACGCAATGCCTTCTTTGCCATCTTCCAGTGCTCCATGTCTGGATTCTCTTGATATCTACCGAGTACCCCGGTAACAAAAGCTAAGTCAGGGCGAGTGCACAGTTGTGCATACTGTAAGCTTCCAACAGCGAAGCATATGGTACTGGTTTTATGAGATCGATCTCGTACTGGTTCTTGGGACATTGGAATTTTCCAATACTATCGCCCTTGACTATAGGAGCAGGTGTAGCTTTACTTGCATGCATATTATACTTTTAAAGAACCTTCTATAAATATGCCTTCTGCGATAGTCCTAAGACTCCATTGTTCCTATCTCGGTGAATTTCTATGCCCAAAACATATGATGCTTCATCAAGATCTGTTATATCAAAATTTGAGGATAAGAACTTCTTTGTTTCTAGTAGTAGACTGACATCACTGCTAGCAAGTAGGATATCATCCACATACAAGATTAGGAAAATATATTTCCCATTTTTAAACCTTGCATAAATGCAGTTATCCTCTATATTTTCTTTGAACCCAAAACTTTTAGTCGTTTGATTAAACTTTAGATACCACTGTCTAGAGGCTTGCCTTAATCCATAAATGAATTTCTTTAGGCGGCATCCCATATTTTCTTTGCCTTCCATGATAAAACCCTTGGGTTGTTTCATGTAGACCTTTTATTTTAAATCACCTTTCAGGAATGCCGTTTTGACATCCATTTGATGTAACTCTAAATCAAAATGAGAAACTAATGCCATTATGATTCTGAAGGAGTCCTTACATGATACTGGGGAAAAAGTCTCATTGTAATCTATCCCTTCCCTTTGTGTAAATCCTTTTGCCACAATTCGGGCTCTATACTTTTCTACGTTCCCATTAGGGTCGTACTTAGTTTTGTAGACCCATTTACATCCTACTGTTTTTGCTTCTTTAGGGATTTCCACTAAATCCCAAACATCTTTGGAACTCATCGATTTCATCTCATCTTCCATTGCTTGTAGCCATTTTGATGAGTTAGGGCTTGTAATGGATTCTTCATATGTAGTCAGATCACCTTCCATATGAACCATTTCTGTGTTATAAACTTTATAATTAGTAGAAATAGCTGATCTTCTTATTCTATTAGATCTTCTAAGTGCCTTAGTTTCTAGCACATTTTGTGCCCCCAACTTACGACACATCTTCTACTATTGGCTGTTGTACCTCCCTTTCATGCTCAACAACGGGTTCAGTCGGCTCCTGACGGACAGGTTCCGGGTCTTCTCCCATAGTTGTCATGGGTGGAGTTACAGCTGGTAGTGAGAAAAATGGCTCCTGAATCATCGGATTAGGTGCATTCACCCTCTTCTTCTCAAGATCAATTTTCCGAGCTACCAAGCTCCCCCTCATCATTTCGTCCTCTAAAAAGATTGCATGTCTTGTTTTTACAAACTTTGTATATCTGTCTGGACAGTAGAAACGAAAACCCTTTGATCTATCTGGATAGCCAATGAAGTGGCAACTCACTGTTTTGGGATCCGACTTTGAAATGTTTGGATTAAACATTTTGGCCTCAGCGGGGCACCCCCACACCCTGAAGTGTTGTAAAGAGGGCACTCTTCCCGTCCACAGCTCGTACGGTGTTTTGGACACCGACTTGCTTGATACGCTATTGAGAATGTGAATGGCGGTTTTAAGCGCCTCCATCCATAATCCCAATGGCAAGGTGGAGTAACTCATCATGCTGCGCACCATATCCATCAGTGTACGGTTACGCCTTTCAGCTACTCCATTTTGCTGAGGCTCGGCCGACATTGAATACTAGGCTACTATGCCAGTCTCCTGTAAGAACTTTGCAAAAGGTCTAGGGACTTGGCCATATGGGGTGTGCCGACCGTAGTACTCCCCCCACGGCCGGACCTTACTATCTTTATTCTTTTATCATGCTGATTTTTGACTTCAGCTTTGAATATTTTAAATTTATCTAATGCTTTAGATCTTTCTTTGATTGGATAAATATAACCAAAATGAGAGTAATCATCTGTGAATGTTATGAACGGGTCATATCCATTCACACTTTTCACCGGAAATGGTCCACAAATGTCAGTGTGGATGATTTCTAGTGTGCTTGTGCTATGGATTGCACCTTTTTTGATTTGTTTTACATACTTTCCTTTAATGCAATCTACGCATTGTTCTTAGTCTGAGAACTCTAGCGGAGGAAGAATTTCGCTTTTGACTAATATTTCTATTCTCCCCCTGGAAATATGGCCGAAGCGGCAGTGCCATAATTTCGATGAGTCGTCAGTTCTGTTTCTTTTCTTTTGTTCTTTGTTCGATGAGGAAGCATGCTCATTCACATTAGACACATAATGCACTTTTTCGTGGAGTGATAATAAATAAAGCTCATTGTGAAGTAAAGCAACACCCACATAAGCATTATTACACCATATGGCACACTTGCCATGTTCAAAATAACATTCATAATTGTCTTTGTCCAAACAAGAAACACTAATTAGGTTTCTATGACATGAAGGAACATATAAGACATCTCTAAGTAGAACCTTGAACCCATCAGCTAACTACAAGGAGATGTCACTAACACTTCAACTTCTGCTTGGACTTCATTAGCGACTTCAATGCATCTTTCGCTTCTTTCCATAGTCCTCGTCGAATGGAATCCCTGTAAAGAGTTTGCAACATGAACAATTGCTCTTGAGTCAATCCACCAAGTAGATTTTGAAAGCCGTGTATACAAGGATTCATTTACAAAGGAAACGATGGCGTTACCTCTCTTTTCCATTATAGACTTTAGCCAAGCAGGGCAATCCTTCTTGTAGTGTCGTGTCTGCTTACAGTGGAGGCAAGTGTCTTTGTCCATTGGAAAGGACTTCTGCTGATGCTGATGCTGATAGGGTGCTTTTTCATGTGGCTTTGAAGGAGAACCTTTGCTATTTGGATTGTAATTCTTTTTCTTATGGTCCTTCACATAGTTGAGAGAGCCACCATGTTAGGCTTTCAGTCTGTCCTCTTCTTGGACGCACATTGCTATTGTCTTTTCAATGTCCCATGTTTCAGGCGACATATTGTAGTTTACAACAAAGGTTCAAACTCCTTTGGCAGTGAAGCCATGACCAGGTGGACCAGGAGCGCTGGTTTGATCTCCAAATCCACATCCATGGGCTTGAGCTTTGCTGCCATGTTGCTCATTCTGAGGATGTGCTCCCTTATTCCATGACCACCGCCAGTGTAGTTCTTTGTTACCAGTTGCTTTATCAACTGGGTGGCATATGTCTTTGAAGAACTACTGAACTGGTTCTTTATCTTTGTAAGCAACTCCCCTACGGAAGTGCACTCTGCAACTGAGCCCACAATGGCGTTCTCAATTGTGTTCTTTATAAATGACATACGCTTTTTGTTGGCGTTGATCCACTTTTGATTGTTGAGGGTGTATAACATCTCCAATGGAGCATGATCCCCTCTCTTTTTATCCCACACAACATCGTCATCAGTGGCCTCTCTGACAGGCTCTGTAGGTTTGACCGGATGTGGTTCATTCACAACCCAGTCCACCTCAGTACACACAAATGCCAGGTCAACTTTCTTCCTCCACTCAGTGTAGTTGTCACCTCTGAGTGTCGGGACATCTTTTAGGCAACTCCTCAAGTGGCAGCCTCCTGAAATTATAAAAATCATATGCATTAATCTAACGTTGGTTAAATTAAACATACAATTGTCTATGCCATTAAATCTATATTACCGTTGGGCAAAAGAATAGAAATAAGTGCACCTTTAATAAAACATGACCATATTATTAGCAATGTTGGTCATAAAAATAACATAATCATATTCATTCTAATAATCACTTTAATGTGTTCTTTAAATTTAATTCTCTCTAAACTTTTTTTTGTAAAAGAGCACTATTAATTACTTACGCAGTGGAAAAACATGAATATAAATTCATGAACTTTTTATACTTGACAAAAACTTTTCTTTTCTTAAATAAAAAATTCATGAACTTTATTATATTTTTCTTTATAAAATTCATGAACTTTTCTTTTTCTGGAATTTTTCTTTTATTTTCAGAAATTTTTTCTGTTTACTTTTCTATTTTTAAACACATTTTCGTTGGAAAAAAATAATGCATAGAAAAAGAAATTTAAAACTGTTTAAATCTGCCCAAAAAACTGGACAGAAAGAGGCTAAAAAAACAAAAAACGCGGCCTCTGGCTCGGTTTTGTCCGGCCCATGGCCTGCCTGTTCTGGCCGAAGCCGACCCAACCCAGCGCCGCCTCCTTTCAGCCCAAAAGGCCCAAACAGGGGCTAGGGTTTCGCCGGTGCCGTCGGATTTCATCTGACGGTCGACCGCAACAAACGAGCTAGGGAAAAAGGGGCCACTCGGCCATTTGGGGGGCCATCCCCCCTTCTCGTGCCGCTCTCCTCCCTCGCTCTCTACCGTGCCTTCTCTGGCTAGCCGACGGCGAGGGAGGTCCACGCCAACCGGCGGCAACGGCATAGAGCCATCGCACCGCGCGAGCCGGTCGAGCCCCCTTTTCCTTCCCCCTTTTCCTTCATATCTTCCGCCTTGCGCCCTCTGAAGACAACGACGGCGGAGCACCGAGCGGTGATGGCCATTGCCATCCCCTTGCCGATGGCGTGTTCCCCTTACGGTGAGCGTGCCGCCGTCGAGCGGTGTGGCGAGCGACGCCCTTTGCCTCTTTTCCTTTGCCAGCGAGCCCTGGGGCTTTCGGTGGTTCTTCTTCCGGATGGCTCGGCGTGCCGATGCCCGTCCGGATCGAGAGGAACGGCGCGGCCATGACGGCGACGCTACTTTGTCGGCTAGCCCGAGAGCTTTCTCCGATGAACTTTTGCCCCCCTATTTTTATTCTCTGTCCTGCTAGGGTTCTTTGGGGGTAATTCTTTCTCTATGATTTTCACTGTGATTCTTTTCTACCGAAAACCATCTAGATCCTAGAGGCTCTAATTACCATTGATAGAACCTATAGATCGACTGGGCTAGATGTGTCCGGTAGTGATGAGAGAAGGGATTGGAGTTTTACCTTCTCCCTGACATGAGGAGCTCCCGCCGTTGGCCATGGTGGGATGGCGGCGGCGATGACAGAGAGGTGGAGGTGGCGATGTTATGTGTGCGGTGGCGGCGGTGGTGCTTCCCGTGCCTGGCCCTAACCCTAGATCAGATTTGGGTTCTCGGTGGGATGTGTCTGGCGCACGATCAACCTCGTAACCCGTGTAGCCGGCTCCCCACCTCTTTATATAGCGCTGGCGATAGGGGCCCACCAACCATATGAGGGTTGGGCGCCCCCGATTAGGGCGCATGCCAAGGGGCCCGTTGAGCCGTTGGGCTCAACCGGCTGGAGATCAACCTAACAAAGAGCTCCATTGCTGGTCCATGGAGGTGGTGCAGGATACCCGCCCTAAATATTAGGGGTTTCGGTTTTTCCTAGGTCTTGGTTCATCAATTTTTAAAGCTTGTTCCAAAAAATTGTGGAAAATTCTAGATGTTTTGGAAGCGTTGAGATTAATTATTCAAAAGTTCACCCAAAAAGTGCTGGAATTCCATCCTAGTATATCTAAAGCTCATTAGAAATATTAAAAGTTCATCCAAAATTGGCCGAATCACATTGTAGTATCTTACATCTTTTAGTTGTATTTTTCAACCTGCTTTCTGGAATGCTCGTTGATTTGTTGTAAGCATGTGACATACAAGATCTTACACTCGTAAGCTGCAGATAGCATCGACCATTCCAAAACCACATGGTCAACTCTAACTTCAAAGTTCATAAGCGTAACTTATATTTTTTTCGAAAAAGAAGATGACCCCCAGCCTCTGCATCTGATAGATACATGCAGTCATGTTATTAATTATTCATAAAAATCTTACAAAGTAGGAGTAATACATCAATACCTCTGAAATCTTCATCTTGACAACATTTGTCGCTGCTTCTATCTATTGATGAAGGGATGTCAAATGTCCCAGCCGAATACCAAACAGACATCGCATCAAAACCTAACATCCAAAGCCGGATGCCCCGACCAAGCCACATACCGGGTCTCGAGCCGAACCGGTCCGACACACTCTCATATGTCCTCGTCGTCGTCTTCCATCAAACCATCTTCAGAGAAAGTACCGATGCATCAACCTTGTCAAGCCTGCCGTCCACGCCCCCACGACGCCAAACAACACCTCTTCCCCATGCGCATTCATCATCATGTATATGTCGCCGAGACTTTGCTGTGCCTCGCCACCGTGACCCCACAATGTCGACGCGTCACAAGGAACGCCACTCCACCGTAGATACCGTCCATTGGTCCCTCTAGCCCAAGAATGACGCCCTCAAGAGGGGTTATGGTAAATGAGTGTCGCAGTCATCCCATCGACTGATCTAGGGATTCCTTCGGAGGTAGCGGATAGGGGTTTAGAGCTTCTCCATGACAATGCCTTCAAGAAGGGGAACGACGCAAAAAAACGTTGTCATCGCCGACCTTGGCAACGTGCCAATAATAAAGTTTTCACCCAGATCCGCTTGAAGACCCACCATCCAGCATCATGTGCACGAGATTGCCATCGATCATCGCCGCCGCGCATGAAGGTCGTACCGGTTGGATTGGGTCTGACCGGAGATCAGGCCCAATGCCTCCGCCGCCGGGGTCAGATCTGATTGAACCTGACGCCGTCGCCGCCATCACCGTCAAGGAGATCAACATCGGAACCGCCACAACGATCTTGAACAATTGACTTGCAAAAAGAAGTTTGCCGCTGCCACGCTGCTGGGCTTTGCCCTGACAGCATCACCGGCAGCGGCGAAGAGAAAAGTGGTGGCGAGGGACCGGAAGAGGAAGGCGGTGATGTCCCGGTGCGGCGACGCACGAGAGCAGGCGACTGCGCTAGATCGCGAAGTTCTGGCGATCCTATTTCCACGGAGCGTTTAGCCGCCTTGGTTCCTACGTGTAACTTAGATATTCATCACATACCTGAGCTTGACAGCCAAAACATATATATTCCCTTCATTTCTAAATATAGGTCTTTTTATAGACATTCTAATAAAAAACTACATACAAAGCAAAATGAATGAATCTAAACTCTAAACTATGTCTATATACATCTGTATTTAATCTAATAGGAAAAAAAAGGGAGTATAACACTACTGCATGCCGATACATCAATACATCATCACCCATGCATACATAAACCCAATCTCAATCTTACGCAGCACAAAGTAGATTGTTCCTCTAAGTTTTGGGTTCTCTCGTGACAGAGACGGTGCAGCGTACAGTGAAGCAATCGCCATGAAGGTGATTCTTAGAATCTTTCTCCTTCATGAAGAAAGCGAAGCCTTCCTGCTGACCGCAGCATGAGAATTTAGTGGACAACCTCTGCTCGACCGTCGCCGACGGCTTGCCGGACTTTTTGAGCAGCGTGCATACAAAGATCACGCCGACTTCAGACTTGATTTTGCTCAGGCAAACGAGGTCGAACGATGTACCGAAGAAAGCGTGGTAGCTGAAGCGCACGGCCCAGTCGTTGCCGCCGACGCTGAAGGTGTCGGATTGGAAGTATTTGCCGCCGGTAGTCATCGATTTGGCGACGGAGTAGCCCTCAACCTTGAAGTCGAAGACCCTTGTCGCGGCGACGGTCAGGCTCATGCAGATAGGGGGTTCTGGGTTGGTCATTGGAGAAGGTGTTTGTGCTTTCGCCGATCCAACTACCACCTCCTGAATTATATAGCCGCAGCGGGCAGATGTGAATCCGTGAACTTCTTCATTTACTGAATGGACCAGGGAAGGACTCCTCGTGTACCGCGCCAGAGTTTTTAGGGCCTCGTTGGGAACGAACAGTCGCTTGATTGAGTATTGATGATTGAATGATGGGGAACGAACAATGCATAGATGCCACCTAAGTAAAATGTATGACGTGACATCTAATTAATAAGAAGAAAGAGAAATTGAGTAACTTAGCATGTTACTATCCCTATGAATAACATAATGTATATCAATGCAAAATTAGTCTAAAAGCTAATAAATGAAAGTCTCAATGTTACTACTTATATGTTACTATCCATTGTAGAGGTAGTAACTTAGACTAGTAACATATGCATGTTACTACTCTATGTTACTCCCCATTATGACTAGTCTAAAGAGATAATGTTACATGGAAAAAGGAGGTCAAGAGCCATGCGTAGTTACCGTCCACAAAACAAAGACAAAGCAGCCAGGAGTAGACAGCATGCACTATTGTCATGAGTGATAATAATGCTAATGGGGTGATCAAGTTTGTCCACAAGACAGTTCAGGCTTTTCGCTGTCTCTCGTAGAATCATCACCGATAATGCAAGTTTTCCAGTGTACTGTCCAGTTTTGTGAGGGTCTTGGTACCCATATCCGCTTTGTGTAATGACACCTGTAGCAAATGGACAGACAGAAAGAGCCAGCGGCATGGTCCTTCAGGGTCTTAAGACGCGCATCAACGACCAATTGAAAATATACGCAAGAGAAACCGGGTTGTCGGGGTTACCTGAAACATGGTGGTCCTTTGAAATTTTCCCCAAAAGGCAGTGATGTTGTTTAAATGCCACCCCAAATGGGGTGCGTGCATGCGTTTAATTTACTCATGCCAAACTTGGCCATAGGTATGAGCAGATTTGCAGTCTAAATGCAAAGCAAATCTGTTGTAGATTGCAAAATGATCCCAGAGCTAAAGTAGAACAATTTGACAGCAAGGAAAAGACACAGTTGTATATCTCTCTCGAACCATAGAAGATTTCAAGATGTATCATCCGCCTGTCACAACACTGAACGTTGATATTACAGTTCACAGAGTCGGCCACTGTCGTGATCTTTTTCTCTCTGTTATGCCAATGCCACAGGGAAAGAATGATCGTTGATGGTTTAGACTCTGGTGTCCTTTTCATGTGGCTCCTCCTCCAGGGTACAAGGATCATTTAAGCCTAACAAAACGAGCACAAGTAGAAAACCAGATATCAAATTAGTGACTATGAACTAACCAATACGATCAAATACAAAATTGAAAATACACGACCAGGTACCTAGACATATAAATAACGAGCTCTTTTACGGGGATTGGCGAGTTACAACTTGTAATTTCGTGTAATTCCGTCAATGATTTTTTCTGACCATCGGATCTATGAAATCATCTAAAGATTTATTTTTCTAAAAAATGATATAATGGTAAAGCCACGTAATCCATTCACTTCTCGCAAAGGATTTGTCCTAGGATCGTATGTCCTTGAAGTAGATGTAGATCGGCAGACAGCCGCCGCCGCCCGATCCGCGGTTCCGATCAAGCAATCCACCGGCGGCCACGATCCAGGCAAGCAGCACTCGTCCGCCTCCCTGGTCTCGCTCCTGCCGCAAGGTTCCGGCCGGCCGACAACTGCAAATCTTTCTCTGTGGCAACCGAGTCCGCGGAGCCTCCCCTGCCCACCGCCCCCAACATTAATTAGCCTCCCTCCGTCGAGCAGCCCGTGACGGCCAGCAACACCAGCCATGCACAGGTAGTGAATTTCCCAATTTGGTTTGCTCTTTTCAATGTCCTGCAACCTGTCTTCTCATGTGCAAGCAGATTGTACGTATAGGTGATAATATAGTGCACTAATTATATATGTTTCTATGTAGGAAATGATGGCAGCAAACTGTTAGCTACATCTTTTTGTACAAGGAGGTTTCGTGGAAGGTTAAATTCTCGAAAGTAAAAGCATGGGATGAGTCGCTCCCTAGATATAAAAAGAAGTCCGGGATGCCTGAATGACCTCAACATATGAATCAGTTTGTTTGAAAACAAGCTAGTTTTGTGTATGTTCTTTACTGTATTTTCTGTTCACTTAGTTGAATTGATGTACACTATAAAATCTATGTTGCATCTCTCTCTCTCTCCCTCCCTCCCTCTCTCTCTGTGTTTTCTCTATTTATTTGGATACAAATTGATCATGCTAACCCATGTGATGTTGCATTACAGATGGAGCCAGAACCTGAGCTTGGTTGTGATTCGGCTTTGCAAGCACATGATCGCAACGATGGAGGACACCATCATATAGAAACTCATCTTATCCCGATCAATCTGGGAAGCTTCAGACAAACACATCTCTAGTTGATGCACTCTTGTATGGTTTTTTAATGGGCTTTGTGCAATCATGTGTAGTTGCTAATTCTTGATTCTTCTCAGAAAATTGATTCTTATTTAGGCTTGTACTCCTAGAAATGTGTGTTACAAAACAAACCAAATTTGTTTTATTCCATCTCACCAACCAAACACTAGAACAGAACCCGAACCATTTTCTAATGTGGCAGATCTAATTCTTTATCTGCATGGCCAAATAAATAATTCAAGTCACACACTCAGTCTTGATGATTTCGATTGATGAGAAAGCTCTTTCAACTGTTGCCGTCACAACCAGTTGTAGCAATGCCAACTCAATGAGACGATAAACAAAAGGAAACATGGCATGCCTTTCAAGTTCAACCATATTGTAAGCTAAGCTTGTAATATCATGACAAGCTCTAAACCTTCAATTGTTCTCATATGGATAATGAATAGCTCAAGTTTATCAACTATATGTGCATCACGCCCCCGCCTGAACCTGGACTATGCCACCACTACGCTAGTGCTTAGGGTTCGTAGATGTGGCTTGTGTGTTGTGTCGTGCGGAACGGAGTGGATCGAGTGCATGTGTCTCTGCTCGCGTCCTCGCGTGGGCGTTCGCCTGACTGGCTAGTGCACGGTGCACCTATATAGTTTGTCATTGTATTGGGTGTTTGGGAACACAAGATATTCATTATATTTGATTACAGGGTTGTTTGAGGAAGTCCATCTTCATCCTTCATCTTCCACATATTGATAAACGTTAGGTAATCCACTTCAGAAAAATTTGTTGTTTTTCTATTAAACTCTGTACTTGGAGGCCTAACGACGTATACAAAAATAAAGTTGTGTAGTAGATATCAACTCACCAGTATAGATAATCGTATTTCGAGTGACCCACAAATACTGGTAGCCGGGGTCGAGATGGCCCGGAGTGCTTGTACTACTAATACTGGGACTGTTCTCCTTATGTGAATGTAGTATTAGGTTTGCGCTACCCAGCGAACTAACATGTAGTTGGATGGTTAGAGGGACAATGATATACGCAGTCCATCAAAGTTAAGTCTTGGTGCTCCTATTATTTCTGAATTTATTTTAAGATTTTCGACAATGCACATTCAGTGGGATGAGACGTTCCCGACGACGACGAGGCCGCTACGATGACTTTGTATATCTGAAGATGATATGACGGCTCAGTCTCTCATACGTGCTCATAGGGGGTAAGGTGTGCATGCGAGCATTCTTAGAGGTGAATATATGTTCTTATATATGAGCATTTGTATTTGTACTGTTTAAAAAAAAATGGTTTGAACTACCCATACTGGTGGTAATAGTAGAATTAGAAGGCATAATGAGAGGAAATGATTCATTACCATGTTATGCTTCCGGTGCCTGATTTCTTTAACGGTCCCACCATTATATGTAATTTTCTGTAATTTGAGTTTAGTAACTCCTATTTTTCCACCGTCGGATT
Organism: Hordeum marinum; assembly: GCA_022496015.1. Lineage (NCBI taxonomy): Eukaryota > Viridiplantae > Streptophyta > Magnoliopsida > Poales > Poaceae > Hordeum > Hordeum marinum. Next base: position 514,060,151 of record CM039673.1, read on the forward strand.
AGGATGGATGGACGGTTCCTAAAATTGTCGTAACAGTTGTAATAAATAACGGCCTCATGAATTTGTAGAAGGGAACTTTCTACATCTAGGTACAATATATTTTGACCGGATTAATGCAGTCCACCAGTAAAATGTCCTTATTAGTCACACATCTGAAGATGCACCACTAATTGTAACTACACAAATATGATCAAGTACAAACAGAAATTCTCCCACAAAAAATAAATACAAAACAGAAATACACAACCGAGTATCAAGATATAATTAACGAGCTACTGAATCTGCAAAAAGAACTGTCTACCCATGCACATTCTTGACCTAGCACGAACAAGTTCACAAATGCATCACAGTTGACAAGATTAAGTCCACCACTGTCCTTGTTAGTTACTATAAAATCTGTCAAAGTACCATGTTAGTAATACGTGTGTTTGACTCACTAACGATACAAAAACCTATGCACACACTTGCATTTTGTCTTATCTAACAAAACATGTGTGTTTGACTCACTAACGATACAAAAACCTATGCACACACTTGCATTTTGTCTTATTCTAACAAAACTCAACGTTGACACACCATACCACACATGACAAAAGTGACCCCCAACAATACAAAAACATATTCACACCTTGGCAAAATCACTTGCATTTTCTCTTCTTTTACAAAACTTAACAGTGACAAACCAAGTACTACACATGATGAAAATGATCCATGTTGCAATGGTTATCAGAACAGTGCCACATGCATGCTAATTGCAAAAAAGAGCAAGGAGAAATTTCCCCACGGGGTTATGAAGCTCGGAGAGGTAGCTGAAAGTATGGTAAATGCTATCTAGAAGGACGCACTAGTGTGGATTTTTTTTCGAAACTGGGCCCCTGAGGATCTAGTGTGGATTTGGAGAACAGAGAGACGTCAAGGCACTTCTTTCTTGAGTGTGCCTTCAGCAGCACCTGTTGGGTATTGAATGGGTGTTGTCTGGCAACTACGGCTGGGCATGACAGAGCAGAGATGATGGATCAGGGGAAACAAGATTTCCAGTGCCCCTTTTTCAACAATGTGCCGCCCTACCAGGAATTCATGGTTCGTTAACTCAAGGACTATAAAATTATTTCTTTGAGGTTTTTATACACAGTTCAAATTGAGTTCCATTTCAGCCATAGGCTTCAAAGTTGTAAAACTTCGTGTTGTAAATATTATCATGCATGTGACACTCAAGACCCTTTCTTCAACAAAGAGGGCATTTCCTCCGATGCTCATTAGTGGGATGATCCTGTCTAGGATAATATCAGATAGTCTGTAAACATCAACATCGAGCGAACCTGTAATGTAACGGCTGATCACCAGGATCTCTGAATCACATTCTGCGAGGTAGTAAAAAGGCCTCCGAGGTTTGCCTGCCAGGCATGTGGCAATCAACTTAGGCGCCGGCAGATGACACAAGATAGTACCAAAGTCCTCCTTCTCCCCAGGGCCCGGCAAGTCGATCTGGAAAATCTGAAGCTCGCTGCCATTTGTGGGAGTGTGCAAGGTGTACATCTTGCCTTGGAATGACAGTGGCCTCCAACCATTTGATATCCTCCATGTCGAGAGCCGGGAAATTGGATGATTTGCCCTACTTTATTTGGGCATTAGATGATTTGCCCCACTTTATATAGGATTAGATTATTACAGTAATCATTTTCGAATTTATATCCCTTAGTTCTTCATGCAAAAAGACATAGTTGCCCCTATGGCTAATTTACAATTCTTTCCTAATCTTCTCTGCTGTTGGACACAGTTGCCCCTGTCCCAGCTGCATCGACGATCTCACCACTCCCAAATATGCAAACCAGAGCAAGCTACCGGAAGAGGCCGACGACGGCACCTTGGCCCAGCAGCGGCACGGCGCGGCGGCTCCAGCTGCAGCTCCTGGACCCGGGGCGACGGCTCCTGCTGGAGCTTCACGGCCCGGCCCGGCGTGGCAGCTCCCGACGCAGCTCCTTGACCCGGGGGCGGCGGCTCGCGCTGCAGCTCGGCGGCCCGGGGCGACGACTCCCCCTGCAGCTTGGCGGCCCGACGCGGTGATTCCCTTGCAGCTCCTCGACCCGTCGCGGTCGCTCCCTCTGCTACTCAGCGAACCTCAGCGGCGACTACCTCTGCAGCTCGATGGACCAGTGGGTTCTGGGGCTCCCGCTGCAACTCAGAGCTGCAGATGGGGCATTATTTGCTGGTAAATACTAACTTCTTTCAGTGATTAATGGATTCACAACTTTTTTGTGTGTGAGCTTGGTGCATTGCCGGTAATAGCCATGGTTGTACTACAATGTTGATAGTACTAATTACTCTAGCAGTTGGTACTGCTTCAATCATGGAGCTGGGTACATTATATAAAATACTTCGTTCAGTTATCTCCTCCAGATGCTTCAGACTTAAATTGTATCACATATGTTTCCTTAGCACATGGAATTGGAATCATGAACATATGGCACAAGAAGGTTGCTCGGTTCAAATGACATGATAAATTAATCTGAGTTTACGTCAAGCAAAAAATATTTTTTCCGAGTCAATATCTTTGAAATTGACAAATTTCAACATCTCTCATAATTTAAAATAGCAATTCAATGCACTAAAATTAGAGCTTCTTCCTCTTTGGGGTCAATTTTTTCTTGCATGTCGTAGAGGTAGAGCGTGAAGGGAAATGAGAAGTAGGTGATGCTATAGAATTAATAGTACTTGTCCCAGATGGTTGTGATGCATCGTCTTCAGCTATGGCCATAGCAAGCCTCCTGCATGTTTACATACAAATGTTATAAAATCAGGATTTTTCTTTTGCATGAATCAAATGTGCATATGACAGATATAATAGTTACCTCCTTGTGATAGGTCCAGGGCTATTATGAAGGCTGGGAGGCAGTGTGATTGTTGTTGTGCATGTAGGTGTCGCAACAACAACTGGAGCGAGCTCGTGAGCAGACACGTCACTAGAAATTTCAATCACACCGGATGTTACAAATGGTATAATAGTACTAACTTGATACTGATGTAGAGGAGATACTAGTGCATGGGTTACCTTTCTTTAGCTTCCCTCTGTTTGCAAGTTGCTTTCCTGTGCCCCAATATCCCACATTCTTTGCACCTATTTTTGCTGCCAAATCTCTTCTTTTCTTTTTCCTTCTCTTTGTCACCTCCTTCTTTGTCATTTGTTTTGCCATTATCATCTTTTTTCTTCCGTTTGCTGCCACCAGCACCACCGTCTTCAAGGCAACTTTTGATTCTCTGTTTCCTCCGTCTCCCAACAGAGCTCTTTAAAACTAGTGGCACCATCTCGAAATCTAGATTAACATGAGGCCATTGAGACTTGTCTGTGATTGGTTCAATCTCTCCAGCATAGGCAGCCCGAAACCTACTCACGGAGTAGTACTCATGTACATACGGTTGAAAGTTTACATTTGCCGTCTCTACAAGGAATGCAAGTGCATGCTCACAGGGCTTTCCAGTGTGTTGCCATTCTTGGCAAGTGCACTCTCGGCTTCCTATCTTCACAACATGCCTAAGATTATTCTTGCTAGTGTCCTTGACCTCACAACTTTCTCCGGTTGATCTTCCAACAACTAAATGGTCAAGTTGCCTAGTTCTATTATTTATTTGTTGAATGATGGCAGGCAATATATCTCCCTGGAGCATTTCGCCAATCCTTCTCCTTCTATAAACAAGTATCATAATTTTCTCTCTTATTGCATCGGCTAGCTCATCCATGGGCATCTCCTTTGTTCCTTTGATCCAGCTATTGAAGCACTCCGCTAGATTATTGTGAATGTAATCATATTTTATTTCTGTGTTGAAGTCACATCTCATCCACTTTAAGTTATGATAAGTACACAAGTAGGCACTCACTGCAGGTTCAGCTTCAAATATCTTGCCCATATGATAGTTAAATGTTTCCAGATGATAAGCCTTAGCTGCTGGCCACATGCGACCAAAAACATCTCCATGAATCTTTTTTCTGAAGTTTGTCATTAGATGCCTAAAGCATTCCCTTTGCTCAGCTTGAGGAAACACAATTTTAACTGCATTCTCCAACCCTTTGCATGCATCAGTACAAATAGCTAGAGTTTGAAGATGTCCTATTGCCCTATGCAGTTGTTGCATAAACCAAATCCAGTTACCCTCGGTTTCCGTACCAAAGAAACCAAATGCTAACGGAAACATCCAATTTTGTCCATCTAGTGTTGTACATGTTGCTAATTGACCATTCCATTTTCCAGTTAAAAATGTGGAGTCTATACTGACATATGGTCTACAACCAGCCAAGAAGCCATCAATGCATGGCTTAAGTGCCATAAAAAATCTGCAGAAAAACACTTCACCTCCTTCCCTCTTGACATCAACCTCGACAATGCTACTGGGAGATCTTTTATCAATCTCAGCTTTGAAGTTCAATAAAGACTGAAAGCTTTTTCCCCAGGTCCCATATAAACTATTCTTGGCCCTTTCTTTTCCCTTGTTAACAGTATGATAGCCAATAGTACACTTGTACGCGGCTTGTAGCTTTTTTGGAGCTCGTTGTAACCAATGTTTGGTTCAGTTTGAAGGTACGCCATTGCCTTTTCTACCACCCATGCTTGGTCTGCCATGCTCGTAATCACTGCAGCGGTTGATGAACACTTATGAGGCTTTACTATCTTGTTAACCTGCAGAAAACACAATACCAACCATCAATTGCAAGTAATTTATAAAAAGTAGTTTTAACATAAAAAATGATGCATGCATGATAAGTACGTACCCTGACTGTTTTACCATCTTCTATTGTCCTAGCAGTTATTCTTCAAGGACATGCATTTCCTTTACAATGACCCGAAAATCTAGTAGTGTCGCTATCCTTGATCTTGATGTCAAACTTGCCTCTAATAGCAAATGTTCTCATGAGCATCCTGAACTCGTTCATTGAACGAAACAAAGATCCTTCCTCTATCACGGGATGTTCCTTATCATACCAAAAGTGATCCTCTTCGGGTATATGGTCAGGCACAGGAAGAGCCACATCCGCAAGTAAATCCTCATCAATATCAGCCACACATGCATCAACATCTGCAATGCAGGCTTTCATAGCTACTTCAGATACAGTTTTCCGATGCTCAGGTTCATCATTGATGCCAAGCACCGAGCACTTGTTCTCTTCTGTTATAGGAACATCAATTTCGTCATCATTCATTGGTGCTATCTCAACCTGGGACCAATCAACACTTCCTTCCATAGTTGATACATATGTACCATTTGTAGCCACCGGCCGAGACCTACTTGGAAAGCAAATAAAGATTTTTAGTAATGAAGGGGACATAAGGGCACCATCTAATTAGTTAGCAACTATTAAAAGTATGCTACATATATGCAACTACAGGAAGCTAAGGATTAGGAGGTCTATCAAAGTCTGCAATCAGTACAAAAAAAGGTCGCCGCCATCCTCACTGTTGTTCTGTTATGTAAGGAAACAAGTAACAAATTGTTTAATTTTTTATTTTCTAGTAAAACTAAGTGTTCATCCACATGGTTTAAAGATTTGGATAATTTTAGAACTTTATACTGCCGATTCCTGATTTCCATCGTAGTCTTGCAGTTGCAGAGGTTGAAACCCTAGACCCGTGAGGCACTGTGTGTGTTTGGGGTGGGATGGAAGGAAGGGGAGATCATATACTGACCAATCTGGAGCAAACTGTGGCGACCCATGGGCGCAAGAGTCACCTTCATGTCCGGCAGACTGTGGAATCATCTCAGCGGCCATTTGTGTGAAGCCTCGCTGTCCGGGGATCGTCGGAGTTGATGGCTTGGAGGCCGGCGGTGGATCCACCTCTCCTGTAGCCATGAACATGACGAGGCAAGCAACAGAATCAATCTATGATTTGTTATTATATGGTTTCGTTGGGTAAAGCCACGTAAAGAAAGAGATATGATTTGTTCCCTGTTAATTAGTTGCTTCGGTTGGATACAACCTTGTAAAGAGCAGATTTGTACAGTAGCAAATTGTAAATTAGCCACAGGAGCAACTGTGTCTTTTCGCATGAAGAAATAAGGGATATAAATCTAAAAATGATTACAGTAATTGAAAAGGGCAAATCATCAAAAGAAAAATAAAAGGTGGGGCAAATGATCTAATCCTATATAAAGTGGGGCAAATCATCTAATGCCCAAGTAAAATAGGGCAAATCATCCAATTTCCCGTCGAGAGCCTCCATTGCTGGTCCATGGTGGTGGCACAGGCCACCCGCCCCAATTTAAAGAGCCCAATCATGACCGTGACGAGCCCATCTGCGCTCACAGCGAATGTGGTAGCACCGACGGTCCTCAGAACGTTCCAGCTGAACACCTTCAACTGGGCGGTTGTTAACCCTGATATAAGGGTGGCGAGCGGAGGGAGGTCGACAATGTCGCCGGTGAAGGGGTGGAGGAGGCGGACGGCGGTGTCCTCGTCCCGCTGCAGCAGGAGGATCCCGTCGATGGAGTCGAGGACGCAGTGGTTGCTGAAAAGCGGGAGCCGGACGCGGACGAAGGCGCCGGTGGAGAGGTTGATGAAGCGGATGTACCCGCCCAGATTGCGGTGGCCGGGGTGGAGGCCGTGGCCCTCGGGCAGCATCATCCAGCGGCGCGGGTGGAACCGCGGGTCGTGGAGGCCGCGGCCGCGCGGGGAGACGGTGGCGGAGCGCCACTAGCGGCAGACGGCGCGGAGGCGCACGTAGTCGCGCAGGTCGCCGGCCAGCGCCCGCCACCCGATCAGGCAGACCAGGTCTCCCGGAAGCGACTCCCAGGAAGAGCATGCGTCCGAGGATTCCGAGGTGGCGGCAGCGGCAGCGGCAGCGGCTGCGGCGGCGGAGGAGGACACGCGTCGGCGGCGCTTGCGGTTCGCCGAGGGTGGCATGGCGCCCACTCGAGTAGCAGATTTGGTTGCGGGGAAACGAGACAGGTCGCGGCCGGATCTCACATCGACCATGGCAGCCACTGTCCAAGACACGATTCGGGATTCAGTCTTTCCAGCAAACCCGTCCCCTTCCTTTTGCCGGCTGATAATTTTTCCTTTTTATTGGCAACATATCTTTCCCATCCAGTGCAACAATGCTTTGTTCAGTACTAGGCGATTTTTTTTCATGAATACGCAAAGCTTGCATGTCATTTCATCGATAGGAATACAATGCGAGATACAATACATGACGCGAACGCAGACATGCGTAAATATGATGTCCGGAGCAAAGAAACGAGGATGCTTAGCTTGAACGGTGGATACAACACAGCTAAACCTACCAAAGTCCGAACCAAGAGCGGCAAAACCCAAACCAACAGTCCAACATCACCGAAGCCAACTCTGGGACACTGCAAGCAAGTAAGATAGCGCCTTCAAGAAGAAAGTCAACGTCGAGACGTCGTCGCCATCCGGTCCGAAGGATCCGGACATAGGTTTCCCCTGAGCTCGAAGAGGGGAACAACTGGATGCCATGGCAGTGCCTCCAAGACAGAAAACCATACCTGTGGGCGTCGCTGCTGCAAGCACCGGCAAGCCGAGCAGGGGTTTCTCACTAGTCTGAGTGTGAGCAATGCCATAACCGCCGAATGTGGAATCGACGATGGGTAAGTAACACTGATTGGAACCACCATGTCGTGAGGGGTTGGTGTGGTCCGAACAGCCATGTTAGAAGGGGGTTGGTGTGGTGTGACGCCCGGATAATTAGGCTACAGTAATCCCATGCTAATGATGCCATGTCACAAGATCTGTGATCCTCCCGTTCCCGTTCGCTTTCCCCCTTCGCCCGGTCCCGCTCGCCGCTGCCGGCGTCACCCGCGGCCACGGTGCCACGCCCTTCCGCTCGCCCCGCCCGCACTCGCTGCTCGCCCCCTCGGCCACCACCGCCGGCATGCCCCGTGCTAGCCCCCGCCACCCGCGCACTCACTGCTCCCTTTCCTCACGCTCATCACGGCCGGGGCACGGCCTGGCCGCACCCGCTCGTGCCCCCGCTGCGCCTGGCCACCGCCGCCCGCCCATGGCCGTCGGCAAGCCGCCGATGAGCCCCTGGCCTCACCCTTGGCTGATTCGGCTCAGGTGGGGGTTAACCCCCCACCCCCTGGCTCAAGGACATGAGGGCCCCACCCCCCAATAAACGTTTAAAATGAAAAGAATATATATAATAAAATAAAATAAATAGTTAAAGAAAATAAATTAATAAAATATATAATTAGGATTAGATAAAAGTAATTAATTATTAAGATGCCTTCACCTAAACTCCTTGAACTGAAACAAGAAATCGATGATTCTCTTTGTCAAGGGTTCAATCGACCAAGTTCCTCTTCTTGGGGAGCACCTTCTCTCTTAGTCAAGAAGAAAGATGGTACAAAATCGATTGGTCCAAGGTTACCGTCCCATCAATCAAGCCACGATTCAAAACAAATACCCGCTTCCTCGGATCAATGATCTGTATGATCAACTTGCTGGTTCATCAGTATTTTCTAAACTCAACTTGAGGTTGGGTTACCATTAGATCCGAGTTCATGAAGAGGATATTCCCAAGACTGCATTTGTTACTCCCTATGGTTCAAATGAGTACACCGTCATGTCCTTTGGCTTAACCAATGCTCCTGCAACTTTCTCTCGCCCGATGAATTATATATTCATGGATTACCTCGATAAATTCGTCGTGGTTTATCTGGATGATATCCTGGTTTACTCCAAGAATAAAGAAGAGTAGGTTGAACATATTCGTCTTATACTGGAGAGACTTTGAGAACATCAGCTATATGCCAAGTATTCCAAGTGTGAGTTCTGGATGGAAGAAGTAACCTACCTTGGTCATGTGCTCTCCAAGGATAGTATTGCAGCCAACCCTGAACGAGTTCATGCTATTCCTGACTGGACTCCCCCTAAGAATGTCAAGCAAACCAGGAGTTTTCTTGGACTCGCCAGCTATTGCTGTCGATTCGTCGAGAACTTCTCCAAGGTTGCAAAGCCCTTAACCAATCTGCTTCACAAAGGTGTTAAATATGAGTGGACAGAAAAATGTCAGGAGAGCTTTCAGGCACTTAAAGACAAACTGACGTCTGCTCTAGTGATTGTTTCTCCGGGTACTCGTAAGGACTCCGTCATTTATTGTGATGGTGCACGTCAAGGAACGGGCTCTGCCCTAATGCAAGAACGCAGAGTGGTTGCTTATGCCTCTTGTCGATTGTGTCCTTATGAAGAGAACTACCCAGTTCATGACCTTGAACTTGCTGCAGTAATTCACGCACTGAAAGAGTGGCGACAATACCTTATTGGTAATCGTTACGAGATCTACACCGATCACCAAGGTCCGAAGTATCCTGACACCAACCGGATTTGAATCTCGGACAGATATGATGGTTGGAACATTATCAAGAATTATAAATTTGGTCTTTATTACTCGGTCAGGTGATGTTGTAGCTAACACATCTGGCCGGATGACTTGTGGATATAATGCTTTGTTTAGAAAGGATTGTCATTCTTCCATGGGGAAATTATAAGACTTAATTTATAAGTTGTTCCGACTAGATCCTTTGTGTATCCTAACTCAATGCTTTACTCGAAACACCATATCATTGCTATCCCGAAGCATGGATTGTTGGGGAACGTCGCATGGGAAACAAAATTTTTCCTACGTTCACACAAGACCTATCCATGGTGATGAGTACGAGAGGGAGAGTGGATCTACATACCCTTGTAGATCGCTAAGCGGGAAACGTTAAGAAACGCGGTTGGTGTAGTCGAACGTCTTCGTGATCCAAATCACCGAGCCTCCCACGATCCAATCACGTTCCGTCCCGATCAAGCACCGAACGGACGACACCTCCGCGTTCAGCACACGTACAGCTTGATGACGATTTCCGCCTTCTTGATCCAGCAAGAGGGAGCGGAGAGGTAGAAGAGTTCTCCGGCAGCGTGACGGCGCTCCGGCGATGGTGGTGGAGCTATTCTGGCAGGGCTTCACCTAAGCACTGCAGAAATCCGATCTAGAGGAGAAACTATGCACTGGAGGAACGGATAGCACGTGGCTGAAAATCTTGTGCCAAAACCCTAAAAACCTCTAGTATATATAGGAGGAGAGGAGGAGGAGGCTTGGCCCTCAAGGAGCCAGCCCTAGGCTTCGGCCGAACCAAGAGGGAGGAGTCCTCCTCCTCCACTCCTAGTAGGATTAGGACTCCTTCCTTATCTTAGCCTTTTTGCCTTTTCCCACCTTTTTCCTTTTGGGCTTTTCTTGACACATGGGCCTTGTGTGGGACTTACACCAGCCCAAGAAGGGCTGGTATTCATCCTCCCACAGCCCATGTAGCCTCTTGGGTCAAAATACCCCTCCCGATGGTCTCCCGGTACACTACCGGTACTCCCGATACACTACCGATGAGCTCGAAACCTTTCCGGCGACCAAAATAGGACTTCCTATATATCAATATTTACCTCCGGACCATTCTGGAGCTCCTCGTGTCGTCCGGGATCTCATCCAGGACTCCGAACAACCTTCAGTCACCACCATACATAACTCTATACTACCGAAACATCACCAAACCTTAAGTGTGTAGACCCTGCAGGTTCGAGAACTATGTAGACATGACCGAGACACCTCTACGGTCAATAACCAATAGTGGGACCTGGATGTCCATATTGGTTCCTACATATTCCATGAAGATCTTTATCAGTCGAACCTCTATGTCAAGGATTCAGTTAATCCCGTATGATGTTCCCTTTGTTCTTCGGTATGTTACTTGCCCGAGATTCGATCGTAGGTATCTCCATCCCTAGTTCAACCTCGTTACCGGCAAGTGTCTTTAATCGTTCCGTAATACAAGATCCCATGACTAACACTAAGTCACATTGCTTGCAAGGCTTATTGTGATGTTGTATTACCGAGTGGGCCCTCAGATACCTCTCCGTCACACGGAGTAACAAATCCCAGCATTGATCCATGCCAACCCAACAGACACCCTCAGAGATACCTGTAGAGCACCTTTATAGTCACCCAGTTACATTGCGATGTTTGATACACACAAGGCACTCCTTCGGTGTCCTTGAGTTGCATGATCTCATGGTCATAGAAACATATGCTTGACATGCAGAAAACAGTAGCAATAAACTGACACGATCATATGCTACGTTTGTAGTTTGGGTCTTGTCCATCACATCATTCTTCTAATGATGTGATACCGTTATCAAATGACATCACATGTCAATGGCTAGGAAACCTTGACCATCTTTGACCAACGAGCTAGTTCAGTAGAGGCATACTAGGGACAAAGTGTTGTCTATTTACCCACACATGTAATCTGTTTCCAATCAATACAATTATAGCATGGATAATAAACATTTATCATGAACAAGGAAATATAATGATAAACACTTTACTTATTGCCTCTAGGTCATATTTCCAACAGTCTCCCACTTGCACTAGAGTCAATAATCTAGTTCACATCATTATGTGATTTACATTGTAATGAATCGAACACCCATGCAGTTCTGGTGTTGATCATGGTTAGCCCTTGGAAGAGGTTTAGTCAACGGGTCTGCAACATTCAGATCCATGTGCACTTTGCAAATATTTATGTCCTTTTCCTCGATGTAATCGCGGATGGAGTTGAAGCGTCGCTTTATGTGTCTGGTCCTCTTGTGAAACCTTGGTTCCTTGGCCTTCGGATCTGAGATAGAAGGTATACCCGACTGTCTCTTTCGGGTATCCTATGAAGACGCTTTCTCTGCTTTGGGTTCCAGCTTTTCAGGCTGAAGCTTTTTGACATAAGCATCACATCCCCAAACTTTAAGAAACAACAACTTTGGCCTCTTACCAAACCATAGTTCATATGGCGTTGTCTCAACGGATTTCGATGGTGCCCTATTTAAAGTGAATGCAGCTGTCTCTAATGCATAACTCCAAAACGATAGTGGCAAATCAGCAAGAGACATCATAGAACGCACCATATCTAATAAGGTTCGATTACGACGTTCGGACACACCATTACGCCGTGGTGTTCCAAGCGGTGTTAACTGTGAAACAATTCCACACTGTCTTAAGTGACTGCCAAATTCATAACTGAGATGTTCACCTCCTCGATCAGATCGTAGGAATTTAATCTTCTTGTTACGATGATTCTCAACTTCACTCTGAAATTGCTTGAACTTTTCAAACATTTCAGACTTGCGTTTCATTAAGTAAATATACCCATATCTACTTAAGTCATTAGTGGAGAAAATAATGATATCCACCACGCGTTGTAACATTCATTGGACCGCACACATCAGTATGTATGATTTCCAATAAGTCACTTGCCCGTTCCATTGTTCCAAAGAACGGCGTTCTAGTCATCTTGCCCATGAGGCATGGTTCACATGTGTCAAGTGATTCAAAATCAAGTGACTCCAAAAGTCCATCAGCATGGAGCTTCCTCATGCATTTTACACCAATATGACCTAAACGATAGTGCAGCAAGAAAGTGGTACTATCATTATCAACTCTACATCTTTTGGCATCAATGTTATGAACATGTGTGTCATCACTATCAAGATTCAATATGAATAAACCCTTCACATTGGGTGCATGAACATAAAAGATATTACTCATATAAATAGAACAACCTTTATTCTCTGATTTAAATGAGTAACCGTCTCGCAATAAACAAGATCCAGATATAATGTTCATGCTTAACGCATGCACTAAATAACAATTATTTAGGTTCATCACTAATCCCGATGGTAATCAAAGAGAGAGCGTGCCGACGGCGATCACATCAACCATCACTAATCCCGATGGTAATCAAAGAGAGAGCGTGCCGACGGCGATCACATCAACCTTGGAACCATTTCCCGCGCGCATCATCACATCATCCTTTGCTAGCCTTCGTCTATTCCATAGTTCCTGTTTTGAGTTGCAAATGTGAGCAACCGAACCGGTATCAAATACCCTGGCACTACAATGAGAGCTAGTAAGGTACACATCAATAACATGTATATCATATATACCTTGTTTGTCGTTGGCCGCCTTCTTGTCAACCAGTTACTTGGGGCAGTTCTGCTTCCAATGACCAGTTCCCTTGCAATGAAAGCACTCGGTTTCTGGCTTGGGTCCATGCTTGTGCTTCTCTACAGGAGTGGCAACTGCTTTGCCATCCTTCTTGGTTTTACCCTTCTTGCCCTTGCCCTTGCCCTTGCCATTCTTCTTGAAACTAGTGGTTTTATTGACCAACAACACTTGATGTTCTTTCTGGATTTCAGACTCAACGACTTTTAGCATCGCAAACAGCTCGGCGACTGACTTGTTCACCCCATGCATGTTATAGTTCATCACAAAGCTCTTGTAACTAGGTGGCAGTGATTGAAGAACTCTGTCAGTGATCGCCTCTGGTGGAAGGGAAATTCCCAACTCCGCTAGACGAGTCAAATATCCAGACATTCTGAGTATATGTTCGCTGATAGACCTGTTCTCCTCCATCTTGCAAGCATAGAACTTATCGGAGGTCTCATACCTCTCGATTCGGGCATTCTTTTGAAAGATAAACTTCAACTCCTGGAACATCTCATATGCTTCATGACGTTCAAAACGCCTTTGAAGTCCCGGTTCTAAGCCATACAATATTGCACATTGAACTATTGAGTAATCTCCAGAACATGACTCCCAAGCGTTCTTAACGTCTTCGGATGACATGTCTTCTAGTTGGTCACCAAGCGGTGCATCAAGGACATATGATTTCCGGGAAGCCGTGAGGATAATCCTCAGATTACGGGCCCAGTCAATAAAATTACTTCCATCATCTTTCAACTTAGCTTTCTGTGTTAAACTAATTAACCTCTCTATTAAATAATTAGTTTAATTAGGGTTAATTAAACTAATTAACCTCTCTGTTAAATAATTAGTTTTAACCAGAGTATGACAGGTGGGTGCCACCCGATTAATTTATTCGTTTAATTAATTATTAAACCTAATTAAAACAATGTCAATGACATGCGGGCCCATTGGTCAGTTTGACCAGTCAATTCCTGTTGACTTCTGATGTCAGCATGACATCATGCTGAAGTCGTAATTCTGTTTATTAAATTAAAAATAATCTATTTTAAATTTTTGAATATTAATAAAACTTTCAAAATTAATATAAATAATCTGTAACTCGGATGAAAATAATTTATATATAAAAGTTGATCAGAAAAATCCCACAAATCCGAATATGCTATCGTTCATCTGTCACGTGCTCCTGTTGGGGAACGTTGCATGGGAAACAAAAAATTTCGTACGCACACACAAGATCTATCCATGGTGATAAGCATCTACGAGAGGGAGAGTGAATCTACATACCCTTATAGATCGCTAAGCGGGAAGCGTTAAGAAACGCAGTTGGTGTAGTCGAACGTCTTCGCGATCCAAATCGCCGAGTGTCCCGCGATCCAATCACGATCCGTCCCGCGAACTCATCACAATCCGTCCCGCAAACTCATCATTATCCGTCTCGCAATCTTGATTACAGTCCTTCCGATCTAGCACCGAACGGACGACACCTCCGCGTTGAGCACACGTACAGCTCGATGACGATCTCCGCCTTCTTGATCCAGCAAGAGGGAGCGGAGAGGTAGATGAGTTCTCCGGCATCGCGACGGCGTTGCGGTGATGGTGGTGGAGCTATTCTAGTAGGGCTTCGCCTAAGCACCGCTGAAAACTGATCTAGAGGAGAAACTATGCACTAGAGGAGAGGGTAGCACGTGGCTGAAAATCTGTGCAAAAACCCTAAAACCTCTAGTATATATAAGAGGATGAGAGGAGGAGTCTTGGTGCAAGGGCCAAGCCCTCTAGGCTTCTACCTAAGTGGGAGGAGAGGAGGAATCCTCCTCCAATCCTAGTAGGACTAGGACTCCTTCCTATTTTGCCTTTTTCCACCTTTTCTCTTTGGGCTTTTCTTTCCCAGCTGCATGGGCCTTGTATGGGACTTACACCAGCCCACTAAGGGCTGGTATTCACTCTGCCATAGCCCATGTAGCCTCTTGGGTCGAAATACCCCTCCCGATGGTCTCCCGGTACACTACCGGCACTCCCGGTACACTACCGATGAGCCCGAAACTTTTTCGGCGACGAATATAGGACTTCCTATAAGGATAATCTTGACCGCTGTCCAGTGATCCACTCCTGGATCACTCTCGTACCCCTTGACGGACTCATGGCAAGGCACACACAGGTTCGGTACACAGCATGGCATACTATACAGAGCCTATGGCTAAGGCATAGGGGACGACATTCGTCCTTTATCTTTCTTCTACCGTTGTCGAGCTTTGAGTCTCACTCAACTTCACACCTTACAAATCAGGCGAGAACTCTTTCTCTAACTGATCCATTTTGAACTCTTTCAAAATCTTGTCAAGGTATGTACTCATTGAAAGTCTCATCAAGCATCTTGATCTATCTCTATAGATCTTGATGCTCAACAATTAGGTAGCTTTATCCAGGTTTTCCTTTGAAAATCACTTTTCAAACAACCGTTTATGCTTTCCAGAAATTCTACATTATTTCTGATCAACAATATGTCATCCACATATACTTATCAGAAACTCTATAGTGCTCCCACTCACTTTATTATAAATACAAGTTTCTCATAAACTTTGTATAGACTCAAAAACTTTGATCACCTCATCAAAGTGTATATTCCAACTCCGAGATGCTTGCTTTAGCCCTTAGATGGATTGCTAGAGCTCGCACACCTTTTAGCATCCTTAGGACTGACAAAACCTTCTGGTTGTATCACATACAACCTTTCCTCAAGTAAACTGTTAAGGAAACGATGTCTTGTCATCCATCTGCTAGATTTCATAATTGAAAAATGCAGCAACTGCTAACATAATTCCAACATACTTTAGCATCGCTATGAGTGAGAAAGTCTCATCGCAGTCAACTCCTTGAACTTTGTTGGGAACTTCTTTGTGACAAGTCGAGCTTTATAAATGGTGACATTTACCATCAGCGTCTATCTTCATTTTAAAGGTCCATTTGTACTCGACGACCTGGCGTCCAACAAGCAAGTCTACCAAAGTCTATACTTGGTTTTCATACATGGATCCATTCTCGGATTTCATGCCTCCAACCATTTGTCTGAATCTGGGCCTATCATCGCTTCTCCATATCTCGTAGGTTCATCGTTGTCCAACATCATGACCTCCAAGACAGGGATGTCGTACAACTCAGGAGCAGTATGCATCCTTGTCGACCTACGAGGTTCAATAGCAACTTGATCTGAAGCTTCATGATCATCATCATTTACTTCCTCTTCAACTGACATAGGTTCCACAGAAACATCTTTCTGCGTTGCGCTACTCTCTGGTTGAAACAAAGGTTCAACAACCTCATCAAGTTCTATCTTCCTCCCACTCAATTCTTTCGAGAGAAACTCTTTCTCGAGAAAGGACCCAGTTTTAGCAACAAACACTGTATGCTTGGATCTGAGATAGAAGGTTTACCCAACTGTTCTTAGGGTATTCTATGAATATGCCTTTGTCCGCTTTGGGTTCGAGCTCATTAGGTTAAAACCTTTTTCACATAAGCGTCGCAGCCCCAAACATTAAGAAATGACAGCTTAGGTTTCTATCAAACCATATGGTGTCATCTCAACGGATTTAGATGGCGCCCTATTTAAAGTGAATGTAGTTGTCTCTAATGCATAACCCCAAAATTATAGTAGCAAAATGATAAGAGACATCATAGCACGCACCATATCCAATAGAGCACGACTATGACGTTCGGACACACCATCACACTATGGTGTTCCAGGTGGCGTGAGTTGTGAAACAACTTTGACATTGTCTAAAGTTGTATGCCAAATTCGTAACTCATATATTCACCTCCATGATCATATTGCAGACATTTTTTATCTTCTTGTCACGATGATCTTAAACTTCACTTTGAATTTGCTTGAACCTTTCAAACGATTCAGACTTGTGTTTCATTAAGTAAATATACACTATATCTTCTCAAATCATCAGTGAAGGTAAGAAAATAACGATATCCACCGCATGCTACAAGACTCATTGGATTGCATACATCACCATGTATCATTTCCAATAATTCACTTTCCCGCTCCATCAATCCGGAAAACGAGGTCCTTAGTCATCTTGCCCAAGAGGCATGGTTCGCATGTATCAACCGATTCGAAATCGAATGAGTCCAAAGATCCATCAGCATGGAGTTTCTTCATGCGCTTTATACCAATATGACATTTAGCGGCAGTGCCATAAGTATGTGGTACTATCATTATTAACTTTGTATATTTTGGCATCAATGTTATGAACATGTGTATTACTACAATCAAGATTCAACAAACCATTCTCACTGGGTGCATGACCATCAAAGGTATTATTCATGTAAATAGAATAACCATTATTCTCTAACTTAAATGAATAACCGTGTTGCAATAAACACAATCTAATCACGTTCATGCTCAATGCAAAACACCAAATAACATTTATTTAGGTTCGTCACTAATCCCGAAGGTAGAACTATGTAGACATGACCGAGACACCTCTACGGTGAATAACCAATAGTGGGACCTAGATTCCCATATTGGTTCCTACATATTCTATGAATATCTTTATTGGTCGAACCTCTATGTCAAGGATTCAGTTAATCCCATATGATGTTCCCTTTGTTCTTCGGTATGTTACTTGCCCGAGATTCAATCGTTGGTATCTCCATACCTAGTTCAACCTCGTTATCGACAAGTATATTTACTCATTCCGTAATACAAGATCCCGTGACTAACACTTAGTCACATTGCTTGCAAGGCTTGTTGTGATGTTGTATTACCGAGTGGGCCCTGAGATACCTCTCTGTCACACGGAGTAACAAATCCCAATCTTGATCCATGCCAGACCAACAGACACCCTCGGAGATACCTGTAGAGTACCTTTTGTTGGAAATATGCCCTAGAGGCAATAATAAATTAGTTGTTATCATATTTCCTTGTTCATGATAATCGTTTATTATCCATGCTATAATTGTATTGATCGGAAACTTAAATGCATGTGTGGATACATAGACAAAACCATGTCCCTAGTATGCCTCTAATAGACTAGCTCGTTGATCAAAAGATGGTTAAGGTTTCCTAGCCATGGACATGAGATGTCATTTGATAACGGGATCACATCATTAGGAGAATGATGTGATGGACAAGATTGAAACTACAAACGTAGCATATGATCGTGTCAGTTTACTGCTACTATTTTCTGCATGTCAAGTATATGTTCCTATGACCATGATATCATGGAACTCACGGATATCGGAGGAGTGCCTTGTGTGTATCAAATGTCACAACGTAACTGGGTGACTATAAAGGTGCTCTACACGTATTTGCGATGGTGTCTGTTGAGTTGGCATGGATCGAGACTGAGATTTGTTACTCCGTGTGACGGAGAGGTATCTCAGGGCCCACTCGGTAATACAACATCACAATAAGCCTTGCAAGCAATGTGACTAATTGTTAGTTGCGGGATATTGTGTTACGGAACGAGTAAAGAGACTTGCCAGTAACGAGATTGAACTAGGTATGGAGATACCGACGATCGAATCTCGGGCAAGTAACATACCGAAGAACAAAGGGAACGTTATACGGGATTGACTGAATCCTTGACATAGAGGTTCGACCGATAAAGATCTTCCTAGAATATGTAGGAACCAATGTGGACGTCCAGGTCCCGCCATTGGTTATTGACTGTAGAGGTGTCTCGGTCATGTCTACATAGTTCTCGAACCCGCAGGGTCTGCACACTTAAGGTTCGGTGACGTTTCGGTAGTGTAGAGTTATGTATAGTGGTGAACGAAGGTTGTTCGGAGTCCCGGATGAGATCCCGGACGTCATGAGGAGCTCCGGAATGGTCTGGAGGTAAAGATTGATATATAGGAAGGTGGTGTTTGGACTCCGGAAAGATTTTGGGCACTTTCGGTAGTGTACCGGGAGTGACGAATGGGTCCCGGGGGTCCACCAGTGGGGCCCACCCACCCCATGGGCCAAAGTGGCGACCCACCAGCCCCTAGTCTGGGCGCAGGGAGAGAGGCCCGAACCAAATTGGGGTGGAGTCCTCCCCAAGTTCCACCTCTCGTGTGAGAGGTGGACTCTCAGGTGGAGGAGGACTCTTCCTCCACTTGGTTCGGCCGAGCCAGCAGGCCTTGGAGGCCAAGGCTGCGCCCTCCTCTCCCTCCCTCCTATATATACTAGTGGAATAGAGGGTTTTTACACAGAATTTACGGCCACGTGCTACCCGTTCCACCGGTGCTCCTCTAGATCGGTTTTCTGCAGTGCTTAGGCGAAGCCCTGCCGGAATCACTCCACCACCATCACCGGAGCGCCGTCACGCTGCCGGTTAACTCTCTCTCCTCTCCACCTCCTCTTGCTGGATCAAGACGATGGAGATCGTCATCAAGCTGCACGTGTGCTGAACGCGGAGGTGCCGTCCGTTCGGCGCTAGATCGGAAGGACCGTGATCGAGATCGCGAGACGGACCGTGATGAGATCGCGGGACGGATCGTGATGAGTTCACGGGACAGATCGTGATGAGTTCGCGGGACAGATCGTGATCAAGATCGTGAGACGTATCGTGATGAGATCGCGAGACGGATCATGATGGGATCGCGGGACGGATCGTGATGAGATCGCGGGACGCTCGGCGATTTGGATCGCGAAGATGTTCGACTACACCAACCGCGTTTCTTAACGCTTCCCGCTTAGCGATCTACAAGGGTACGTAGATCCACTCTCCCTCTCGTAGATGCTCATCACCATGGATAGGTTTGCGTGTGCGTAGGAAATTTTTTGTTTCCCATGCGACGTTCCCCAACACCTTTATAGTCACCCAGTTACGTTGCGACGTTGGATACACACAAGGCACTCCTCCGGTGTCAGTGAGTTGCATGATCTCATGGTCATAGGAACAGATACTTGACATGCAGAAAACAGTAGCAATAAACTGACACGATCATATGCTACGTTTGTAGTTTGGGTCTTGTCCATCACACCATTCTCCTAATGGTGTGACCCCATTATCAAATGACATCTCATGTCCATGGCTAGGAAACCTTAACCATCTTTGATCAACGAGCTAGTCTATTAGAGGCATACTAGGGACATGGTTTTGTCTATATATCCACACATGCATCTAAGTCTCCGATCAATACAATTATAGCATGGATAATAACGATTATCATGAACAAGGAAATATGATAAGAACTAATTTATTATTGCCTCTAGGGCATATTTCCAATAGCTCCTAGCATAAGGAACATGGAACTTTTCCATCCTTTTCATGTGTCCGTTAGTAGCCCGAGACCCGGAAAATATCGTCAGATATTCTTCCGATTCATGTGTGATGTGTAGTACTGCGTTAGTGCATACCTAGCTGTGCAAATTGCCATGTCATGCATCGTGATGCATTTGTCTGCCTTATATTTAGTGTTTATTCCCCCTCTTCTCTCCCGTAGACCCCGAGACTGACGTTGCTGCCGGATATGACTACGCGCCTGATGATCCGGCCTTTGCCGTAGAGCAGCAAGGCAAGCAACCCCCCTTGAGCATTCTGATATCACCTATTTTCTTTCCCTCTTATTCTTGCATTAGATTTTTGCTACTTTATTAGTTAGCTCCTACTCTGATGCATAGCCTGTTTTTGATGAACTACTACTATTCCTGCAATCATACCAACTCCTTAGTATAGATTGGCGGGAGAGAATGGCGGGAGAGAATGGCAGGAAAGATAATGGCGGGAGAGAATGGTGGGATACAGGTGGCGGCACAGTATTGCGACAAATAAAAACTGGAATAGTCCGGCTAGCTAAAATTAAGATACATCTTGCCGAAATTAAGATACAACTTGCAGAAATGAAGATACAACTTGCTGAAATTTGAGTTACAAGAAGATAAATCTACTTAGTACAACGTGGATATTTTCCTTCTTCATCTCCGCCTTCTTCTGGTACCTGGGATTCATGGGTCGTGTCTTTCTTTCTCACTGTGGCAGATTGCTGAAAACAACAGCTAGCTCTTGTTCACGTTGTTTGAATGTTACGAGCACCAAATTGTTGACTTCCATAGACGATGCCAGTAGAAAATTACCGAAACCTTCCTTCTTCAACACCATTCGATCACCCAAGCCAATGAAGTACGAACAAGGAATGCTCACAAATATATCATCATCTTCTGAATCCAAAGTAATTTCTAGAAATAAAGAACCAGTCCTAGGAATAGCCACAAATTCCATCAAACTCCTCACAACCATGGTAGGAATAACCTGACAAAAACAAGCAAGTTATATGATCCATCTTATGAACCAGCAAAGAACAAAAAAATAATAAAAATCAGAAACCAAAGCTTACCATATGTTGGGAAATAACGTTCATGCGATCCATCGTATGAACAAAAGGAGTACACAGTATGTAGTTGTCATCAAAGAGCTGTCGCGACATTACATACATTTGATGATAATTCAGAGTGACACCAGGACTATAAAAACAGCTGGCAACAAGTTACCTCTGAGTTTCACTCATATCCTCAAGAGCTACGAAAAAATGATTTCACTAACTGAGATGAACCGCAAAAAGTATAAGCTCAAACAAATCTGAAAATCAGTCAAACAAATATCTTACCAACATGGGGTAAAGGAAACAACATAACACCATCCCGATGAAATTCGACACTAATATAAGTTCCATAGTGCTCAAGCATAACAGTCATCATGTCACTGTGGCGGAGACCATAATCATTCACGAGTTCCTCCCACGAAGGACCATGGAATTTACTCCTCATCCTACCATGTGTAAATATAACATGGTATAAGTTACCCTCAGTGTTGTGTAGAGCAAGATCAAAATCCATGTCACCTCTCTGAATAGCTAAAGCTCTGCACTCGTCAATGTACCGAGCAAGATGTGATCTAACACTGCACGGAACATACTACAAACAAGAATGGAAGCAATGATCATAAACTTATAAACAAAGGCATTCGAATATGCCACAATTAGATAATCAAGACATAGAATCTTACAACACGTCTTGCACATCGACGATCCAGCACCACAGTAAATACAGACGCACCGGAATCAATGGCAGCACAAGGGCCACCTGGAGCTCGGCAAAATGGGTAAGCCATTACCTGCAAGCGGACGGTGACAAATATGAACTAAATCCACTACCGACTTGTCAGTTCTCATTCGATTGAGTTGGAAGCAAAAAAATATACCGTATGCCGGTGGAGAACATCCTGATCTATTGTTTACGCGGGTAGGATAACAAAATGGGTGGTCCAGCGAGGAGATCGGCGAGGCGGTGGAAACACCGGAGAGCAACTGGAGTGAGAGGGGAAGAGGGGAAGGCTAGTAGACGGGGGGGGGGGGTGAAACGAGTTGTCAGAGGAGGAAGAAAAGAGGGTCGGGCCTTATTCAGGCGCCTTTCGGCCTACCCCTGGACGGCAGGCCTCTCCCCTGGCCTCTGATTGGCTGACAGGGGCTATTCGGCCTACAGGTGGCCGACTAGCCACTGGTCGGCCTGGTGGTGGCTGACAGGTCCCTGTTCGGCCTGCTACTGGCCAACAGGGTACCTTTTTTGAACTCCCAACACATATTTCAAATTTCTTACAAATTTTGTACTAGTTCTGTAAAAAAATCGATTGGTTAGTGAATCCCCAGTGACCCCTTAGTCCCAGTTGCCCCTGCTTCTTCATCGACGACCCGACGACTCGAAGACTCGGTCAACCGACCGACAAGACAGGCCCCTCACATCACCGCACTCCCTTAGTTGTGCGACTCTACAGTGCTACTATCGAGTATCGAGGGTTACACCTCGTGAAGTACTCATGATGCTAGCCCTGTAGTGCAGCTAGTCGGTCGTGGTTATCGAGGGTGATTCCTCCTTCACCATTCCCAATGATGTCTATGTCGTGCAAGCCCTCAAGTGTGGGACCATCGAGGGTGATTCCTCTAAAGCCCACCTTGACAATTACATCGAGCGGGGAACGTTGACGGTGATTCCTCAGTTCCCGCCTTGATGTTTTATACACATAGTTACTATGACCTGGTTAGAGAAACATGTTGAAGACAGATCATCCCAAAGGTTACCCGCAAGAGATATTGGTGAGGTGCGCCGGTAAGGCACCCGAGTGTTATTGGCATGGCTATGGCCTGCAATATGGTTCGAGCTTGCCCCGCACTAATAAAATGCTAATGGGTTGGGTATTTGATCCAAGTTGGTCGTTGACCTTTTACGCACTAAACCTTCACGTGGGAGAAGTTATGGGTGCTCAGCGTCGTTGTATCAGCCGAAGCTCTTCGGACGTCAGCAATCAGAGCGGCGCATGCCGGATTGGTCTGGAACGCATGGCGCTTGCATTAAGGCATGCTAGGACTGTTTCCAGCCGCCCACGCATTGTGCATGAGTGCAAGGCAAGTGGGCCCATGAACCTACGTGCTTAGGAGTAGACCGGCGGGCTGGCCTCTTCGTTGAGCCTAGGTGGGCGATGACATTTTGGATCCCGAGGCCGGGAATTACCCTAGAAAGTGTGTCCGGCCGGAGGTGATCAAGCGTGTTGGAAATGCGGTGCACCCATGCAGGGAAGAACTTATCTATTCGAATAGTCGTGTCCACGGTAACAAGACGACTTGGAGTTGTACCTTGACCTTATACAACTATAAATGTGATTTGAATTGAAATGAATTGTGTCTCCGGGATTGCTTCCTCGTAGGGAGTCGAGGAAGAATCTCTGGGCGTGGTTATTTAATAAAATTGCTACAATAATATGACTATATATGAGATACCAGTCTACTCTCTTCTCATGCTGCAAGATGTTAAAGATGCTAGTCTTCGATAGGACTAGGCCTTCGCCCTATTCTTGCTTTCTACAGTCAGTCCAGATATAACCCCACCCCTTGATAATGATGCATACTTAGCATAGTTCTAATGTCAGTCTTACGAGTACTTTGGATGAGTACTCACCGCTGCTTTGCTTTCTCTTTTCCCCCTCGACACGATTCTATGTTCAGACGATGGAGCCCACGAGATGGAGTACGCCGGAGATGACTACTACACCACCGCCAGAGCCTACTACTACGTGGAGAGTGCCGATGCCAAGGAGTAGTTTAGGAGGTTCCCAGTCAGGAGGCCTCGCCTCTTTCGATCTGCTGCTTATGTTTGTGCTAGCCTTCTTAAGGCAAAACTTGTTTAACTTATGTCTGTACTCGGATATCTTTGCTTCCGCTAACTCATGCTTGTCGAGCTTTGTATTCAAGCCCTCGAGGCCCCTGGCTTGTAATATGAAGTTGTTTGACTTTATTTTTGTGTCTAGATTTGTGTTGTGATATTGATTAGTGAGTCCCTGATCTTGGTCGTATGCATTGCGTGTATGTTTAGCGTACAATCGGAATTGGGGGCGTCACATGTGGCTGCACCTACCACCGAAGGGTGGCACCACCTCCGGACCCACGAACATTGGATCGGGCAAAAGGGGGAGGCTTTGAGTTATACATGGTAGGGCTGGCGGCGAAGCAAAGACCACCGCGAGGGGGACGACGATGACCACAACGCCAACAGGCTAGTACTGGAGGAATGCAAATCAGAGTTGTCGTTGTCGTAGTCGTTAGGATGTTAGCGAACCAAGAAAGCTAGAAAGAACGCGGTTGAAGGTCGGTGTGGCCGAAGCCGCCCAACAGAGGATGTTGGTAGCCCAGTGGGACTAGAGAACGTAGGTCCGAGGCTGACAGGGCCGGAGCAGCACTAGCGAGGACCCCGACACAAGGGGCCCCACGCTTGCCATTACCAGTGTTGCCTCACCACCGCCGGGCAAGAACCATCGCAGGCGCTCGAGGCGGAGGAAGGGCCGCCAGAGGAGGACACCTTGCACAAGACAGGCCGCGTGTGCCATCGCAACCATATGTAACACCCACGCCCGACCATGGCAAGCAGCACCACTAGCAACAGGCTAGGTTAGCCGTCGACGAGGGATGGGATTGTTGCTCGGAAGGGCGGCCATGGTTGCGGCCAAAGACACGCCAGATCCACCATCGGACCAGGAGTTGGGAAGCAGCTGGGTGGGGGTGGGGGAATACCACTTCCCAAGAAATCACGCTTGAAGCGACGATGGCAGCGAGATGCAATATGACCCTCAAGGCCACATAGCTGGCAGGGACCTGGGCACCACAAGAAGGGCAGCAAGCACATGAGTGACCAGACGCAGGAGCGTTGGCAGGCCGTGAGGCCGACGCAGGCGAGGGTGTCAGTTTCCCACCATCGGCCGACTGCTTGTAGGGTTTGCCGCGCGAGATGGTGTTTGTCGAAGAGAAACTTAGAGTTGCACGATGAGCCTTGATGCACTATTCCATTGCGAGTAGACGGGAGTACAACTGACGCGGTTGAATAGGGGTGTCGTGACCATAACTGTTCTCCACAAGATTATCATAGTCACCGTCCAACCCATTCAGGAGGTAGGAGACTAAATCTTCGGGATGAAGAGGTTGGTCAACAAAAGCAAGAGTGTCCGCCATGCCTGTGACCATGTTGAAATAGTCGGTGATGGTTCGCTCTAGTAGCTTCACCTGGCCAAGCTGTGTGTGAATAGCATGGGCTCGCGCCTGCGATTGAGACGCAAAGCTCATGTGAAGTGCAACCTACACATCCCAAGACGTGGTGGCGAAGATGACCAACGATGCCACACCCTCGATGAGAGAAGACAGGATGGCGGATAGGATGGCCTGATCCTGAGCCACCCATGCGTGATACGATAAAGGGCATGGAAGTGTCCCATCGACAAAGCTCGCCAAGTAGCGGTTGCGAAGGAGTGGTAGCAACTGTGCACACCATGATAGGTAGTTATCTAGCATGAGCTTCACCGATATGAGGTGCGCAAAGTAGAAGGGCTGGGGTGCACTGCCAAGGATCATCGCAGCATGCTTCGCGTGTGCGGAGGCGGCACATAAAAGCCCGGATGTGAAGCACCGCTGAGAGGTGGCATGGCATGTGCCGTTGACGGAGAGGTAGAGGGCACTGAGAGCGCACCATAGGGCGGCACGGCGGTGTTGTACATCATTGCAGTCGCACCAAAAGGTGACGGGTATTGAGCACCGTAGAGCGTCCCAGCGTCGTAGTTCCACATGGATGCAGAGATGATGTACGTGCAGTACAGCTACGCGGACCTGCCATAGAACGGCAATGAAGGCCCGTCATAGAACGGCTACGAGGAGGCCCCATAGGTCGTAGGTGCAGGCCCACCATGCGGTCGCGATACGATCGGTGCAGCAACATCAGACACCTGCCCGTAGGTCATGAGCGACGCTCCATGGGGTGCAAGGGAAGTAGCCATTAACGGAGACATGAACGACGACTAGGCCAGGGCAGGGAGCGGCGAGACCACGACGATTGGTGCAGCCGGCGGCTGGGCCACATGGGCAACCATAGGAGGCGACCGGATATGCGACCGGGCGAGAGGTTTTTATAAAGCCTAACACATGGTTGTGACATTCATATATACGAAACTAACAACATTAGCTCTCCGGCCTGGCAGGGCGAAAGGTCTTAGGTGGCAATTGCGAACATTTTGATAAACAAGTCTAAAGTATGCCAAGCAAGTATATTCACAAAAATAGCATATTAAAACTAGGATGACAAAGCGGAGATAAAAAGAAGAGATTCAAATGGGTAAAATCATCATGGCCCAGACATCCAATAAAGGAATCAGCAGCATTAGCTCTCAAGCTAGCAGGACCAAAGCTCATAGGCGACAATTGCAAATGTTTTGAGAAACAAGGCTAAGTTTAATCATTATAGTGAGTGATTTCCCAAATTTTAAATGCGTTTAAGTATGTGAAGCAATTATAATAAAACCAAGATGATAGAGTCATGGCTCAGACATCCAAGAAAGGAATTAGCAACATTAGCTCTCAAGCTATTAGTATGGCAAGCAAGTATAATCTCAAAAGTACCATAGCAAAACCAATATGATAGAGCACACACAAAAAATGATTCAAATGGGTAAAATCATCATAGCTCGGACATCCAAGGAAGGAATTAGCAGCATTAGCTCTCAAGCCTGGTGGGGCGAAAGCTCTTAGGCGGCATTTGCAAATGTTTTGAGAAACAAGCCTAAGTTTGATCATCATTGCCATCGATTAGACCAATTTCAAATCAAGTACAACAAATGATATAGCATGGTGTCATGGCTGAGACATCCAAGAAAGGAATTAGCAGCATTACCTCTCAAGCTATTAGCATGGTGAGCGAGTATAATCTCAAAAGTACCATAACAAAACCAAGATGATAGAGCACACACAAAAAATGATTCAAATGGGTAAAATCATCATAGCTCACACATCCAAGGAAGGAATTAGAAACATTAGCTCTCAAGCCTTGCGGGGCGAAATCTCTTAGGCGGCATTTGCAAATGTTTTGAGAAACAATCCTAAGTTTGATTATCATTGCCATCGATTAGACCAATTTTCAAATCAAGTACAATAAACGATATAGCATGGTGTGATTACAAGTGTAATTACATTTTTTTTTGGATCCATGTGTAATTGAAGCATAGCCACCGATTCATATCAAATGTGAAACATCAAGAACTCTAGCTTGAGAGAATGTAGCATCTTCGGTTAAGACTAGGTTGTCGCTACTGAAAACGTGGGCATTGGGCCCATTAAAAAAACCAAATGATAGTAAAGAGAAAGAATAGAAGGCATAACAAAAAGACTAGAAGCAAAACAGAGTCTTTTCTCTCTCTTGATGACTAATACTCCCTCCGTCTATGAAAGAGTGTACTTTTAATTTTGTTGAAAATTCAGAAAATTTCTATATTTGATCATAATTACATATAATAATACATCAACATTTATGCCATCAAATTAATAGCATTAGACCCGTGATAATTTTTTTATCATATACCTATTTGATTTCACAAATGTTGATATATTTTGCACAAATCCGATTAAACTTTGATATAGATAGATCCTCCAATAAAGTTGGAAGTATACTCTTTCGACGACGGATGGAGTATTTTTTGTGAGTTGTTGTTATAAAATTCATGGATTATTTTAGATTATATTATTTCCTAGTGCGTGGAATGTGATACAGTCCTCGGTTCAGCCATGCATTGCAATTTTTCCGTCCAATGAATTTGGACCTTAGCAGGCAGAGGTAAAATCTTTACCTACTAATAAAGTACGTAGTGCTTTTGTCCGTCCATCATCGAAATTATCCTTAAAGTTGTCAAATATTACCCACCAATGCCATTATAAGTTTTTTAGGGAAAATGCCATTATAAGTAATAAAAAACATTTCACACAAATGAATCTCGTCCTGGGCCGGCCCATATAAAAACCTACTATACTGCATTCTGCGCGCTTGGAGAAGGCACAACATGCCAATTTGTGCCGGCCCATGTATGGGCGACATATTTTTCCTTTTGGTTTTTCTCTTCCGTTATTGTTTTTTTCACTTTAATTAATTTAGTAATTTTTAAGAAAATCTAAAATTTTAAAAATAGATTTTTGAAATAAAATGTTTAATACTGAAGAAAATGTTGGTGGATTCAGAAAATATTTGTGATTTATTAAAAATGTTCTCATATTCAAGAAATATTTGCAAATTTTACAATAAATGTTCAGAAACTCAAGAAAGTGCTCACGAGTTTTTTTAAAAGTTCGTGTATCAAAAAATGTTAATAAAATTGAAGAAAATTTCTCCAATTGAAAATATATTCACGAATTGAAGAATAACCTAAATATTCAGAAACTGTTCATAATTTAAAAAATATATTTTATTTATATATAAAATATTCGCAGATTCAAAAAAGATTATGCATTTCAAAAATTGTTCATCAATATCGAAAATTGTTCCACCAAATCCCAAAAAATTATTTGCGAATTCAAGAAAATGTTTCTAAAAATGTTCACATTAAATGTTTTGAAATAGTATAAAATGTTCATGAACTCAAAAAAAATCATGATTTGAGAATATGTTCTTGAATTTGAAAAATGTTCATGATTTCAAATATGTTCACAAGTTTAAAAAAATGTTTATGATTTTCAAAATTGTTTAATATTTCAAAAAAATAAGAGTGATAGTGTATCTCGATGATGCGGTAGAATATCATCGTTACCATGTGAGATAATGATTTGTTTCTTCCGTTGCAACGCATGTGCCGTTTTACTAGTATCATAAAAAAACACGGGAAATGCCATATTCCTCTGAATTTTTCACCTACCAACTTAAATACCTGAGGCAGGCACCGTGGGCGCGGCGAGAGCCATTTTTTCTCTCCAAACCGATCGATCGACCAGGCCGAAATGCACATTGTGGCGCAGGGAGGCAGCCGGTGGTGGCCAAGGCGCTGGCACCCGGTCGACGAGATGGCAGGCGTCCTCGGCGTTGCCCGGAGCTCTGCTTCGCGTGGCACCGCGGCGATGCCCTTCCTCTGCCTGAGGCAGCACCGGTAATATCAGCAACAAGTTTCACCAAACTGAAATTCGTTGCAAATAATACTTCTCATGTGAAGGAAAGGAAACGTGTACAAGTATATATAAGCGGCCAGTGAAAAAGATAATCAAGCACTTTCAGAAAAAGAAAGATCAAGCACGTAGATATATACAAAATCGAGTTAATTTCTACATCAATTTTTCGTCAAACCAAATTTCTCTATTCTAGCTAATAAACACTGCTAATTATGTACAGGTTCTTGTTCCATTTCTGCCGATTACCATGGCCTAAGATAAAGCATCTAAACTTGCAATTAGAGTAGCAGTTTAGCACAAAATGAACGAACGAATGAAACTCGATTCAGTTCATTCGTACCTTACGCGCTTCCTCGAGGACGCTTCGTCGTCGTACTCGCCGGCAGCAGCACCCTCATCCTCCGTCGCCGACGCAGCATCGTCCACGCTGGCGTCCGCCGCCCGCTCGATGCAGCCGTCCTCCACAACAGCAGCATCGTAGAAGTAGCCGTCGGAGACGGGATCCTCCCCTGCAGTCGACGGCTCGATGTAAACGAGATCGCTGAAAAAGTAATCGTCGGCTAAGAGATCCTTCCCTGGAGTCGCTGGCTCGGCCTAAGCGGCGTCGAGATCGCCGAAGAAGTGGTCGTCGTCGGCAAACTCCTCGGGTGCAGTCGATGGCTCGACGTAAGGAACAATGAGATCGTTGAAGAAGGGGTCGTCGGGGGCAAGATCCTTCACCGGGAGCAGCCCTCCGGCCTCACCGTCATCCTCCCCCAAGAGAAACCTCTCCAGATCGCGCACGTAGGCTGACATCTCGCCATCGTCGCAAGCCCCCGACGACTCTGACGACCTACGCGGTGCGCCGTCGTCCGTCACCACGGAGTCCGGCGAGCTCTCCCTCCTGCCGTCGCCACGGTCACCGTCACAGTCACGAGAACCCAAACTCAAAACCAAACCGCCCTCCTTATCGGACACGGCGGGCAGTAAGCACCCGCCGTCGAAGTAGAACCCGGGGAGGTTGTCCGGCAGGTCGAAGTCGAAGTCGAAGCACTCGAACCCGTCCAGAGAACCCAAGTCGAAGTCGAGATCATCAACATGACCCAACGCGGCGGCGTCCATGGCGCGAGTACGTACGCACGTCGACGAAGCTTGGGCCGGCCCGACGGATCAATCGACGACGACGAACTTGTGCTGCGCGCGCCGGGAAGCCTTTTCAAATTGTGATGACGACGTCGACCAACCATGGGAGGGGGCTTTTTATATGGGAGCGGTAGCCGGTAGGGAGGAGGCGTGGTCGGGAACGGATCGTGGCGCGCGCAGTTTCTTTACCGTCTCCGGGAAGTTTCCTTCCGGCCGCTGCGGAGGGGACACGACTCGGGAAAGCGCGAAGTAGGGAATTGACTCGTCTGCGTTTTCCCCGCTGGCGGTTCTGGTTCTGGATGTGGTGGGTGAGCCGTGTGGATTAACTTAATTTTTTCCTCAATTTTTTTTTTCAGAAACCCATGTGGATTAACTGGATCCAGTACGTTGACGGTGCCGATCCAGATGCGTGCACGGGAGTTCTTTTTGTTGTTTCGAAATTTTCTATGTGACGTTGAAAGCTTGAACTCAGCGCGCCGCGGTACCGTGTGGGGGTCATAAATTTACAGGATAAAAATATAGTAACAAATGAGCACGTGCGTTGCAATGGGTGAAAAATAAATACACTGCCTAATTTAATAAGCATGACTCGAACCTTCAATAGGTCTATGTCCTTTATTTAATACATGACATCCCATTTACGTTTCTATTTATTCTTCTTCCCACATTCGTCGACCGTGGCATCAGTGTTCACGTAACCACAAAAGGTTTGAATGTTATATCAATCTCAATACGTCTCCTTTCGGTATAGGATGATAAATCCCTTCTTTCTTGTGTGATTTTGCGAGGTGTGCATGGGTGGTTATAGATATTTCTTTTTGTTTCCCATCATGGTTTTGCCAAAATGTTCATTTTTAATTTGGATCGGCCCCGAAATGAAAGAAAGACGGATCATACGATGTTAATTAAGGCTTCGTTATAAATAGCATTTTTAATAGTTAACTTGTAAAAAATATCATATTTAGATTCTATATATTTTT
The DNA here is from genome assembly GCA_022496015.1 of Hordeum marinum. Taxonomy (NCBI): domain Eukaryota; kingdom Viridiplantae; phylum Streptophyta; class Magnoliopsida; order Poales; family Poaceae; genus Hordeum; species Hordeum marinum. The sequence goes on from CM039673.1 coordinate 514,091,712, forward strand.
CTAAACAAATTTCATATATAACATGTTAAATTTGAAGTTAGGGTTTAAAAGACATGAATTTTTGAAAAATCACTTAATATGTACCGCGGGTTGATTACCAGGAACTTGAGGGAGTTTTATAAAAAATAGTATCACGAACCAAGAATACCCATTTCCTTTATTAATAGGTATAAATTGATGATTGTCTCATTCTTTCACTCCGAGAGGCCTCTCTCGTGGGGACCCTTTCTTCCCTTATCTTTTCATTATGTGTCGAAGGATTTTTAGCTTTGCTGAGAGCATCTCTAGCACACCCGTATAATGTCAACCTGCAAAATGTGTTTACAGTTCGTGGAAAAACGGCTTTGGCTATGCAGACCGGCGCGGGCGGCGGCCGGGAAGACCACACAAAGCGGATCCGTAAAAAAGGATATTCACAAATATCCTGAATATCCTTTTTTACGGATCCGCTTTGCGGGGTCTTCTCAGCCGCCGCCTGCGTCGGCCTGCAGATCAGTAATTTGCATTTCAGTTTCGGGCATGAAAACACATTTCTTTGCTTCTTTATTTTCTTCAAGGGCATTGGGTACATAACAATTCACCGAATCTTAGCTAGAATAGGAAGACCAAAAAAAATAAGAACCACAATTAGACATTTCAGAAGATATCCAACTGCCATAACTACTCCGGCTAATTGGACCAACATCTTTTCCATGCCTTCGTTGTTGATCTGCATATTCTTGATCTTGCATTCTTCATTCTTCTTCTTTGATTCTAAAGAAGTAGACATTGCTTTCCCTCTAGTTCTTCTCTAATTGCACATGCAGCCATATCATTAGCCTCAATTCTACCGACGAGTGCTCGGACATCTATTAAGTTTCTTTCTATCAATAAATCGATGTATTCTTCTTTCCAATACCAAAATGAGCATCCACCTTCTACACACATGACCATCTCCCAATATGCTACGGAAATTGATCCGAATAGGTTGACAAAGCCGAATGAAAACAACGACATACCCCGTCGTTCTTGCATTTCAAGAATACCCATTCGGGGTGTCGCGGCGTGCTAGATGTTAGCCGCAGAACTGTTTGTGTTCACTCACCGCACTGCATGAGCAGCATCGGCGAGCCGGCGAGCCGCTATGCGAGCGTCGAGCTCGGGTAACGGCCGATCGATTCCTTGCCGGCAAACCGATCACGGTGGCTAGAGGACGAACCAGCACCTGCATGCGGTGCTGGGGTTTTGCCGTGGTTGTGCGGGGTGTTCCTCGACCAATCCATGGCTTGGTGCTGCCGTCGGTGGCCGAAAACGCCAAATCCGGTGGTCGCGACAAACAACCACCGATCTGCAACTTTTCGGCCGACGGAGGCAAGAGGAAGTGGTGGAGGTCAATGTTGGGTGTGTGGCGGCTCGTCGGCATGGATCCTGACGACTGGTATGGCGGAATCGCAGGCGGCGGCCCGGAGGCGGTGGGTGGGGAAAAGCGCGGGCTGGAATGCCCCCCCCCCGCCCCACCACGGCAACCGCTCCGGCTATATACAGGGCATCGACGGGGCAAGGGGGAGAACCTGTGTTTTCGTGGGTCGGGGTGGGAATTTTGCCGCGCCCCATAAAAATATTTACGGATCCGACGCGTTTGCAGGGTCTGATCGGGCAACATTTTTCACGTAGACCTGTATTTTGATAGTTATTTTACGGATCGGGGCATTATACGAGGTCTGCTAAAGATGTGAGAAATGTTCAAAGGGAAAGTCACTTGAAGTTTGGGAGCACTGGCCCCACTATTACGCACCTCTTGTTCAACGATGATAATGTAGGTTTGGGGTCTGATCGGCCCACAAGGTAATTTTTAAGCTCTCAAAATGATATGAAATGAGAAGTTGCATCGGGCCAAAGAGTCGATATTCAAAAATCTTCCATCTTTGGTAAAGGTCGCAAGGAGGAAGATAAAGTTAGTTTCAAACAAATCATTGGCATTAACTCGAAGGCTCTGAGCGAGAGGTATCTTGGCCTATCAACAACGGGTGGTGGGTCAAAGCATGGAACTTTTACGACGTTGATAAGGACCGATCGTTCGGTCTGGGGAAGAGCCAGACCGAACGAACCGTTCGGTAGGATCGTTCCCCCAGATCGAACGTTTTCGTTTGATAGGTTTGATCGGCATCCCGAACGCCTAGGTCAGCCAGGCCTTTCCTAGGTCTCTTGACCCTACGCAATTCCCTTTCCACATAGATTTTTTTAAATGAAAAGCTGTCCAAATCAACTATATGTACAGAAACAGAAATTAACAAATGACATACAAAATCATAGTACAAGTAGACATTGCAAAAAATATGGCAAAATACTTGGAGTTTGTCAGATAGGAGCGTGGAAAATTTGGGGAGAAATAAATTTAAAAAACCAATTGAAACTTAGAATAAAATGTCGAAGAGTTACATGGTATATTCATTTACATGATAGCAAAAATGTAATTTTCCATGGCAAAATTTAAAGATTTGCCATGTTGGGAAAAAAATTCTACATGAATTTTCACAAATTTTCCATCGCAAAAATTTACATGTTGGAAAAAAAAGACACATATTTGCCATGGAAATTTTCTGAACAGTTTGTCATGGCAAAATTTAACGTATCTGCCATGAGCTAACTTGCTTGAGTGTTATTCATGGGATTTTTCTTACAGATTTTCCATGGCATAAATTTTGAACAATTTGATGTGGAATTTTTCTGAAAAAATTGCCACGATTTTTTTTGGACAAATTGCCATGGACAAAAATTGCCGTGCTAAAGAGTTATAGATTTGCCATGAGCTATCTTGAGTATTTGGCCATGAGCTAAATTGAGTATTTTCCATGAGCTAACTAAATTTGCCATGGCAGTATAGTTGAATTTGCCATGAAAGTACAGGTGAATTTGCCACGGCAGTAAAGGTAAATTTACCATGGCAAAAATTAAAAGTTAAATTTTCCATGTTGCAAAAAGGAATGAATTGTGCCATGGTCCAAATGGTAAAACTGTCATGATGTTTAGACTACATTTGTCCTAATCCCATACAAACTAAAAATGCCAGGGTCACATAAGAACTAATTTTTCCTTGGTTCATAATTTTCATGCTTTGTATAAGAAAATTGCCATGAATGTGTTCATATATTTAAAAATGCCATGACCCATAAGCTACAATTGTCATGCTACATGCTATTAAGTTGTCATGGTCCCATTTAAAAAAGTAATTTGTTGTCGTTGTACAAAAAGAGAATAAAATTTGACATGCCCCATAAACTACGATTGGCCATGGTCCGTGAACTTAAGTTGCCATATGCCATTGGAAAGTATTTTTTTTGTACCATTGTTGCAAAAAAGAGGAATAAATTTTTTCCATGATTGTCGTCGTTTTCTCACGACAGATGCCATGAGGTGGCTTATCGTAAGTGGTTGGGGCCGGAGGACGCCGACGGGCTCCGGGTGCGAGATTGGGCACAAGCGATGGTGACACACGATGTACCCAGGTTCAGGGCCCTCCGTGGGAGGTGACACCCCTAGTCCTGCTTGGTCTAGTTGGATGGATGGGTATGTGTACAAGGATGTTCCTGGAGCTGTGTCTAGAGGAGGAAGAAGGAGCAGCCGGCTCGTCTTCCTCTGCCACTAGAGAAGGGAATGAGAGTTCCGTGGGTGTGTTTGAGCGACCATCCGTCCGTTGCATGGGGGGCTCAGGGGGTTTTATAGGCCAACCCCCGGCTCTTACAATATGCTTAAAGTACCAAGGTGGGGGGACCCAGCTGGCAGTCTCTCCGGCTGGCCAGAGGGTCCCGCTGCTTGCGCCATCTTGTCGTGGGTGGGGCCCGCCGGCCGACCGGTCCCATCTCCCATTGGAGCCCGCCAGCCGGCTCTGCGATTGACCCTCGACCACCTGTCGCGGCACGGGCCGCCCGGGGAGCGTCGTCTATCACCAGCCGTCCGAAGTCTCCGGTACGGCTGGCGGCACTATAGCCATGCCGGAGCAGGTAATCGAGTGGCGAGGGCGTGCCGACACTATTCCCCCGCCCGGTCGCGCTCACCGAGGTCAGCGGCCGGGACGGTTGGACTGTAGCCACGCACTGCGGTGTATAAGCGGCCACTGTAGCCACGGACAGAGGGATGGGACAGGGCACGTCCATCCCAAAGTCAATGGAAGAGCCGGCCCGTGGGCAGCCGGCCACGCCCAGCCGACCGAGGGCCCAACCGGCTCCTTGACCAGCCAGCCGGGGTGCCAGCCGGCATGGGCTTGCGCCACTCGTCCTCTAGCCGGCCACGGCCAGCCGGCCGCATAGTTTTTCTTCGAAGCGAAAGGGGGAAGACCCTATTGCTTTGGCCTACCTAGGGGTAAGAACCCCGTTAGTAGCCCCCGAAGCCGGAGGGGGCCCGCGTCTGGCGGACGGTGGGGAGCCGACGGCTTCCCCTCAACACCACCCGCCTCCGGCTCGAAGGCGAAGGGGCAGCCGGGTTAGCCGTTGGATCTGACGCCTCGGGTTCCGGCGTGCCGTCCCGGGACCCGCGCCGGCACATGGCATGCCACGCGGCGAGTAATGATGCCACAGGTCCCACACACGAGGGGAGACAGGACATCGCCCAGGCCTAGCCCGGTAGGACCCAGGCATAGCCCTCGTAGGCCTCGGGGCGCAGGACATGATCCTCTGCGCTCCGAAGCGGCCATTACGGCCCGGGGCCACCCACGCGCGTGGAGTTTCCGGGTGGAGTGGGCGCAAACGATCCTACGTCCCCCGGTCGTGGCCTCCCCTATAAAAGGAGAGAAAGGGCAGGGGGCGGAGGTATCCGTGCCCCACTTGCCTCCTTGCTGCCCTTCGTCGTCGCCTCTTTCCTTCCCTCGCATGCCGTCGCACCCGAGCCCGCGCCCACGCCTGCGCCCGCACACCGCACTGCCGCCGCGATGGCCGATGGACGCGGAGGCAGTTGGGCTGGTTCCTTCGTGATTGAGGAGGACATCGCCGAGCTGCGCCGCGCGTGCATGTTGCCGTCGATGGAGCGGGTGGCCTCACGCGCGCCGGGCGACAAGATAGCGCCGGCGCCACAGCCAGGGGAACACGTTGTGTTCCTCTGGCACTTCTCCCGGGGCTTTGGGCTTCTAGTGAGTCTCTTTTTTTATCTTCTGCTCGACACCTTTGACCTCCAGCCGCACAACCTCGGTTCAAATTTGATTTTGTACCTCTCCGCCTTCGTAACGCTGTGCGAGGGGTACCTCGGTATCCTTCCTTTCATTGATCTTTTCAACGCCCTCTTCTATCTCAAACCTCTGAAAAGCGACGCCTGCGGGGGCACGTTGGTGTGCTGCCGCGGCGTTGCTCGCTTTCCTCCTCTTTCCCTTATCGATTCTGTCAAGTGGTGGCACCGGACGTTCTTCTACATGAAGAACGTCGACTGAAGGACGGACTACATCTGGCTGTCGTCGTTTGAGAACCGACAGTCCTCTCAGTAGAACTGGCTGGGACCTGCCCCGCGCGGCGTGGCCTTGGACGAGCTTGCCCGACTCATGCAACTAAAGAGCAGCGAGGGGCTGGTCACCGCCGACCTAGTGGCGGCCTTCATCTCGCGCTGGGTGTCGCCCCTCCAGATGCAACCACACCGGATCTGCAACATGTCCGACCGGCACGACCCCTGCCGACAGTCCACCGTCGAGATGACACCGGCTCAGGTGGCGAAGCGGGTGAATGCCCTCACGACGTTCAAGCTGAAGCCCGCCTCCTGGTCCTTGGGCATGGAGCCGTACGACCGCATCAACCGGCCTCCCTTGGTGAGTTTTTTCGTCGAGGCGGTGTTAGGGAACGTCGCATGGGAAACAAAAATTTTCCTACGCACACGCAAACCTATCCATGGTGATGAGCATCTACGAGAGGGAGAGTGGATCTACGTACCCTTGTAGATCGCTAAGCGGGAAGCGTTAAGAAACGCGGTTGGTGTAGTCGAACTTCTTCGCGATCAAAATCGCCGAGCGTCCCGCGATCCAATCACGAACCGTCCCGCGAACACATCATGATCCGTCCCGCGAACTCATCACGATCTGTCTGACGATCTTGATCACGATCTGTCCCGCGAACACATCATGATCCATTCCGTGATCACATCATGAACCGTCTCGCGATCTCGATCACGGTCCTTCCGATCTAGCGCCGAACGGACGGCACCTCCGTGTTCAGCACACGTGCAACTTGATGACGATCTCCACCGTCTCGATCCAGCGAGAGGAGGTGGAGAGGAGAGAGAGTTTACCGGCAGCGTGACGGCGCTCCGGTGATGGTGGTGGAGCAATTCCGGCAGGGCTTCGCCTAAGCGCTGCAGAAAACCGATCTAGAGGAGAAACTATGCACCGGTGTAACGGTTAGCACGTGGCCATAAATTCTGTCCAAAAACCACCCAATCAACTAGTATATATAGGAGGAGAGGAGAGGAGAGGCAGCCAAGGCCTTTGGGTCGGCCGAAATAGGAGGTGGGAAGCAATCCTACTTCACCTCCAATCCTAGTTGGAGTAGGATTGCCTCCTATTGGCTGATTTTCCACTTTTTGCTTTAGGACTTTCTCTCCTGCGCCATGGGCCTTTGTGGCTGTTTTCCCAGAACACTATGGGCTGGTTATTATTCTCCCACAGCCCATGGACCTCTTGGGGTCGAAATACCCCTCCCGGAGGCCTTTATAGTCACCTAGTTACGTTGCGATGTTTGGTACGCACAAGGCACTCCTCCGATATCTGTGAGTTGCATGATCTCATGGTCATAGGAACACATACTTGACATGCGGAAAACAGTAGCAATAAACTGACACGATCATATGCTACGTTTGCAGTTTGGGTCTTTTCCATAACATCATTCTCCTAATGATGTGACCCCGTTATCAAATGACATCTCATGTCCATGGCTAGGAAACCTTAACCATCTTTTGATCAACGAGCTAGTCTATTAGAGGCATACTAGGGACATGGTTTTGTCTATGTATCCACACATGCATCTAAGTCTCCGATCAATACAATTATAGCATGGATAATAAACGATTATCATGAACAAGGAAATATGATAATAACTAATTTATTATTGCCTCTAGGGCATATTTCCAACAGTCTCCCACTTTCACTAGAGTCAATAATCTAGTTCACATCACCATGTGATTCGCATTGTTATGAATCTAACACCCAACGAGTTCTGGGGCTCGATCATGCTTTGCATGTGAGAGAGGTCTTATAGTCAATGGGTCTGTAACATTCAGATCCGTGTGCACTTTGCAAATACCTATGTCAAACTGTAAACACTGCTACCACACTCCGCTCGGTACTATTCCAAATGGCTGCTCCACTATACGTATCCAGATTGCTACTACGAGTCATCCAGATTAGTGTTAAAGCTTGTATCGACGTAACTCCTTACGACGAACTCTTTATCACCTCCATAATCGAGAAACATCTCCTCAGTCTCTTAGTTACTAAGGATAATCTTGACCGCTGTCCAGTGATCCACTCCTGGTTCACTCTTGTACCCCCTGACAGACTCATGGCAAGGCACACACATGTGCGGTACACAACATGGCATAATATAGAGCCTATGGCTAAGGCATAGGGGACGACGTTCGTCCTTTCTCTTTCTTCTGCCATTGTCGAGCTTTGAGTCTCACTCAACTTTCACACCTTACAAATCAGGCGAGAACTCTTTCTCTGACTGATCCATTTTGAACTCTTTCAAAATCTTGTCAAGGTATGCACTCATTGAAAGTCTCATCGAGCATCTTGATCTATCTCCATAGATTTTGATGCTCAACAATTAGGTAGCTTCATCTAGGTCTTCCTTTGAAAATCACTTTCCAAATGACCGTTTTATGCTTTCCAGAAACTCTACATTATTTCTGATCAACAATATGTCATCCACATATACTTATCAAAAATTCTATAGTGCTCCCACTCACTTTATTGCAAATACAAGTTTCTCGTAAACTTTGTATAAACATCAAAACTTTGATCACCTCATCAAAGCGTATATTCCAACTCCGAGATGCTTGCTTCAGTCCATGGAAGGATCACCGAAGCTTGCACACCTTTTAACATCCTTAGGCCTGACAAAACCTTTTGGTTGTATCACATACAACCTTTCCTCAAGTAAACCGTTAAGGAAACGATGTTTTGACATCCATCTGCCAGATTTCATAATTGAAAACACAGCAACTGCTAACATAATTCCAACAGACTTTAGCACCACTACGAGTGAGAAAGTCTCATCGTAGTCAACTCCTTGAACTTGTCACAAACATCTTTGCAACAAGTCGAGCTTTACAAATAGTGACATTCACCATCAGTGTCTGTCTTCATTTTAAAGATCCGTTTGTACTCAACGACCTGCCGTCCAACGAGCAAGTCTACCAAAGTCTACACTTGGTTTTCATACATGGATCCTATCTCGGATTTCATGGCCTCCAACCATTGTCGGAATCCGGGCCCATCATCGCTTCTCCATAGCTCGTAGGTTCATCGTTTGTCCAACAACATGACCTCCAAGACAGGGTTGTCGTACAGCTTAGGAGCAGTACACATCCTTGTCGACCTACAAAGTTCGATAGTAACTTGATCCTGAAGCTTCATGATCATCATCATTAACTTCCTCTTCAACTAACGTAGGCTTCACAGAAACAACATCCTGCGCTGCGCTACTCTCTGGTTGAACAAAGTTTAAACAACCTCATCAAGTTCTATCTTCCTCCCACTTAATTCTTTCGAGAGAAACTTTTCCTCGAGAAAGGATCCATTTTAGTAACAAACACTTTGCACTTGGATCTGAGATAGAAGGTTCACCCAACTAATCTTAGGGTATTCTATGAAGATGCATTTGTCCGCCTTGGGTTCGACCTCATTAGGTGAAAACATTTTCCACACAAGTGTCGTAGCCCCAAGTATTAAGAAATGACAGCTTAGGTTTCTATCAAACCATAATTCACATGGTGTCATCTCAACGGATTTAGATGGTGCCCTATTTAAAGTGAATGTAGTTGTCTCTAATGCATAACCCCAAAATTATAGTAGTAAAACGATGAGAGACATCATAGCACACACCATGTCCAATAGAGCATAACTATGATGTTCGGACACACCATCACACTATGGTGTTCCAGGTGGCGTTTAGTTGTGAAACAACTTTCACATTGTCTTAAGTTGTATGCCAAACTCGTGACTCAGATATTCACCTCCACGATCATATCGCAGTCATTTTTATCTTCTTGTCACGATGATCTTTAAACTTCACTCTGAATTTGCTTGAACCTTTCAAACGATTCAGACTTGTGTTTCATTAAGTAAATATACACTATATCTACTCAAATCATCAGTGAAGGTAAGAAAATAACGATATCCACTGCACGCTACAAGACTCACTAGATTGCATACATCAACATGTATCATTTCCAATGGATCACTTGCCTGCTCCATCCAATGGGGTCCTTTAGTCATCCTTCCCAAGAGGCATGGTTCGCATGTCTCAACCGATTCGAAATCGAATGAGTCCAAATATCCATCACCATGGAGTTGCTTCATGCGCTTTATACCAATATGACATTTTGCGGCAGTGCCACAAGTATGTGGTACTATCATTATTTAACTTTGTATCTTTTGACATCAATGTTATGAACATGTGTATTACTACGATCAAGATTTCAACAAGCTATTCTCACTGGGTGCATGACCATTGAAGGTATTATTCATGTAAACAGAATAACTATTATTCTCTGACTTAAATGAATAACCATATTGCAACAAACATGATCTAATCATGTTCATGCTCAACGCAAAACACCAAATAACATTTATTTAGGTTCGTCACTAATCCTGAAGGTAGAGAGAGCGTGCGATGTTGATCACATCAACCTTGGAAACATTTCCAACACACATCGTCACCTCACCCTTAGTTAGTTCTTCGTTTATTCCGTAGCTTTTATTTCGAGTTACTAACATTTAGCAACCGAACCGGTATCCAGTACCCAGGTGCTACTAGGAGTACTAGCAAGGTACACATCAATAACTCGTATATCAAATATACTTCTGTCGATGTTGCCAGCCTTCTTATCTACCAAGTATCTAGGGTTGTTCCGCTTCAGCGACCTCTCACCTCATAATAGAAGCACTTAGTCTCGGGTTTGAGTTCAACTTTGGGTTGCTTCACTGGAGCAGCAACTGACTTGCTATCCATGAAGTTTCCCTCCTTGCTCTTGCCCTTTTCGAAACTAGTGGTTTGATTAACCATCAACACTTGACGCTCCTTCTTGATTTCTACCTTCGCGGTGTCAAACATCGCGAACAGCTTAGGGATCAATACTTATATCCCTGGTGTATTATAGTTCATCACTAAGTTCTAGTAGCTTTAGTGACAGTGACTTGGAGAACTATATCAATCACTATCTTATCTGGAAGATCAACTCCCACTTGATTCAAGCGATTGTAGTACCCAGACAATCTGAGTACATGCTCAACGATTGAGCTATTCTCCTTCATCTTACAGGCAAAGAATTTTGTTGGAGATCTCATATCTCGCAACACAGGCACGAGCCTGAGATCACAATCTCTGCTCCTAGAACATCTCATATGTTCCGTGACGTTCAAAACGTTTTGGAGCCTCAATTCTAAGCCGTAATGCATGACGCACTAAACTATCAAGTAGTCATCGAAACATGCCTGTCACATGTTCACAACATCTATAGACGACGCTAGAGGGGGTGGCGCACCGAGCGGTGCATTAAGGACATAAGCCTTCTGTGCAACAATGAGGACAATCCTCAGATCACGGACCCAGTCCGCAATATTGCTACCAACATCTTTCAATTCTATTTCTCTAGGAACATATAAAAATACAAGGGAGCTACAGCGTGAGCTAGTAATCTACAACATAATTTGCAAAGACACTTTGACTATGTTCATGATAATGAGTTCAATTAATCATATTACTTAAGAACTCCCACTCAAATTGACATCCCTCGGGTCATTCGAGTGATACATGATCCAAATTCACCAACTCAAGTCCGATCATCACGTGAGTTAAGGTGGCTTCAATGGTGAACATCATTATGTTGATCATATCCACTATATGACTCATGCTCGACCTTTCGGTCTCTTGTGTTCCAAGGCCATGTCTGTACATGCTAGGCTCGTCAAGTTTAACCCGAGTGTTCTGCGCGTGCAAATCTGGCTTGCACCCGTTGTATGTGAACGTAGAGTCTATCAGACCCGATCATCACGTGGTGTCTCAACACGACGAACTTTCGCAACGGTGCACACTCGGGGAGAACACAGTTCATCTTGAAATTCAAGTGAGGGATCACCTTATAATGCTACCGCCGTACTAAGCAAAACAAGGTGCATAAAAGGATTAACATCTCATGCAATTCATAAGTGACATGATATGGCCATGAACTTGTGTTTAAGATCTCCATCTTCGAAACACCAGCATGATCTCCATCGTCACCGGCACAACACCATGATCTCCATCAATGTGTTGCCATTGGGGTTGTGGCGCCAGCCCTGCTTCTACTTCTATTGCTACCGCTTAGCGATAAAGTAAAGCATTACATAGCGCTTAATGATTGACACGCAGGTCATACAATAATTAAGACAACCCTATGGCTCCTGCCGGTTGCCGTACTCAACGACATGCAAGTCGTGAAATTCTATACATCACATGATCATCTCATACATCACATATATCTCATCATGTAATTGGCCATATCACATCACAACATACCCTGCAAAAACAAGTTAGACGTCCTCTAATTGTTGTTACATGTTTTACGTGGCTGCTACGGGTATCTAGCAAGAACGATTCTCACCTACGCATAAACCACAACGGTGATACATAGATTGCTTTTCAACCTTCTTAAGGACCGCCTTTGTCGGATCCGATCCAACTAAAGTGAGAGAAACTGTCACCCGCAAGCCATCTAGGCAACAAGTTGCATCGAGGGAACCGGTCTCTCGTAAGCGTACGAGTAATGTTGGTCCGGGCCGCTTCATCTCACAATCCCTCTGAACCAAAATACGACCAAGGGAGGAAGCAATCTAAGCATCAACGCCCACAAACCTTTTGTGTTCTACTCGAGATCTCATCGAACCATCAACCTAGCTCATGATGCCACTGTTAGGGAACGTCGCATGGGAAACAAAATTTTTCCTACGCACACGCAAACCTATCCATGGTGATGAGCATCTATGAGAGGGAGAGTGGATCTACGTACCCTTGTAGATCGCTAAGCGGGAAGCGTTAAGAAATGCGGTTGGTGTAGTCGAACTTCTTCGCGATCCAAATCGCCGAGCGTCCCGCGATCCAATCAGGAACCGTCCCGCGAACACATCATGATCCGCTCCGCGAACTCATCACGATCCATCTCACGATCTTGATCACGATCTGTCCCGCGAACTCATCATGATCCGTTCCGTGATCACATCATGAACCGTCTCGCGATCTCGATCACGGTCCTTCCGATCTAGCGCCGAACGAACGGCACCTCCGCGTTCAGCACACATGCAGCTTGATGACGATCTCCACCGTATCGATCCAGCGAGAGGAGGTGGAGAGGAGAGAGAGTTCACCGGCAGCGTGACGGCGCTCCGGTGATGGTGGTGGAGCAATTCCGGCAGGGCTTCGCCTAAGCGCTGCAGAAAACCGATCTAGAGGAGAAACTATGCACCGGTGTAACGGGTAGCACGTGGCCGGAAATTCGGTCCAAAAACCACCCAATCCACTAGTATATATAGGAGGATAGGAGAGGAGAGGCAGCCAAGGCCTTTGGGTCGGCCGAAATAGGAGGTGGGAAGCAATCCTACTTCACCTCCAATCCTAGTTGGAGTAGGATTGCCTCCTATTGGCTGATTTTCCACTTTTTGCTTTAGGACTTTCTCTCCTTCGCCATGGGCCTTTGTGGCTGTTTTCCCAGCCCACTTAGGGCTGGTTATTGTTCTCCCACATCCCATGGACCTCTTGGGGTCGAAATACCCCTCCCGGAGGCCTCCCGGTACACTACCAGCACTCCCGGTACACTACCGATGAGCCCGAAACTTTTCCGGAAACCAAACTGGGACTTCCTATATATGAATCTTTACGTCCGGACCATTCCGGAGCTCCTCGTGACGTCCGGGATCTCATCCGGGACTCCGAACAAACTTCGGTCACCACCATACATAACTCTACACTACCGAAACGTCACCGAACCTTAAGTGTGCAGACCCTGCGGGTTCAAGAACTATGTAGACATGACCGAGACACCTCTACGGTCAATAACCAATGGCGGGACCTGGACGTCCACATTGGTTCCTACATATTCTACGAAGATCTTTATCGGTCGAACCTCTATATCAAGGATTCAGTTAATCCCGTATAACGTTCCCTTTGTTGTTCGGTATGTTACTTGCCCGAGATTCGATCGTCGGTATCTCCATACCTAGTGCAACCTCGTTATCGGCAAGTCTCTTTACTCGTTCCATAATACAAGATCCCGCAACTAACAATTAGTCACATTGTTTGCAAGGCTTATTGTGATGTTGCATTACCGAGTGGGCCCCGAGATACCTCTCCGTCACACGGAGTAACAAATCCCAGTCTTGATCCATGCCAACTCAACAGACACCATCGGAGATACATGTAGAGCACCTTTATAGTCACCCAGTTACGTTGCGACGTTTGATACACACAAGGCACTCCTCCAATATCTGTGAGTTGCATGATCTCATGGTCATAGGAACACATACTTGACATGCGGAAAACAGTAGCAATAAACTGACACGATCATATGTTACGTTTGCAGTTTGGGTCTTGTCCATCACATCATTCTCCTAATGATGTGACCCCGTTATCAAATGACATCTCATGTCCATGGCTAGGAAACCTTAACCATCTTTTGATCAACGAGCTAGTCTATTAGAGGCATACTAGGGACATGGTTTTGTCTATGTATCCACACATGCATCTAAGTCTCCGATCAATACAATTATAGCATGGATAATAAACGATTATCATGAAAAAGGAAATATGATAATAACTAATTTATTATTGCCTCTAGGGCATATTTCCAACAGGCGGTTCTTTCTTGTTTGGTATTCCCAAGCCGCCTTCGGGGCCGTCGAACTCGGTGGAGGAGTACACCCGCATGTCGAGGCCTCCGTCAAGAGGGCAGCCATGGACCCGCCAGCGCCTCCGCCCGCGAAAGAAACGGCCCAGGCGAGGGAGGCGATGATGGAGCCGGCTCCCGAGGCGACCCGGCCTGAGGTGCCGGAGGTGACCCCGCCTGCGGCCGAGCCGGGCCGGGTCGAGGTGCCGGAGGTCCCGACGGCCCCGAAGGCGGCGTCGGCGACGGCGGCCATGGAGGTGGAGGTGCCTTCCGGCGCGACCGATGCGCCGGAGCGCCCGGGAGAGGAGGCGGCTGCGGCACCGGGCGGGGGGCCGGCAGGAGGCGACTCCCGGTCCCTTGCCGTCATCAACCCGCCCCCGATGGCTAGAGCCGCGGGGAGCCCGGGCAGCAACGGCGCCGGGCCCAGAGGACCTTGCGGTCGATGCAGGAGGTCGTCCGGGACTGGGAAGCACTGGCAAGCGCGTCGGCCCTACCGCCCCCCCGGCAGGCGGCCCGGTCCCGTCCTTTGCGGACTTGGGAAGTGTCCTAGACCGGTGCCAGCAGGAGCTGGCCCGGTTTGCGGAGGCGGAGTACGCCGCCCTTTAGCATGCAGAGGTAAGCCGACACTTTTTCCTTAGAGTTTTTAGTGGAGGCGCGCGAGCGCACCCACTGGGTGTAGCCCCCGAGATGCGGGCCGGCTGACCGGCTGACGAGCAGCCGGGCCGGATCTCCTTTGAGCATGTCTTGACCTTTGCCCCCCTTTTTTGCGACAGGAGGGAACCTCTCTGCGGCAGAAGTTGTTTGCGGAAGTGGTCACCATCCACGACCGCGACAAATATGGCTTCTACCACCTAGAGGAGGAGCTGGCGCGCATGCAATGTGGGTTGCACTTTGTAGGAGCGGCATATAGCCCCTGGGAATCGGCTGATGTTGGTTGTGTCTTGCGGGTGAGCTGGCCACCCTCCAGGGGGAGAAGATTGGACTTGTCACCGAACGGGACCAGCTGATGCAGGACGTCTAGGCGGCTGCGCAGGAGACGGACCAGCTGGCCGCGCTGCTGGTTGACGGGGAGGCGGCTTGGGACTGGCTCAAGGCCGAGGCGGCAAAGGAGGTGGCGGCCCGGTTTGCGGCCGTCAAGGAGGCGGCTGACGCCGCCTTGAGGCCCGCCGCCCTTCAAGGCGAGGTGACCCGCCTTGAGAAGACGCTCGAGGAGGTCAAGGGTTCCCTCGCCACCTTGGAGGCGGCCTGGAAGTCAAAGAGCGAGGCGGCGCTCCACTTCGCCATTGGGGTGGACGACGCGATGGAAGGTAGGAGCCTGTCTCTCTCCTTCTCCAGCTTGTTCCTCTTCCCTTTGCCGTTTCTCGCGTTTCATATTGATTTTTCTTTCCTTCTCTTCTTCTTCCATCTAGGGCGTTTCTGGGGAACTCATCGCCGTGCTTCGCGCACCGTTGAGGAGCACCGGGAATACCTTCGGGAGTGCGGTCGCTCCATCGAGGAGCACGCCGCGTGGGACATGGATGAGATTGGGATCGCCGTCGAGATGCGGATGACCCATCTCGAGCGGAGCGTGGAGCGGCTCAAGACCGCCGGCAAGGAGGTCATCGCTACGCTGTGGCCAAGCCGCGGGGGAGCTCCGATGCACCGCCTGGCTCAGTGGCTGGAGCACGCCGTCCCCCGCCTCGAGGCCTGGAAGGCATCGGCTGCCCGAGCCGGGGCGCAGATGGCGCTCCGGTTCGTGACGTCTTGGTACCATGGCATGGACCTGGGCCGGCTGGCGACCATGCGGGACGTGCCGGCCTTAGAGCGGGAGGCCCGCGAGCCGGCCCTTGTCCAGTGGGCCAACGAGCTCGCGTCATACATTGACGCGGACGAATTCCTGTCGGCCCTTGGCAAGGATGGCGAGCTGTTGCCCGAGGACTCCTTCGGCATCCGTCAAGGCCCAGCGGATGACGAAGTCGCTGACGATAGCACTGACTCGAGCGGCGAGATGGCCGAGACCGAGGAACCTGCCTCGAAGGCAAAGGAGGCCGACCCAAAGACTACGACCACCTCCGTGACGAGGACCGAGCCGCCTCGCGATGCACCGGCTGGGTGCATGCCGGCTGGCGACGCACCGGTGGCCTAAGACCACGGGCATCCTTTTTTATCTTTTTTCCCTACATGTGAAAACTTGAATCCACCCACTAGGGGTGTTTGTGTAATGAGCCGAATCCTGGCCATGGGCCACTTTTTCCTTAATGTTTATGCCATGAATATTCTGTTGTGTTTGCCTTGTGACTCATACCGCCTCGTCCTTATCCCTTTTAGCCCACCTCGACTCTTTCCATTTGTATTCCTTTTCCCCTTTGGTTTTGGCCCCGCCAGCCCGACAGCCGGGAGCCGGTCTATAGCTGGGTTGGGGCGTTCGTCTCAGGGGAGCTGGTTCAAAACTTAGGAATCGCGAGGGTTTTTTCGGGATAAGTGGAGCGACAGAGACGCGACGATGGTCTAACTGGGCCTCGAAGGGGTCTCCCTTTGTTTCGACCTTTCGTGTGAGCCAAACCTTGCCGCCCCAGGGCCCTATCTGCCAGACAGCCGGGGGCTGGTTCTGTAGCTGGTAAGGGTGGGGAAGTTTGGCCGGCTCACATTACTTAGCCATTTTTTCAGAGAGGCGCTTCTAGGCGCAGCCGGCTAGCCCTCGGGCCCGGGAGCCGGTGAGTGAGGAACACTTTTGAAAGAAACGAAATGGGGCGCGCCCCAAGAGCCGGCTTGGGGTGCCCATTGCATTCATAAGCCCAAAAAGGACGGGGATACATACATACATTGATTTTCCTCAGTTGTAAAACGGGCGCAAGAGTGCTGCGTTCCATGGGCGCTCCGTCTCTTCACCGGAAGCATCTCTTTTGTGCATCTGCGGCTTCTAGGCATCTATCAGGTAGTACGCGTTGTTGTGTAGCGCCTTACTGATGATGAACGGGCCCTCCCATGGGGAGGACAACTTGTGCTGTCCGGCGGTTCGGTAGATCCGTCTGAGGACCAGGTTCCCCTTGCAGAACGAGAGTGGCCAGATCCGCTTGCTGTGGTAGTGCCGGAGCTTCTATTGGTAGATCCCCGTCCGGCTCAAGGCCAGTTCGCGAGCTTCCTTGAGTAGATCGATGCCGTCTTCTCTTGCCTCCTTAGCATCCCTCTCCGTGTATAGGGCGACCTGAGGCGAATCGAACTCGATGTCGGTGGGGATGATCGCCTCGGACCCATACACAAGGAAGAAGGGAGTGTAGCTAGTTAACCGGTTCGGGGTGGTCCTGAGACTCCAAAGGACGGCCGGCAACTCGTCGATCCAGCAGCTGGCCGACCTTACCAGCGGCATCACGAGCCGGGGCTTGATGCCGGACAGGAAGAGGCCGTTCACCCTCTCGACCTGGCTGTTTGACTGTGGATGAGTGACGGAGACCAGGTCGAGCCGGATTCCTTGCTTGAAGCAGAAATGTGCGAGTGCGCCCTTGGCGAAGTTGGTGCCTTTGTCGGTGATGATGCTGTGGGGAATGCCATAGCGTACCGTGATGTCGTCGATGAACCGGACGGCCGTGGGGCCATCCAGCTTCTTGATTGGTTGCGCCTCGATCCACTTGGTGAATTTGTCGATGGCCAGCAGTAAGTGTGACATGCCGCCTCGAGCGGTCTTGAATGGGCCCACCATGTCTAGATCCCAAACGGCGAAAGGCCATGCGAGGGGGATGGTTCGGAGGGCCATTGCCGGTAGGTGGTTTTGCATGCTGAAGCGTTGGCAGCCCTCGCACTCATCGACCAACTTCTTGGCCGCCTCAAGAGCCATCGGCCAGAAGAAGCCGTGGCGGAAAGCCTTGGCCACTAGGGTCCAGGAGGAGGCATGATGCCCGCACTCGCCCCGGTGAATGTCGAGGAGGATCTTTAGACTCCTTTCCGGCTCGACGCATCGCTAGAAAATGCCGGTGGTGCTGCGATGGACGAGCTCGTTGTTGATGATGCCGTAGGCCGTGGCCCGACGCTGGATTTGCCTAGCCAGAGCCTCGTCTGGAGGCAGCTCGCCCCAGAGAAGGAACACTAAGATGGGTTGGGCCCACAAGGGGGCCGCGACGGCAGCCGGCTCGGGAGTCATCGGGACTGGTTGATCAGTCCCTGGGGCCGGTTCGCCCGCCCCCGGGACCGGCTCGGGAGCCCTCGAGGCTGGTTGGCCAGCCCCCGGGTTTGGCTCGCCGATGCCCAGGGCCGGCTGGTTGGTGATCATCATGATGGCCGTGCCGCCGGGGCTGGCCACCTCGGGCGCCGCCGGCTCGATCCGAGCCAGCTAGGCGGCCGATGATTCGAGAGCCGGTGGTGAAGTTGCCGGAGAGGCGTCCAGGGCCGTCGATGGGCCGGCGACACCCGCCGGCACGGAGATTGACTCCGATTCTGGGGAAGGCTTGATCAACGGCTTGAGCATCCATTCAAGGGAGACGCTGGCTGGGATGGCCTGCCGGGTGGAGCCGATCTTTGCCAGCGCGTCCGCCGCCTCGTTGTCCGCCCGTGGGATGTGATTGAACTCACATCCCTCAAAGGAGCCGGTGAGCTGTTGTACGAGGAAGCGGTAGCTGGCCATGTTGGCATCCCTGGCGTCCCATTCACCAGAGACTTGCTGCACCACGAGGTCGGAGTCGTCGAAGTAGAGGATGCGCCTGATGCCGATCTCCTTGGCAAGACGAAGACTGTGGACGATGGCCTCGTACTCAGCCATGTTTTTGGAGGCGCCGAAGTGGATCTGGAGGGCGTATTTGAGCTGATCACCTTTTGAGGAGGAGAGGACTATGCTGGCACCCAGTCCGGTCCTCATTTTTGAGCCGTCGAAGTGCATGCGCCAATGCGTGGAATCTGGGAGGCGGAGCGAACTCTGTCTCCGCCTAGTCGACAAGGAAATCCGCTAATGCTTGTGACTTGATGGCGGTTCTTGGCTCGTACCGGATCTCATGATCGGCGAGGGTGATGACCCCTTTGGCGATCCAGCCGGTGGAGTCCCGGCCACTCATGATCTCGCCGAGCAGGGCCATGCTCACCACGGTAATGGTATGCTTTTGGAAGTATTGCTTGACTTTCTTGGCGGCGAAGTATATGCCATATCACATCTTCTGGTAGTGGGGGTAGTTTTGCTTGGACGCGAAGAGGACCTCGCTGAGGTAGTAGACGGTCCGTTGGACCGGTAGGGACTTGCCCTCCTTCGGCCGCTCGACCACCAGGACAACGCTGATGACGCTGGTGGTCGCCGTGATGTAGGCGAGCAGTGGTTCCTTCTCAGCCGGCGCGGTCAGGATGGGCGCGTGGGTGAGAGCCTTCTTGAGGCCGCGGAAGGCCTCGTCCGCCTCGTCAGGCCAGTCGAAGACGCCCGACCTCTTGGTTTGACCTGGCTCGATTAGAGTCATCTTGCGAAGGAGCCCGTAGAGGGGCAGGGCCTTCTCTCCCAGCCGGCTGATGAACCGGCTGAGCGAGGCGAGGCAGCCGGTGAACTTCTGCACGTCGCGGATCTGAGTCGGCTTCGGCATGCGTTCGATCGCGCTGATCTTCTTGGGGTTAGCTTTGATGCCGTGGGCGGACACGAAGAAACCCAAGAGTTGACCGGCGGGGACGCCGAAGACACACTTCTCCGGGTTGAGCTTGATCTTGTACTCGCGTAAGTTCGCGAAGGTCTCCCGGAGATCATCGAGGAGGCTGAAGTGCTTCTTGGTTTTGACGACGATGTCGTCGACGTAGACGTGGACGTTCCTGCCTATCTGAGGCAGGAGGCACTTCTGCATGAACCGTTGGAAGGTGGCGCCCGCATTCTTCAGTCCAAAGGACATGGTGATGTAGTAGTAGGCCCCAAAGGGCGTGATGAACAAGGTCTTGAGAGCCGGTCTTCGGGATCCAGCTTGATCTGGTGGTAGCCTGACTAGGCGTCCAGGAAGGACAACAAGTCGCAGCCGGCCATGGAGTCGATGACTTGATTGATTCGCGGCAGGGCGAATGGATCCTTGGGACATGCCTTGTTCAGGCTAGTGTAGTCGATGCACATGCGCTAGGTCTTGTTCTTCTTCAGCACCAGGACTGGGTTGGCCAGCCAGTCCGGGTGGAACACTTCCATGATGAACCCGGCTGCGAGCAGCCGGGCGATCTCTTCGCCTATAGTATGCCGTTTCTCCTCGCAGAAGCGACACATGGGTTGCTTGACCGGGTTGATGTCCGGCCGGCCGTGGAGTTTGTGCTCGACGAACTTCCTCGTAACACCCGACATGTCCTTGGGGGACCATGCGAAGATGTCCCGATTCTCATGGAGGAAGTCGACGAGCTCACCTTCCTATTTGCTGTCGCGGCGGGAGCCGATCGTGACGCACTGAGCCTGGTTGGCCGGGTCGAGCGGGATTTTCTTGGTGTCTTTAGACGGCTGAAAGGAGGCCTTGCCGACGGATTGCGAGGGCGGAGTTGGCATGGCCGGCTGGCTGGCAGCAAGGGCCACGAGCCGGTCGAGCTGCCGCCTCCCCTCGGTGATCTCCAGGGTCTTGGCCAGCTGGCTGCCGTCTCGGGCGCACTCGAGTGACATTTTGTAGTCGCCCTTGATGGTGATGATTCCCTTGCGCCCCAGCATCTTGAGCTTGAGGTAGGCATAATGGGGTACCGCCTTGAAACTAACAAGAGCCATCCGGCCCAACAATGCGTGGTAGGGGCTCACGAGGTCCATGACCTCGAACAGCACTGACTCGCGACGGAAATGGCCGGGTTTGCCGAAGAGGACGTCAAGCGTGATCTTGCCGACGGGGGAGCAGGACTTCCCAGGCACGATGCCGTGGAAAACCCTCTGGCTCGCCTACAGGTCTTCTATCTTTAGCCCCAGCTTATGCATCATGTCGAGGTAGAGAATGTTGATGCTGCTGCCGCCATCTATAACACCCGCAAGAAGCGGCAAGCTCGCTCCTTGGTGGCGATGGTGGGGTCGAGGACCAAGGCATAACTTCGGGATTTGGCATCACGGCAGGGTGATCGGCCTGGCTCCAAGTGACTGGCTTCTCTGACCAGCGCATGAACTAGGGAGTTGCCGGCATGGTGGCGTTCACCTCAGGGCGGAGCCGGCACTGAGCGTGTTTGCCCATCTCTTCACTAGTGAATACGATGTAGAAACCGTCCTGGTTGGGCAACTGGTCGATTAGACGACCATCATTCAGAGCCGTTGCCGGCTCCGGGGCGGCAACTTGGACCGGGGCCAGCACACGGGCTAGTGGCGCGGGGGGAGCCGAAAGGCCGTCCCCTCGAGCCAATCGCTGTGAGAAGCTGCACTGCTGGAGCGTGTGCGTGGAGGGTTTGGCCCCTAAGTGGTTCTTGCAGGGAAGATCGAGCATTTGCTTGAAGGTGAGCTTCGGCTGCCAGGCAGCCTTGCCGGTGCGCTGACGCTGATCGGAAGGCTGGGCAGCCGGCTCCTGATCCTTGATGGTATTGACCTTCCGGCTCCCGTAGCGGGGATCCAGCTGGTCATTCTTGCGCTTGTTGTTCTGCGGCTGTCGGTTGTCGGCAGCCGTCCGGGTCAAGGCCGGTGTTGTCGTTGCCTTGGTGGGCGGGGTCGTCTTGACCCGGATGGCCGAGTCGGTCGTGGCATATTTGTCTGCCTTGGTCATGAGCTCGGAGAGCATGGCCGGCTCGGAGCACAAGAGCTTGTGCTTGAGAGGGGTGCTGTCCCGACAGCCCTCGATGAAGTACTGCATGGCTTGGACCTTGTGCACCCCCTCGCAGGAGTTGCGAAGCTCGGTCCATCGAGTGTGGTAGTCGCGCAGGGATTCGTTCGTCTCCTGAACGCACATGGCGAGTTCACGGGGATGGCCAGGACGCTCGTAGGTGCCGGTGAAGTCGCGGACGAAGGCCTCCTCGAAGTCCGTCCAAGTGTTGATGCAGTCAGCCGCCAGGCTGTTGAGCCAGGTGCGGGCCGAGCCGATCAGCATAAGGGGGGGCATAGTGAATGGCTATGCGCTTATTCCCCCTAGCGATGACCACCGCGGTGATGTAGTCGATCAGCCAGTCTTCGGGTTTGGCGGCCCCGTTGTATTTTGGGGTGTCCCTAGGGAGCGTGAAGCCGGTTGGGATTGGCTCGGTGCGAATCCAGGGGCCGAAGCAGGCCAGACCAATCGTGTCACGCCCAAGATGCAGTCCTATCCTTATTTTGGCAGGAGGGCCTCGACAGGGATAGAAGCGCATCTCAATGCGTTCGCAAGAATGGATATAATTACAAGTACATGTAAAGAAGAGATGAGTATATGGAATTGGCTTACACTCGCCACAAGCTACATCAGAGTCACATCAATACAATAACATACTCAAACATCATACATAAGAGCAGGGTCCGATTATGGACGAAATCAAACGATAAAATGACATCCACCCTTGCTATCCAGGCTGCCGCCTGGAACCCATCCAAGATTGAAGAAGAAGAAGAAGAACTCCAAATCAAATCAAGCAACGCGCTCACGTCAAATCATTGCATTACCTGTACCTGCAACTGTTGTTGTAGTAATCTGTGAGCCACAGGGACTCAGCAATCTCATTTCCAAGGGTATCAAGACTATTAAAGCTTAATGGGTAAGGTATGGTTAAGTGTGAGGCCGCGGCAACGACTAAGCATATATTTGAGTGGCTAACTTACGAGTACAGAAAGTAAAGTATGGTGGCCTGCGCATAACGAACGTGAGCTAATAATGATCACTAACTGATCCTGAACACTTACTTACGTCAATCATAACCCCACCGTGTTCTCTTTCGGATAAGATATCACGACAAGAGACAGTCACGGTTACGCACACAGTTGGTGTATTTTTTTAGAGTTTACTTCAAGTTTGCTAAGACCGGGTGTTAAACAAATTATCCAAGTTTGCCACATAACCGCCAGCACGGCTTCTCAAAAAGATTTAACTCTGCACGGGTGCTCCAACTCATCCATCACAAATTAACCACACTCAGTGGGAATAACGTCAACCACGGATCTCGTGATCTTCCTAGGCAATTCCCAAGGAAATCCGACACCTCGAGATAGCCCGAAGAAAATCAGAGTTCCTCACTCAAGACGTTTGAGAAAGGTAAAACAAATCCAGCAAGGCCGCCCGGCGTGTCGACGAACCCGATAGGAGCAGCGTCTCTCGTTCTCAGGACACGACCAGATGAGCGCAGCGTGCAGTGGCCTGATAGAAATCTCCCAAGTTGCCCCGGGTTGGCCCCGTACATGGCTCTGTTTTGGACCAGCACCAGCAGCACTGCCCCCCTTGTATTATGTTAAATTAATCCATGAGGGGGTGACCCTCTATGCTTTAATAAGGTGATCAGTTTTATTATGATGGGCAAATGTAGTACCAAAGTTGGGCCTTGCCAGACATGTTTTATTCTAACCCGAAAATCAAGGGGGTCCCCATAACAACCCCGAGCATGTTAGGAGCGCTCATTTGTGGAACATAACACCGGTTCACAAGTAACTAGGGGCGGCAATAGTGGAACAAAACACCAAGCAAAAGGCCAAGCCTTCCACCTTTACCAAGTATATATGTGCATTAAATTAAATAGCAACAATATTGTGATATAACAAGAAAATCCCATGTTGACACATGGAAGCAATTGCACCTGCAACTAGAAATGCTATAAGAAGGGCTGAGCAAGCGGTAACATAGCCAAACAATGGTTTGCTGGGATATGGAAGGGTTAGAGGCTTTTCATAGCAATATTGGGAGGCTTGTCAAACAAGTGGTAGGTAGCGAGACATAACGATAAAAGACGAGACAACTAGCATGGCAATGATAGTAATGGTATCCAGGGAAATGTGTCATCTGCCTGAGATCCCGCTCGGAAGAAGATTGAGTCCATGAAGAAGACGAACCAACGTAGTCGATGAATCCTCACACTCCGAACTCTTTCGGAACTCTATCGAGAAGAAGCAATCCGAAACAAACAATCAACACAAGATACACCACAACATATGCATGGCACGATGCACAAACAAATATGATGCATGTCCGGTTAAATATGCAAGGCATGACAATTTACCACAATCAAATACTACATATTAAGTGAAGCTCAATATGCAACGAGTTGCATATTGACGAAAATCCACATACGAATTATTTAGTTCACTCCCTTTAGGTACACAACAATAGTAAATGTTGTTAAACATGGCAATAGGTGAAGCATAAGTAAACTAACTATCTAGGCAACTTAAATGAGGTCGGAAACAACTTATAGTATTTCCGAAATGACCCCATATGTTAATTTAGAAATTGGTCCAGATCTGATCTAAACATATTCTATATTTGTTAAACAGCAGAATAGAGCATAACATATTATTCTACACGTTATTCTAGTCGATTTACATATATAAAACATCTCAACCGGAGCTACGGTCTAAAAGATATGAGCAATACAAGATGCAAATGTCATGAATGCAAATGCATGGAAAATACAACCACAAACATTTAAAATCAGGAATGCAGCAAGTTATTATGAATCTACATGAGATTCTAAGCAATTTTCATATGCAACATGTTCAAATCGGAGCTACGGTTCAACCACAATCAACAAAACAAGTTTTAGTTAAAATCTGCCAAAAACAGCAAGATAGCATTTTGCACACATGAAAAGAACAGGTTATAATATCCAAAAATGCACAAACTAAGTATGGGGCAATAGAATATAACATCCACTTTATTTCATCTTCACTATTCATAATCAAAACATGCATGGATCACATGGTAGGAAGCTCACAAGAAGGCTACTTGATAACAGTTTCAGACTTAGTGAAAATAGCAGTTTTTGACAGTGCAGTTTTTATCATGATGGCATATTGACGGCAGTGAAACTATATGCTACAGATCATGAAATGGCAAGAAACTTAACAACATACTATAGGACAATATCAACTACAAATAACTCCATTACACCTACCACAAAAGGGTTCTAGATTACTAGCAAATCACATGGCAAGACAGCAACAAAATATAACAGATTCCAGACTTAGAAATATTTTGGACCCTCAAAATAACAGATTTTCATAGCAAGTTGACAACAACAAAATAACACCTAAACATGCATTTATATGACAAGCAAAATGGCCATGGGCTAGGACACATATCCAAGGGCATTTTTCATATTTAAAATTAATTCATATCATGCATGGATTAAATCACACGAAAACGACAAACGGGCATCACGGCATAAATGACATTCACACAAACATGCTCAAATGGCAGAAGTAAATGCACAGATAAATCACATGGATTTTTCTACCTCGAAAACATATATAATATGCTTAGGTTCATGTGGATATTAATCACAATTAAATATGCAATTATTAGGCCTAAGCACGTTATAGTAATGCATTGATGCAAACTAAATGCAAACAACATGCCAACAATTTTTATCATGCATGAAAATGCGGTGCCGATGATGTGAACATTTTAATATGTGAATTTATTAATTCGATGCATGGTTAATAGCTATGAATTAAACCATATTAAATAGGTCATCACGCAAATCGATGCAAACAGCAGGTTTAAATATTTTAAACATGCATGAAAATTGGTTATTGTGAAACTAGATGAAATTCTACACATTTAACATGTTCAAAAATATTTTCATACGGTGTAGGGTTGATTTTATAATGGCATTATTAATTATGCAATGGTCTAAAATAAATAAAACAAAAGAGAAAAAAAACAGGAGGGTGAGCTGCTCACCAAGCCACATGGGCCGGCTGGCAAGTGCGGCTGGGCCGCGCTGGGGCAGCAGGGGCAGCTGGGCCGGCTGGGCGGTGGGGAGGCCGAGGCCCACGTGGGAGGCGCTCGGGTCAACGGGCTCGTCCCCTTCCCTCCCGAGTGAGCGGAAGCAGGAGGAGGCCATGGCGGGGCTCGGGCGGCGGCATGGCAACCCTCCGGCGACCGGAACGGCATGGAGGCGAGGGGAACTGCCGGATCCAGGGCGGCAAGATCCGTTCCCGGCAGCGGGGAGACAGGCGGCGGCGGCGGCGCGGAGATCGGGGGTGGCGGACCTGCGAAGAAGAGAGAGGCCACAGGGTGAGAAGGGAGAGGAAAGGAGAGGGAAGGAGAGGGAGAGGGGCTGGTCTGGCGGCGGCGAAGCGGCGACCTGCGGCGGCTCCGGCAAGCTGCGGCGGCTCCGGCAAGCTGCGGCGGCCTGTGGCCGGCTGGAGGAAGCTGTGGGGACGGGAGGAGTTGCGCCACATTGGAAGCTCGGGAGAGCTCGGGCCCGGATGGGCTCGAACGGGCCTAGATGGGCTTCGGCGGGCTGGCGACTGGAGGTGGGAGATAGGAGGCTGGCTGGCACGGGGAACGAGGAGATTAGGGCAAGGGGTCCTATATATAGGTTTTGGGGCTAGGGTTAGCTGACGCTGTTCGTTTTCGGACTGCCGAATGATGATTCGACGTCCGGAAGCGGAGCGGGGGCTACGGTGGCTGTGCAGAGGGGCTAAGTGGGGAAGAGAGAGAGAATGGTGACCCGTGGCATGAATTTTAAAACACCGAGAAACGTCCGAGAATAAACCGATAATAGCACTGCTACGACTGACCGACGGAATATCAAACGAACTCGGAACACGACGAAATTCGATGGGCGGTCTACCTAGACTATAACAAGACCGCACGCCCAGTTTCGACCCAATCCAAGAATATTTTTGTGCGCACTTAAAAACGGTTTTATTTTAAATGGTGCCGCGGGCGGGTGCGAGTGTGGCTGGTCTCGAAACGGGCAACGGCAAGAACACAGAGAACCGGCGACTACGAAGGGATGAAAGTTTTCGATGAGTGATGATGCAATGCATATGATGCGATGATGAATGCGACAACTAGACGAACACATGACGAGAACGGAAATAAAAGGGGAATCTTCTGGAATCTTCTGGAGCGTCGGTCTCGGGCTGTCACAACTCTCCTCCACTACACGAGGATCTCGTCCCGAGATCTAGAATGAAAAAGGGGAAGAGAAAGAGCAAGAGGTAAAACTTGGTTGCTTCT
Source organism: Hordeum marinum (assembly GCA_022496015.1). NCBI lineage: Eukaryota > Viridiplantae > Streptophyta > Magnoliopsida > Poales > Poaceae > Hordeum > Hordeum marinum. Next base: position 514,118,807 of record CM039673.1, read on the forward strand.
TGACAAACGAGTGAAGCCAATGAATCTTGAAGGACGCAAGAGATGAAGAATGACATGAGGAACAGGCAAGAATTCACAAGAAATTTCGGCAGCACTTTGGTAGGAAAGGGAGGCAAAAAATTGGATATGCGTGAAACAAATTGAAAGAGAGGCACAAAACTTCGACTGGATTAGAATCAAAACTTCAAAGATGGAAGGATCATGAAAAGATTCCATAGCACTCCGGTTAAAAGAATAAGCAATGAAAGAACATGATCTTGATACAACAAGATGATGGATTGAAGAGAGCAACATCACAAGGCCTTCGGAACAAAAGAATAGAAGCTAGATCTTTGGAGAGAAGAACTGAGAAGAAATGACAACTTCCAGCATCAATGGATTTGAGAAGCATATTTAGGAATAAGAGATTGAACGGAGTTGTTGGAACACCAACAACGAAAAGAACAAGCTTATTGTGGACTTATTGAAAACATCTCAAAATTATGAGGTGAAAACCTACCACAACAGAAACAGTTGATAGATTGAGAGCAACAAGACATGCAAAAACTTCTTTCACCAAGAGAGGAGGAGAAAACATGAATCATTTATGACACCATGATAGCAACAATCCTTGGGAAATGCTTTAGGTGAAATCCAACCCAAGATAACTCCGAGAAGGAAGGTCGGTTTACTTATCTCATTCTTGACAATCTTACTTCGAGACTCCTCATAATCAAGAATTTAATAACACCATCTCAAAAGACAATGGAGAAGGAATCGAACTTGGAAATCCAAGATAAGAACACTTGAGCACCTCCATCAAGAATCTTGATGAACACTAAAAAGAAAGAATCTTAATGAACCACCATGAAGAACCTTAGAAAATGAGAGGATGATAGAAAAGAACTGATGGATGCAAAAGAACAAGATTGGGCCTTCCAATGAATTAGATGATGCTTCGAAAAGAGATATTTGAGCAACCTGAACTCCGGAAAAAGATGAGAACACTTGAAATCAAGAATTGATATCATGAACAACTCCTAAAGAAGGATTGAAATCACTTGATGAAACAAGAATAAGAATTATGATATGACTATCCTTCATCAAGTTAAATTGATGACAAACAACGGATTTCGCACACCACTTATTCGTCTTGCAAAGATTGAAGAGAGATAGATAGATCACACACTTGAAGAAATCTTGCACGAGAAGACCAGTTAGAATTCACAAATGAATGAGGTTGAAACAAATGAATGAAATAACATGAGAACGAACAGAGCATGATCCACCTAATGGAAAACTTGAACTAAGCACCGGAAAGAATTAGAAACTAAAGAGGACACATGAGAATGAAGAGATCAAGATTTGCCTAATAGAAACTAAAAAGGCCCCGGAATAATTGAGAGACGAATGAAGAGACAACAATTTAGAAGAATTTGAGAACGAAGCTGAAAGCTGAGAACGAAGAAATCTTCTGGAAGGATGGTCTTCAGAGGATCGAGAAATGATAACCATTCTGAATGCACCGGATAGATATGGAAGGAATTAGTCATGATCAAAACAATTTAAGATGAAAGCAATAGCTTGAAACCATGAATCTTTGGAAGAACGAACAACGATTTAAGAGAAACACTCCTTCGGTCTTCAACGCAGAGAAAGATGACGAGAACAACACCAGGAGTTACTAAGATACTTTGGAAGAATGAATAAGGAAAGGTAGAGCCAACATGAAAATGATTCGATCTTCGAGAAGGCATATGACTGATGAAATCATTCTTATGTCATATTAAAAGAACTTGAGAACACCTCCGGAAAGATTAGAAGAGTCAGGTATGATCCTGGGGAAAGACCTGTGGGTTATGGGCCCACTGAAAGAAACCACCGTTAAAACAATTGATTAAAAGAGATATTGCACTGGTATAAATTAAGAACTTGATGATATGAGACCCTTGAAACAATTGAAGAGGACAAGAATGAACATGAATATCTTCTGAGATATCTTCAACACTCCGGATAGAACAGAGAGCGATGAATAAACAAGAGAGGCTTGATAAAGAATTCCAACATGGGAGAGCAAATAGAGAATGGAAATGATGATGAACACCAAGAACTTGAATTGAATTCACTGGAAAAGAAAAGAAAGATGAATACTAACAAATGATAACTTGAGCAGTGAGCATCTTCATAAAGAATCACCGGAGAAGAATAACACGAGAACAAAGAATACGATGATAGATCTTGAAATGAAACACTCGAGAATCTCCACAAAAAATCACCGGAAACAAGATAGAAGAAAAGATAGCGGAAGCATTACTTGAATAGAAAAGACACTTGGATGAGAATTTAATCATTGAAGAAAAAGGGCAGGAGGGCGGAAAAACAAAGAAAAGTTGGAACAGATGAGACAACTTTGGAACGAAATATGAGGATTGATCTTGCAATATTGAAGATGATAGTATATCTTGAAGAGAAGCACACCAGTAGGAAAAGAATTGATATGATAACTTGATTTAGCACAAGAGTTAGCATTCCCACAGAAATATGAGAACACTATTTAGCAAGATATGAATTCACCACTTGACATCGAAGCAACTCGAATTACCATATTCAAAACAAAACGAAGGACGAGGCTTACGAAACAAGCCAGAAAAAATACATACCAACTATGCACTTGTTGGAAAGATAATCCTAGGTAACTACTTGAATTCCCACCTAAGAACTTCCGAAGTCTTTCTTGTTTATGCGATTCGGGTTGCGGACACAGGAACCTACCCTAGGTAATCAGCTGCAACTGCACCCTCAACCGTCCACACCATAATTCAAGAAGCTCCACAAATTCGTCTACCTTAGCCGCTCCTAATCACAATGATACTAAACCATGGTGGTACCCCGGACGCCTCCCTAGTACTGGGTGACTCCGACCTTATCTCACCACGATAAGTATTGAAGCAATTCGGAAAACCCTCCGTCGTGAGATACTAAGAAAACTGAATGATAACGATGTGTCAAGAATCCCTCGGAGCTCAACTCCCCAAAAGAAATCAAGTCAGACAGGAGGCACCAACACAGAACTCTGTCACATCGGCATCATATAGTTTCCAAAATACCTGCGTGATCCAAATTTTTTTTTGAGCGAGAAGAGGAGTAGAATCAAAATTCTAAGTCGAATACCTCACCAGAGCATAGAAGAGGAGTAAACAGAATCCTACTCTCCGATATAACTAGACGCGAAACAGTTTTTTTTGCTAGAGTCGACTCGACCAAGTTCGATCAATCAAGGGGGCTCCTAGGTCGGTACAGGCTCTGATACCAACTTGTCACGCCCAAGATGCGGTCCTATCCTTATTTTGGCACGAGGGCCTCGACGGGGATAGAAGCGCATCTCGATGCGTTTGCAAGAATGGATATCATTACAAGTACATGTACAAAAGAGATGAGTATATGGAATTGGCTTACACTCGCCACAAGCTACATCAGAGTCACATCAATACAATAACATACTCAAACATCATACATAAGAGCAGGTTCCGACTACAGACGAAATCAAACAATAAAATGACATCCACCCTTGCTATCCAGGCTGCCGCTTGGAACCCATCCAAGATTGAAGAAGAAGAAGAAGAAGAACTCCAAACCAAATCAAGCAACACGCTCACGTCAAATCATCGCATTATCTGTACCTGCAACTGTTGTTGTAGTAATCTGTGAGCCACAGGGACTCAGCAATCTCATTTCCAAGGGTATCAAGACTATTAAAGCTTAATGGGTAAGGTATGGTTAAGTGTGAGGCTGCGGCAGCGACTAAGCATATATTTGAGTGGCTAACTTACGAGTACAGAAAGTAAAGCATGGTGGCCTACGCATAACAAACGTGAGCTAATAATGATCACTAACTGATCCTGAACACCTAATTACGTCAATCATAACCCCACCGTGTTCTCTTTCGGATAAGAACTCATGACAAGAGACAATCATAGTTATGCACACAGTTGGTCTATTTTATTAGAGTTTACTTCAAGTTTGCTAAGACCGGGTGTTAAACAAATTATCCAAGTTTGCCACATAACCGGGGGCACGGCTTCTCGAAAATATTTAACCCTGCAGGAGTGCTCCAACTCATCCATCACAAATTAACCACACTCAGCAGGAATAACCTCAACCACGGATCTCGTGATCTTCCTAGGCAATTCCAAAGGAAATCCGACACCTCGAGATAGCCCGAAGAAAATCAGAGTTCCTCACTCAAGACGTTCGAGAAAGGTAAAACAAATCCAGCAAGGCCGCCCGGCATGTCGACGAACCCGATAGGAGCCGCGTATCTCGTTCTCAGGACACGACCAGATGAGCGCAGCATGCAGTGGCCTGATAGAAATCTCCCGAGTTGCCTCGGGTTGGCCCTGCACACGGCTTTGTATTGGTCCAGCACTAGCAACACTGGCCCCCCTGTATTATGTTAAATTAATCCACGAGGGCCCGACCCTCTATGCTTTAATAAGGTGGTCAGTTTTATTATGATGGGCAAATCTAGTACCAAAGTTGGGTCTTGCCAGACAAGTTTTATTCTAACCCGAAAATCAAGGGGGTCCCCATAACAACCCCGAGCATGTTAGGAGCGCTCATTTATGGAACATAACACCGGTTCATAAGTAACTAGGGGCGGCAAGAGTGGAACAAAACACCAAGCAAAAGGCCAAGCCTTCCACCTTTACCAAGTATATATGTGCATTAAATTAAATAGCAGCAATATTGTGATATAATAAGGAAATCCCATGTTGACACATGGAAGCAATTGCACCTACAACTAGAAACGCTATAAGAAGGGTTGAGCATGCGGTAACATAGCCAAACAATGGTTTGCTGGGATATGGAAGGGTTAGAGGCTTTTCATGGCAATGTTGGGAGGCTTGTCAAACAAGTGGTTGGTAGCGAGACATAATGATAAAAGACGAGAAAACTAGCATGGCAATAATAGTTATGGTATCCAGAGAAATTTGTCAACTTGCCTAAGATCCCGCTCGGAAGAAGATCGAGTCCATGAAGAAGACGAAGCAACGTAGTCGACGAATCCTCACACTCCGAATGCTTTCGGAACTCTATCAGGAAGAAGCAATCCGAAACAAACAATCAACACAAGATACAGCACAACATATGCATGACACGATGCACAAACAAATATGATGCATGTCCAGTTGAATATGCAAGGCATGACAATTCACCACAATCAAATACTACACATTAAGTGAAGCTCAATATGCAATGAGTTGCATATTGACGAAAATCCACATACGAATTATTTAGTTCACTCCCGTTAGGTACACAACAATATTAAATGTTGTTAAACATGGCAAGAGGTGAAGCATAAGTAAACTAACCATCTAGGCAACTTAAATGAGGTCGGAAACAACTTATAGTATTTCCGAAATGACCCCATATGTTAATTTCGAAATTGGTCCAGATCTGATCTAAACATATTTTGTATGTTAAACAGCAGAATAAAGCAAACCATGTTATTCTACACGTTATTCTAGTCGATTTACATATATAAAACATCTCAACCGGAGCTACGGTCTAAAAGATATGAGCAATACAAGATGCAAATGTCATGAATGCAAATGCATGGAAAATACAATCACAAACATTTCAAATCATGAATGCAGAAAGTTATTATTAATCTACATGAGTTTCTAATGAAGTTTCATATGCAACATGTTCAAATCGGAGCTACAGTTCAACCACAATATACAAAACAAGTTTTAGTTGAAATCTGTCAAAAACAGCAAGATAGCATTTTGCACACATGAAAACAACAGGTTACAATATCCCAAAATACACAAACTAATCATGGGGCAATATCATATAACGTCCACTTCATTTCATCTTCACAATTCATAATCAAAACATGCATGGATCACATGGTAGGAAGCTCACAAGAAGGCTACTTGATAACAGTTTCAGACTTAGTGAAAATAGCAGTTTCAGTTTTTATCACGAAGGCATATTGACGGCAGTGAAAATATATGCTACATATCATGAAATGGCGTGAAACTTAACTGGATACTAAAGGACAATATCAACTACAAATAACTCCATTACACCTACCACAAAAGAGTTATAGATCACTAGCAAATCACATGGCAAGACAGCAACAAAATATAACAGATTCCGGACTTAGAAATATTTTGGACCCTCAAAATAACAGATTTTCATAGCAAGTTGACAACAACAAAATAACACCTAAACATGCATTTATATGACAAGCAAAATGTCCATGGGCTAGGACACATATCCAAGGGCATTTTTCATGTTGAAAATTAATTCATATCATGCAAGAATTAAATCACACGAAAATGACAAACGGGCATCACGGCATAAATGACATTCACACAAACAGTCTCAAATGGCAAAACTAAATGCACAGATAAATCACATGGATTTTTCTTCCCCGAAAACATATATAATATGCTTAGGTTCATCTGGAAAATTAATCACAATTAAATATGCAAGTATTAGGCCTAACCACGTTATAGAAATGCATTGATGCAAACTAAATGCAAACAACATGCCAACAATTTTATCATGCATGAAAATGCGGTGCTGATGATGTGAACATTTTAATATGTGAATTTATTAATTCGATGCACGGTTAATAGCTATGAATTAAACCATATTAAATAGATCATCACGCAAATCAATGCAAACAACAGGTTTAAATATTTTAGACATGCATGAAAATTGGTTATTGTGAAACTAGATGAAATTCTACACATTTAACATGTTTAAAAATATTTTCATACGGTGTAGGGTTGATTTTATAATGGCATTATTAATTATGCAATGGTCTAAAATAAATAAAACAAAAGAGAAAAAACAGGAGGGGGGAGCTGCTCACCAGGCCACATGGGCCGGTTGGCAGGTGCGGCTGGGCCGCGCTAGAGTAGCAGGGGCAGCTGGGCCGGCTGGGCGCTGGGGAGGCCGAGGCCCACGCGGGAGGCGCTCGGGTCAACGGGCTCGTCCCCTTCCTCCCGAGCGAGCGGAAGCAGGAGGCGGCCATGGCGGGGCTCGGGCGGCGGCATGGCGACCCTTCGGGGACCGGAACGGCGCAGAGGCATGGGGAACTACCGGATCTAGGGCGGCAGGATCCGTTCCCGGCGGCGGGAAGGTAGGCGGCGGCGGCGCGGAGATCGGGGGCGGCTGACCTGCGAAGAAGAGAGAGGCCGCGAGGTGCGAAGGGAGAGGAAAGGAGAGGGAGAGGGGCTGGTCTAGCGGCGGCGAGGCGACGACCTGCGGCGGCTCCGGCGAGCTGCGGCGGCCTATGGCCGGCTGGAGGAAGCTGCGGGGACGGGAGGAGCTGCGCCACCATGGGAGCTCGGGGGAGCTCGGGAACTCGGGCCCGGATGGGCTCGAACGGGCCCAGATGGGCTTCGGCGGGCCGACGGCTGGAGGTGGGAGACAGGAGGCTGGCTGGCATGGGGAACGAGGAGATTAGGGCTGGGGGTTCTATATATAGGTTTCGGGGCTAGGGTTAGCTGACGCTGTCCGTTTTCGGACTACAGGATGACGATTCGACGTCCGGAAGCGGAGCGGGGGCTATGGTGGCTCTGCAGAGGGGCTAAGTGGGGAAGAGAGAGAGAATGGTGACCCGTGGCATGAATTTTAAAACACCGAGAAACGTGCGAGAATAAACAGATAACGGCACTCCTACGACTGACCGACGGAATATCAAACGAACTCGGAACGTGACGAAATTCGACGGGCGGTCTACCTAGACTATAACAAGATCGCACGCCAAGTTTTGACCCAATCCAAGAATATCTTTGCGCGCACTTAAAAACGGTTTTATTTTAAATGGTGCCACGGGCGCGTGCGTGTGTGGCTGGTCTCGAAACGGGTAACAGCAAGAACACAGAGAACCGGCGACTACGAATGGATGCAGGTTTTCGAAAATGAGTGATGATGCAATGCATATGATGCGATGATGAATGTGACAACCAGACGAACACATGACGAGAACGGAAATAAAAGGGGAATCTTCTGGAATCTTCTAGAGCATCGATCTCGGGTTGTCACAAATCGAGCCCTCCTCCTCGAGGAGGGCGGATTGCGCGAGTTTGTCGATGCGGTTGCGGGCGTCGTTCTCGCTGCGGGGGACGCGTGGTCCGAGCCGAGCTGAGAGTTCGGGGCGGACGGTGGGTGGCGCTGACTGCCGCGACTCTTGCCATGCGGGCGGCGTGTGCCCTTGGCTGCGCTGGCTACCGAATGCCGGTGCTTCATGGTGGCGGCCGCTCCATGGCGGCTCGTTGGTGCGCCGGCTGCTAACAGTCGGCTGCTCACCCCCGGCGTCTGAGAGGGCCGGGGCTTGTTCGCTTCGGCCCGGCGGCCGGAAACACGAGGGGAGCAGGAGTACTGGCCCACCTGGGGGCCGACAGTTCTTGTGCCCTCACGCTCGGGCCGGGGACCTTCAGTGGCGGCGCCGCCCGTTGCAAGCAGATGCTGCTGCGCATCAGCAGCATCGATGAGCTCCGTGATGTGTCGGTCATGGGTGGCACGCTCTTCGCCCTCCAAGGTGGCCAATTCCTCGTAGGCCACCTTGAGAGCCTGTAGGTTACCCGCGGGGGTGTCCTAGACGGGCATTTTGCCACCGAGGATTTCGGCGACCACGCGGCCATGGTCGCGCACAAACCCATGTCGGCTGGTCTCGGTGCCGCCTTCATGTGGCGCTGCATGGCGGCGAGGGCGGTGGCATCCTCGAACAGGGTGTGGCGAGCTGCCTCGAGATCGGCCGCGGCGGTGTCGGGGTTCGCCGTCGGGGCGATCAGAGTGCTCAAGCCCCGGAGGTCCGCACCGAGCGGGTCGGATGTGCCGACGCGGGCAGCGGTAGCGGTTGCCGCGACCCGCGCCCGTCCGGATGTGGTGGAGGAAGTGATGGCCATCACCCCCATGCGATCATGGGCCCCGCTGGGCTGAGCCGCAACGAGTGCGCCCACGGCTGTGGGCGGACCTACGTAGACGAGCACCCCCGCGGGGTATTCGTTAGCGGCCGGAGCCTCAGCGAGGCTGAGCCTGCCGAAGCGCTCGGTGAGCACGTCGATGTCGGCCATGAGGCCGACGGAGTTGCCCGCAAGGCGTGCCGGGGCAAGCCCCACGAGCTCCCCACGGTTTCGCTGGGACGAGCGGCGATGGCGGGAAATGGCGAGGGTCCCGCCCGGGGAATGAATCCGACCGGCGCTGCGTATGGCCCCACGGTGGGTGCCAACTATCGTCGTTTTCTCATGACAGATGCCATGGGGTGGCTTATTGTAAGTGGTTGGGGCCGGAGGACGCCGCCGGGCTCCGGGTGCGAGATTGGGCACAAGCGATGGTGACACACGATCTACCCAGGTTCAGTGCCCTCCGTGGGAGGTAACACCCCTAGTCCTGCTTGGTCTAGTTGGATGGATGGGTATGTGTACAAGGATGCTCTTGGAGCTGTGTCTAGAGGAGGAAGAAGGAGCAGCCGGTTCGTCTTCCTCTGCCACTAGAGAAGGGAATGAGAGTTCCGTGGGTGTGTGTGAGCGACCATCCGTCCGTTGCATGGGGGGCTTAGGGGGTTTTATAGGCCAACCCCCGGCTCTTACAATATGCTTAAAGTACCAAGGTGGGGGGACCCGGCTGGTAGTCTCTCGGGCTGGCCAGAGGGTCCCACCGCTTGCGCCGTCTTGTCGTGGGCGGTGCCCGTCGGCCGAGCGGTCCCATCTCCCGTTGGGGCCCGCCAGCCGGCTCTGCGATTGGCCCTCGACCACCTGCCGCTGCACGGGCCGCCCGGGGGAGCTTCGTCTAGAGCCAGCTGTTGGAAATATGCCCTAGAGGCAATAATAAAATGGTTATTATTGTATTTCCTAGTTCATGATAATTGTCTGTTATTCATGCTATAATTGTGTTAACCGGAAACCGTAATACATGTGTGAATACATAGACCACAACATGTCCCTAGTAAGCCTCTAGTTGGCTAGCTCGTTGATCAATAGATGGTCACGGTTTCATGACCATGGACATTGGATGTCGTTGATAACGGGATCACATCATTAGGAGAATGATGTGATGGACAAGACCCAATCCTAAGCATAGCACAAGATCGTGTAGTTCGTTTGCTAAAGCTTTTCAATGTCAAGTGTCGTTTCCTTAGACCATGAGATTGTGTAACTCCCGGATACCGTAGGAATGCTTTGGGTGTGCCAAACGTCACAACGTAACTAGGTGGCTATAAAGGTACGCTACGGGTATCTCCGAAAGTGTCTGTTGGGTTGACACGAATCGAGACTGGGATTTGTCACTCCGTGTGACGGAGAGGTATATCTGGGCCCACTCGGTAAGACATCATCATTATGAGCTCAATGTGACTAAGGAGTTAGTGACGGGATGATGTATTACGGAACGAGTAAAGAGACTTGCCGGTAACGAGATTGAACAAGGTATGGTGATACCGACGATCGAATCTCGGGCAAGTACCATACCGATAGACAAAGGGAATTGTATACGGGATTGATTGAATCCTTGACATCGTGGTTCATCCGATGATATCATCATGGAGTACGTGGGAGCCAACATGGGTAACCAGATCCCGCTGTTGGTTATTGACCGGAGAGGTGTCTCGGTCATGTCTACGTGTCTCCCGAACCCGTAGGGTCTACACACTTAAGGTTCGATGACGCTAGGGTTATAGGGAAATAGTGTACGTGGTTACCGAAGGTTGTTCGGAGTCCCGGATGAGATCTCGGACGTCACGAGGAGTCCCGGAATGGTCCGGAGACGAAGATTGATATATAGGAAGTGAGGTTTTGGTTACCAGAAGTGTTCCGGGTGTCTACGGTAGTGTACCGGGACCACCGGAAGGGTTCCGGGGGTCCACCAAGTGGGACCACCTGCCCCGGAAGGTTCCATGGGATAAGAGTGGGAGGGAACCAGCCCCTAGGTGGGCTGGTGCGCCTCCCACCCCAGCTCAAGGCGCAGCAAGGGTGGAGGGGGCAAACCCTAGGCTTAGATGGGCCTTAAGGCCCACCCTAGGGCGTCTCCACCTTTCCCTGACCTGGCCGTCGGCCAGATGCCATCTGGTGGCTGCCGCCAGCCCCTAGGGTGGAACCCTAGGGCGCAGCACCTCTCTTCCCCTCCTCCTATATATAGTGGAGGTATTTGGGGCTGCACAACACAAGAGTTCATCTCCTCCCAGGTGCAGCCCTACTCCTCCCTCTCCTCGTTTCTCCGTAGTGCTTAGCGAAGCTCTGCCGGAGTACCACGTAGCTCCACCGCCACCACGCCGTCGTGTTTCCGGAGCTCTTCCTCAACCTCTCCTCCCTCCTTGCTGGATCAAGGCGTAGGAGACGTCACCGGGCTGCACGTGTGTTGAACGCGGAGGTGCCGTCCGTTTGGCACTTGATCTGATCTACCGCGATCTGAATCGCTGTGAGTACGACTCCATCAACCGGGTTGTAGCAACGCTTCCGCTTACCGATCTTCAAAGGTATGAAGATCAAATCTCTCCCCGCTCGTTTGCTGGTTTCCCCATAGATAGATCTTGGTGACACGTAGGAAAATTTTGATTTACTACTACGTCTCCCAACAGTGGCATCATGAGCTAGGTCTATGCGCAGAATCTATGCACGAGTAGAACACAAAGCAGTTGTGGGCGTCGATTTTGTTAATATGCTTACCGTTACTAGTCTTATCTTGATTCGACGGTATTGTGGGATGAAGCGGCCCGGACCAACCTTACACGTACGCTTACGTGAGACCGGTTCCACCGCCTGACATGCACTAGTTGCATAAGGTGGCTAGCGGGTGTCTGTCTCTCCCACATTAGTCGGATTGGATTCGATGAAAAGGGTCCTTATGAAGGGTAAATAGCAATTGGCATATCACGTTGTCGTTTTGGCGTAGGTAAGAAACGTTCTTGCTAGAATCCTATAGCAACCACGTAAAAACTTGCAACTACAAATTAGAGGACATCTAACTTGTTTTTGCAGCATATGCCTTGTGATGTGATATGGCTAGAAGGATGTGATGTGATGCATTGTGATGTATGAGATTGATCATATTCTTGTAATAGGGTTCACGACTTGCATGTCGATGACTATGACAACCGGCAGGAGCCATAGGAGTTGTCTTATTTTATTGTGTGACCTGCGTGTCAATCATAAACGCCATGTAATTACTTTACTTTATTGCTAAGCGTTAGCCATAGTAGTAGAAGTAATAGTTGGCGAGACAACTTCATGAAGACACAATGATGGAGATCATGATGATGGAGATCATGGTGTTATGCCGGTGACAATGATGATCATCGTGCCCCGAAGATGGAGATCATAGGAGCAAGATGATATTGTCCATATCATGTCACTATATTGATTGCATGTGATGTTTATCATGTTTACATCTTATTTGCTTAGAACGACGGTAGTAAATAAGATGATCTCTCAATTAAAATTTCAAGAGAAGTGTTCACCCTAACTGTGCACCGTTGCTAAGGATCGTTGTTCCGAAGCACCACGTGATGATCGGGTGTGATAGGTTCTAACGTTCGCATACAACGGGTGTAAGCCAGATTTACACACGCGAAACACTTAGGTTGACTTGACGAGCCTAGCATGTACAGACATGGCCTCGGAACACGGAAGACCGAAAGGTCGAACATGAGTCGTATAGAAGATACGATCAACATGGAGATGTTCACCATGGATGACTAGTCCGTCTCACGTGATGATCGGACACGGGCTAGTTGACATGGATCATGTGTCACTTAGATGACTAGAGAGATGTCTATCTGAGTGGGAGTTCATTGAATAATTTGATTATGTGAACTCATTTATCATGAACTTAGTCTAAAAATTGCCTTTAATATCTATATTGTAGATCCAATGGCCAACGCAAATGTCAACCTCAATTTCAACGCGTTCCTAGAGAAAACCAAGCTGAAAGATGATGGAAGCAACTATGCGGACTGGGTCCGTGGCTTGAGGATCATCCTCATAGCTTCCAAGAGCTGACCCACCCAACTATGCGGATTGTATTTCCTTGATGCACCGCTAGGTGACCCACCCATTCTCCCAGCGGACCAAGACGTTACGAACGCTTGGCAGTCGCACTGCGATGATTACTCCCTTGTTCAGTGCGGCATGCCTTACAGTTTAGAATCGGGGCTCCAAAAGCGTTTTGAGCAACACGGAGCATATGAGATGTTCCAAGAGCTGAAACTGGTTTTCCAAGCTCATGCCCGAGTCGAGAGATATGACATCTCCGACAAGTTCTTCAGCTGTAAGATGGAGGAGAACAGTTCTGTTAGTGAGCACATCCTCAAGATTTCTGGGCTTCACAACCGCTTGACTCAGCTGGGAGTTAATCTCCCGGATGACTCAGTCATTGACAGAATCCTCCAGTCGCTTCCACCTAGCTACAAGAGCTTTGTGATGAACTACAACATGCAGGGTATGGAGAAGTCCATTCCCGAGTTGTACTCGATGCTGAAATCAGCGGAGGTCGAGATCAAAAAGGAGCATCAAGTGTTGATGGTAAACAAGACCACTAGTTTCAAGAAAGGCAAGGGTAAGAAGAACTTCAAGAAGGACGGCAAAGCTGTTGCCGCGCCCGGTAAGCAAGTTGCCGGGAAGAAGAAGAACAAGAATGGACCCAAGCCTGAGACTGAGTGTTTCTATTGTAAGGGTACCGGTCACTGGAAGCGGAACTACCCCAAGTATTTAGCGGATAAGAAGTACGGCAACATTAAAGGTATATGTGATATACTTGTTATTGATGTGTACTTGACCAGCGCTCGTAGTAGCTCCTGGGTATTTTATACCGGTGCAGTTGCTCACATTTGTAACTCCAAGCAGGAGCTGCGGAATAAGCGGAGGCTGGCCAAGGACGAGGTGACGATGCGCGTCGGGAATGGTTCCAAGGTCGATGTGATCGCCGTCGGCACGCTACCTCTACATCTACCTTCGGGATTAGTTTTAAACCTTAATAATTGTTATTTAGTACCAGCTTTGAGCATGAACATTGTATCTGGATCTCGCTTGATGCGAGATGGCTACTCATTTAAATCCAAGAATAATGGTTGTTCTATTTATATGAGAGAAATGTTTTATGCTCATGCCCCGCTGGTCAATGGTTTATTTTTGATGAATCTCGAACGTGATGTTACACATATCCATAGTGTGAGTACCAAAAAGTCTAAAGTTGATAACGATAGTCCCACTTACATGTGGCACTGCCGTCTTGGCCATATTGGTGTCAAACGCATGAAGAAGCTCCATGCTGATGGACTTTTGGAGTCACTTGATTTATAATCATTTGACACATGCGAACCATGCCTCATGGGCAAGATGACCAAGACTCCATTCTCCGAAACAATGGAGCGAGCAACTGACTTGTTGGAGATAATACATACCGATGTATGCGGTCCAATGAGTGTCGAGGCTCGCGGTGGCTACCGTTATGTTCTCACCCTCACTGATGACTTGAGCAGATATGGGTATGTCTGCTTAATGAAACACAAGTCTGAAACCTTTGAAAGGTTCAAGGAATTTCAGAGTGAGGTAGAGAATCAACGTGACAGGAAAATAAAATGCCTACGATCTGATCGTGGCGGAGAATATTTAAGTCACGAGTTTGGCACACACCTTAGGAAATGTGGAATTGTTTCACAACTCACGCCGCCCGGCACACCTCAGCGAAATGGTGTGCCTGAACGTCGTAATCACACTCTATTGGATATGGTGCGATCTATGATGTCTCTTACCGACTTACCGCTATCATTTTGGGGATATGCATTAGAGACTGCCGCATTCACTTTAAAGAGGGCACCGTCTAAATCCGTTTAGACGACACCGTATGAATTATGGTTTGGAAAGAAACCTAAGCTGTCGTTTCTAAAAGTTTGGGGATGCGATGCTTATGTGAAGAAACTTCAACCTGAGAAGCTCGAACCCAAAGCGGAAAAGTGCGTCTTCATAGGATATCCCAAAGAGACTATTGGGTATACCTTCTACCTACGATCCGAGGGCAAAGTCTTTGTTGCCAAGAATGGATCCTTTCTCGAGAAAGAGTTTCTCTCAAAAGAAGTAAGTGGAAGGAAAATAGAACTTGATGAGGTAATTGTACCTCCACTCGACCCGGAGAGTAGCGCAGCACAGGAAGTTGTTTCTGTGGAGCTTACACCGGCTAGAGAGGAAGTTAATGATTATGATCATGAAGCTTCAGATCAAGTTGCTATTCGAAGGTCCACTAGGACACGTTCCGCACCAGAGTGGTACGGCAATCCTGTCCTAGAGATCATGTTGTTGGACAACGGTGAACCTTCGAACTATGAAGAAGCAATGGCGGGCCCGGATTCCAACAAATGGCTTGAGGCCATGAAATCCGAGATAGGATCCATGTATGAGAACAAAGTATGGACTTTGGTGGACTTGCCTGATGATAAGCGAGCCATTGAAAACAAATGGATCTTTAAGAAGAAGACTGACGCAGACGGTAATGTGACCGCCTATAAAGCTCGGCTTGTCGCTAAAGGTTATCGACAAGTTCAAGGAGTTGACTACAATGAGACTTTCTCACCCGTAGCGATGCTAAAGTCAGTTCGAATCATGTTAGCAGTTGCCGCATTTTATGATTATGAGATCTGGCAAATGGACGTCAAAACGGCATTCCTTAATGGCTTCCTCAAGGAAGAACTGTATATGATGTAGCCGGAAGGTTTTGTCGGTCCTAAAGATGCTAACAAGGTATGCAAGCTCCAGCGCTCCATCTATGGGCTGGTGCAAGCATCTCGGAGTTGGAACATTCGCTTTAATAAGGTGATTAAAGCGTTTGGGTTTGTACAGGTTTATGGAGAACCCTGTATTTACAAGAAAGTGAGTGGGAGCTCTATAGCATTTCTTATACTGTATGTGGATGACATGCTGATAATGGGAAATAATATAGAACTCTTGGAAAGTATAAAGGCCTACTTGAATAAGTGTTTTTCAATGAAGGACCTTGGAGAAGCTGCTTACATATTAGGTATTAAGATCTATAGAGATAGATCGAAACGCCTCATTGGTCTTTCACAACGCACATACCTTGAAAAGATATTGAAGAAGTTCAATATGGATCAGTCCAAGAAGGGGTTCTTGCCTGTGTTGCAAGGTGTGAGATTGAGTACGACTCAATGCCCGACCACGGCAAAGGATAGAGAAGAGATGAGTGTCATCCCCTATGCTTCAGCCATAGGCTCTATCATGTATGCCATGCTGTGTACCGGGCCTGATGTGAACCTTGCCATAAGTTTGGTAGGGAGGTACCAAAGTGATCCCGGAGCAGAACACTGGACAGCGATCAAGAATATCCTGAAGTACCTGAAAAGGACAAAGGACATGTTTCTCGTTTATGGAGGTGCCGAAGAGCTCGTCGTAAAGGGTTACAACGATGCTAGCTTCGACACAGATCAGGACGACTCCAAGTCGCAAACCGGATACGTGTATATTTTGAATGGAGGGGCAGTGAGATGGAGCAGCAGCAAGCAAAGCGTCGTGGCAGCATCTGCATGTGAAGCGGAGTACATAGCTGCTTCGGAAGCAGCAAAGGAGGGAGTCTGGATGAAGGAGTTCATCACCGACCTAGGAGTGATTCCGAATGCGTCGGGCCCGATGACTCTACTCTGTGACAACACTGGAGCTATTGCCCTTGCGAAGGAGCCCAGGTTTCACAAGAAGACAAGACACATAAAGCGCCGTTTCAACTCCATCCGTGATTACATTCAGGAGGGAGACATAGATATTTGTAAAGTGCATACGGATCTGAATGTCGCAGATCCGTTGACTAAACCTCTTTCACGAGCAAAACATGATCAACACCAGAATGCTATGGGTGTTCGATTCATCACAATGTAACTAGATTATTGACTCTAGTGCAAGTGGGAGACTGTTGGAAATATGCCCTAGAGGCAATAATAAAATGGTTATTATTGTATTTCCTAGTTCATGATAATTGTCTGTTATTCATGCTATAATTGTGTTAACCGGAAACCGTAATACATGTGTGAATACATAGACCACAACGTGTCCCTAGTAAGCCTCTAGTTAGCTAGCTCGTTGATCAATAGATGGTCACGGTTTCATGACCATGGACATTGGATGTCGTTGATAACGTGATCACATCATTAGGAGAATGATGTGATGGACAAGACCCAATCCTAAGCATAGCACAAGATCGTGTTGTTCGTTTGCTAAAGCTTTTCAATGTCAAGTGTCATTTCCTTAGACCATGAGATTGTGTAACTCCCGGATACCGTAGGAATGCTTTGGGTGTGCCAAACGTCACAACGTAATTGGGTGTCTATAAAGGTACGCTACGGGTATCTCCGAAAGTGTCTGTTGGGTTGACACGAATCGAGACTGGGATTTGTCACTCCGTGTGACGGAGAGGTATCTCTGGGCCCACTCGGTAAGAGATGATCATTATGAGCTCAATGTGACTAAGGAGTTAGTCACGGGATGATGTATTATGGAACGAGTAAAGAGACTTGCCAGTAACGAGATTGAACAAGGTATGGTGATACCGACGATCGAATCTCGGGCAAGTACCATACCGATAGACAAAGGGAATTGTATACGGGATTGATTGAATCCTTGACATCGTGGTTCATCCGATGAGATCATCATGGAGTACGTGGGAGCCAACATGGGTATCTAGATCCCGCTGTTGGTTATTGACCGGAGAGGTGTCTCGGTCATGTCTACGTGTCTCCCGAACCCGTAGGGTCTACACACTTAAGGTTCGATGACGCTAGGGTTATAGGGAAATAGTGTACGTGGTTACCGAAGGTTGTTCGGAGTCCCGGATGAGATCCCGGACGTGACGAGGAGTCCCAGAATGGTCCGGAGATGAAGATTGATATATAGGAAGTGAGGTTTTGGTTACCGTAAGTGTTCCGGGTGTCTACGGTAGTGTACCGGGACCACCGGAAGGGTTCCGGGGGTCCACCAAGTGGGCCCACCTGCCCCGGAAGGTTCCATGGGCTAAGAGTGGGAGGGAACCAGCCCCTAGGTGGGCTGGTGCGCCTCCCACCCCAGCCCAAGGCGCAGCAAGAGTGGAGGGGGCAAACCCTAGGCTTAGATGGGCCTTAAGGCCCACCCTAGGGCGCCTCCACCTTTCCCTGGCCTGGCCGCCGACCAGATGCCATCTGGTGGCTGCCGCCAGCCCCTAGGGTGGAACCCTAGGGCGCAGCACCTCTCCTCCCCTCCTCCTATATATACTGGAGGTATTTGGGGCTGCACAACACATGAGTTCATCTCCTCCCAGGTGCAGCCCTACTCCTCCCTCTCCTCGTTTCTCCGTAGTGCTTAGCGAAGCTCTGCCGGAGTACCACGCAGCTCCACCGCCACCACGCCGTCGTGTTGCCGGAGCTCTCCCTCAACCTATCCTCCCTCCTTGCTGGATCAAGGCGTAGGAGACGTCACCGGGCTGCACGTGTGTTGAACGCGGAGGTGCCGTCCGTTCGGCACTTGATCGGATCTACCGCGATCTGAATCGCTGCGAGTACGACTCCATCAACCGCATTCTAGCAACGCTTCCGCTTAGCGATCTTCAAAGGTATGAATATCCAATCTCTCCCCGCTCGTTTGCTGGTTTCTCCATAGATAGATCTTGGTGACACGTAGGAAAATTTTGATTTACTACTACGTCTCCCAACACCAGCCGGCCGTAGTCTCCGGTACGGCCGGCGGCACTGTAGCCATGCCAGGGCAGGTAATCGAGTGGCGAGGGGGTGCCAACATTGTTCCCCCACCCGGTCGCGCTCACCGAGGTCAGTGGCCGGGACGGTTGGACTGTAGCCACGCGTTGCGGTGCGTAAGCAGCCACTGTAGCCACAGACAGAGGGATGGGACGGGGCACGTCCGTCCCAAAGTCATCGGAAGAGCCGGCCCGTGGGCAGCTGGCCACGCCCAGCTGGCCGAGGGCCCAACCGGCTCCTTGACCAGCCGGCCTAGGCGCCAGCCGGCACGGGCTTGTGCCAGTCGTCCTCCAGCCGGCCACGGCCAGCCGACCGTGTAGTTTTTCTTCGAAGCAAAAGGGGGAAGACCCCGTTGCTTTGGCCTACTTAGGGGTAAGAACCCCGTCAATGATACATAAACTACAGAATGCCATGGTTCATGGAGTTAAGTTGCCATGGTCTCATAAAAACGAGTACTTTTTTGCCATGTTGCAAGAGAAAAGAATGTTTTTCCATAATCTAGAATGGAAAGAGTTTGCCATGCCATTTTGAAAGAAGAAAATAAGTTTGTCAATTTATGTTACATTTAATGAAAAACTTAAAATAGTCACGCCAAAATTTGGAGACCTGCCAAATGCTATGAATCTCAGATAATGAATAACAAATTGCTATAGTCTATGATAATTCAAATTATAGGACATTCATATAAAATTTGCCATGACAACTATTTACTACAAATAAAGTTAATAATTGATGTCAAATTGACGATCAATTACATGTTCATAGCATATTCATGTCAAATTTATGATTATTTTCCATGGAAAATCATGATAATTTTCCATGGCAAATGATCTTTAATTCATAGTGATTTTCCATGGTATATCTCATAATGATTTATGTACCATGGCAAACTTACTGTACATATCATATACATATAAAAAGTGTCCAGGCCAACTATTTACTAAAATTAAACTTGAACAAGTTTCTTTTTAGAAAGAAAGTTGAAAGGTTTACCATGTTTTAGTATTGATAGGAATGGTTTAGAGGGGGGGGGTGAATAAACAGTAACAAGGAAAAATGTGTAGGTTTTTAATATCTTGACATTTTGGCAGATTTTTCCACAAGTTAGTTTTCTAGGAATACATTCCACACATGCATATGTAGAGTATAGGCAGCGTATATTGAAAGACATGCAAGTCCAAGAAAGTAAAGAGGGTAAAGTTTGGAGATGATCAAACACAATTGAGAGATGGTGATTTTTGGCGTGGTTCTGATAGATGGTGCTATCGTACGTCCACGTTGATGGAGACTTCAACCCACATAGGATAACGGCTACGCGAGTCCACGGAGGGCTCCACCCACGAAGGGTCCATGAAGAAGTAACCTTGTCTATTCCTCCATGGCTTACGTCCACGAAGGACTAGCCTCACTTTGGGTAGATCTTTATGAAGTATGTGATCTCGTTGACCTTACAAACTCCTTCGTTGAACTCTAGAAGATTTTGAGGCTCCCAACACCTAACCAATCTAGGAGACACCACACTCCAAAAGGTAATATATGTTGTTGATGATGATGACCTCGTTGTCTTGTGCTTCAAAATATAGTCTCCTCAACACTCAATCACTCTCACACATATTTGGCTTGGTAGTATGAGAGGGATTGAAGTGAAAAGCAACTTGGGAAGTCTAGAAATCAAGGATCATATGGCTGGAGTGGAATGCCTTGATCTCAACATAGGTGTAGGTGGTTCTCTCTCAGCAATGTGATATGGGAAGTGTTGGCTTTGTTCTGGTTGTTCTCTCTAAGAGTAGGTGGAGTGGGTGTGAGTATATATAGACTTCACCAAAGATCTAGCTATTTCCTCATCTCGTAATTCCGATAGGATTCACTCGGAGCTTCCGAAGTGAGGTCGATGGGTTATAGAAACTTGGCACTTGCACTTCGATGGGGCCGAATACCATCTCGGTGAAATCGAGTTTCTAGGGTTTAGGTAGTGGCTCTGTTTGACGTATCTCGGTGGGTTCGTGTGAGAGTGTTTTGGTTGGACCAAGAATGACTTTAGAGTTTTGGACATGTTGGATTGTGAGAGTATCGTTAAGGGTTTTGAAGCAATATCTTCAAGAAGTTAAGTAAATTACTGATGCTCAAAAACCTCATCCCTTTTAATAGTATTGGCTTCCGTATGGACTCAATGTGATCTTGTGGATGACTTATCCAAAAATTTAGAGTCTTGAAGCTTTTCCAAATGCTTGTCCCTTGGAGGTTCCACATCTCCATCTATCTACTTGCTTAGGCTGAACTTCTCCTGAAATATACTTGAGGCAAACAATAGTCCAACAACATATATGTTGACAACAGTTACCAAAACCACAAAGGGAGCAAATGTTATTTCCCATGGACAAATATTGAAATTACCATGCACAAAAAATAGGTGAAAAAATATTTGCCATGGGCAATAAAGTGACTTGTCGTGGGCAATCAAGTGAATTTGCCATGGGTACAAAAATATAGTTCTATGGGCAATAAAGTGAATTTGCCATGGGACATCAACTGAATTTGCCATGGAAAATTCACTAACAATTTTTGCCATGGTAAAACAAGTTTGTCATTGTCCCCCGAAAAATATTTGCCATGGACAATAAAGTGAAACATTCCGGTGGTACATAAAGAGAATTGGCAATGGTCCATAATGAAAAAATTACATTGTCTTATAAAAAGAAACTTGTCATGGGGAATAAAGTGAATTTGTCGAGGGACATCAAGTAAATTTTCCATGGAAAATTATCTAACAAATCTTTGTCATGGTAAAAATAATCTGTGTGTTCTCTAAATGATGGAAAATTTGAAACTATGGCGAGCATATTAGGAATTCGGGGCGGAGGGTATAACCATGGCAAACCACATCATAAGTTTCTAAGAAATGCGATTTAGCAATGGAAAAACACATCTAATAGTAACCATGACAACACACTTTAGTTGCCATGGCAACACATCGACAGTTTCCGTACTGGAAATTTATATTAAATAAAGAAGATAATTACCAACCTTGAGACCCTAAAGTTTCCATGGTTAACACTACAAACATTCAACAAAAATAACACTTTACTAATTCCCACATGTCTACAATTCACCATGGAGATGCATTTATAGTTGCCAGCATGTTATCGTATAAGCAAAACCAAATGTGACTAATTATGTCAACGAAAGATGTCAAATCTAGGAAGTTGCCAAGACAGAAAATTAGTAATGTTGTTTTTAAAAATGACATGACATCTATACAAAACAAAGAACTAACATGTTATGTTATAGATAACTTGCCATGTACATATATTAGATTTGCCATGACTTATAAAACCAATTAACTAAAAATGTCGTACGAAAAAAATAAATACAATTAAGTTCACATGTATTTGGAAATCATAAAGTAGTGAAATTGCCATGAAAAAATGCATATTAACTTGCGAGTTTAACTAAAACGTGTCTTATATCACCACAAGATCGTGTTTTTGGGTGTATCATATTTGC
This sequence comes from Hordeum marinum, assembly GCA_022496015.1. NCBI lineage: Eukaryota > Viridiplantae > Streptophyta > Magnoliopsida > Poales > Poaceae > Hordeum > Hordeum marinum. The sequence continues at coordinate 514,141,029 of CM039673.1, forward strand.
CGTCGGTTTTCAGTACAAAATCGCCCCCACCAATAAACATTATTTGAATTCTATGATGGTGCCAAATAAACTTGTATAAGGTCATGGAAGCATCCATTTTTCGTATTGCAATTGGCTTACTGATTTTTTCATGGCTTACTGAATTCTATGAGTATCCTTCGAGTGTTTACTGAGTTTAGAATTTGGACGAAAACACCATTTGTCGTGGTTTTGTCACGACAGATGTCCTCATAGGAGAACTTAGGTGTGAGGCCATCGTCGCTATGTGGTGACTCGAAGGGGTTGAATGGGAATGAGAGACGGATTTACCTAGGTTCGTCCCCTCCAATGGAGGTAAAAGCCTACATCTTGCTTTGTGTCTATATTGATGGTGATCTTGATTACAAGGGTGCGGAATCGCTAAGCTAGCTTTTGAGGGTTTGTAACTTACGTCTATTGACCTCAGGGGCTCGCCTTTACAAGACTGAGGATCATGTAATGATTCGTGACCTAGCACATCTCTAACCTCTCTTATCTCTCAAGTAAGGAAAGATCCCGACGTCTTCTACCTCTTGGGCCATGAGTCACTATCTTCACGTGTTGGCCGCCATTCGGCTTACTTAACAAGTCACCTCACTTGCCTTATCATCAACAGTGCGGCCCATATTGAGTATGATTCCTAAGCCTCCAATAAGCTGACTCGGGCCAATAGGTGGGTTACACTGTGGTGTTATATCCCCGACATTAGGCCCCAGGTTGATTTGAATTTATTCATGTCAATCTCCCTTACTTTCACCAGGCGGCTTATCTTCTGCTTGTGTCTTCTCTATATCTCCAAATGCCGGCTTATGACGTCACCCGCCGGAATCTCCCCTACTTCTAGACTTGTAATTTTTCTTGCGCCATCCATCTATGACGTCACCCGCCGGAATTTTAGGAAAACCATGATGACGTTGCAACGGATCTTTGCACGTATATGTTTTTCTCGAAAATCGAGGCAGTTACTATTTTCAAAATTTACTGCACGCCCTTGTTTCCTGCGCCTGCCAGTTGCCTATTCATGTATTTTCCTTATAAATATTCACGGATGGTCTCGTTACTCACTTTCCACAACTTCTTCTTCCTCGCACCCTTCTTCTCAGTCGATCTCCACCGGAGTTTGAGGACAACATCGAGGCCTCCCAACTGTACTGTTTGCGCCACCAGATCTCCTTGTAGTCACCAGAGCGAGCACGGTCATCTCCATTTTGCTTCCAATAAGATCTGGTATGCTTTGTTCCCCATTAGGGTTTGATTCTACTCGTGTTCATACCATGTTCTTCGCATTCATCCGAGCGATTTCTCGTAGATCCATAAGTTTCTCATTCCTTTAACATCCGTGATTTAGTTGTACTCTCCACACTTTGTTTCTTGTAAATAGATCTGAGAGTGAGGCTTTGAAGTATACTTTTGAATTCCCTAGTTTGGTTCCTCCGCCGGCTAGAACACATCTCTTTATTTAGATCCATCACATCAACCATCTCGGTAGAAACTTGTCTGTGCATAATTTTTGCTAAGTCTTGTGAAGACGTGATATAGCTTCGTTTTTCTTTACATGATTCTGCCATCTTAAACGTCTTTCCACTGATCATTGCCGGCTTAAACATCCTTTCTGTAGAAACTTAATTTGTCTCGCTTGTGAATAACCATAATTTGACGGCTTATTTCGTGCATTGACTTATCTTCCTTATATCCTTTATAGTTGCTCCGTAACTCGCCATGGCCCCTAAGAATGCCAAAGTCTGTAACTGGGTTAGGTCCCAATAATCCTAACTCAACATGGAGAATCTTGTGAGCCAAGGGTTCCTGTCGGCTCAAAAGTAAATAGAGTGGCTTGCTCCCATAGAGGAGCCTTATCCCCAACCTTGACAGGGGGAAATCGTCATCTTTGCTGACCACCTACGTAGGGTTTTTTGACCCCCCGACTCAAAGTTCTTCGAAGACCTTATGCATTTTTTCAATCTCCATCCTCAGGATATTTTGCCCAATTCAATGACCAATATCTGTCAATTCCACGTTTTGTGTGAAGTTTATCTACAGATAGAGACATATGTAACCCTCTTTAGGGAATTTTTCTTTGTGAATCGCCAGACCGAGACCAAGAATGGCGCCGCTTGCGAGCTTGGTGGGATTTCGGTTCAAAAAGGCAAGAATGGCCTCTTTCCTGAGTCCAAACTAGCGAGTCATCCGAAAGGATGGAATAAGACTTGGTTCTACTGCAAAAACACCGTCCCAAAAGGAGAGAATTCTCTATCGGGTTACACGATGGAGCGTCTTGGCAACAATGTAGAATTTCCGAGTTGGCCAACGATTGAAGAAAGGGACTTGATGGCGCCTCTTCGCACCAAATTGAGGGCCCTAACTGCACACGGCTTGACTGGGATCAACCTGATCCGCTATTGGCTGAAGTGAAGGATCTAGCCCATTAGCATGAGGGACGGCTTGATGTGTGATTACTCAGGCGATCCAACCAACGTTCAACGCTTCTCCCGTGAATATTTGTCTGACGACACTCTCAAAGGGAAACAAAAAGGTTCGTCTTTGATTCAAGGGAGAAGTGAAGTGTTACCGGCTTGGGTCCATTCTATCTGCAGAATTAGTCACCTTCGGTATTTGACCCTTTTGGTATGCATATTTCTTTCATTTGTCGATTTATTTTAACATGTCTTTCTCATCAAGTATATTATATTGTTCCAAGTGAATTCTAGATTTTGGAATAATATGTCTCATGCCCCTGTTCCTTCAAAATGTCAAAGAGATGACCCGCCCCTTGAATCCTCTTCCAAGGAACATCCTGAGGTAGAACTTGACTCCCTTGGACGTTTGTTTATTGGACATGCTGATGCACCTTGTTATCAGGACGACTCGGAATCCAATCAAGCAGGCGACATTGAGGTAACTCCAATTTCTTCCAGTTCCTCAGAGACGTTTGTTCCAAGAAAACCAAGACGAACCGTCCAGAATTTTAACTGTCACATCCAAATGCTTACTTGGCTCCCGATTTTATTTTGAAGAACACTCAATTTGCCAGTCAGTCAAAACGCAAAACCAGAAGTGATTCGGGTGACTTAGTCCCTGGCTTGTCTCATGCGCCGCCGGCTCGCAAGCCACGCCTTGAGGTGCTACATATTCCAACTAATTTTCATTCTAAAGCCGGTTTCTTTAAACAACCTCTTAGTGCATCAAGCTTACTTTATCAGGAATCTTCTTCATCTTCGAGCGACTCGTCTGCAACATAGCTTCCTGCTTTTAACGTTAATCGTGGGTAAGTGTCCGAACTTTGCACGAATTTTTGCATACGTGACCGTTGAGATGTTTCTTCCTTAGTATAGCATATGATTTCTAACATCTATAGGGCTAAAGCTTTTGTGTCAAAGTGTGTTGTCGGGTCGACCTCAGGTGCTGGAAGCCAAGTCATTCCGAACTACCCTCCTGAAAGGGGAACCATTGAAGTTGATCCTTCTGGAAACAACGACCCTGATGCCACAGTTCAGCCGGCGGCTGAAGTTGAGGTGCCCAAGTCTGGTGAACCGATTTCTATGGGAAGAACAATGGATGTTGAAGGCACCTCGATTGATTTATCTGCTCGTTCGCCCAACCTGGCGCATCCTCCCGTCCGGCGGCTGATGTGAATGACCAGATTCCGCCGACTGATCAAAGTGATTTAGATGTTGTCACTGTTAAGGAGGGCCTCCAAATTCCTATTGTTTCCACCTCCTTAGCAAGAATTGTGGCCAAGGATGAGATGGTAGTTTTGGAAAAGGGGGAAAACCCAATAGGAAATCCCAAACTTATCTGCAATTGATGTCGAAGACATTCATCAGCAGTACTTGACTCGGCTCTCTGAAAACCGGGAACTTGAGATCAGTTTGATCAATGTTCTTCAGGAAAAATATGAGGTATGATCAGCCTTGCTATATATTCCATATATCCTTGTGTAGCCCCCATGGGCCGACTCATCTTCGTGAGATGATTCGGGTCTTTTTTTTACTTTGAAGAATTCGACCTGTAGCCCCCAAGGGCTGGCTCATCTTTCTGAGATGACTCGGGTCTTCATTAACTTTTAATAATTCGACCTATAGCCCCCAAGGGCCGGATCATCTTTCTGATATGAGCCGGGTCTTCATTAACTTTGAAGAATTCAGCTTGTAGCCCCCAAGGGCCAGCTCATATTTTTGAGATGAGTCGGGTCATCTTATTATATTTGACATGAAATTTCGACACATTAGCCCCCCCAAGTGTCGTGTGGATTGTTTACAACCTCACTAGACTTTGGATAAAAAATAAATTTGAGATGCCATAGCCCCCAAGGATAAAGTTTCCTTTTGTAAGGCAGCTTGAGGCTTTTGAAAGAATAATTATTGACAAAATTTTACTGCCTATCAGGGATATGTTGAAGATGCTGAATCTGTATCTTTTAAAATACGTAAACGTCTTAAAGAAGAGATGAAGTTGAAAGTTGAAGGTGGTCTTGTGGCGGCTCATTTTGAAGAATTCATGCATCAGGCGCATGACCGCCTTAAGCAAGCCATACAAAATTTGAAGAAGAGGAAACTGCCCTCTTGAAACGTGCTAAGAGGGCTGAGTGTGAACTTGGCCCTTTGAAGGAAAATCATACTACCCCGTTGAAGCAGATCAGTGAGATGTTGACGATCATCTTCGGTATGTACTCATAGCTCTTATCACTTGAACTACCAGGTTATGAGTATATGGCAGCTCATCATCTCAATTTCCTTTGTACGCAGGACGAAAAGAACATACCCTTGTGGAGTGCTACTTCTTGAGCTTATGTTGGTTTTCCCTTAAAGAGGAAAGGGTGATGCAGTGAAGTAGATAAGTATTTCCCTTAGTTTTTCAGAACCAAGGGGTCAATCCAGTAGGAGGAACAAGCAAGTCACCAATGGATGCACCTACACAAGCAATCAAACTCTTGCACCCAACGCTATAAAGGGGTTGTCAATCCCTTCACGGTTATTTGCAAGAATTAGATCTAAAAGAGATAGATGTAAATGAGTGCGGAAAGTAAAAGGGAAGTAAATTGCAGCAAGGTATAGATCTGCAAGTATATGATGGAAAGTAGACCCGGGGGCCATAGATTTCACTAGAGACTTCTCTCTTGAAGGCAAATATCATGGTGGGTAAACAAATTACTATCAAGAAATTGATAGAAAAGTGAATAATCATGTAGTTATCCAAGGCAATGATCATGCATATATGCATCATGTCCGTGACAAGTAGACCGAAATGATTCATCATCTACTACTATTACTCCACACATCGACCGACTCCTGCCTACATCTAGAGTATTAAGTTCGTGAAGAACAGAGTAACGCATTAAGAAAGATGACATGATGTAGAGGGATAAACTCAAGCGATATGATGAGAACCCCATCTTTTTACCCTTCATGGCAACAATACAATACGTGCCTCGCTAGCCCTACTATGTCACTGGGTGAGGACACCGCAAGATTGAACCCAAAACCAAGTACTTCTCCCATTGCAAGAATTACCAATCTAGTTGGCCAAACCAAACCAATAAATCGAAGAGACTTGCAAGGATATGAAATCATGCAAATAAGAATTCAGAGGAGATTCAAATAAGATTCATGGATAATCTGAACATAAACTCACAATTCATTGGCTCCTGACAAACACACCACAAATTAGGATTACATCGGATAGATCTCCATGAAGATCATGGAGAACATGGTATTGAAGATCAAAGAGAGAGAAGAATCCATCTAGCTACTAGCTATGGACCCGTAGGTCTGTGGTGGACTACTCACGTATCATCGGAGGGGCAATGGAGTTGATGTAGATGCCCTCCGTGATCGAAACCCCCTCCGGCAGATTACTAGAAAAGGCTCCAAGATTCGATCTCTCGGGAACGGAGGCTTCTGACAATGGAAAAGTATTTTCATGGCTCTCCCTGATGTTGGGGGAATATTTGGGTATTTATAGGCGAGAGAATAGGGTTAGGAGACCTGCCAGGGAGCGACAAGCCTGCGAGGCGCGGCCAGGGGGGCGCCTAGCATGCTTGTGGCGCCCTGGCACCTCCCGTGACGTGCACTCCAAGCTTGATCGACTTGTTTCCTTCCAGAAAAATTCCTTCCGAAGGTTTTATTCCGTTCAGAATCCATTTAATATCCCATATCTGCAAAACTCAGAAAAAGGAAAAAGCAGAAACTTGCACTTGTCTCTAGATTAATAGGTTTGTCCCAAAAATAATATAAAATAGCATACTAATGCATATAAAACATCCAAAACATATAATATAATAACATGACATCATTAAAAATTATAGATCCATTGGAGACGTATCAGCACCCCCAAGCTTAACTCCTGCTCGTCCTCGAGTAGGTAAGTGATAAAAACAGAATTTTTGATGTGGAATGCTACCTAACATATTTATCCATGTAATATTGTTTATTTTGGCATAACTATCCAGATCCGTAAGACTCAAAACAAAAGCTTAATATTGATATGGAAACAATAACATTTCAAGCATACTAGAAAAGCAATTATATCTCTTCAAAATATAATGGCAAAAGAAAGTTATCCCTACAATATCATATGGTCTGGCTATGCTCCATCTTCCCCACACAAAGTGTTCATATCTTGCACAACCCCAATGAAAAGTCAAGCAATTGTTTTCACACTTTTATTTTCTCAAACTTTTTAAACTCTCACGCAATACATGAGCCATGGATATAGCACTATGGGTGGAATGGAATATGGTGGAGGTTGTCAAGGAAAGGGAGAAGATAGTCTCACATCAACTAGGCGTATCAACGGGCTATGGAGATGCCGATCAATAGATATCAATGTGAGTGAGTAGGAATTGCCATGCAACGGATGCACTAGAGCTATAAGTGTATGAAAGCTCAAAAAGAAACTAAGTGGACGTGCATCATGAAGAAAAATTCCACTAGTTATGTGAAAGTTACAAAATAGGAGACTCTCTATCATGAAGATCATGGTGCTAATTTGAAGCACAAGTGTGGAAAAAGGTAGTAGCAATGTCCCTTCTCTCTTTTCTCTCATTTTTTGTGGGAATCTAAGGCCTCTTTTATTCATATTTTTTTATTTGGGCTTCGCTGGCCTCTTTTATTTTTCATAAAGTCTGGACTCTCATCCCTACTAGTAAGGGAATCATAGCTTCCGTCATCCTTTCCTCACATGGGACATGCTCTCTTAATTATGATCATCACACTTTTATTTACTTACAACTCAAAAAAGAAAATTACAACTCGATACCTATGACAAAATATGACTCTATATGTAATATGGAAGTGATGGTGCATGTCATAAAAGGAAACGGCGGAAGTTGCGTGGCAATATATCTCGGAATGGCTATGGAAATGCCATAATAGGTAGGTATGGTGGCTGTTTTGAGGAAGATATATGGTGGCTGTTTTGAGGAAGGTATATGGAGGCTGTTTTGAAGAAGGTGTATGGTATACCGGCAAAAGTTGCGCGATAATAGAGAGGCTAGCAAAAGTGGAAGGGTGAGAGTGCGTATAATCTATGGACTAAACATTAGTCATAAAGAACTCACATACTTATTGCAAAGGTCTATTAGTCATTGAAGCAAAGCATTAAACGCATGCTCCTAGGGGGGAGGTTGGTAGGAGTTAACCATCGCGCGCCCCCAACCCTCACACAAAGGCCGACAATCTATAAACAAGTCATGCTCCGACTTCCTTACATAACAGTTCACCATACGTGCATGCTACGGGAATCACAATCCTTTACACAAGTTTTTTTACCAAATCACAATTTACTTCCTAACATGTCTCTTAACATTACCATCTTTCTATCTCAAAACTTTATGCAAGGAATCAAACTTCTCATAAATACTCAATGCACTTAATATGGAAGTTTTTACTATATCCCTTTTGGATGCCTATCATATTAGGACTAAATTCATAACCTAGAAAAATTACCATGCTGTTTTTAGAAACTCTCAAAATAATATAAGTGAAGTACGAGAGTTCAAGTATTTCTATAAAACACAAACACCACTGTGCTCTAAACATATAAGTGAAGCACATAGAGCAAAATTGCCTAACTCAAAAGATATAATTGACGCACATAGAGTATTCTAATAAATTCACGATTCAGTGTGCCTCTCTCAAAATATGTGTGCAGCAAGGATGATTGTGGCAAACTAAAAAGCAAAGACTCATATCATACAAGACGCTCCAAGCAAAACACATATCATGTGGTGAATAAAAATATAGCCTCAAGTAAATTTACCTATGGATTGAAGACGAAAGAGGGGATGCCTTCCGGGGCATCCCCAAGCTTAGTCTCTTTGGCATACTTGAATATGAATTGGCGTTCCTTGGACATCCCCAAGCTTAGGCTCTTGCCACTCCTTATTCCATAGTCAATCAAATCTTTACCCAAAACTTGAAAACTTCACTACACAAAACTTAACAGAAAACTTGTGAGATCTGTTAGTATAAGAAAGTAAATCACCACTTTAGGTACCATTCTCAATTAATTCTTTATTTATATTTGTGTTATACCTACTGTAATATAACTTCTCCATGGCTCATACCACATCATACAACCCATAGATTCGTCAAAATAGGCAAACAACTCAAAGAAAACAGAATCTATCAAAAACAGAAAACTTCATATACTTCTGTAACTCAAAAAATTCTGAAAATTAGGAAGACCTGGGAAATTTATATATAAAACCTGTGTAAAAAATTCAGACCAATTATATGCTCTGAAACAATTAGAAAATTCCTGGACTGAACGCAAAAGTTCTTGTTTTTCAGCAAGTTCAATTTAACAACTACCATAGATCACCCCAAAGGTTTTACTTGGCTCAAACACTAATTAAAATACCAAAACAAAATTTCTACATAATTAATAATGTGTTAAACACTAAAAAACATAAGCAAAAACAGAACACAAAAAATAAAATTGGGTTCCCTCCCAACAAACGTTATTGTTTAACGCCCCTAGCTAGGCAAAACGCAATAGATCTAGGTGTTGTCATCTTTGGTATGCAATCCAAAAGTAGCTCTCATAATAGATTCATAAGTAAATCTTATTTTATTTCTAGGAAAGTGTTCCATGCCTTTCCTTAATGGAAATTGAAATCTAATGTTTCCTTTTTTCACGTCAATAATTGCACCAATCGTTCTAAGGAAAGGTCTACCAAGAATAATAGGACTTGTAGGATTGCAATCTATATCAAGAACAATGAAATATATGGGCACATAATTCCTATTTTCAACAATAATAACATCATTAATCCTTCCCATAGGTTTCTTAATAGTGGAATCCGCAAGATGCAAATTTAGAGAGCAATCATTAAGATCATGGTAACCTAGCACATCACATAAAGTTTTCGGAATCGTGGAAACACTAGCACCAAAATCACACAAGCATGGAACTGATAATCTTTGATTTTAATATTAATAGTAGGTTACCACTCATCATGAAACCTTCTAGGAATAGAAACTTCTAGCTCAAGTTTTTCTTCAAGAGATTTCATCATAGCATCAACTATATGTTTAGTAAAAGCCTTATTTTGACTATAACCATGAGGAGAATTCAACATGGATTGAAGCAAGGAAATACAATCAATCAAAGAGCAGCTATTTTAATTAAAGTCCTTGAAATCCAAAAGAGTGGGTTCATTGCTATTTAAAGTTTTGACCTCTTCAATCCCACTTTTATCAATCTTAGCATTAAGATCTATAGACTCCGAATTATTGGGACGCCTTTTAACTAAAGTTGACTTATCTCCAGTCCCATATTTATCAAGATTTCCGTTGGAAAACAAATATTCAATAGGAGTCACAATAATCACTTTAAGATCTTCATCATTATTAGCACGAGAAAACACCTTTTCAAGCCATTCACACTTAGCACGAATTCTAGCGGTTCTTTCCTTACTTTCATCAATAGAAATTCTCATAGATTTTAAAGACTCATTAATGTCATGCTTGGGTGGAGTAGATCTAACTTTCAAATAATCAATCTCAAGAGAAGTTCTATCGACGTTCCTATCCAAATCGTCAATCTTGTGCACTTTTTCTTCAATAGAAGAATTAAAACCTTTTGTGAACCAATAAAATCTTTAACAATATTCTCAAGATCAGAGGGCATCTTATTATAATTTCCAAGAGAATTGTTGTAGGAATTACCATAATTATTAGAGGAATTACTAGGAAACGGCCTAGGGGTGAAATTACCTCTATACGCGTTATAGCCAAAGTTGTTCCTACCAACAAAATTCACATCCATAGATTCATTGTTATTTCCAATCAAAGAAGACAAAGGCATGTCATTAAGATCAATAGGAGCACTCTTACTAATAAACAATTTCATCAATTCATCCATCTTTTCAGTCAAAGTATTTATTTCTTCAATATCATGTACCTTTTACTAGTAGGAGACCTTTCGGTATGCCATTGAGAGTAGTTTGTCATGATATTATCTAGGAGTTTAGTGGATTCTCCTAATGTGACTTCCATAAAAGTACCACCCGCAGCGGAATCTAAAATATTCCTATGCAAAATTCAATCCAGCATAGAAAATTTATATAATCATCCATAAACTAAAACCATGTGCGGGGCAATTCCTAATCATTAATTTCATCCAATCCCAAGATTGTGCAACATGATCATGATCAAGTTGCTTAAAATTCATTATATTGTTCCTAAGGGAGACGATCTTAGCGGGCGTACTTGGAAATAAAGCATCTTTACACTTATTCCAAGAATCAATACTATTTTTAGGCAAAGATGAAAACCAAGTTTTAGCATGATCACGTAGTGAAAAAGGAAATAGCTTCAATTTCACAATATCATTATCCACATCTTTCTTATTTTGCATATCACACAACTCAATGAAAGTATTTAGATGGGATGCGACATCTTCACTAGGAAGGCCAAAAATTGTTCTTTCATAACAAGATTAGCAACGCAGCATTGATTTCATCAAATTCGGCACTAGTGACAGGAGCAATCGGAGTACTAATAAAATCATTATTATTAGTATTGTAAAAGTCACACAACTTGGTATTCTCAGACATCATGACAAAGCAAGCAATCAAGAACACTAGCAAACGAAAGGGAAACAAATGAAGGGCGAACAAAAACGCAAATCTTTTTGGTATTTTCTAAAAATTATTTTAGAAGTGGGGGAGAGGAAAATGGCAAATAAATTAAATGCAATGGATGAGTTTGTGATGGGTACTTGATAGGCATGATGTTTATCTTCCCTGACAACGGCGCCAGAAATCCTTCTTGCTACCTCTTGAGCTTGCGTTGGTTTTCCCTTGAAGAGGACAGGGTGATGCAGCAAAGTAGAAAAGTATTTCCCTAAGTTTTTGAGAACCAAGGTATCAATATAGTTGGAGGAACAAGAAAGTCACCAATGGATGCACCTACACAAACAATCAAACTCTTGCATCCAATGCTATAAAGGGGTTGTCAATCCCTTCACGGTTAATTTTCAAGGATTAGATCTAAAAGAGATAGATGTAAATGAGTGCGGAAAGTAAATTGCAGCAAGGTATAGATCTGAAAGTATATGATGGAAAGTAGACTTGGGGGCCATAGATTTCACTAGAGGCTTCTCTCTTGAAGGCAAATATCATGGTGGGTAAACAAATTACTGTCAAGCAATTTATAGAAAAGAGAATAATCATGTAGTTATCCAAAGCAATGATCATGCATATAGGAACCATGTCTGTGACAAGTAGACCAAAATGATTCTGCATCTACTACTATTACTCCACACATCGACCGACTCATGCCTGCATCGAGAGTATTAAGTTCATGAAGACCAAAGTAACACATTAAGAAAGATGACATGATGTATAGGGATAAACTCAAGCAATATGATGAAAACCCTATCTTGTTACCCTTGATGGCAACAATACAATACGTGCCTGACTACCCCTACTATGTCAACATGTGAGGATACCGCAAGATTAAACCCAAAACCAAGCACTTCTCCCATTGCAAGAATTACCAATCCAGTTGGCCAAACCAAACCAATAACTTGAAGTGACTTTCAAGGATATGAAATCATGCAAATAAGAATTCAGAGGAGATTCAAATAAGATTCATTGATAATCTGACCATAAACTCACAATTCATCGGATCTTGACAAACACACCACAAAAGAGGATTACATCAGATAGGTCTCCATGAAGATCATGGAGAACATGGTATTGAAGATCAAAGAGAGAGAAGAAGCCATCTAAATACTAGCTATGGACCCATAGGTCTGTGGTGGACTACTCACGCATCATCGGAGGGGCAATGGAGTTGATGGACATGCCCTCAGTGAATGAAACCCCCTCCGACAGATTACCGAAAATGGCTCCAAGATTGGATCTCTCGGGAACGGAGGCTTCCAGCGGCGGAAAAGTATTTTCCTGGCTCTCTCAGATGTTGGGGAATATTTGGGTATTTGTAGGCCAGAGAATACGGTTAGGACACCTGCCAGAGAGCGACAAGCCTGCTAGGCGCGGCCAGGGGGGCCACGCCTAACAGGCTTGTGGCGCCCTGGCACCTCCCCTGACGTGCACTCTAAGCTTGATCGACTTGTTTTCTTCTAGAAAAATTCCTTCCGAAGGTTTTATTCCATTTGGACTCCGTATAATATCCCATATCTCCAAAACTCAAAAACAAGGAAAAAACAGAAAGTCTCACTTGGCTCTAGATTAATAGGTTAGTCCCAATAATATAAAATAGCATATTAATGCATATAAAACATCCCAAACACATAGTATAATAGCATGACATCATCAAAAATTATAGATATGTTGGAGATGTATCATGGAGCTGCCTATTGTAAAACCGAAAGCCATTTTCACATACATAGAGCAATTATTCACAGGATATGTCTACTCCATAATGGCAGTAAAGAACCTAGAACACTCACCGAGGAGTATCAATAATATGTTGAAGCAGCTATCCACTATTCCACAATGGGTCACAGAGACCCAAAAATTGGTGGCTCGAGGTGGAGCAAACATGGCTGTCACCCGTGCAAAGGCATATTTGCCTGAGCTAGATTTGGAGGCACTGGAAGATGGCTTTCCTGAATACAAACTGGATGGCTCAGAGTTTACCCGCACTAATTTTGCAAAGTGTTTAAAGGAGTCACGCCCGTTGGCGACTCTAATAGTTGAAGAGATTAACTTCTCGTGGTATAACTCGACATACTCCAATGAGAATGAGCATATCGACGCCCCCAATGATGAGCCGTCAGAGCTGGTTCCACCTCGACGTAAGAAACCTTTTTCTCATGATGTTGATGCATCAAGTTTTATTGAGGGGCCTTCAAATTTTGAGGCCTTACTTTCAATTTGGTGGCAACAAAAGGACTAGCAGGCTAAGGATGAGCTGGTAAAAACTAGTCCAGAGGCGGCTGATGTGGGCCAATATTGAAGGTGAGTCTCCAATGATGAAAGAGTCTCCAATGATGAATTAGCCGCCAGGCAGCTCATGCCCATGAGTATTAGGCAAAAAACATGAATATTTTTATGGCTCATAGTGTGAGCCTGTAATAGGGATAGTTTTAAAACTCTGAAATTCCATGTCATGCCATCGCGCATGTCGGCTGCATTTTTCTTGTTGAGGTAAAACTTGTCACGACACGTTGATGTCTTGGTCTATTTTTCCAAAATGCTATCGTCCTACTCTTTTGCTTGCCTTTGAACTTTTAACTAAATCAGAGAGGTCGATTCGAGGTAGCAGAGAGACTTGCTTACGAAGCTTAAATCTCTAATGAATCCTTCCACAACATTGTTGCAGAAGATATGCAATTGAACTGACCATGATAGGATCACAGTGTCGTAACCTGGACACTCGTTGATGAGCTGGTAATAATATTTTTCCTGAAAGTTTATGAAATAATAACATATGGTGACAATAATAATAATAACAATAGGATTGCAATTAGCCGGGTCAGTGAGACTCGGCATGAAGACTGGCTTTCGAGGATCAAGTCATGCTTCAATGAAGTGGGTATGATAACCCATGGTTTATCCTAGATCTCTGTATGCCGGCTCTCAGGTGACTAAAACCGATGTTTTAACCTTAAAAGTTCAGGGTCCAAAATGGATTGACGTATCAAGAGTACATGGGGTCACCTGATCGAAGTCACATCAAACGTACAAGCATGTTTGACCATATTGCCGCATTTTTATGCCAGTCAAGAGGGTGAGAAAGCTAAACTCGATGAGTTGGAAGCCCTCAAGTGACCTATGATCATGGAAAATCTTAGCATATGATATATAGGAGATAATGCTACTACTATAAAACATCTGGGGTCCAGATAAGTTGTCTTTATTCCATTGATCATAATGGTATGATGATCCGTCGAACCGAAAGCCCCCAAGTAGTATGTTTCAAAGAATAAAGACTCATGCTCAATTTGTAGGTTGAAACGACAAAGACCCCGAGTTTCGGGGGTGCCAGCTTTATTAGATTTGAACATATAGAAGTATGTACAGAAATTGGGGGTCAATACAAAGATAGTGAGCTAGTGGCTCTAAATATAATAAGACTGGAGGTGGGTCGGGTCAACTCACCCAATTGTTGGTTTTCTTGAGGGGACTTGTATTAGCCGGGTCAACCATCAGCTATTTTGAATTTCAACTCTTTGGCGGCACAAGCGACTCTGCATAAGGTGTATCTCCTTCTTCACACTCTTGGGATATCTTCTGCTGCATGTCAGAATTATAGTGCCTTTGGGACCTAACATCTTGAGCTTGAGGTAAACATAGCAGGGACGGGACATGAAATGAGTATAAGCTGGCCTTCTAAAGGGAGCATAGTAAGGGATTTTTATCCTTACCACCTCAAAACTCAAGGTCTCGCATCTGTAGTTATGTTCGTTACCAAAAGCGACGTCGAGCTTAATCTGCCTCACTGGGTATGCTGACATTCCAGCAACAATGCCACGAAAGATTGTGGTTGATGTTGATGATACTACCACCATCCATGAGACTTTTATGAGGGTATAGCCACCCACCTGAGGCGCCACCAGCAAGGCGTCTCCTGGGTTATCAACCCGGGGGGGTGATCCTCCCTGCTCCAAGTGACTGGCTATTCAGACCAATTAAGATATCTGGGAACTGCCGGTTTGACCATGCTGATGGCTCTCTCCTTGAGTTTTCTATCTCTTTTGCAAGTATTAGTGGTAAAAACGTGGTATTGACCACTATTTAGCTGCTTAGGATTACTTTAAAACCTACCCTGATTATTATGCTGCTAATTGCCCTGACCAGAATGCTGCCCATTGCCATTGTTTCTGTAAGAGCACATTTCTCCATGTGTGGTTTTGGTAATTGATGACAATCCCTATGGACTAATGATTGCCTTGAGTTATATTGTCGTCGTTTTCTCATGACAGATGCCATGGGGTGGCTTATCGTAAGTGGTTGGGGCCCGAGGACGCCGACGGGCTCCGGGTGCGAGATTGGGCACGAGCGGTGGTGACACACGATGTACCTAGGTTCAGGGCCCTCCGTGGGAAGTAACATCCCTAGTCCTGCTTGGTCTAGTTGGATGGATGGGTATGTGTACAAGGATGCTCCTGGAGCTATGTCTAGAGGAGGGAGAAGGAGCAGCCGGCTCGTCTTCCTATGCTACTAGGGAAGGGAATGAGAGTTTCGTGGGAGTGTGTGAGCGACCATTTGTCTGTCCCCGTTGCATGGGGGGCTCGGGGTTTTTTATAGGCCAACCCCCCGACTCTTACAATATGTCATAAGTACAATGGTAGGGGGTCCCGGCTGGCAGTCTCTCCGGCCGGCCAGAGGGTCCCCCCGCTCGTGCCGTCTTGTCATGGGTGGGGACCGCTAGCCAAGCGGTCCCATCTCCCGTTGGGGCCCGCTAGCCGGCTCTATGATTGGTCCTCGCCCGCCTACCGCGGCACGGGCCGCTCAGGGGGTGTCGTCTAGCGCCAGCCGGTCGAAGTCTCTGGTTCGGCCGGCGGCACTGTAGCCAGGCCGGGGCAGGTAATCGAGTGGCAAGGACGTGTCGGCACTGTTCCCCCGCCCGGACCCGCTCACCGAGGTCAGCGGTCAGGACGGTTGGACTGTAGCCACGCATTATGGTGAGTAAGCAGGCACTGTAGCCATAGGGCCGCCTGTCGTGCGAGTCACGTCACGTCGTCATACCTTCGATCAAAGGGACGGGACGTGGCATGTCCGTCCCGATGTCAACGGAAGAGACGACCCGTGAGCAGCCGGCCGCGCCCTGCCGGCCGGGGGCCCAACCGGTTCCTTGACCACCCGGCGGGGCGCCAGCCGGCACCGTCTTGCGCTGGACATCCTCCAGCCGGCCATGGCCAGCCGTCCAGGTAGTTATTTCTTCCAAGCGAAAGGGGGAAGATCCCGTTCCTTTGGCCTACCTGTCGGGACCCCGATGCTAAGTCATATGATTCCAAACTGTAACAAGTCACATCACTTTGCGGCCTCACGCACGGTAACCCCACGGCTGCAGCCTTACCTTGGCCGGGACCGTTTGCGTCTTTTGGCTCACGTATGTGAACATGTCGCTGGCAATCACACAACAAAGAACCCGGGCCGACATGACTAGTCATAGAACCAAAGTGGCACATCCGTACGGAAACAGGCATACATAACCCAGCAATGCAGGTGTCAGCCTTGTTGGAAATATGCCCTAGAGGCAATAATAAAATGGTTATTATTGTATTTCCTAGTTCATGATAATTGTCTATTATTCATGCTACAATTGTGTTAACCAGAAACCGTAATACATGTGTGAATACATAGACCATCGCATGTCCCTAGTGAGCCTCTAGTTGGCTAGCTCGTTGATCAATAGATGGTCACGGTTTCATGACCATGGACATTGGATGTCGTTGATAATGGGATCACATCATTAGGAGAATGATGTGATGGACAAGACCCAATCCTAAGCATAGCACAAGATCGTGTAGTTCGTTTGCTAAAGCTTTTCAATGTCAAGTATCATTTCCTTAGACCATGAGATTGTGTAACTCCCGGATACCGTAGGAATGCTTTGGGTGTGCCAAACGTCACAACGTAACTGGGTGGCTATAAAGGTACGCTACGGGTATCTCCGAAAGTGTCTGTTGGGTTGACACGAATCAAGACTGGGATTTGTCACTCCGTGTGACGGAGAGGTATCTCTGGGCCCACTCGGTAAGACATCATCATAATGAGCTCAATGTGACTAAGGAGTTAGCCACGGGATGATGTGTTACGGAACGAGTAAAGAGACTTGCCGGTAACGAGATTGAACAAGGTATGGCGATACCGACGATCGAATCTCGGGCAAGTACCATACCGATAGACAAAGGGAATTGTATACGGGATTGATTGAATCCCTGACATCGTGGTTCATCCGATGAGATCATCGTGGAGTACGTGGGATCCAACATGGGTATCCAGATCCCGCTGTTGGTTATTGGCCGGAGAGGTGTCTCGGTCATGTCTACGTGTCTCCCGAACCCGTAGGGTCTACACACTTAAGGTTCGATGACGCTAGGGTTATAGGGAAAAGGTATACGTGATTACCGAAGGTTGTTCGGAGTCCCGGATGAGATCCCGGACGTCACGAGGAGCTCCGGAATGGTCCGGAGGTAAAGATTGATATATAGGAAGTCCAGTTTTGGTCACCGGAAAGTTTTCGGGCTCATCGGTAATGTACCGGGAGTGCCGGGAGGGTGCCGGAGGATCCCCGGGAGGGGTGTGACGACCAAAGGACCACATGGGCTGTTAGATAAAGTGTGCCAGCCCTTATTGGGCTGGGCAAGACTTTTGCTAAAGGCCCATGCGGCTGGAGATAAGGAGATAAGGCAAAAAGGATTTAAAAGGAGGAGATCCACCTCCCTTGTGGGAGGTGGACTCTCCCTTTAATTCAGCCGGCCATCTCCTCTTTGGAGTAGAGGCCAAGCCAGCCCTCCACGTCCCTCCTCCTATATATACTTGAGGTTTTGGATGTTTTGAGACAGGATTTGATCTCTCTCTCTCACGGCGAAGCCCTACCTCTCTTCTTCCTCCTCCGCAGCGCTTAGGCGAAGCCCTGTCGGAATACCTTGCTACTCCACCACCACCACGCCGTCGTGCTGCTGTTGGAGCCCTTCCCCAACCTCTCCTTCCTCCTTGCTGGATCAAGGTGTTGGAGACATCACCGGGCTGCACGTGTGTTGAACGCGGAGGTGCCGTCCGTTCGGCACTTGATCGGATCTACCGCGATCTGAATCGCTACGAGTACGACTCCATCAACCGCGTTCTTGTAACGCTTCCGCTTAGCGATCTTCAAAGGTATGAAGATGCAATCTCTCCCCTCTCGTTGCTGGTTTCTCCATAGATAGATCTTGGTGAACGTAGGAAAATTTTGATTTACTACTACGTCTCCCAACAGTGGCATCATGAGCTAGGTCTATGCGTAGAATCTATGCACGAGTAGAACACAAAGCAGTTGTGGGCGTCGAGTTTGTTAATTTGCTTGCCGCTACTAGTCTTATCTTGATTCGGCGGTATTGTGGGATGAAGCGGCCCGGGCCAACTTTACACGTACGCTTACGTGAGACCGGTTCCACCGCCTGACATGCACTAGATGCATAAGGTGGCTAGCGGGTGTCTGTCTCTCCTACCTTAGTCGGATCGGATTCGATGAAAAGGGTCCTTATGAAGGGTAAATAGCAATTGGCAAATCACGTTGTGGTGTTGACGTAGGTAAGAAACGTTCTTGCTAGTAACCTATAGCAGCCACGTAAAAACTTGCAACTACAAATTAGAGGACGTCTAACTTGTTTTTGCAGCATGTGCCTTGTGATGTGATATGGCCAAAGGATGTGATGTGATGCATTGTGACGTATGAATTGATCATGTTCTTGTAATAGGATTCACGACTTGCATGTCGATGATTATGACAACCGGTAGGAGCCATAGGAGTTGTCTTATTTATTGTATGACCTGCGTGTCAATCATAAACGCCATGTAATTACTTTACTTTATTGCTAAGCGTTAGCCATAGTAGTAGAAGTAATAGTTGGCGAGACAACTTCATGAAGACACAATGATGGAGATCATGATGATGGAGATCATGGTGTCGTGCCGGTGACAGTGATGATCAGGGTGCCCCGAAGATGGAGATCATAGGAGCAAAATGATATTGGCCATATCATGTCACTATATTGATTGCATGTGATGTTTATCATGTTTACATCTTATTTGCTTAGAACGACGGTAGTAAATAAGATGATCTCTCAATAAAATTTCAAGAGAAGTGTTCACCCTAACTGTGCACCGTTGCTAAGGATCGTTGTTCCGAAGCACCACGTGATGATCGGGTGTGATAGGTTCTAACGTTCGCATACAACGGGTGTAAGCTAGATTTACACACGCGAAACACTTAGGTTGACTTGACGAGCCTAGCATGTACAGACATGGCCTCGGAACACGGAAGACCGAAAGGTCGAACATGAGTCGTATGGAAGATACGATCAACATGAAGATGTTCACCATGGATGACTAGTCCGTCTCACGTGATGATCGGACACGGGCTAGTTGACATGGATCATGTATCACTTGGAAGACTAGAGAGATGTCTGTCTAAGTGGGAGTTCATTAATTTGATTAAATGAACTTAATTATCATGAACTTAGTCTAAAATTGTCTTTACAATCTATGATGTAGATCCAATGGCCAACGCGAATGTCACCCTCAATTTCAACGCGTTCCTAGAGAAAACCAAGCTGAAAGATGATGGAAGCAACTATGCAGACTGGGTCCGTAGCTTGAGGATCATCCTCATAGCTTCCAAGAGATTGTATGTCCTAGATGCACCGCTAGGTGACGCACCCGTTCTCCCAGCGGAACAAGATGTTATGAACACTTGGCAATCACGCTGCGATGATTACTCCCTTGTTCAATGCGGCATGCTTTACAGTCTAGAACCGGGGCTCCAAAAGCGTTTTGAGCAACACGGAGCATATGAGATGTTCCAGGAGCTGAAACTGGTTTTTCAAGCTCATGCCCGGGTCGAGAGATATGATGTCTCCGACAAGTTCTTCAGCTGTAAGATGGAGGAGCATAGTTCTGTCAGTGAGCACATCCTCAAGATGTCTGGGCTACACAGCCGCTTGACTCAGCTGGGGGTTAATATCCCGGATGACTCGGTCATTGACAGAATCCTCCAGTCGCTTCCACCTAGCTTCAAGAGCTTTGTGATGAACTACAACATGCAAGGTATGGAGAAGTCCATTCCTGAGTTGTACTCGATGCTGAAATCAGCGGAGGTCGAGATCAAAAAGGAGCATCAAGTGTTGATGGTGAATAAGACCACTAGTTTCAAGAAAGGCAAGGGTAAGAAGAACTTCAAGAAGGACGGCAAAGCTGTTGCCGCGCCCGGTAAGCAAGTTGCCGGGAAGAAGAAGAAAAATGGACCCAAGCCTGAGACTGAGTGCTTTTATTGCAAGGGTACCGGTCACTGGAAGCGGAACTGCCCCAAGTATTTAGCGGATAAGAAGGACGGCAACATTAAAGGTATATGTGATATACTTGTTATTGATGTGTACTTGACCAGCGCTCGTAGTAGCTCCTGGGTATTTGATACCGGTGCAGTTGCTCACATTTGTAACTCCAAGCAGGAGCTGCGGAATAAGCGGAGGCTGGCCAAGGATGAGGTGACGATGCGTGTCGGGAATGGTTCCAAGGTCGATGTGATCGCCGTCGGCACGTTACCTCTACATCTACCTTCGGGATTAGTTTTAAACCTTAATAATTGTTATTTAGTACCAGCTTTGAGCATGAACATTGTATCTGGATCTCGCTTGATGCGAGATGGCTACTCATTTAAATCCGAGAATAATGGTTGTTCTATTTATATGAGAGAAATGTTTTATGCTCATGCCCCGCTGGTCAATGGTTTATTTTTGATGAATCTCGAACGTGATGTTACACATGTCCATAGTGTGAGTACCAAAAAGTGTAAAGTTGATAACGATAGTCCCACTTACATGTGGCACTGCCGTCTTGGCCATATTGGTGTCAAACGCATGAAGAAGCTCCATGCTGATGGAATTTTGGAGTCACTTGATTTCGAATCATTTGACACATGCGAACCATGCCTCATGGGCAAGATGACCAAGACTCCGTTCTCCGGAACAATGGAGCGAGCAACTGACTTGTTGGAAATAATACATACCGATGTATGCGGTCCAATGAGCGTCGAGGCTCGCGGTGGCTACCGTTATGTTCTCACCCTCACTGATGACTTGAGTAGATATGGTTATGTCTACTTAATGAAACACAAGTCTGAAACTTTTGAAAGGTTCAACGAATTTCAGAGTGAGGTCGAGAATCAACGTGACAGGAAAATAAAATGCCTACGATCTGATCGTGGCGGAGAATATTTAAGTCACGAGTTTGGCACGCACCTTAGGAAATGTGGAATTGTTTCACAACTCACGCCGCCCGGCACACCCCAGCGAAATGGTGTGTCTGAACGTCGTAATCGCACTCTATTGGATATGGTGCGATCTATGATGTCTCTTACCGACTTACCGCTATCATTTTGGGGATATGCATTAGAGACTGCCGCATTCACTTTAAATAGGGCACCGTCTAAATCCGTTGAGACGACACCGTATGAATTGTGGTTTGGAAAGAAACCTAAGCTGTCGTTTCTAAAAGTTTGGGGATGCGATGCTTATGTGAAGAAACTTCAACCTGAGAAGCTCGAACCCAAAGCGGAAAAGTGCGTCTTCATAGGATATCCCAAGGAGACTATTGGGTATACCTTCTACCTATGATCCGAAGGCAAAGTCTTTGTTGCCAAGAATGGATCCTTTCTCGAGAAAGAGTTTCTCTCGAAAGAAGTAAGTGGGAGGAAAATAGAACTTGATGAGGAAATTGTACCTCCACTCGAACCGGAGAGTAGCGCAGCACAGGAAGTTGTTTCTGTGGAGCCTACACCGGCTAGAGAGGAAGTTAATGATGATGATCATGAAACTTCAGATCAAGTTGCTATTCGAAGGTCCACCAGGACACGTTCCGCACCAGAGTGGTACGGCAATCCTGTCCTAGAGATCATGTTGTTGGACAACGGTGAACCTTTGAACTATGAAGAAGCGATGGCGGGCACGGATTCCAACAAATGGCTTGAGGCCATGAAATCCGAGATAGGATCCATGTATGAGAACAAAGTATGGACTTTGGTGGACTTGCCTAATGATAAGCGAGCCATTGAAAACAAATGGATCTTTAAGAAGAAGACTGACGCGGACGGTAATGTCACCGCCTATAAAGCTCGGCTTGTCGCTAAGGGTTATCGACAAGTTCAAGGAGTTGACTACGATGAGACTTTCTCACCCGTAGCGATGCTAAAGTCAGTCCGAATCATGTTAGCAGTTGCCGCATTTTATGATTATGAGATATGGCAAATGGACGTCAAAACGGCATTCCTTAATGGCTTCCTCAAGGAAGAACTGTATATGATGCAGCCGGAAGGTTTTGTCGATCCTAAAGATGCTAACAAGGTATGCAAGCTCCAGCGCTCCATCTATGGGCTGGTGCAAGCATCTCGGAGTTGGAACATTCGCTTTAATGAGGTGATTAAAGCGTTTGGGTTTGTACAGGTTTATGGAGAACCTTGTATTTACAAGAAAGTGAGTGGGAGCTCTATAGCATTTCTTATACTGTATGTGGATGACATGCTGATAATGGGAAATAATATAGAACTCTTGGAAAGTATCAAGGCCTACTTGAATAAGTGTTTTTCAATGAAGGACCTTGGAGAAGCTGCTTACATATTAGGTATTAAGATCTATAGAGATAGATCGAAACGCCTCATTGGTCTTTCACAAAGCACATACCTTGAAAAGATATTGAAGAAGTTCAATATGAATCAGTCCAAGAAGGGGTTCTTGCCTGTGTTGCAAGGTGTGAGATTGAGTACGACTCAATGCCCAACCACGGCAAAGGATAGAGAAGAGATGAGTGTCATCCCCTATGCTTCAGCCATAGGCTCTATCATGTATGCCATGCTGTGTACCAGACCTGATGTGAACCTTGCCATAAGTTTGGTAGGGAGGTACCAAAGTGATCCCGGAGCGGAACACTGGACAGCGGTCAAGAATATCCTGAAGTACCTGAAAAGGACAAAGGACATGTTTCTCATATATGGAGGTGCCGAAGAGCTCGTCGTAAATGGTTACGTCGACGCTAGGTTCGACACAGATCCGGACGACTCTAAGTCGCAAACCGGATACGTGTATATTTTGAATGGAGGGGCAGTCAGCTGGAGTAGCAGCAAGCAAAGCGTCGTGGCGGCATCTACATGTGAAGCGGAGTACATAGCTGCTTCGGAAGCAGCAAAGGAGGGAGTCTGGATGAAGGAGTTCATCACCGACCTAGGAGTGATTCCAAATGCGTCGGGCCCGATGACTCTACTCTGTGACAACACTGGAGCTATTGCCCTTGCGAAGGAGCCCAGGTTTCACAAGAAGACAAGACACATCAAGCGCCGCTTCAACTCCATCCGTGATTACATTCAGGAGGGAGACATAGATATTTGTAAAGTGCATACGGATCTGAATGTCGCAGATCCGTTGACTAAACCTCTCTCACGAGCAAAACATGATCAACACCAGAACGCTATGGGTGTTCGATTCATCACAATGTAACTAGATTATTGACTCTAGTGCAAGTGGGAGACTGTTGGAAATATGCCCTAGAGGCAATAATAAAATGGTTATTATTGTATTTCCTAGTTCATGATAATTGTCTATTATTCATGCTACAATTGTGTTAACCAGAAACCGTAATACATGTGTGAATACATAGACCATCGCACGTCCCTAGTGAGCCTCTAGTTGGCTAGCTCGTTGATCAATAGATGGTCACGGTTTCATGACCATGGACATTGGATGTCGTTGATAACGGGATCACATCATTAGGAGAATGATGTGATGGACAAGACCCAATCCTAAGCATAGCACAAGATCGTGTAGTTCGTTTGCTAAAGCTTTTCAATGTCAAGTATCATTTCCTTAGACCATGAGATTGTGTAACTCCCGGATACCGTAGGAATGCTTTGGGTGTGCCAAACGTCACAACGTAACTGGGTGGCTATAAAGGTATGCTACGGGTATCTCCGAAAGTGTCTGTTGGGTTGACACGAATCAAGACTGGGATTTGTCACTCCGTGTGACGGAGAGGTATCTCTGGGCCCACTCGGTAAGACATCATCATAATGAGCTCAATGTGACTAAGGAGTTAGCCACGGGATGATGTGTTACGGAACGAGTAAAGAGACTTGCCGGTAACGAGATTGAACAAGGTATGGCGATACCGACGATCGAATCTCGGGCAAGTACCATACCGATAGACAAAGGGAATTGTATACGGGATTGATTGAATCCCTGACATCGTGGTTCATCCGATGAGATCATCGTGGAGTACGTGGGAGCCAACATGGGTATCCAGATCCCGCTGTTGGTTATTGGCCGGAGAGGTGTCTCGGTCATGTCTACGTGTCTCCCGAACCCGTAGGGTCTACACACTTAAGGTTCGATGACGCTAGGGTTATAGGGAAAAGGTATACGTGATTACCGAAGGTTGTTCGGAGTCCCGGATGAGATCCCGGACGTCACGAGGAGCTCCGGAATGGTCCGGAGGTAAAGATTGATATATAGGAAGTCCAGTTTTGGTCACCGGAAAGTTTTCGGGCTCATCGGTAATGTACCGGGAGTGCCGGGAGGGTGCCGGAGGACCCCCGGGAGGGGTGTGACGACCAAAGGACCACATGGGCTGTTAGATAAAGTGTGCCAGCCCTTATTGGGCTGGGCAAGACTTTTGCTAAAGGCCCATGCGGCTGGAGATAAGGAGATAAGGCAAAAAGGATTTAAAAGGAGGAGATCCACCTCCCTTGTGGGAGGTGGACTCTCCCTTTAATTCAGCCGGCCATCTCCTCTTTGGAGTAGAGGCCAAGCCAGCCCTCCACGTCCCTCCTCCTATATATACTTGAGGTTTTGGATGTTTTGAGACAGGATTTGATCTCTCTCTCTCACGGCGAAGCCCTACCTCTCTTCTTCCTCCTCCGCAGCGCTTAGGCGAAGCCCTGTCGGAATACCTTGCTACTCCACCACCACCACGCCGTCGTGCTGCTGTTGGAGCCCTTCCCCAACCTCTCCTTCCTCCTTGCTGGATCAAGGTGTTGGAGACGTCACCGGGCTGCACGTGTGTTGAACGCGGAGGTGCCGTCCGTTCGGCACTTGATCGGATCTACCGCGATCTGAATCGCTGCGAGTACGACTCCATCAACCGCGTTCTTGTAACGCTTCCGCTTAGCGATCTTCAAAGGTATGAAGATGCAATCTCTCCCCTCTCGTTGCTGGTTTCTCCATAGATAGATCTTGGTGAACGTAGGAAAATTTTGATTTACTACTACGTCTCCCAACAAGCCTCAAGCGTGTGTAGACGAGTCATAGCAAGCTACAAGGACTCCATACACTGTGAGACATTTCCCTGAAGGGACAGACACAACAGCAAAGAAGGATACATGCCAGTCAATCAATGTGTCCGAAGCAGTAGCAAGCTACCATGGCTCGGTGGAAGCACAAAGAGGTAGTTTCCCGTAAAGAGTACTACTAAAGGCACACGACTAGGTGTCGGATCCCATACATACCGTTGCACGTCACACGTATGCACGACATGCCCGATATGCATAGATACAACTATGGCATCACAACATAACCATACAACAACATGAATTTTATTTAAGAGGCTCAGACGAGCCTTGTATAATATGTTCTTACAGATAGGGGTCACATGGCCCGACACTCAAGTCATACAAACAAATTCATACAAGCCAGCGGAAACTTAAGCTGTCTGAGTACAGACAGCGAAATATAAAAGAGGCACACAACCTGACTATCTACATCCCACCACACGGGCAAGATCGTAGCTGGGACACCAGCTATTCGGCATCATCAACATCTAGATACAACCCACCTGATGGGTCCTGATTCTCTTTTGCAACATTTATTAAGCAAGGATGAGTACAATCGTACTCAGTAAGTCTTTAAAACAGACCTAGTCTCTTTATGCTCATGTATCAATAAGGGGGTGGTGGAGTTCATGCAGAAATGCTAGCTTTGACTCATTGCTATCCTACACTACTCAATTTTAACCCTTTGTTAATATTCTAAGTATCACACTCGAGTCCACTAACTCCACAACAATACACCACCATGGATTCATCTTCCTATCCTGGAAGAGTGCCATCCATGGTACTCACACTTGTTTTGATATTTTTAGGAGTATCCATTTGATTATCTATGAACAGCATAAGTTCTCCAAGTAGTCCATATCCGAGGACACGTCTATTCGAATAGTTTCATACCCTGCAGGGGTGTACTTCTTCACACATGCTCCCGCCACTTATCGCTGTGTGCCATAAACCATGCACCTCGGCAACCTTCAAGCAGATGCCCAGCGAGGGAGTCGGCCACGACCGTCAATCACATAAGACCTCTAGTCCAGGCTATCGCCTATTTGAGACTGAAGCCGCACGGAAGTCCAGCCGAAGTTTCCGCTACGGTCCCAAACGATGTGCGCAGGGTTCCCAAGCCCACCATTCGGGTGACCCTTGGTACACCGTGCCACTGCCTACCGCGTCGTAACCCACCCCGAGGGCCAGCGCTACGCACGGCCTCCAGCATGCTATAAACGCCAGAAACTACTTGCAATACCTGGACCAAGGACTCAATGAATGATAAGTCGTGCGGGGTCATATTTCAGGGCCCAGCATGTGGTAGTAACTAGTATTGGATCACAAACACGAAACCCAGTTCCTATGAACGGTCCCAATGAGACAACCCACTATGTACTCCTACATAGCCTCTCATCACTACCTTTACCAAATCGAATTCATTATGAGCTCATCACATCGGACAACACCGTTTCACTCCGGTTCATCACCCAGATGAAACAGATCTGACACAACTCTAAGCATAGCAAGCATGGCAGGCAAAGTAAACTAAGCACATCATGGCACAAGCATCTACCA
Organism: Hordeum marinum; assembly: GCA_022496015.1. Lineage (NCBI taxonomy): Eukaryota > Viridiplantae > Streptophyta > Magnoliopsida > Poales > Poaceae > Hordeum > Hordeum marinum. The sequence goes on from CM039673.1 coordinate 514,168,103, forward strand.
GGTATGCTAGGTTGCAAGGTTTAGCTATTTACTATGACAAGATCAGGTCATGCATAAGAATAGGATCATCTATCGTGTATGACTGACATGTGATCGTTTGTCCTAATGCAATAAACGAGAGCAGGAGTGAGAGAGTGGGATGTTATCGAAATGATCAATGGGGTTGCTTGCCTTGCTGAGAAGCGGAGGGGTTCTCTCCTTCGTCGGGACACGGGGTAGTATCTTCCGGATTAGGACCTACCGCAACGCAGATAAAAGCTCTCAATACAAGCAAATGCAACAATATGATGCATGATCATGGCATAGTAATATGCATGGGTGAGCTAATGTAGCTAGTGATCATGTCAAATTTAAAATAGATTTGAATATGGGTTCAAAGTTGTTCTCATTTCAACTTCCTTATATTAACCTAATGATAATTGTCCATGTTCACCTAGTTATGTTTCCCTAACATGCATGAGAATAGCACCATTGGATTCATTGGATTTTTCTGATCAATTTTCATATATAAATTATTTTCATCTGACTTACAAATTATTTTATATGATTTTTCAAAGTTTTTAAATATTTTTTGGAATTATTTTTAAACTAGAAATTGTTTTATTGCATCAGCATGACATCATGATGACGTCAGCTGGTCAGCTGACCAGGCTAGAGTCAAACCTGATATGTGGGGTCCACATGTCAGTGTCTGGTTTAACTTAATTAACTATTTAAAACTAATTCTGATTAATTAACAGATCTGGCCCACATGTTAGTGACTAATTAACTTAATTAGTTAAATTAATTAACTTATTACTAATCTGTGATTAGTCAGAGGCTGGCCCCACCTGTCTGTGACCCAGGGGGTCAAACCCCGTGGTCAAACAGGCCAGGGTCACCGGCGATGAGCCGCCGGTGACACCAGACACGGTGGAGGGGATCGGAATCCCCTCTCCGATGACCAAACGGCTGACGGATGGGCTCAAAATTACGCCCACGCACACGCCCATCCATCTGGACACACCCCCGAGGCTGGGGTGGCCGGAAACAGTGCCGGCGTTGTGGGCAGCGGCGACCGAAGCTCAGGTGAGCACGGGCTCGTCGAGCCGGAGCTCGAACGGGGCAGCTGAGGCCTCCAGAGGCTACCTGGGAGCCTCCTGAGCACGACCGCGTGCTCAGAAGCAAGCTTGGGTCGCCACAACGGCGACCACGACCTCGCCGGCGGCGGGAAGCTTTCGGGCTCAAGGGGGATCAGTGCTATGGAGCTCTATCCAACGGAGAAAGAGGGGGAAAAGGACCAGGGGCTCACGGCGAGTGCAGCGGCGTCGCAAACGAGCTCGGGGAGGACCTGGAACGACGGCGGCCTTCGAATTCCCTTCTGGGGACCCGAGGAGGAAGATGATGGCGCGACGGCGACAGGAGCCTTCCGGTGATGCGTGGCTCGGCTAGGAGGAAGAGGAGGTTCGGGCGGAGCTTTTGGTTGGGTCAGGTGGGCTCGGGGGTGGCTAGAACGGCGACACGACGGCGAGGAGCTGCGCGGCCATGGCGGTTCCGAGGGGGAGAATGCGCAAGAGAGGGAGAGAGCTCGCGGGAGGGAGAGAGGAGAAGGAGCACGACGGCGAGGTCCTTCGCGCTGGCGCACTCCCAACCCTCCAACAAGGAGCCAAGCAGGGAGGAGGTGGCCGGCGCGCGGCGACCACGCGCCCGGCGTCCTTCTGGCGCGAGGAGGACGACGACTGGCAACGGTTCGTCCTGGGCCGGGCCTGCTACAGTGCTGGGCCACAGGTAAGTCTTTCTCTCTCTCTTTTTTTTCTTTCTATTTTATATTTTCTGACATTTGTTTGATTTTCTTTGCAGGTCCAAATAACTTTTCAAAAAGATCCAAGTATTTTCTAAAAAGAAGTCTGAATATTTCAGACTTGTAATAAAAGTTTCAGATTATTATCAAAACAATAATAATGATAATGATTTATTTATCAATTTCAGAGGCTTAGGTCATTAATTTTAATTATTTAAATTGTTCAAATAATTAGAATGATCCATGGTATATCCATGTCCTCAATTATCATACATAGGGAACATTTTTTATGGGCATTTTGGATTTGTTGAAATTTCATTTATCCTGAATTTCTTTAATTCATTAAGTGCTTGGGGTTTCTTTTCTTTCTCCCCATTTCACATTGATGCAATGATGATGATGATGATGCAAACACATTGCTAGCCTAGGACACTTACTAGGGTTGTGACAACTCACCCCCACTCAAAAGAATCTCGACCCAAGATTTTGAAGTCATCGGAAAGAGCGCGGGGTACTCTAGTTGAAGACGATCTTCTCTTTCCCATGTCGCCTCCTTTTCAGAATGATGCGACCATTGAACCTTGAGAAACTTGATGTTCCGACGCCGAGTGGTACGCTCAGCTTGATCGAGAATACGAACAGGGTATTCTCAGTATGTAAGGTTATCTTGGAGATCAAGCGCTTCGTGGTCTACTTCTCTGACAGGGTCCGAAAAGCAACGCCTGAGTTGCGAGACGTGGAAGACATCATGAACTTTGGAAAGATGCGGCGGAAGTTCCAATTTGTAGGCAACCTCTCCTCGTTTAGCAAAAATGCAAAAAGGTCCAATGTAACGAGGAGCCAACTTGCCTTTGATACCGAATCGATGGGTACCCTTCAGAGGTGTAACCCGAAGGTAAGCCTTCTCATCAACTTCATAGGTCACAGACTTATGATGACGGTCATATTGACTCTTTTGACGAGATTGGGCTGTTTTCAACTTTTCACGAATAACGCGAACTTGCTCCTCTGCATCCTGAATCATGTCCGGACCAAAGAGTTGCCTCTCTCCGGTTTCTGACCAGTTAAGAGGTGTTCGACATTTTCGTCCATAGAGAACATCAAAAGGGGCTTTGCCCAAGCTTGACTAATAACTGTTGTTATATGCGAATTCAGCAAATGGAAGGGAGTTCTCCCAATTCATACCGAAAGATATAACACAAGCTCGGAGCATGTCTTCGAGAATTTGATTGACTCGCTCTACTTGACCACTTGATTGAGGGTGGAAAGCAGTGCTAAAGATTAGATGAGTCCCCATAGCGGTTTGAAAACTTTCCCAAAATCGAGAAGTAAAGATACTTCCGCGGTCTGAGATAATCTCCAAAGGAACACCATGAAGAGAAACTATTCGAGAAACATATAACTCCGCTAGCTGGCTAGCAATAATGCTTTCACGAACAGGAAGAAAATGAGCCACTTTGGAGAGGCGATCAATGACTACAAATATAGCATTGTTCCCTCTCTTGGTCCTGGGAAAACCGGTGATGAAATCCATACCGAACTTATCCCATTTCCACTCAGGAATAGCTAAAGGTTGAAGGGTGCCAGCAGACCTTTGATGTTCTGCTTTCACACGACGACAAACGTCGCATTTAGCAATATACTGAGCAATTTCTCTCTTCATCCTAGTCCACCAGAACCTCTGGCATAGGTCCTGATACACTTTGGTACTACCCGGATGAATTGTGAGAGGAGAGTCATGATCCTCCTTAAGAATCAGCTGCCGGAGATGTTGGCTCTTGGGAACCACTAAACGGCCCTGAAAGAGCACTACACCTTTATCATCTATAGAGAATTCCTTAGCAAGACCGCTAACGAGGTTCTCTTTGATCTGGGAAATTCCCTTATCACGCCTTTGGCCAGCTATGATTTGATCATTAAGAGTAGGTTTCGCCACCAGGTTGGATAGGAATCCTTGAGAAACAATGTGAAGGTTTAACTTTCGGAATTCCTCATAGAGAAGCGGTTGACCTTGTTGTAACATCAGATTGTTACAATAAGACTTACGACTTAGTGCATCAGCCATGACATTGGCTTTGCCCGGGGTGTAAGTTATCCCTAAGTCGTAATCTGTAATCAACTCTACTCACCGTCTTTGCCTGAGATTCAAATCCGGCTGGGTGGAGATATATTTCAGACTTTGGTGATCAGTGTATATCTCGCAACGATTACCCAGAAGGTAATGTCGCCATGTCTTTAGTGCATGGACTACAACTGCAAGCTCAAGATCATCTGTTGGATAATTATCTTCATGTGGACGCAACTGTCGAGATGCGTATGCAACCACATGACGATCTTGCATGAGAATGCAACCTAATCTTTGTTGCGAGGCGTCACAGTAGATAATAAAGTCCTTGGAAAAATCTGGTGGCACCAGAACGGGAGCAGAGGTCAGTCGTATTTTCAACTCTTGAAAACTATGCTCGCATTGTGGGGTCCATTCGAACTTTTTATCTTTCTTGAGGAGTTCAGTCAGAGGTTTCGCAACCTTGGAGAAGTTCTCAACAAAGCGGCGACAATAGCTCGCTAAGCCAAGGAAACTCCGAACTTGCTTAACCGATTCAGGTTGAGTCCAATCAAGGACGACCTGAACTCTCTCGGGATTGACAACAATACCTTTGCCAGAAATCACGTGGCCCAAATAGGTCACTTCCGGCAAGCAAAATTCACACTTGGAGAATTTGGCATATAAGCGGTGCTCTTGAAGTTTCATCAATACCAGCCTTAGATGCTCGGCATGTTCTTGTTCGTTCTTCGAGTAGATGAGTATATCATCGAGGGAAATCACAACAAATTTATCCAAATAATCCATGAAGATTGAATTCATCAGACGAGAGAAGGTGGCTGGAGCATTGGTTAAACCGAAGGACATGACGGTGTACTCGTATTGACCATAACGAGTAACAAAAGCCGTCTTTGGAATGTCCCCATTTCTAATTCTGATTTGATGGTATCCCAACCTCAAATCCATGTTGGAAAAGACAGAGGATCCAGCGAGTTGATCATACAAATCGTTGATCCTGGGGAGCGGATACTTATTCTTGATAGTGACCAAATTCACTGGTCGGTAATCCACAACCATCCGATCCGAGCCATCCTTCTTCTTAACGACGAGGACGGGGCAAGCCCAAGGAGAAGAGCTAGGAAAAATGAAACCTTTCTTCAAAGCTTCATCAAGTTGGGTTTTTAGCTCGGCTAGTTCTAAGGGTGCCATCTTATAGGGTCTTCTGGCTATTGGGACTGTCCCTGGAATAAGCTCTATCACGAACTCAACATCTCTGACAGGTGGAATACCTGGCAATTCTTCTGGGAAGACGTCCGGAAAATCACGGACTACCGGAATATCTTCTAACTCTGGAAGAGGGCTAGCATTTAGGGAATAGGGTTGGCACTTGGTTGTTCGAGTAGAGACATTAACTATCTCACCCGAAGGATGTGTAAGTTGAACATTCCTAGAATGAGTATCAATCTTGGCATAGTGGGTTTTCATCCAATCCATACCTAGAATGATATTGATGTCCGAAGACTTAAGAGATATCAAGGATGCTAAGAATACTAGTCTATCCACCAGAATTTCATTGTCATGACTCACTCTAGAAGTTTGCCATTTTGAACCAGGAGTCTGAACTACTAAGGGAGTGGGCATGTCATAGAAGGACACGTTATGCAACTGTGCATAACTTTCTGAGATGAATGAATGAGATGCCCCAGTATCAAATAGAACAGATGCTGGATGGCTATCAACAAGAAGCGTACCTAGAATGACATCAGGATCTTCAAGGGCTTCTTCAGCAGACACATAATTCACTCGCCCACGGGCAGAAGTTGGCTTCACATAGTAAGCTTTTCCTGGTTTCCCACGTCTAGCGGGCTTAGCATTGTTCTGGGACACTCACGAGAATAGTGTCCCGGTTCTCCACATTTGTAGCATACCACTGTGGTACGAGGTGCAACATTTGTAGGCGGTCCTCCAAATGGTCTAGGTGGAGGGTTGGACTGAACTGGACGAGGTGCCTGGAAGGATGGCCTCGTGGTGTATCTTGGCGGCAAAGCTGCATTGGGCACCCACACTTGGCGTTTGTTAGGGCCTGAACCCAATGCAGGATTGAAGTCACGGTTATGCTTCCTCGTAGCCTCGTAGTCAGTTTGTCCTGACTCGGCATTGATGGCCTTATTGACAAGAGACTGGAAGGTGGTGCACTCGTGCAAGCGAAGATCTCGGCGAAGCTCAGCATTAAGTCCCTTGTGGAACCTAGCCTGCTTCTTAGCATCAGTTGAGACTTCCTCTGGAGCATATCGAGCAAGATTACCAAACTCGCGACTGTATGCATCCACTGACAATCTACCCTGGGTGAAGGCACATAATTCCTCTCTTTTGCGATATATCAGCCCTTTCGGGATGTGATGGATACGGAATGCGGCGCTGAACTCTGCCCAGGTTGGTGCAGGTCCCTCGGGACGCATAGCCTCATAGATTTCCCACCACAGGTTGGCAGGTCCCTCCAGAAAGTATGTCGCAAAGGTCACCTTGTTGGCCTCTGAAACATTTGCAGCTCGGATCTTGCGTGACATACTAGTCAACCAATCATCCGCGTCGAGGGGGTCGATCGAATGATGGTACTTGGGCGGACACAGCTTGATAAAGTCACCAAGTGATACTCCATCGTGGTGATCATTTCGGGGAGCACGAGCTGTGTTTTGCTCAATTCTTTCCAACAGCCTGTTGGTCTCCCTCTTATTCCTTTCAGCTTCTAGCATCACCTCCGCCAGGGATGGTGCATGTGGCAGCTCTTCTTGCCTTGGCTGGCTACTCTCGCCCTGCTCAGGAGCAGGCACGGGATTGTTCCTAGTTGCCACCATCCTGGGAAAAACAATCCACAACTTAGACATAGAGAACATCAACTCTAAGACATGAATTATGGAATGTACTAGCAACATGGCATGTAGGATAACACCAATCAACATGGTAAAGCAAGTACCATATGAACATTAGGTTTCATACACACCATGACTTAGTTTAGTACAAGCCCAAGCTGAAAACAACTACGGAGAGATGACACAACTCATCGGAGGCATTACAATCTTCCTATACATTATCTATCTACACCTCCCGAACTCAACTCTCGACCTTGGTCATATCCCACAAGACACGCAGGACTGTGGCGATACGACTACTACCATACTAGGACTAACATCCATGCACTCAAACATCACCGTAGAATGCCTCGTACAGGTTACCCCCGTGACCCGGGAGCTGAACCTGAGGATCTAGAAACACTCTAGCCTGGGATCCCTGGAAACCATAAGGACACAAATGTGGCCTTGGTCCCCTTGTCGGTGGCAACAGCGGTCCTCGAAGAGGGGTGATGCCTCCAACATCAGGCCAGTCTACGTGTGCTGGAAAATGAGTCCGCGATGGGGTCAGCATCTCCAAATCTCCATAGCCTGTCTGCACGACAGGTGCCAACTGTGTCAAGGCTGTCCAAAGACGTGCACGGGTAGCATAGAGCTCCATGCGAAGGGCACGTGCATCACGATCCCTGTTCTCCAACATCTGAGCGGTCACCTGCAGCCTAGGATCCTCATGAGAATGATCAAAGTAGGCTGCACTAAGATATCCATCCTCTCCTCCCATGGAAGCAGGAACATAGCAGAACTCCGTGTTCTGTAGCAGACCATGGTGAAACCTCATAATAGTCAGCATAGTGTATGCGGCTTCCTGAACTGCCATATCTATGGTAACTCCCAATCCATGAGTCCAGTGAAGCGGCTCTGCAGCTCCAGGATATGAAGGATATATCCTAATGGTACACAAATACTGACTCTGGTTGAAATCTCGATACTGCTCCTCCACTGTGTACTCTGGGTACCAGCGATATCCAGCCTCCATCATAACTCTAACCAACATGGCCGTGTGACCCGGCACATCGATGCACCTGGTCAGACGGACCACCTGACGGAAAGGACGAGAGGGCATCTGAAACAGAGAATGATGCAAAGACATTAGAGATCCTAGCAGAAATTGGACAGCATAACGACTGTAATTGCTCAAGAAAATTTTCGAGACAATTGAAAAAGATTGGAAAGGCATAACCACTCGACTATCTAGACTCAAATCTCTTCTCCATTTGTTTGTCAAACCAACAATACTTGAATATCTGCATTCACTTACAACCAAGCTAGCTATTGGTCCATGGCTGGTAACTCGTCATCCTAAGCAATAGATGAGAATTCTAGTTCCTATCCCCGTAGAAGAGATGAGAATGACCCAGTATAGAATAACTTGGGAAGAGGAGTAAAAAGAGCCTTACGTTCCCTTCCACAATCAATTCCCGTACTTATCTATAGTGTTTCTAGACTCACCTTCAACCGGTTTGGTTAGTCCTACAGTCAGTCAGGCTCTGATACCAACGTTGTCGGGACCCCGATCCTAAGTCATATGATTCCAAACTGTAACAAGTCACATCACTTTGCGGCCTCACGCACGGTAACCCCACGGCTGCAGCCTTACCTTGGCCGGGACCGTTTGCATCTTTTGGCTCACGTGTCGCTGGCAATCACACAACAAAGAACCCGGGCCGACATGACTAGTCATAGAACCAAAGTGGCACATCCGTACGGAAACATGCATACATAACCCAGCAATGCAGGTGTCAGCCTCAAGCGTGTGTAGACGAGTCATAGCAAGCTACAAGGACTCCATTACACCGCGAGACATTTCCCCGAAGGGACAGACACAACAACAAATAAGGATACATGCCGGTCAATCAATGTGTCTGGAGAAGTAGCAAGCTACCATGGCTCGGTGGAAGCACAAAGAGGCAGTTTCCCGTAAAGAGTACTACTAAAGGCACACGACTAGGTGTCAGATCCCATACATACCGTTGCACGTCACACGTACGCACGACATGCCGGATATGCATAGATACAACTATGGCATCACAACATAACCATACAACAACATGACTTTTATTTAAGAGGCTCAGACGAGCCTTGTATAATATGTTCTTACAGATAGGGGTCACATGGCCCGACCCTCAAGTCATACAAACAAATTCATACACGCCAGCGGAAACTTAAGCTGTCTGAGTATAGACGGCGAAATATAAAAGAGGCACACAGCCTGACTATCTACAGCCCACCACACGGGCAAGATCGTAGCTGGGACACCAGCTATTCGGCATCGTCAACATCTAGATACAACCCACCTGATGGGTCATGATTCTCTTCTGCAACACTTATTAAGCAAGGATGAGTACAATCGTACTCAGCAAGTCTTTAAAATAGACCTAGTCTATTTATGCTCATGTATCAACAAGGGGGTGGTGGAGTTCATGCAGAAATGCTAGCTTTGACTCATGGCTATCCTACACTACTCAATTTTAACCCTTTGTTAATATTTTAAGTATCGCACTCGAGTCCACTAACTCCACAACAATACACCACCATGGATTCATCTTCCTATCCTGGAAGAGTGCCATCCATGGTACTCACACTTGTTTTCATATTTTTAGGAGTATCCATTTGATTATCTATGAACAGCATAAGTTCTCCAAGTAGTCCATATCCGAGGACGCGACTATTCGAATAGTTTCATACCCTGCAGGGGTGTACTTCCTCACACACGCTCCCGCCACTTATCGATGTGTGCCATAAACCATGCACCTCAGCAACCTTCAAGCGGATGCCCAGCGAGGGAGTCGGCCATGATCGTCAATCACATAAGACCTCTAGTCCAGGCTATCGCCTATTTGAGACTAAACCCGCACGGAAGTCCAGCCGAAGTTTCCGCTACGGTCCCAAACGATGTGCGCAGGGTTCCCAAGCCCACCATTCGGGTGACCCTTGGTACACCGTGCCACTGCCTACCGCGTCGTAACCCACCCCAAGGGTCAGCGCTACGCACGGCCTCCAGCATACTGTAAACGCCAGAAACTACTTGCAATACCTGGACCAAGGACTAAGCGAATGATAAGTCGAGCGGGGTCATATTTGAGGGCCCAGCATGTGGTAGTAACTAGTATTGGATCACAAACACGGAACCCAGTTCCTATGAACGGTCCCAATGAGACAACCCACTATGTACTCCTACATAGCCTCTCATCGCTACCTTTACCAAATCGAATTCATTATGAGCTCATCACATCGGACAACACCGTTTCACTCCGGTTCATCACCCAGATGAAACAGACCTGACACAACTCTAAGCATAGCAAGCATGGCAGGCAAAGTAAACTAAGCACATCATGGCACAAGCATCTACCAGGTAAGCTAGGTTGCAAGGTTTAGCTATTTACTGTGACAAGATCAGGTCATGCATAAGAATAGGATCATCTACAATGTATGACTGACATGTGATCGTTTGTCCTAATGCAATAAACGAGAGCAGGAGCGAGAGAGTGGGATGTTATCAGAATGATCAATGGGTTTGCTTGCCTTGCTGAGAAGCGGAGGGGTTCTCTCTCCTTCGTCGGGACACGGGGTAGTATCTTCCGGATTAGGACCTACCGCAACGCAGATAAAAGCTCTCAATACAAGCAAATGCAACAATATGATGCATGATCATGGCATAGTAATATGCATGGGTGAGCTAATGTAGCTAGTGATCATGTCAATTTTAAAACAGATTTGAATATGGGTTCAAAGTTGTTCTCATTTCAACTTCCTTATATTAACTTAATGATAATTTTCCATGTTCACCTAGTTATGTTGCTCTAACATGCATGAGAATAGCACCATTGGATTCATTGGTTTTTTCTGATCAATTTTCATATATAAATTATTTTCATCTCACTTACAGATTATTTTATATGATTTTTCAAAGTTTTTAAACATTTTCTGGAATTATTTTTAAACTAGAAATTGTTTTATTGCATCAGCATGACATCATGATGACGTCAGCTGGTCAGCTGACCAGGCCAGAGTCAAACCTGACATGTGGGGTCCACATGTCAGTGTCTGGTTTAACTTAATTAACTAATTAAAACTAATTCTGATTAATTAACATATCTAGCCCACATGTTAGTGACTAATTAACTTAATTAGTTAAATTAATTAACTTATTACTAATCTGTGATTAGTCAGAGGCTGGCCCCACCTGTCTGTGACCTAGGGGTCAAATCCCGTGGTCAAACAGGCCAGGGTCACCGGCGACGAGCCGCCTGTGACACCAGACACGGCGGAGGGGATCGGAATCCCCTCTTCGATGACCAAACGGCCGGCGGATGGGCTCAAAATGACGCCCACGCACACGCCCGTCCATCTGGACACACCCCCGAGGCTAGGGTGGCCGGAAATGGCACCGGCGTTGAGGGCAGCGGTGACCGGAGCTCGGGCGAGCACGGGCTCGTCGAGCCGGAGCTCGAACGGGGCAGCTGAGGCCCCCAGAGGCTACTTGGGAGCCTACTGAGCACGACCGCGTGCTTAGAAGCAAGCTTGGGTTGCCACAACGGCAACCATGACCTCGCCGGCAGCGGGAAGCTTTCGGGTTCAAGGGGGATCGGCATTACGGAGCTCTATCCAAGGGGGAAAGAGGGGGAAAAGGACCAGGGGCTCACGATGAGTGCAGCGGTGTCGCAAACGAGCTCGGGGAGGACCTGGAACAACGGCGGCCTTCGAATTCCCTTCCGGCGACCCGAGGTGGAAGATGATGGCGTGACGGCGACAGGAGCCTTCCGGCGATGTGTGGCTTGGCTAGGAGGAAGAGGAGGTTCGGGCGGAGCTTTTGGTTGGGTCAGGTGGGCTCGGGGGTGGCTAGAACGGCGGCACGACGGCGAGGAGCTGCGCGGCCATGGCGGTTCCGAGGGGGATAATGCGCGAGAGAGGGAGAGAGCTCGCGTGAGGGAGAGAGGAGAAGGAGCACGGCGGCGAGGTGCTTCGCGCTGGCGCACTCCCAGCCCTCCAGCAAGGAGCCAAGCAGGGAGGAGGTGGCCGGCGCGCGGCAACCACGTGCCCGACATCCTTTTGGCGCGAGGAGAACGACGACTGGCAACGGTTTGTCCTGGGCCGGGCCTGCTACAGTGCTGGGCCACAGGTAAGTCTTTCTCTCTCTCTTTTTTTTCTTTCTGTTTTATATTTTCTGACATTTTTTTGATTTTCTTTGCAGGTCCAAATAACTTTTCAAAAAGATCCAAGTATTTTCTAAAAAGAAGTCTGAATATTTCAGACTTGTAATAAAAGTTTCAGATTATTATCAAAACAATAATAATGATAATGATTTATTTATCAATTTCAGAGGCTTACGTCATTAATTTTAATTATTTAAATTTTTGAAATAATTAGAATGATCCTTGGTATATCCATGTCCTCAATTATCAGACATAGGGAACATTTTTGATGGGCATTTTGGATTTGTTGAAATTTCATTTATCCTGAATTTCTTTAATTCATTATGTGCTTGGCGTTTCTTTTCTTTCTCCCAATTTCACATTGATGCAATGATGATGATGATGATGCAAACACATTGCTAGCCTAGGACACTTACTAGGGTTGTGACACTACCTAGGGGTATAAACCCCGTCAATAGTCCCCGAAGCCGGCGGGGGCCCACGTCTGGCGGACGGTGGGGAGCCGGCAGCTTCCCATCACCACCAGCTGCCTCCGACTCGAAGGCGAAGGGGCATCCGGGTCGGCCGTTGGATCTGATGCCTCGGGTTTCGGCGTGCCGTCCCGGGACCCGCACTAGCACACGGCACGCCATGTGGCGAGTAATGATGTCGTGGGTCCCGCGCACGCGGGGTGACGGGACGTCGCCCAGGCCTAGCCCGGTAGGACCCAAGCGTAGCCCTCGTAGGCCTCGGGGTGCAGGACATGATCCTTTGAGCCCTGAAGCGGTCGTTACGGCCTGGGGCCACCCACGCGCGCGGAATTTCCGGGAGCAATGGGCGCAAATGATCCCACGTCCCCCGGTCATGGCCTCCCTACAAAAGGGGAGGAAGGGCAGGATGCGGAGGTACCCATGCCCCACTTGCCTCCTTACTGCCCTTCTTCGTCATCGCTTCTTTCCTTCCCTCGCATGCCGTCGCACCCGAGCCCGCGCCCGTGCCCGCACACCGCATCGCCGCCACGATGGCCGATGGACGCGGAGGCAGTTGGGCTGGTTCCTTCGTGGTCGAGGTGGACATCGCCGAGCTGCGCCGCGCACGCATATTGCCGTCGGCGGAGCGGGTGGCCACACGCGCACCGGGCGATGAGATAGCGCCAGCACCGCAGCCAGGGAAACACGTCGTGTTCCTCTGGCACTTCTCCCGGGGCTTCGGGCTCCCGGTGAGTCTCCTTTTCCGTCTTCTTCTTGACACTTTCGACCTCCAGCCGCACAACCTTGGTACGAATTCGATCTTGTATCTCTCCACCTTCGTAACGTTGTGCTAGGGGTACCTCGGCATCCTCCCCTTCGTCGAGTTCTTCAATGCTCTCTTCTATCTCAAGTCTTTGAAGAGCGATGCATGCGGGGGCACGGTGATGTGCTGCCACGGCATCGCTCGCTTTCACCCTCTCTCTCTCTGATCGACTCCGTCAAGAGGTGGCACCGAACGTTCTTCTACGTGAAGAACGTCGACCCAAGGACGGATTACATCCGGCTGCCGCCGTTTGAGGACAGGCAGTCCTCTCAGCATAACTGGCAGGGACCTGCCCCGCACGGCGTGGCCTTGGACGAGCTCGCCCGGCTCACGCAGCTGAAGACCGCCGAGGGGCTAATTGCCGCCGACCTGGTGGCGGCCTTTGTCTCGCGCTAGGTGTCACCCCTCCAGATCAGGCCATATCGGATCCGCGACATGTCCGGCCGGCATGACCCCTGCCGGCAGTCCACCATCGAGCTAACGCCAGCTTAGGTGGCAAAGCGGGTGAACACCCTCATGACGTTTAAGCTGAATCGCGCCTCGTGGTACTTCGGCATGGAGCTGTACGACCACATCAACCGGCCTCCCCTAGTGAGTTTTTTCGTCGAGGAGGTTCTTTCTCATTTGGTATTCCCCAGCCGGTAGCCGATTGGAGAACTTACGTTCAAGTGCTGACCGTAGCTGCTGGTGCGACAGAACATGATGGACGGCCCGCACCCGCAGATCTTCGAGGTGGAGCACGAGGACTCCGACTCTCGAGACTTCTAGATGGGAGGCCCCTCGGAGGAAGGAGTGGACTCCCCGAGGGGGGGGCGATGAGCCGGCAGATCCGCGAGGCAGCGCTCCTGGCGGGGCCGGATGGTCCGGCACAGCCGGGTAACCCAGCGGAGCGGGTGAGTTCCCTCTTGCCCTCTCCATCTGGGACTAGACAGACGATGACGACGACGATGATGATTTGATGATTCTAGACGGATCTCCTCCCGCGCCGTGCCAGGACCGGAGGAGCGAGGATTGACCGGCTCGAGGCCCGGCGGCCGAAGCGACGGCCTGGGGAAGAGGCCGGCTCACGGGGGGCCGGCGGCCTCGCCTCCCGGCCCAAAGTTGGTGAAGGTGGCAACGCGGAAGCCGCCGCCATGCGCCAAGCGGGCCCTACGCCTTGTTATCACGTAAGTTCTTTATCTTTGTGTGAGTTTTTGTTTTCACCTTGCGAGCCGGTTAATGATTGGTTCTTGTACGCTGTAGTGACCCCATCGAGCTGCAAGATGAGGGGCCGGCAGGGGAGACGACGGGTGCCGCCGGCTGGCTGGCTCGCGAGCACGCGACCACCCAGCGGGAGGAAAAGAGGAGGCTCCCGGAGCTACGAGCCTCCTGGTCCGGCACGCGAGGAGGGGCCACGCACTTCGGGACCTCGAGCGGCCGGAGGCGGAGGGGGTCGGCGGACCCCCCACGGGCGTCGGACTCGGCTACGGAGTCCACCCGCATGTCGAGGCCTCTATCAAGCGAGCCGCTAGGGGCGGGCATGGACTCGCCAGCGCCTCCGCCCATCCAAGAAACGGCCCAGGCGAGGGAGGCGACAACAGAGCCAGCTCCCGAGGCGACCCGGCCTGAGGTGCCAGAGGTGACCCCGCCTACGGCCAAGCCGGCCCGGGTCGAGATGCCGGAGGTTCCCGCGGCCCCGGAGGCGCCGTCGAAGAAGGCGGCCATGAAGGTGGAGGTGCCTTTCGATGCGCCGGAGCGGCCGGGAGAGGAGGCGGCTATGGCACTGGGCAGGGGGCCGGTAGGAGGCATCTCCAGGCCCCTTGCCGTCATCAACCCGCCCCTGGCAGCTAGAGCCACGGTGAGCCCAGGTGGCAGCGGCGGTCGGGCCCGAAGGGCCCTGCGGTCGATGCAGGAGGTCATGCGGGACTGGGAAGCACTAGCGAGCGTGCCGGCCCTGCCGCCCCCTAGCCAGGCGGACCGGTCCCATCCTTTGCGGACTTGGGCAGTGTCCTGGACCGGTGCCGGCAGGAGCTGGCCCGGTTTGCGGGGACGCCGCCCTTCAGCGTGTAGAGGTAAGCCGACACTTTTGCCTTAGAGTTTTCAGTGGGGGCGCACGAGCGCAGCCACTGGGTGTAGCCCCCGAGATGCAGGCCGGTTGACCGGTTGACGGGCAGTTGGGTCGTATCTCCTTTGAGGATGTCTTGACCTTTGCCCCCCTTTCTTGCGACATGAGGGAAACACTCTGTAGCAGAAGCTGTTTGCGGAAGCGGTCGCCATCCACGACCGTGGCAAGCATGGCTTCTACCGCCCGGAGGAGGAGCTGGCGCGCGTGCAAGGTAGGTTGCACTTTGTAGCAGCGGCATATAGCTCTTGGGAATCGGCTAACACTGGTTGCGTCTTGCAGGCGAGCTGGCCACCCTTCGGGGGGAGAAGACCGGGCTTGTCGCCGAACGGGACCGGCTAACGCAGGACGTCTAGGCGGCCGCGCAGGAGATGGACCGGCTAGCCGCGCTGCTGGTCGACAGGGAGGCGGCCCGGGACCGGCTCAAGGCCGAGGCAGCAACAAAGGTGGCGGCCCGAGAGGCAGCCATCAAGGAGGCGGTTGACGCCGCCCTGAGGACCACCGCCCTTGAAGGCGAGGTGACCCGCCTTGAGAAGACGCTCGAGGAGGTCAAGGGTTCGCTCGCCACCTTGGAGGCGGCCCGGAAGTCGGAGCGCGAGGCAGCGCTCCACTTCGCCATTGGGGTGGACGACGCGATCGAAGGTAGGTGCCAATCTCTCTCTTTCCCCAGCCGGTTGCTTTTCCCTTTTCCGTTTCTTGTGTTTCATCTTGCTTTTTCTTTCCTTCTCTTCTCCTTCCTTCCAGGGCGTTTCCCGAAAACTCATCGCCATGCTGCGCGCGCTGTTGAGGAGCACCGAGAATACCTTCGGGAGTGTGGTTGCCCCATCGAGGAGCACGCTGCGTGGGACATGGACGAGATTGGGATCACCGTCGATATGCGGATGACCCATCTCGAGCGGAGCGTGGAGCATCTCAAGACTGCCGGCAAGGCGGTCATCGCCGCGTTGTGGCCGGGCCGCGGGGTAGCTCTGACGCACCGCATGGCTCAGTGGCTGGAACATGCCATCTCCCGCCTCGAGGCCTGGAAGGCATCGGCCGCCCGAGAAGGGGCGCAGATGGCGCTCCGGTTCGGGACGTCTTGGTACCGTGGCGTGGACCTGGGCTGGCTAGGGACCATGCGGGACGTGCCGGCCACAGAGTGGTAGGCCCGCGAGCCGGCACTTGTCCAGCGGGCCAACGAGCTCACGTCATACATTGACGCGGACGAATTCCTGTCAGCCATTGGCGAGGATGGCGAGCCGTTGCCTGAGGACTCCTTCAGCATCCCTCAAGGCCCGGCAGATGACGAAGTTGCTGACAAGAGGACCGACTCAAGCGGCGAGACGGTCGAGACCGAGAAGCCCACCTCGAAGGCCAAGGAGGTCGACCCAAAGACTGCGACCACCTCCGAGGCGAGGACCGAGCCACCTGGCGACGCGCCAGCTGGGGGCGCGCTAGCTAGCGACGCACCGGTGGCCTAAGCCCCCAGGCATCTTTTTTATCTTTTTTTTTCTTGCATGTAAAAACTTGAATCCACCCACTCGGGGTGTTTGTGTAATGAACCGAATGCTGGCCATGGGCCACTTTTGCCTTAATGTTTATGCCATGAATATTCTGTTGTGTTTGCCTTGTCACTCATGCCGCCTCGTCCTTATCCCTTTTTGCCCGCCTCGACTGTTTCCGTTTCTACTCCTTTTCCCCTTGGGTTTTGGCCCCGCCAGCCCGACAGCGGGGAGCCGGTCTTTAGCTGGGTCAGGGCGTCCGCCTCTGGGGAGCCGGTTCAAAACTTAGGAATCGCGAGGTTTTTTTTGGGATAAGTAGAGTGGTAGAGACGCGGCAAGGGTCCGGCTGGGCCCCGAAGGGGTCTCCCTTTGTTTCGACCTCTCGTGTGAGCCAAACCTTGCCGCCCGGGGCCCCGTCAGTCGGACAGCCAGGGGCTGGGTCTGTAGCTTGTAAGGGTGGGGAAGTTTGGACTGCCCATGCTACTTAGCTGTTTTTCAGAGAAGCACTTCTAGGCCCAACCGACTAACCCCCGGGCCCAGGAGCCAGGCCGGGGAGCCGGTGAGTGAGGAACACTTTTGAAAGAAATGAAATGGGGCACACCCCAAGAGACGGCTTGGGGTGCCCATTGCATTCATAAGCCCAAAAGGACGGGGATACATACATACATTGATTTTCCTCAGCAGTAAAACAGGCGCAAGAGTGCTGCGTTCCATGGGCGCTTCGTTTCTTCACCGGAAGCATCTCTTTTGCGCTTCTGTGGGTTCTGGGCGTCTATCAGGTAGTACGCGTTGTTGCGTAGCGCCTTGCTGATGATGAACGAGCCCTCCCATGGGGAGGACAACTTGTGCTATCTGGCGGTTCACTGGATCCGTCTGAGGACTAGGTCCCCCGATGGAACGAGAGTGGCCGGATCCGCTTGCTGTGGTAGTGCCGGAGTTTCTACTGGTAGATCGCCGTCCGGCTCAAGGCCAGTTCGCGAGCTTCCTCGAGTAGATCGATGCCATCTTCTCTTGCCTCCTCTGCGTCCTATTCCGTGTACAGGGTGACCCGAGGCGAATTGAACTCGATGATGGTGGGGATGATCGCCTCGGACCCATACACGAGGAAGAAGGGAGTGTAGCCGGTTGACTGGTTTGGGGTGGTCCTGAGACTCCAAAGGACGGCCAGCAGCTCGTCGATCCAACAGCCGGCCGACCTTACCCGCAGCGTCACGAGCCGAGGCTTGATGCCAGATAGGATGAGGCCGTTCGCCCTCTCTACCTGGCCGTTGGACTGTGGATGAGCGACGGAGGCCATGCCGAGACGGATTCCTTGCTTGGAGAAGAAACGCGCGAGTGCGCCCTTGGAAAAGTTGGTGTCGTTGTCGGTGATGCTGCTGTGGGGAACACCATATCGTACCGTGATGTTGTCGATGAACCGGACGGCCGTGGGGCCATCCAGCTTCTTGATTGGTCACGCCTCGATCCACTTGGTGAATTTGTCGATGGCCACCAGTAAGTGCGTCATGCTGCCTCGAGCAGTTTTGAATGGGCCCACCATGTCCAACCCCCAAACGGCGAAAGGCCAGGAGAGGGGGATGGTTTGGAGGGTCGTTGCCGACAGGTGGCTTTGCACGCTGAAGCGTTGGCAGCCTTCGTACTTGTCGACTAGTTTCTTGTCCGTGTCGAGAGCCATCGGCCAGAAGAAGCCGTGGCGGAAAGCCTTGGCCACTAGGGTCCGGGAGACGGCATGATGCCCGCACTCGCCCTGATGAATGTCGAGGAGGATCTCCGGACCCTTTTCCGGCTCGACGCATCGCTGGAAGACGCCGGTGGTGCTGCGGTGGACGAGCTCGTTGTTGATGATGCCGTAGGCCGTGGCCCGGCGCTGGATTTGCCTAGCCAGAGCCTCGTCTGAAGGCAGCTCGCCCTGCAGAAGGAACGCTAAGATGGGTTGGGCCCATGAGGGGGCCGCGATGGCGGCTGGCTCGGGAGCCCCCATGACTGGTTGATCAGTCCCCGGGACCGGTTCGCCAGCTCTCGGGACCGGCTCCGGAGCCCCCGAGGCTAGTTGGCCAGCCTCGGGCTTTGGCTCGTCGGCCCCTAGGGCCGGCTGGTTGGTGATCACCATGAAGGCCGTGCCGCCGGGGCTGTCCGCCTAGGGCGCTGCTGGCTCGGTGGCCGACGATTCGGGAGCCGGCGGTGAAGTTGCCGGAGAGGCGGCCGGGGCCGTCGATGGGCCGACAACACCCGCCGACACGAAGATTGACTCTGCTTCTGGGGAAGGCTAGATCGACGGCTTGTGTAGCCGTTCGAGGGAGACGCCGGCTGGGATGGCCTGCCGGGTGGAGCCAATCTTCGCTAGCGCATCCGCCGCCTCGTTGTCCGCCCGTGGGACGTGATGAAACTCACAACCCTCGAAGGAGTCAGTGAGCTGTTGTACGAGGAAGCGGTAGCTGGCCATGTTGGCGCCCCTGGCTTCCCATTCACTAGAGACTTGCTACACCACGAGGTCGGAGTCGCCGAAGCAGAGGATGCGCTTGATGCCGATCTCCTTGGCAAGCCGGAGGCCATGGACAATGGCCTCGTAGTCAGCCACGTTATTGGAGGCGGCGAAGTGGATCTACAGGGCGTATTTGAGCTGATCACCTTTCGTGGAGGAGAGGACTATGCCAGCACCCAGGCCAGTCCTCATTTTCGAGCCGTCGAAGTGCATGCGCCAATGCGTGGAGTCTGGGGGAGGCGGGACGAACTCTGTCTCCGCCCAGTCGACGAGGAAATCCGCCAACACCTATGACTTGATGGAGGTTCTTGTCTCGTACCGCATCTCGTGGTCGGCGAGGGCGATGACCCACTTGGCGATCCAGCCGGTGGATTCCCGACCGCTCATGATCTCACCAAGCGGGGCCGTGCTCACCACGGTAATGGTATGCTCTTGGAAGTATTGCTTGACCTTCTTGGCGGTGAAGTAGACGCCGTAGCACATCTTTTGATAGTGGGGGTAGTTCTGCTTGGACACGGAGAGGATCTCGTCGAGGTAGTAGACGGGTCGCTGGACCGGCAGGGACTTGCCCTCCTCCGGCCGCTCGACCACCAGAATGACGCTAATGACACGGGTGGTCATCGCAATGTAGGCGAGCAGCTATTCCTTCTCGGCTGGCGCGGCCAGGATGGGCGCGTGGGTGAGAGCCTTCTTGAGGCCTTGGAAGGCCTCGTCTGCCTCGTGAGGCCAATCGAAGGCGCCCGGCCTCTTGGTTTGACCCGGCTCAATCAGAGCCATCTTATGAAGGAGTCCGTAGAGGGGCAGGGCCTTCTCTCCCAGCCGGCTGATGAACCGGCTGAGCAAGGCGAAGCAGCCGGTGAACTTCTGGACGTCGCGGAGCCGGGTCGGTTTCGGCATGCGCTCGATCGCGTTGATCTTCTCGGGGTTAGTTTCGATGCCGCGGGCGGACAGGAAGAAACCCAAGAGTTGTCCAGCGGGGACGCCGAAGACACACTTCTCCGTGTTGAGCTTGTTCTTGTACTTGCGTAGGTTCGGGAAGGTCTCCCGAAGGTCGTCGAGGAGGCTGAAGTGCTTCTTCATTTTGAGGACGATGTCGTCGACGTATACGTGGATGTTCCTGCCTATCTGAGGTAGGAGGCACTTCTGCATGCATCGTTGGAAGGTGGCACCAGCATTCTTTAGGCCAAAGGACATGGTGATGTAGCAATAGGCCCCGAAAGGCGTGATGAAGGAGGTCTTGAGCCGGTATTTCAGGTCAAGCTTGATCTGGTGGTAGCCTGAGTAGGCATCCAGGAAGGACAGCAAACCGCAGCCGGCCGTGGAGTCGATGACTTGATCGATCTGCGGCAGGGCGAACGGGTTCTTGGGACATGCCGTGTTCAGGCTAGTGTAGTCGATGCACATCCGCCAGGTCTTGTTCTTCTTCAGCACCAGGACTGGGTTAGCCAGCCAGTCCGGGTGGAATACTTCCATGATGAACCCGGCTCCGAGCAGCCGGGCGATCTCTTCGCCTATAGTATGTCGCTTCTCCTCGAAGAAGCGGCACAGGGGTTGCTTGACCGGCTTGACGTCCGGCCGGATGTGGAGTTTGTGCTTGGTGAACTTCCTCGGAACACCCGACATGTCCTTGGGGGACCATGCGAAGATGTCCCAATTCTCACGGAGGAAGTCTACGAGCTCGCCTTCCTATTTGCTGTCAAGGCGGGAGCCGATCGTGACGCACTGAGCCGGGTTGGCCGGGTCGAGCGGGATTTCCTTGGTGTCTTTAGATGGCTAAAAGGAGGCCTCGCCGATGGATTGTGAGGGCGGAGTTGGCACGGCCGGCTGGCTAGCAGCAAGGGCAATGAGCCGGTCGAGCTGTCGCCTCCCCTCGGCGATCTCTTGGGCGTCGGCCAGCCGACTACCATCTCGAGCACACCGAGTGACATTTTGTAGTCGACCTTGATGGTAATGATTCCCTTGTGGGACGGCATCTTGAGCTTGAGGTAGGCATAATGGGGGACCGCCATGAAATTGACAAGAGTCGGCCGGCCCAACAACGCGTGGTAGGGGCTCGCGAGGTCCACGACCTCGAACAACACTGGCTCGCGGCGGAAATGTCCGGGTCCGCCGAAGAGGACGTAGAGCGTGATCTTGCTGACGGGGGAGCAGGACTTCCCAGGCACGATGTCGTGGAAAACCGTCTCGCTTGCCTGTAGGTCTTCTATCTTCAGCCCCAGCTTATGCATCGTGTCGAGGTAGAGAATGTTGATGCCGATGCCGCCATCTATCAGTACCCGCAAGAAGCGGAAGGCTCGCTCCTTGGTGGCGATGGTGGGGTCGAGGACCAAGGCGTAACAGCCGGGATTTGGCATCACGGCAGGGTGATCGGCCTAGCTCCAAGTGACCGGCTTCTCCGACCAGTGCATGAACTGGGGAGTTGCCGGCATGGTGGCATTCACCTCACGGTGGAGCCGGCCCTGAGTGTGTTTTCCCATCTCTTCACTGGTGAAGATGACGTACCAACCGTCCTGGTTGGGGAACTGGTCGATCAGACGACCGTCGTTCGAAGCCGTTGCCGGTGCCGGGGCGGTCGCTTGGGCTGGGGCCGGCGCACAGGCTGGCGGTGCGGGAGGAGCCGGAAGGCCGTCCCCCCGGGCCAATCGCTGTGAGAAGCTGCACTGCCGAAGCGTGTGCGTAGAGGGCTTGGCCCCTGAATGGTTCTTGCAGGGGAGATCAAGCATTTGCTCAAAGGAGACCTTCGGCTGCCAGGCAGCCTTGCCGGTGCGCTGGTGCTGGCCGGAAGGCTGGGCAGCCGGCTCCTGATCCTCGATGGTATTGACCTGCCGGCTCCCATAGCGGGAATCCGGCTGGTCGTTCTTGCGCTTGTTGTTCTGCGGCTACCGGTTGTCGACAGATGGCCGGGTCATGGCCGGCGTCGTCGTTGCCTTGGCGGGCAGGGTTGTCTTGACCCGGATGGCCAAATCGGCCATGGCGTATTTGTCCGCCTTGGTCATGAGCTCGGCGAACGTGGCTGGCTTGGAGCACAGGAGCTTGTGCTTGAGAGGGGTGCCGTCCTGGCAGCCCTCGATAAAGTACTGCACAGCTTGGACCTCGTGCACCCCCTCGTAGGAGTTGCGGAGCTCGATCCACCGGGTGAGGTAGTCGCAGAGGGATTCGTCCGGCCCCTGAATGCACATGGCGAGTTCAGGGGGACGGCCAGGCCGCTTGTAGGTGCTGGTGAAGTTGCGGACGAAGGCCTCCTCAAAATCCGTCCAAGTGTTGATGCTGCCGGCCGCCAGGCTGTTGGGCCAGGTGCTGGCTGAGCCGATCAGCATAAAGGGGGCATAGCGAACGGCTACATGCTTATTCCCCCTGGCGATGCCCACCGCGGTGCTGTAGTCGATCAGCCAGTCTTCGGGTTTGGCGGCCCCGTTGTATTTCGGGATGTCCCTAGGGAGCGTGAAGCCGGTTGGGAACGGCTCAGTGCGTATCTAGGGGCCAAAGCAAGCCAGACCAATTGAGCCCTCCTCCTTGAGAAGGGAGGATTGCGCGAGTTTGTCGATGCAGTTGCGGGCATTGTTCTCATTGCGGGGGACGTGCGGTCCGAGCTGAGCCGAGAGTTCGGGGTGAACGGTGGGTGGCGCTGACTGCCGCGACTCGCACCATGGAGGTGACATGTTCCCCTGGCTGTGCCGGCTGCCAGATGCCGGTGCTTCACGGTGGTGGCCGCTCCGAGGTGGCTCGTTGGTACGCCGGCTGCTTACAGCCGGCTGCTCACTCCCTGGCATCTGAGAGGGCCGGGGGTTGTTCCCTTCAGCCTGGCGGCCGGAAACGCGAGGGGAGCAGGAGTACTTGGCCGCCTGGCGGCCGGTAGTTCCCGTGCCCTCACGCTTGGGCCGGGGGCCTTCAGTGGCGGTGCCGCCCGCTGCAAGCAGATGCTACTGTGCGTCAGCACCATCGATGAGCTCCTTGATGTGGCGCTCATGGGCGGCACGCTCTTCGTCCTCCAAGGTAGCCAATTCCTTGTAGGCCACCTTGAGAGCCCGCAGGTTAGCCGCGGGGGTGTCGTAGATAGGCATTTGGCTGCCAACGATTTCGGCGACCACGCGGCCGCGGTCACGCACAACCCCACGCCGGCTGGGCTCGGTGCCAGCCAGGGTGAGTCCGTAGGCGAAAGCGTACTCCCGCTGTGTCGCCTCCATGCGGCGCCGAGTGGCAGCGAGGGCGGTGGCATCCTCGAACAGGATGCGGTGAGCCTCCTCGAGATCGGCCGTGGCAGTGTCGGGGTTCGCCGTCGGGGCGATCGGAGTGCTCAAGCCCCGGAGGGCCGCACCGAGCGGATTGAACATGCCGACGCAGGCGGCGGCCATGGTAGCCGCGACCCATGCCCGTCCGGACGTGGTGGAGGAAGTGATGGCCATCACCCCCATGCGATCATGGGACCCACTGGGCTAAGTCGCAGTGAGTGCACCCACTATTGTGGGCGGGCCAACGCAGACGAGCACCCTCGCGGGTTACTCGTCAACGGTCGGAGCCTCGGCGAGGCTGAGCCTGCCGAAGCGCTCGGTGAGCATGTCGATGTCGGCCATGAGGCCGACGGAGTTACCCGTAGGGCGTGCTGAGGCAAGCCCCACGAGCCCCCCACGGTCTCACCGGGACGAGCTACGATGGCCGGGAATGGCGAGGGGACCCGCCCGGAGCATGAATCTGGCTGGCACCGCATATGGCCCCATGGTGGGCGCCAACTGTCGTTGTTTTCTCACGACAGATGCCATGGGGTGGCTTATCATAAGTGGTTGGTGCCGGAGGATGCCGACAGGCTCCGGGTGCGAGATTGGGCACGAGCGGTGGTGACACACGATGTACCCAAGTTCAGGGCCCTCCGTGGGAGGTAACACCCCTAGTCCTGCTTGGTCTAGTTGGATGGATGGGCATGTGTACAAGGATGCTCCTAGAGCTGTGTCTAGAGGAGGGAGAAGGAGCAGCCGGCTCGTCTTCCTCTTCTACTAGGGAAGGGAATGAGAGTTCCGTGGGAGTGTGTGAGCGACCATTTGTCCGTCCCCGTTGCATTGGGAGGCTTGGGGGATTTTATAGGCCAACCCCCCGGCTCTTACAATATGTCATAAGTACAATGGCGGGGGTCCCGGCTGGCAGTCTCTTCGGCCGGCCAGAGGGTCCCCCTGCTCGCACCGTCTTGTCGTGGGTGGGGCCTGCTGGCCGGGCGGTCCCATCTCCCGTTGGGGCCCGCTAGCCGGCTCTCTGATTGGTCCTCGCCCACCTGCCGCGGCACGGGCTGCCTAGGGGGCGTCGTCTAGCGCCAGCCGGCCGAAGTCTCCGGTACGGTCGGCATCACTGTAGCCACGCCGGGGCAGGTAATCGAGTGGCGAGGGCGTGCCGACACTGTTCCCCCACCTGGTCCCGCTCACTGAGGTCAGCGGTCAGGACGGTTGGACTATAGCCACGTGCTGCGGTGCGTAAGAAGCCACTATAGCCACAGGGCCGCCCGTCGTGCCGGTCATGTCGCGTCGTCGTACCTGCACGCAGAGGAACGGGACGGGGCATGTCCGTCCCGATGTCAACAGAAGAGCCGGCCCGTGGGCAGCCGGCCGCGCCTAGCCGGCCGAGGGCCCAACCGGCTCCTTGACCAGCAAGCCGAGGCGCCAACCCGCACCGCCTTGCGCTGGAC
Organism: Hordeum marinum; assembly: GCA_022496015.1. NCBI lineage: Eukaryota > Viridiplantae > Streptophyta > Magnoliopsida > Poales > Poaceae > Hordeum > Hordeum marinum. The sequence goes on from CM039673.1 coordinate 514,192,993, forward strand.
GTCCTCTAGCCGACCACGGCCAGCCGTTCAGGTTGTTTTTCTTCGAAGCGAAAGCGGGAAGACCCCGTTGCTTTGGCCTACCTAGGGGTATAAACCCCGTCATATATTCAAAGGATTTGTCCATTGGCACTTCTTGAAGTCCATCTGTTGGTTTCAAGGAGTCTATATGGTGACCAAGGTGCTATTCAAGGTTTTATCCAGAGATTATTCATAGAGATGATATGATACAAGGCTGATCAAGACTAAGTCACAGAATGAATCAAGTTGATCAACACACAAAGCGTACAAGATGTACCAAGAGGGATCAAGTGATCACATGGTATGGTAAGCATTGTCCATTACACTTTTGTGTACTAACCCATGGTTTACGCGTGAGTACTATGTGGGTTTAGGTATGTTTCCATGGGATTGCATCAAAAGGAAGATCTCATACAACCCATGGAGTATGACATGAAGTGGTGATCATCATCAAGATTGCGGTGTGCAAGTTCAAGTGGAGCGTCACAAAGACATCATGCCTGAAGATTGCCGTCCGTTGTGGTGACAATGGACTTGTGAAGATGTGTCGAAGAGTGGCTCACCCATAGTGGAGTATGGGGGAGCAATCAACTAGTCTTCATTGAGCCAACGCAATCAATAAAGTTGGTCCATCTTGAGGAAGTCAAGATGGTTATCATCTAGATCAAGTGGACTATGTGAAAGGTAAGGTTTGCGCTTGGTAGTTTTTCCATTTTATCGGTCTCATAGTGGTAGTTGGGAGACTGGGTTATAGGATCGATTGTCGTACCATTAAGGAGGGCTTGCAAGTGAGTAGCTTGATCGTATTGTTCGTTGAGAGCTCAAACTATTTGCCTCCTTACATCATCTTTCTTGGTTCTTGTTTGGTGTTTCTCTTTGTGGGTTTTAGAGATTATGGTCATCTTCATGATAAGCTCGAGTTCATCTAAAATGGGGTCCATATGCATCTTCTATGATGTTTTTGATGTTCCAACAAGCTTGAGTTTGGTCAATTCGGAGCTCATATGAGAAAGTTATGGCAGTTTCTTTCTCTGGATAGTTTTCTGCACTCAAGCGGTAGTACCACTACTATGAAGCGGTAGTACCGCTGCTATGGAGCAGTAGTACCGCTGGATGACCCTGGCACCTCACTGATAACCAACAAGTATAGGGGATCGCAACAGTTTTTGAGGGTAGAGTATTCAACCCAAATTTATTGATTTGACAGAAGGGGAGCCAAAGAATATTCTCGAGTATTCGCAGCTGAGTTTTCAATTCAACCACACCTGAAAGACTTAATATCTGCAGTAAATTATCCAATAGCAAAGTAGTATGGAAGTAACAGTAATGTTAGCAAAAGTAACAATAGTAGTTTTATAGTGATTGTATCAGTAGCAACGGAGAAGTAATGTAGCAAGGATCAATATGTGAAAAACTCGTAGGCAATGGATCAGTGATGGATAATTATGTTGGATGTCATTCATCGTGCAACAGTTATAACATAGGGTAACACAAAACTAGCTCCAATTCATCAATGTAATGTTGGCATGTATTCCATATATAGTCATACATGCTTATGGAAAAGAACTTGCATGGCATCTTTTGTCCTACCCTCCCATGGCAGCGGGGTCCTAATGGAAACTAAGGGATATTAAGGCCTCCTTTTAATAGAGAAATGGACAAAAGCATTAGCACTTAATGAATACATGAACTCCTCAAACTACGGTAATCACCGAAAAGAATCCCAGTTATTGTCACCCTGGGGGATGCGGATCATAACTCGTAATAGGTGTCTACAACTTGCAAGATAGGATCAAGAACACACACACACACACATATATATATATGTATATATTCATGAAAACATAGTAGGTTCGTATCTGAAATCATGGTACTTGGGCCCTAGTGACAAGCATTAAGCATAGCAAAGTCATAGCAACATCAATCTCAGAACATAGTGGATACTAGGGATCAAACCCTAACCAAACTAACTCGATTACATGATAAGTCTCATCCAACCCATCACCATCCAGTAAGCCTACAATTGAATTACTCACGAACGGCGGAGAACATAATGGAAAGTGTGATGGAGGATGGTTGGTGATGACGATGGCGTCGATTTACCCTCTCCGGAGCCCAAAACGGGCTCCAGATCTGGTCTCGCGAGGAAGAACATGAGGTGGCAGCAGTTTCGTATCATGAAATGCGATGAACTCTTCTCCTTGATTTTTTCTCCGCGAATAGGGTTATATGGAGCTGGAGAGGAGGTCGGAGGACCCACGAGGTCCCCACAAGCCTACTAGGCACGGCCAGGGGGAGTGGCCGCGTCAAGCAGGCTTGTGGCCTGCAGGTGGCCCCCCTCTGGTTAATTCTTGCGGCAGTATTTTTATTAAATCAAAAAATATTCTCCGTCAATTTTCAGGATGATCCGAGAACTTTTATTTCTGCACAAAAAGAACACCAAGGCAATTCTGCTGAAAACAACGTCAGTCCGGGTTAGTTCCATTCAAATCATGCAAATTAGAGTCCAAAAGAAGGGCAGGAGAGTTTGGAAAAGTGGATACGATGGAGGTGTATCACTCATGCGGGGCGCCAGACACTCCCTTGACTCGTGTCTAATGACCCGTGCCACCGGAGCGGAAGTAGGAGTGGTAGTAACAAGCGGTACTACCGCTGCCCCCTACTACAGCTTGGATCTGCCTCACCCACTTCGCCAGCGGTAGTACTGCTAGGTAGTACCACTTCGGCGGCACTATTGCTTCCCTGACTGAGTCAGCTGTGGCCAGCGGGCACTTCTTCCTTGTGGATATAAGTACCACTTCCTGGAGCGGCACTACTGCTGGTGTGCGGCTTGTGGGGTGGTAACGGGCAGATTCTTCCCCACCTATAAAAGGGAGTCTTCTTCCCCATTACCTCTTATCCTTTGAGCTCAAGTTTTCCCCCATTGTTGACCTTCTTTGATCTTGCTAACTCTCAATCCCTCCAATGATTCTTGCTAGTTCTTGAGGGAAAAGAGAGAGGAGATCTAGATCCACATTTCCACCAATAACTTTCTCCTCTATGTGAGGGGAACCCCTTGGATCTAGATCTTGGAGTTCTTCATGGTTCTTCCTATCATTTTCTTCCATAGCATTAGTTGTTGTGGTGGGATTTGGGAGGGAAGGACTTGGGCACTCCGTGTGCCCTCTCCATTGCATTTCGTGCATAGGTTTGAGTTCTCCATGGTGATACGTGGAAGTGAAGTTGAGAAGCTTATTACTCTTGGGTGTTTGAGCACCCTAGAGCTTGTTCCTCTTGGGTGCTTTGGTGCCCTAGACGGTTGGTGGTGCCCCGAATCTTAATCATTGTTGTGCAAAGCTCTGGGAAAGCGTCGGAGTATCCAATTAGGTTGTAGAGATTTCCCCGAGCATTTGTGGTTTCCTCGGAGACACAATCCATTATGGTGAAGCTTCGTGGTGATGTTGGGAGTCTCTAATTAAGTTGTGGAGATTGCCCCAACCTTGTTTGTATAGGTTCAGTGACCGCCCTCAATGGACCCTTAGTGGAATCATGACATCTTGCATTGTGCGATGGTGTGAGGAGCTTATGGTGGCCCTAGTGGCTTCTTGGGGATCATTGTGCCTCCACACTGCTCTAAACAGAGATTAGCATCCGCAAGGGTGTGAACTTTGGGATACATCATTGTATCCGCATGACTCGGTTATATCTTACTCGAGCCCTTTACTTATGCACTTTACTTTGTGATAGCCATATTATTTCATGCTATATATCTTGCTATCACTTAGTTATTTATCTTCCTTAGCATAAGTTGTTGGTGCACATAGGTGAGCCTAGTTGTTTTAGGTTTTGTGCTTGACATATTAAATGCTAGTTTTATTCCGCATTTGTTCAAGCCTAAACCATAATTATTTTAAAGCGCCTATTCACCCCCCTCTAGGTGATACCCAAGTCCTTTTAGTTTCCTTGGTGTTCAAATCCTCATCCTGAGCCGCCCTGTCCATTAAAACCCGATCCTAAAAAATTGCCAAGTGAGCCGCCCTGTCCATACTAACCAGGATGTCCTCCACCATTGCCCCCCTTGATGACTCTAGAGAACCTGGTTACGGAACTCGTGAATGATGTAACAATTTTCCCATGAGTGAGTAGCTGACTTATCCTGGGTACAATGCTTGGGACAACGCGCCTTTAGTGCCTCCTCGTAATTGCGCGGCTTATTCATATCATAAGGCCCTCCGGGACGGTTATTCCGACGCTGGTTTTTTGAAACCAGTGTTGGTATTGGCCACAAATTCTGACCCGCCATTGGGCTGCTTCCGTCTGTTGTTATTGTTGGAAATATGCCCTAGAGGCAATAATAAATTAGTTATTATCATATTTCCTTGTTCGTGATAATCGTTTATTATCCATGCTATAATTGTATTGATCAGAGACTTAGATGCATGTGTGGATACATAGACAAAACCATGTCCCTAGTATGCCTCTAATAGACTAGCTCGTTAATCAAAGATGGTTAAGGTTTCCTAGCCATTTACATGAGATGTCATTTGATAACGGGATCACATCATTAGGATAATGATGGGATGGACAAGACCCAAACTACAAACGAAGCATATGATCGTGTGAGTTTAATGCTACTGTTTTCTGCATGTCAAGTATCTGTTCCTATGACCATGAGATCATGCAACTCACTGACATCGGAGGCATGCCTTGTGTGTATCAAATGTCACAACGTAATTGGGTGACTATAAAGGTACTCTACAGTATCTCCGAGGGTGTCTGTTGGGTTGGCATGGATCAAGACTGGGATTTGTTACTCCGTGTGACGGAGAGGTATCTCGGAGCCCACTCGGAAATACAACATCACAACAAGCCTTGCAAGCAATGTGACTAAGTGTTAGTCATGGGATCTTGTATTACGGAATGAGTAAAGAGACTTGCCGGTAACAAGGTTGAACTAGGTATGGAGATACCGACGATCGAATCTCGGGCAAGTAACATACCGAAGAACAAAGGGAACATCATACGGGATTAACTGAATCCTTGACATGGAGGTTCGACCGATAAATATCTTCATAGAATATGTAGGAACCAATATGGCCATCCAGGTCCTGCTATTGGTTATTGACCATAGAGGTGTCTCGGTCACGTCTACATAGTTTTGGACCCGCAGGGTCTGCACACTTAAGGTTCGGTGATGTTTTAGTAGTATAGAGTTATGTATGGTGGTGACCAAAGGTTGTTCAGAGTCCCGGATGAGATCCCGGACGTCACTAGGAGCTCCGGAATGGTCTGGAGGTAAAGATTGATATATAGGAAGTCCTATTTTGGTCGCCGGAAAAGTTCCGGGCTCATCAGTATTGTACCGGGAGTGCCAGTAGTGTACCGGGAGACCATCGGGAGGGGTATTTCGACCCAAGAGGCTACATGGGCTGTGGGACAGTGAATATCAGCCATTAGTGGGCTGGTGGAAGTCCCACACAAGGCCCATGCGGTTGGGAATAAAATCCCAAAGAGAAAAAGGTGGAAAAAGTCAAAAAGGCAAAAAATAAGGAGGAGTCCTAGTCGAAGGGCTGGCTCCTTGGGAGCCAAGCCTCCTCCTCCTCTCCTCCTATATATACTGGAGGTTTTAGTCCATTTGGCACTAGTTTTTTCAGGAACGTGCTACCCATTCCTCCAGTGCATAGTTTCTCCTCTAAATCAGATTTCTGTAGTGCTTAGGCGAAGCCCTGCTGGAATAACTCCACCACCATCGCCGGAGCGCCGTCACGCTGCCGGAGAGCTGTTATACCTCTCCGCTCCCTCTTGATGGATCAAGAAGGCAGAGATCGTCATCGAGCTGTACGTGTGCTGAACGCAGAGGTGTCGTCCATTTGGCGCTAGATCGGAAGGACCGTGATCAAGATCGCGAGACGAATCATGATGAGTTCGCGGGACGGATCGTGATGAGTTCGCGGGATGGATCGTGATGAGTTCGCGGGATGGATCATGATGAGTTTGTGGGACGAATCGTGATTGGATCGCGGGACGGATTGTGATGAGATCGCGGGATGCTCGGCGATTTGGAGCGCGAAGACGTTCGACTACACCAACTGCGTGTCTTAACGCTTCCCGCTTAGCAATCTACAAGGGTATGTAGATCCACTCTCCCTCTCGTAGATGCTCATCACCATGGATAGGCCTTGCGTGAGCGTAGGAAATTTTTTGTTTCCCATGCGACGTTCCCCATCAGTGGCATCATGAGCTTGGTCTATGTGTAGATGAGATCTCGAGTAGAACACAAAGAGTTTGTGGGCGTTGATGTTTAGATTGCTTCCTCCCTTGGTCGTGTTTTGGTTCAGCGGTATTGTGAGATGAAGCGGCCCGGACCAACATTACCCATACGCTTACGAGAGACCGGTTCCCTCAACCGCAACTTGTTGCATAGATGGCTTGCGGGTGCCAGTTTCTCTCACTTTTGTTGGATCGGATTTGACAAAGGCGGTCCTTGAGAAGGTTGAAAAGCAACTAGTGTATCACCGTTGTGGTTTTTGCGTAGATGAGAATTGTTCTTGCTAGATACCCATAGCAGCCACGTAAAACATGCAACAACAATTAGAGGACGTCTAACTTTTTTTTGCAGGTTATGTTGTGATTTATATGGCCAATTACATGATGTGATATATGTGATGTATGACATGATCATGTGATGTATAGATTATCACGACTTGCATGTCGATGAGTACGACAACCGGTAGGAGCCATAGGGTTGGCTTTAATTATTGTATGACCTGCGTGTCAATCATTAAGCGCTATGTAATGCTTTACTTTATCGCTAAACGGTAGCAATAGTAGTAGAAGCATGGTGGACGCGACAACCCCGATGGCGACACGTTGATGGAGATCAAGATGATGGAGATCATGGTGTCATGCCGGTGACTATGGAGATCATGACGGTGCTTTCAAGATGGAGATCAAAAGCACAAGTTCATGGCCATATCATGTCACTTATGATTTGCATGTGATGTTAATCCTTTTATGCACCTTGTTTTGCCTAGGACGACGGTAGCATTATAAGGTGATCCCTCACTTAAATTTCAAGATGAATTGTGTTCTCCCCGAGTGTGCACCGTTGCGAAAGTTCGTCGTGTCGAGACACCACGTGATGATCGGGTGTGATAGACTCTACGTTCACATACAATGGGTGCAAGCCTGTGTTGCACATGCAGAACACACGGGTTAGACTTGACGAGCCTAGCATGTACAGACATGGCCTCGGAACACAAGAGACCTAAAGGTCGAACATGAGTCATATAGTAGATATGATCAACATGTTGATGTTCACCATTGAAACCAGCTCAACTCACGTGATGATCGGACTTGAGTTGGTGAATTTGGATCATGTATCACTTGAATGACCGGAGGGATGTCAATTTGAGTGGATGATTAATTGAACTCATTATCATGAACATAGTCAGTAGTGTCTTTGCAAAATTATGTTGTAGATTACTAGCTCACGCTGTAGCTCCCTTACATTTTTTGTATGTTTCTAGAGAAATAGAGTTGAAAGATGATGGTAGCAATATTGCGGACAGGCTCCATGATCTGAGGATTGTCCTCGTTGCTGCATAGAAGGCTTATGTCCTTAATGCACCACTCGGTGAGCCAACCCCTCTAGCGTCGTTTGTAGATGTTGTGCACATCTGACAGGCAAGTTCTGATTAATACTTGATAGTTTAGTGCGTCATGCATTACGGCTTAGAATTGAGGCTCCGAAACGTTTTGAACATCACGGAACATATGAGATGTTCTAAGAGCTGAAATTAGGATCTCAGGCTCGTGCCCGTGTTGCGAGATATGAGATCTCCAACAAGATTCTTTGCTTGCAAGATGAAGGAGAATAGCTCAATCGTTGAGAATGTGCTCAGATTGTCTGGGTGCTACAATCGCTTGAATCGAGCGGGAGTTAATCTTCCAGATAAGATAGTGATTGATGTAGTTCTCCAAGTCATTATCACTAAGCTACTAGAACTTGGTGATAAACTATAAAATGCCAGGGATAGAAATAATGATCCCTGAGCTGTTCGTGACGTTTGACACCGCAAAGGTAGAAATCAAGAAGGAGCATCAAGTGTTGATGATTAGCCAAACCACTAGTTTCGAGAAGGGCAAGAGCAAGGAGGGAAACTTCATGGATAGCAAGTCAGTTGCTGCTCCAGTGAAGCAACTCAAAGTCTAACCCAAACCCGAGACTAAGTGCTTCAATTATGAGGAGAGTGGTCGCTGAAGCGGAACAACCCTAGATACTTGATAGATAAGAAGGCTGGCAACATCGACAGAAGTATATTTCATATACGTATTATTGATGTGTACCTTGCTAGTACTCCTAGTAGCACCTGGGTATTGGATACCAGTTCGGTTGCTAAATGTTAGTAACTCGAAGTAAAAGCTAAGAAATAAACAGATACTAGCTAAGGGTGAGGTGAGTATGTGTGTTGGAAATGTTTCCAAGGTTGATGTGATCAACATCGCACACTCTCTCTACCTTCGGGATTAGTGACGAACCTAAATAAATGTTATTTGGTGTTTTGCGTTGAGCATGAACGTGATTAGATCATGTTTATTACAACACGGTTATTCATTTAAGTTAGAGAATAATGGTTATTCTGTTTACATGAATAATACCTTCAATGGTCATGCACCTAGTGAGAATGGTTTGTTGAATCTTGATCGTAGTAAAAATACACATTCATAACATTGATGCCAAAAGATGCAAAGTTAATAATGATAGTACCACATACTTGTGGCATTGCCGCTAAATGTCATGTTGGTATAAAGCGCATGAAGAAACTCCATGCTGATGGATCTTTGGAATCACTCGATTTTGAATCAGTTGAGACATGTGAACCATGCCTTTTGGGCAAGATGACTAAGGACCCCGTTTTCCGGTTTGATGGAGCGGGCAAGTGATTTATTGGAAATCATACATGTTGATGTATGAAATCCAATGAGTCTTGTAGCGTGCGATGGATATCGTTATTTTCTTACCTTCACTGATGATTTGAGTAGATATAGTGTATGTTTACTTAGTGAAACACAAGTCTGAATCGTTTCAAAAGTTCAAGCAAATTTAGAGTGAAGTTTAAGATCGTCGTGACAAGAAGATAAAAATGTCTGTGATAAGATCATGGAGGTGAATATCTAAGTTACGAGTTTGGCACACAACTTTAGACAATGTGAAAGTCGTTTCACAACTCACACTACTTGGAACACCATAGTGTGATGGTGTGTCCAAACGTCACAGTCGTGCTCTATTGGATATGGTGTGGGCTATGATGTCTCTTATCATTTTTGCTACTATAATTTTGGAGTTATGCATTAGACACAACTACATTCACTTTAAATAGGGCACCATCTAAATCCGTTGAGATGACACCGTATGTATTATGGTTTGATAGAAACCTAAGCTGTCATTTCTTAATGTTTGGGGTTGCGACCCTTGTGTGGAAAAATGTTTTCACCTAATGAGATCGAACCCAAAGCGGACAAATGCATCTTCATAGATTACCCTAACAAGAGTTGGGTGAACCTTTTCTATCTAAGATCCAAGCATAAAGTATTTGTTGCTAAAACGGGTCCTTTCCCGAGAAAAAGTTTCTCCCGAAAGAACTGAGTGGGAGGAAGATAGAACTTGATGAGGTTGTTGAACCTTTGTTTCAACCAGAGAGTAGCGCAGCGCAGAAAGATGTTTCTGTGGAACCTACGTCAGTTGAAGAGGATGTAAATGATGATGATCATCAAGCTTCAGATCAAGTTACTATCAAACCTTGTAGGTCGACAAGGATGTGTACTGCTCCTGAGCGGTATGACAACCCTGTCTTGGAGGTCATGTTGTTGGACAACAATGAACCTACGAGCTACGGAGAAGCGATGATGGGCCCGGATTCCGACAAATGGTTAGAGGCCATGAAATCTGATAAAGGATCCATATATGAAAACCAAGTATAGACTTTGGTAGACTTGCTTGTTAGACGACAGGTCATTGAGTACAAATGGATCTTTAAAAGGAAGACACACGCTGATGGTGAATGTCACCATTTATAAAGCTCAACTTGTCGCAAAGAAGTTTCTTGCAAGTTCAAGGAGTTGACTGCGATGAGACTTTCTCACTCTTAGCGATGCTAAAGTCTGTTAGAATTATGTTAGCAATTGCTGCATTTTTCAATTATGAAATCTGGAAGATGGATGCCAAAACATCGTTACGTTCCTTAAGGAAAGGTTGTATGAGATACAACCAGAAGGTTTTGTCAGTCCTAAGGATGCTAAAAGGTGTGGAATGTTCAGTGATCCTTCTATGAACTGAAGCAAGCATCTCGGAGTTGGAATATACACTTTGATGAGGTGATCAAAGTTTTTTAGTCTATACAAAGTTTATGAGAAACTTGTATTTACAATAAGTGAGTGGGAGCACTATAGTGTTTCTTGTAAGCATATGTGGTTGACATATTATTGATCGGAAATTATGTAGAATTTCTAGAAAGTATAAACGGTTGGTTGAAAAGAGTTTTCAAAGGAAGACCTGGATGAAGCTACCTAATTGTTGAGCATCAAGATCTATAGAGATAGATGAAGATGCTTGATGAGACTTTGAAAGAGTACATACCTTGACAAGATATTGAAAGAGTTCAAAATGGATTAGTCAGAGAGAAGTGTTCTCGCCTGCTTTGTAAGGTGTGAAGTTGAGTGAGACTCAAAGCTCGACCATGGAAGAAGAAAGAGAAAGGATGAATGTCGTCCCCTATGCCTTAGCCATAGGCTCTGTATAGTGTGCCATGCTATGTACCGCACCTATGTGTGCCTTGCCATGAGTCCGTCAAGGGGTATAAGAGTGATCCAGGAGTGGATCACTAGACAGCGGTCGAGATTATCCTTAGTAACTAAAAGACTAAGGATATGTTTCTCGATTATGGAGGTGATAAAGAGTTCGTCGTAAAGAGTTACGTCGATGCAAGCTTTAACACCAATCCGGATGACTCGTAGTAGCAATCTGGATACGTATAGTGGAGCAGCCATTTGGAATAGTACCAAGTGGAGTGTGGTAGCAGTGTTTACAGTTTGACATAGAGATTAGCAAAATACACACGGATCTGAATGTCGCAGACCCGTTAAATATAAGACCTCTCTCACATGAAAAGCATGATCGAGCCCCAGAACTCATTGGGTGTTAGATTCATAACAATGTGAATCACATGGTGATGTGAGCTAGATTATTGACTCTAGTGCAACTAGGAGACTGTTGGAAATATGCCCTAGAGGCAATAATAAATTAGTTATTATCATATTTCCTTGTTCATGATAATCATTTATTATCGATGCTATAATTGTATTGATCGGAGACTTAGATGCATGTGTGGATACATAGACAAAATCATGTCCCTAGTATGCCTCTAATAGACTAGCTCATTGATCAAAGATGGTTAAGGTTTCCTATCCATTGACATGAGATGTCAGTTGATAACGGGATCACATCATTAGGAAAATGATGGGATGGACAAGACCCAAACTAGAAACGTAGCATATGATCGTGTCAGTTTAATGCTACTGTTTTCTGCATGTCAAGTATCTATTCCTATGACCATGAGATCATGCAACTCACTGACACCGGAGTAGTGCCTTGTGTGTATCAAATGTCACAATGTAACTGGGTGACTATAAAGGTACTCTACAGGTATCTTTGAGGGTGTTTGTTGGGTTGGCATGGATCAAGACTGGGATTTGTTACTCTGTGTGACGGAGAGGTATCTCAGGGCCCACTCAGTAATACAACATCACAACAAGCCTTGCAAGCAATGTGACTAAGTGTTAGTCATGGGATCTTGTATTACGAAATGAGTAAAGAGACTTTCCGGTAACGAGGTTGAACTAGGTATGGAGATACCGACGATCGAATCTTGTGCAAGTAACATACCGAAGAACAAAGGGAACATCATATGGGATTAACTGAATCCTTGACATGGAGATTCGACCGATAAAGATCTTCGTAGAATATGTAGGAACCAATATGGGAATCCAGGTCCCGCTATTGGTTATTGACCATAGAGGTGTCGCGGTCATGTCTACATAGTTTCTCCTCTAGATCGGATTTCTAGAGTGCTTAGGCGAAGCCCTGCCGGAATAGCTCCACCACCATCGCCGGAGCGCCGTCACGCTGCCGGAGAGCTCTTCTACCTCTCCACTTCCTCTTGCTGGATCAAGAAGGTGGAGATCGTCATCACGCTGTACGTGTGCTGAACACGGAGGTGCCATTCGTTCAGCGCTAGATCGGAAGGACTGTGATCAAGACAGCGAGACGGATCGTGATGAGTTCACGGGATAGATCGTGATGAGTTTGTGAGACGGATCGTGATGAGTTTGCGGGACGGATCGTGATGAGTTCGCGCAACGGATCGTGATGAGTTCACGAGATGGATCATGATTGGATCACGGGACGGATCGTGATGAGATCGCGGGACGCTCGGCGATTTGGATCGCGAAGACGTTCGACTACACAAACCGCGTTTCTTAACGCTTCCCGCTTAGCGATCTACAAGGGTATGTAGATCCACTCTCCCTCTCGTTGATGCTCATCACCATGGATAGGTCTTGCGTGAGCGTAGGAAATTTTTTGTTTCCCATGCGACGTTCCCCATCAGTTATTGCCTTGAGCTTCAGGGTTTCCACCTTGCTGGTTACCCTTCCCACCTTCGCCTTTCTTGCTCTTGCCGGTTTTATTCTCATCCAAGCCGGGATCCTTTGTGCTGTCTGACTCGGCATACCTGGTAAGAATGTCCATCAAGTCGACCAGGTCTTGTACCTTACGCTTCAATCAGCCAAGCTTCTAGACCAGAGGCTAGAAGTGGCAGTTTTTCCCCAGGATGAGCAGGTCGTGAGCCGATGTGATGCTATCAAGTGAGTCCAATGATGTGCCGACTCGTCCCTGCGTTGGATACAATGTTGAATTTCCATGATTGTCATTCCTTGAATTTTTTGATGATCTGCTCCTTCAATTCAGCCCAAGTGTTAACGGAGTTAGGTGGAAGATTTTTCAACCATGTTCGAGTCGTCCCTTCCGGCATCACGGTCAAATATTCGCTGACGTCGAGAATGTCTATGCCTAAATCATAGCTTTCGATCCATGCTGCCGGCTCAGGTCGGGTGTGTAGTTTGGCACCTTACGAGGCCGTTTGAAGTCCTTAGGCATAGGCTCACCACAGAGAGTCGGGGATAAACAAGGGATGCCGATTGTTCTGTTGTTGACTCTAGCCCCCAGTGTAGCTGACCGAGGTTCCTTCATGGGCTGTTGAGTCGCCCTTATCGCACCTGCCTCTACCTCCGCAAGTCGGGTGACACTTTCTGCGTCAACGACCGCTTGAGGGTTGGGTAACACGGGCCTGGTTGGGGAAACCCAATGTTGTCACTGACGCACGCTACTATAAATGGCTGGGGACTCCTCCTGGAGGCCTTTACTATGACTTGCATACAGCGTGGAGTGCATCCGATCTTGGCTGTAAGAATATTGCGCTTGTTGTACCACTGCTGTTTTCAACATCTCGATGGCGTTCCTTTCCTTGATCTCAACTGGGGTGTTCCTGTGGATGGGGAGTGCATCCAAATTACGTGTTACTACCAACATGTTGTCAACTGGGTTGGAGAAATGTCCTTGTGGCATCTGAAAACGCTGAGTCAGTGACTGAACCGGCTGTGGCTGAGCCGGCTCTACTTGTCGCTCTGTATGACGAGGTGGATCCTATCCCGCCCTAGGTGTTGCTAGACTTTTGAATAGACCAGTCGGCTGAAGGCCTAACAGCAGCCGACTCCAATGTCTCCACTGATAAACCGCCTCAGAGACATCCGGTCGAAGCCCTAACTGCCAAGCCTCGGCTTTCAAGCGCTTCGACTCGTTATGGACACGAGCCTGTAGTTCTGCCATCCGGATGTTTTTGGCATCGATCTCTCTGTGAACCTTGGTCATCTCCATGCAAAGTTTTAGTAGTTCCGCGTTACAGGCTTCCTGATTCTCCGTGGTGACAGGATTCTCCAAGATCTTGGCCATCTCAACCATCATGTCGCTCATGGCCTGAGCCGACGTCTTGCCTAACCCGTCGGCACCATTGGCAGCCACTGCTATAGACTGATCTTGAGTCATCGCGGTTCTGGCCATGTAGATGGTGACATGGCGAGGCAGGTCATATGATTCCTTGGCGGCTTCCGCTTCTGCATAGCCCCCAAGTCCCCCATCATAGAGGGGACAAATTGATTCGGTGTCTCCCATGGATGACTCACCGTCGTAACTCACGGGGGTGCCCTCGCTACCTGCCAGTTCATCCGGAAGGCTAACTCCTTGGGTGAAACCTACGAAGACTTGACGTCGCCAGTTTGATGTCGGACGGGTCGGGCGTGCCGAGCCAGTCCGACGATGTCGGTATAGATGTCCGGCTCAGGTACTGATGCAATGATCTTGCCGATGAAAACGTGGATCTTGCCAAAGGGGACTCGGTACCCAGACTCGGCGGAGTCATCCCTGGGGCCCCAGCTTGAATTGTCGATGTAGAGCTTGTCGCGGCGGCTCTTGGTCATCTGACGAACTGCGTAGCTCCCGAACGCCGAAAGATCTCCCTCCGAGAGCTCAACTCCATCGTGTGATTTCCCCACGGTGGGTGCCAATTGTCGTGGTTTTGTCATGACTCACAAGATATGTCCTCATAGGAGAACTTAGGTGTGAGGCCATTGTTGTTATGTGGCTACTCGAAGGGGTTGAACGGGAACGAGAGACGGATTTACCCATGTTCGGGCCCTTCAATGGAGGTAAAAGCCTATGCCCTGCTTTGTGTCTATATTTATGGTGATCTTGATAACTAGCTTTCGAGGGTTTGTAACTTAAGTTTATTGGCCTCAGGGGCTCGCCTTTATATACAGGTCGAGGCCCTAGGTTTATAAGAGTCAGGTTCATGTAATGATCTGTGACCTAGTACATCTCTAACTTGTCTTGTCTCTCAAGTAAGGGAAGATCCTAACGTCTTCTGCTTCTTGGGCCTTGAGCCACCGTCTTCACGTGTTGGGCCCACATCCGGCTTACTTAACAAGTCGCCGCACTTACCTTATCATCAACAATGCGGCCCATCTTGAGTATGATTCCAAAGCCGCCAATAAGCTAACCCGACCCAATAGGCGGGTTAGACAGCATGGTCATATCCCCGACACCATCTTACCTATGAAAAAGCTCGTGCAGGTAAGCCATTGTCGTTGCTCATCCAAAGCGCATGCTCCTCCCGCCAACTACAACTCCTCTCGAAGAACCATGACATGCCGGAGTAGGGGCTCAGTGAGAGCGCAATAGTTGATCATCTTCCTCACCAAGGGCAACCGCTGCTTCTCCTCCTCTTCATGGCATGCCCATGCAGGAGCTCGTGGAGAGCATCAGACCACAGACGATTCTCCTCTCGCTATGCTATGGTCGAAGCAATCTAGATCATGAGACTAGTTAGGACGCATGCAAAAAGATCCCTCCTCGATGCAATAGTTAACCTGGTAGAGCACGCGTCTAGCGTGTGCCATTGGCAATGAAGAGGAGGTCGTAGCACATGCCGGAGGCACTACCTCCACCGTTCTGGGAGCATCCGCGGGAGGGATATGACCACGTCAATCGTCACTCTGTTAAACCGTCATCTCTGCGGGATTTCTCTGCCCCCGCACTGCGCCTCCCACAAGCACGCGGATCTGCTGCCGATGTCGTTAATTGGACATAGAACGTCGGCCATAGCTGCATCTCGAAGCCCCCCTGCTCGCCACAAATCAAGCTCTGCTGAGACGCCAACATAACTGAATTCCTATTCGAGCGACGAGTCTTCCTCCTTGTCTTCACCAACTCCAACTCAGGGTACCCTAGGGGCGCTGCCATCGTCGTCTAGTTCCCTCGTTGGCATCGGGCTCGGGTGATCTCTCTCACACTCAGTAGACGGGATAGGGGTGAGGAGGAGGACTGACTGGGCATGTCTCTTTACTCATTCCATAATACATAATCCTGTGACTAACTCCTTAGTCACATTGCTTGCAAGCTTTTTTGATGTTGTATTACCGAGAGGTCCCAGAGATACCTCTACATCATATGGAGTGACAAATCCCAGTCTCGATCCATGCCAACCCAACAGACACCCTCGGAGATACCCGTAGAGCAACTTTATGATCACCCAGTTACGAAGTGTCATTTGATAGCACACAAGGTATTCCTCCGATGTCAGGGAGTTGCATGATCTCATGGTCTTAGGAACATATACTTGACATGATGAAAGCAGTAGCAATAAACTAAGTGATGCAATAAAATTCTATGCTTACACTTGGGTCTTGTCGATCACATCATTCTCCTAATGATGTGATCCCGTTATCAAATGAAAACTCATGCCTATGGTTAGGAAACCTTAACCATGTTTGATCAACGAGCTAGTCTAGTAGAGGCTCACTAGGGACACGGTGTTGCTTATATATCCACACATGTATTTAAGTGTCCGGTCGATACAATTATAGCATGGACAATAAATGATTATCATGAACAAGGAAATATGATAATAACCGATTTATTATTGCCTCTGGGGCATATTTCCAACAGTCTCCCACTTGCACTAGAGTCAATAATCTAGCTTTACATTGTAATGAATCTAACACCCATAGAGTTATGGTGTTGATCATGTTTTGCTCGTGGAAGAGGTTTAGTCAATAGGTCTGCAACATTCAGATCCGTATGTACTTTGCAAACATTTATGTCTTCCTCCTTGATATAATCGCAGATGGAATTGAAGCGACGCTTTATGTGTCTGGTCCTCTTGTGAAACCTGGGCTGCTTGGCTAGAGCAATGGCACCAGTGTTGTCACAAAAAAGAGTCATCGGATCCAGTGCACCGAGCACAACTCCAAGATCCGTCATGTACTACTTCATCCAAACACATTCCTTTGCTGCTTCTGAAGCAGCTATGTACTCTGCCTCACATGTAGAATCTGCAACCGTGCTTTGCTTGGAACTACACCAGCCAACTGCTTTACCATTTAGAATAAACATGTATCTGGTTTGAGACTTAGAGTCATCCGGATGTGTGTCAAATCTAGCATCAACATAAACCTTTACGATGAGCTCTCTATCACCTCCATAAATGAGAAACATATCCTTAGCCCTCTTCAGGTACTTAAGGATATTTTTGACCATTGTCCAGTGTTCCACTCATGGATCATTTTGAAACCGTCCAGGCATACTTATGGCAAGGCTCATGTCCGGTCTTGTGCACACCATTGCATACATGACAGAGCCTATGGCTGAGGCATAGGGGACAACACTCATCTTTTCTCTATCTTATGTACTTCCTGGGCATTGAGTCTTACTCAACTTCACACCTTGTAAGGCAAGCAAGACCCCTTTCTTGGACTGATCCATTTTGAACTTCTTCAAAATCTTATCAAGGTATGTGCTTTGTGAAAGTCCTATTAAGCGTCTTGATCTATCTTTATAGATCTTGATGCCTAATATGTGAGCAGCTTCTCTCAGGTCTTTCATTGAAAAACTATTGCTTAAATATATCTTCATGCTTTCCAAGAGTTCTATATTGTTCCCAATCAGCAATATGTCATCCACATATAATATTAGAAACGCTATAGAGCTCCCACTCACTTTCCTGTAAATACAAGCTTCTGCATAAACTTGTATTAACCCAAACGCTTTGGTCACCTCATCAAAGCGAAGATTCCAACTCCGAGATGCTTGCACGAGTCCATATATGGATCGCCGAAGCTTGCATACTTTGTCAGCATTTTTAGAATCGACAAAACCTTCCGGTTACATCATATACAAATAAACCATCAAGGAACATTGTCTTAACATCCATTTGCCAAAATTTGTAATCGAAAAATGCATCTATTTCTTACATAATCCTGACGGACTTAAGCATCTTTACGGGAGAGAAAGTCTCATCGTCGTCAACTCCTTGAACTTGTGAAAACCTTTTTGCAACAAGTCGTGCTTTTAGACGGTGACATTACCATTCACATCCGTATTTTTCTTAAAGATCCATTTGTTCTGAATGGCCTTATGATCATCAGGTAAGTCCTCAAAAGATCATACTTTGTTCTCATACATGGATGCTATCTCGGATTTCATGGCCTCTACCCATTTGTCGGAATCCGGGCCCACCATTGCTTCTTCATAGATCGTAGGTTCATCATTGTCTAACCACATGACCTCCAAGACAGGATTGTCATACCACTCAGGGGCAGTACGTGTCCTTGTCGACCTACGAGGCTCGATAGTGACTTGAGTTGGGGCTTCATGATCATCATCATTAGCTTCCTCTTCAATTGGCGTAGGCGTCATAGAAACATATTTTTGTTTCGTGCGACTCTCCAACTAAAGTGACGGTTCAACAACCTCCTCATCAAATTCTACCTTCCTCGCACTCAATTCTTTCGAGAGAAACTCCTTATCTAGAAAGGATCCATTCTTGGCAACAAAGACTTTGCCTCCAGATCCGAGATAGAAGGTGTACCCAATTGTTTCCTTACGATATCCTATGAAGATGCCTTCTTCACTTTGGGTTTGAGCTTATCAGGATGAAGCCTTTTCACATAAGTGTCGCAGCCCCAAACCTTAAGAAACGATAGCTTAGGTTTCTTACAAAACCATAATTCATATGGTGTCATCTCAATGTATTTAGATGGTGCCCTATTTAAAATGAATGCAGATATGTCTAATGCATAGCCCCAAAATTATACTGGCAAATCAGTAAGAGACATCATAGGTCGCACCATATCTATTAGAGTACGATTACGCTCAGACACACCATTACTCTATGGTGTTCAAGGTGGTGTGAGCTTTGAAACAATTCCACGGTGTCTTAAATGCGTGCAAAACTCATAACTCGGATATTCTCCACCATGATCAGATCATAGAAACTTTATCTTCTTCTTATGATGATACTCTACTTCACTGTAAAATTTCTTGAACTTTTCAAACGTTTCAGACTTGTGTTTCATTAAGTAAATATACTCATATTTACTTAAATCATCAGTGAAGGTAGGAAAATAACAATATCCACTGCACGCATCACCACTCATTGGACCGGACACATCAATATGTATGATTTCCAATAAGTCACTTGCCCACTCCGTTGTTCCGGAGAACAGGGTTTTCATCATCTTGCCCATGCGGCATGGTCCGCATGTATCAAGCAATTCAAAATCGTGTAATTCCAAAAGTCCATTGACATGGAGTTTCTTCATGCGTTTTACACCAATATGACCTAAATGGCAATGCCACAAGAAAGTGGTACATCATTATTAACTTTGCATCTTTTGGCATCAATGTTATAAATATGTGTATCACTATGATCGAGATTCAACAAGAATAAACCATTCACATTGAGTGCAGTACCATAAAAGATATTACTCATATAAATAGAACAACCATTATTCTCTGATATAAATGAATAACCACCTCGCAATAAACAAGATCCAGATATAATGTTCATGCTCAACGCAGGCACCAAATAACAATTATTTAGGTTTAAAACTAATCCCGATGGTAATCAAAGAGCGAGCATGCCGACGATGATCACATCAACCTTGGAACCATTTCCGACGCGCATCGTCACCTTGTCCTTTGCTAGTCTCCTTTTATTCTGTAGTTCCTGCTTTGAGTTACAAATATGAGCAATTGTACTAATATCAAATAACCAGGCACTACTGCGAGAGCTAATAAGTTACACGTCAATAACATGTATATCAAATATACCTTTCTTGCTGTTGCCAGCCTTCTTATCAGCCAGGTACTTGGGGCAATTCTGCTTCCATAGGCCAGTCCCTTGCAGTAGAAGCACTTAGTCTCAGGCTTGAGTCCAGTCTTGGGTTTCTTTATGGGAGGAGCAACTTGCTTGCCATTCTTCTTTAATTTTCCCTTCTTTCCCTTGCCTTTCTTGAAACTAGTGGTTTTATTCAACATCAACACTTGATGCTCCTTTTTGATTTCTTCTTTCGCGACTTTCAGCATTGTGAATAGCTCGGATATGACTTGTTCATCTCTTGCATATTATAGTTCATCACGAAGCCCTTGTAGCTAGGTGCCAGTGTCTGGAGAACACGGTTAGTAATCGTCTTAGACAGACGCTCAACTCCCAACTGATTCAAGCGGTTGTAGCATGCAGCCATTCTGAGTATGTGCACATTAAGAAAAATATTCTTCCCCATCTTGCAGGCGAAGAACTTATCAGAGATCTCATACCTATCAATCCAGGCATTAGCTTGCAATACTAATTTCAACTCCTCGAACAACTCATATGCTCCATGTCGTTCAAAATGCTTTTGAAGTCTCGATTTTAAGTCGTACAACATGGTGCACTGAACTATTGAGTAGTCATCAGAACGCGCCTGCCAGACGTTCTCAACATCTACAGACGACACTGGAGGGAGTGTCACACCGAGCGGTGCATCAAGGACATAAGCCTTTTGTGAAGCTGTGAGGATAATCCTCAGATTATGGACCCAGTCCACATAGTTACTTCCATCATATTTCAACTTAGCATTCTCTAGGAACGCATTAAAATTCACGGGAGTTACTGTGCAAGCAATTGATCTACAACATAATTTTTAAAGACAACTTTACACAATGTTTATGATAATTTGTTCAATTAATCAAATTACTAATGAACTCCCACTCAAATGAACACCCCTCAGGTTGTCTAAGTGTGACATGATCCAAATCCACCAACCCAAGTCCGATCATCATGTGAGATGAGGTGTTTTCAATGGTGAACATCTTCATGGTTATCATATCTACTATATGACTCATGTTCGACCTTTCGGTCTCCTGTGTTCTGAAGCCATCTCTGTACATGCTAGGCTCGTCAAGTTTAACCCAAACATTCTGGATGTGCAAAACTGGCTTACACCAGTTGTATGCCAACGAAGAGTCTATCACACCAGATCATCACGAGGTGCTTGAAACAATGAACTTTTGCAATGGTGCATACTCAGGGAGAACACAATTTATCTTGAAATTTAGTGAGTGAACATCTTATAATGCTACTGTCATCCTAAGCAAAATAAGATGCATAAAAGGATAAACATCACATGAAAATCATATGAGTGACATAATATGGCCATTATCATCTTGTGGTTTTGATCTCCATCTCCAAATCAAGATCTCCATTGTCACTAGAATCACACCATGATCTCCATCATCGCGTCGTCATGTGGTTGTCGCGCCAACTATTTCTTCTACAACTGTTGCTAACTCATAGCGATAAAGTAAAACAAATGGAATAAAATAAATTAAAGACAACCCTATGGTCCTGCCGGTTGCCATCTCATCGACATGCAAGTTGTGATAACTATTACAAAATATGATCATCTCATACATCACATATATCAAATCACGTCTTGGGCATATCACATCACAACATGCCCCGCAAAAACAAATTAGACGTCCTCTACTTTGTTCTTGCAAGTTTTACGTGGATGCTATGGGCAACTAGCAAGAACCATTCTTACCTACACAAAGCCACAATGGTGATATTCAAGTTGCCTTTTAACCTTCGACAAGGACCGTCTCTATAGAATCCGATTCAACTAAAGTGGGAGAGATAGACACCCGCCAGCCACCTTTAGGCAAACAAGTTGCATGTCACTCGATGGAACCGGTCTCTTGTGCTAGGACAATTAAGGTTGGTCCGAGCCACTTCATCTCAATATATCGCCAAATCAAAATAAAACTAAGGAGGTAAGCACTCTGAACATCAATGCCCACAAACACTTTGTGTTCTACACGTGCATATCATCTACGCATAGACTTAGCTCATGATGCCACTTTTGGGGAATGTTCCATGGGAATCAAAAAAAATCCTACGCACATGCAAGATCTATCCATGCAGATGCATAGCTACGAGAGGGGGAGTGTGTCTACATACCCTTGTAGATTGCTAAGTGGAAGCGTTAAAAACGTGGTTTATGTAGTTGCACGTCTTCACGATCCAATCGCAATCCGTCTCGATCTAGCACCGAGCAGACATCACCTCCGCATTCAACACACGTGCAGCTCGATGATGTCTCCGCCTCCTCGATTCAGAAAGCGAGGGTGGAGTAGTAGATGTGATCTCATCCAGCACGAAAGCGTGGTGGAGATGATGATGGTGTAGTGCCGGCAGGGCTTCGCCAATCGTTGTCCATACCGACCTGAGGCACTAGTGCAGCGACGTGCTATACAAACGGTTTTTAACCCCTTTCGGCGACATAGTTCAAAACTGTTGCCTTGCATGTGTGGGCTATAGGGGGGGTCTCTATCCCACACGACATGAGAAACCCGTCGGCGATGGTGTCCAATGAACGTAAACGTTTGGCAAAACTAAGCATATGGGATGTTTGCATCTATCACAAACGAGAGTTACCGGTCAACCGTTTGAGATATGATGGACTTCCCATACGACCCATCCTTGCTACTTGTGTGAGATCACACCAACATCGTAGGCGTTATTCTATGGCTCACCGTTTACGATGTGCACCTGATCACAAACAGTTCACGATTATGAAGTGTGTATGATAAGGGGTATATCACAAACACTTATATTGGACGAACCGTTGGCGACATTTAACTAATACTATAATTTAATCGTCGTATCAATATCAGAAAGGTTTAAGAAACGTCGTACTTGTGTCCGACGAGATAAGTATCGCACACGCTATTCTGTGGTCCAACGTTTGCGATGCATACTACATCACAAACGTTTCATCATTTTAAACTGTGTGCGATAGAGATTGTATCACCAACGTTGCATTCAGCTACACCATTTGTTATATTATCCGAAATCACACATGGTTCACAAACGGCAACTGTGTGCATGGTCGCACACGTTTTCTATTTGTGAAACTTGTCGAATCTTGAGGTATATCACAAATGTTGAGACTAACAAACCATGTGCGGCATAATGACCCATAGAGCATATTTTTATTATTTTAATCGCTACAATTTAAAATTGTACAAATTTGAATTTTAAAGTAGGGCATAGCTTTTTTACATATACATAGATAGGTTCATCAACCAATGCATTATTCCATTCACAGGTATATACGCTCACGAATTACGTCAACGAAAAAATTACAGAAGCACCAAATAAAGAATGATGAACGATGGTTGAATACTTGTATTAAAGAGGGCAAAGAAAGAGGAAAAATATATTCTTATTGCTGTAAAAGGTGAAGCAGAATTCCCGTAGTGTGCCCTCCATGTCGTCTGCACACACGACTCTAGCCCAATCCCTTGTGATGGTCGACCGCCCATCCTTCAATGTCTTCATGACTTCCAGATAGTCATTCTAGTCTGGTAGAAATACATATACATTTGCATGTCCAACAATCATGTAGTTTGAGAGGTGATCTTAGGTAGACTGCGTTGGGAACCACTTCAAAGGAAAAGATACAAAGATTGTCATTTAACAACTGATTAAGCGCAGTAAAAATGGTACATAGTTCTGAGTTAATATACTTCATATCACTGTTGTCTTGGACAAGCAGTAAATAAATAGTTTAATTGCCACATTTTGACCAATTGTACTAGCAATCTTTATTAGTTACCTCAAATGATGCTCTCTCCGTACCACTATATAAGATCTAATTGCATCCAATGCACAAACATATTGGATGTATTAGCGTCTTTTATGATGGGGCGGGGGGAGTATAGCATGGGAAACAAATATAGCGATGTGAACCAAAAACCATTAAAATAGGCATATGTTCACTACATCACGCTTAACAACAACCAAATAAAGTCATTCATAATGGTATTGTTGAATTTGCATAGAACAAAGCTTGTAATTAAACATCAAATTGTATAATTGAACATCACAAAGTGAAGAAAAAATAGGCGGTGTATAACTAAATAAACAAGGCATACTACAGCTACCAAATAGTCATTCATATCGCTATTGTTGAAATTGCATAGAACGTAACATGTGCTTAAACATCAAATTCTATGATTGAACATCACATTGTTAGAAAACCGAAATAAACACGGGCATGTTAACTACACTAGCTTTAACAGGAACCAATTGTATGATTGAAAAACCAAACCTAGCAATTGAAGCTAGACATATGTTCACTACAAACAACCAAAAATAGTTAAACAAGGTATATGCTTGCTACAAACAACCAAACATAGGCGTTCATGAAATTGAACTGAAAAAATCATACTCGAGCGTAGGGCGCACTTGAATTGGTAGCTGAATTGGTAGCTGATGATGCCAAAACATCGCCATAGAACGCGACTTCCATAAATGACAAAAGGGTCCCGTTTGCGATGAAGGAAAATTTCTGATAGCAAAGCAGAGTAGCTCAGATGCATACTACAAACAAGCAAATATAGGTAAATGCTAACTACAGACAACCAAACATGGGCAATGAAATTGAAATGAACAATTCATACTCCAGCATATCAAATTGTACTTTTGAACATTACAATTCATACTCCAACATAGCACATTCCTGACAACAAAGCAGAGTAGATCAGAGGCATACTACAAACAACCAAATATAGCAATTGAAACTGCACAAATTATAACCATAAACCACCAAAAAATCCTTTAAGGGAAGCATATGCTCACTACAACAGACTTAACAACAACCAAACAAACATCCATGCCAGTATTTTTGAAATTGGATAGAAGATAGAACGTACCATGTGCTTAAACACCAAATTGTATGATTCAACATCACATTGTGAGAAAAATGAAATAAATAGGGGTGTGTTAAATACACCAGCTTTAACGGGAACCAATTGTATGATTGAACAACCAAATCTAGCAATGAAACTGGACATATGTTCACGCCAAACAACAACATATCACGCTAAACAAGGTTTATGCTCACTACAGATAACCAAACACATCATCACTAAAATTGAACTAAACAATTCATACTCCAGCATATCAAATTGCACTTTTGAATAATTCATACCCCTAGGAAGAGTCTGGAGTGGGGGTGCGCACCGTGCACTACCTGTTGTGGCATCTTATCTCCTTGCCTTTGGAAGAGCACGTCTATAGGGTGACGTCCCTAATGTCTATGATGGTCTCAATGGCGATGAAGGCAAAATCCTGACATCGAATCAGAGTAGATCAGCCGCCGGGGGCATGGAGGAGATCCAAGTAGGTTGAACACAAGGGTGTATACTTAACCTGTGTCATAGCCTGTGTCTGAGGTTGTCGGCAGCCACCTCGCCACCGTCCAGTAGACAGGCCTCAGTATACCTCTTTTTGGCCATTCACTCCTCCAGCTCCTCAGGAAGCATAGCCAGGATGAGGCAACGACGCTCTAGAGTGTGGGTGAGTGTCGGTGTCAAAACCGGTGGATCTCGGGTAGGGGGTCCCAAATTGTGAGACTAGGATCAGCGGTAATAGGAGACAAAGGGGACACGAGTTTACCCAGGTTCAGGCCCTCCGATGGAGGTAATACCCTACGTCCTGCTTGATTGTATTGATGGTGTATGGGTATATAGAGTTGATCTACCTCGAGATCGTATGACTAACCCTCGATGAGTTATCCTGCCTCTATACCCTAAAACCCTCCGGCTTCTATAGATGCCGAGGAGGCCTAGGGTTTACAAATGGTCGGTTACATGCCCAAGAGATAAACATGCCTATTACTACATCAAACGTGGAGTGCAAGCCATGTTCCTCGAAGCTTCCATGCTAAGATCTAGGCCTTCAAACCATCCAGTGTTCGGTGAGTAGCCCATATATATAGTCCGGTCCTTAGACAACAGGTCGGATATCCGAGGACCCCCTAATCC
Source organism: Hordeum marinum (assembly GCA_022496015.1). Classification (NCBI taxonomy): domain Eukaryota; kingdom Viridiplantae; phylum Streptophyta; class Magnoliopsida; order Poales; family Poaceae; genus Hordeum; species Hordeum marinum. The sequence goes on from CM039673.1 coordinate 514,218,815, forward strand.
AGGACTCCCTCGGTAGCCCCCGAACTTGCCTCCAATGCCAAGGGTATTTAGCTCCAATTTCTTCGCGAATAGAGTCTTCGGCTTGCGAGGTGAGGTCCTTTCTGCCGAACCATAGTTCGGCCTCTAATGATAAATAGTCTTCCGCATAGTGGCACGTCCGAATTCTGTGAGATAAGTTGGCTTTGAAGGCCAAACGTTAGGGGTAAATATGGTAAGGTTTCCTAATGACCTCTTTGACAAAAGGTCACGGCCCACCATGACCGATAGGCTAGTTACAGGCACTCGATGCGCGATTCGAGGCCGTTCCATCCACACGATCTATCAACATGTCGATCGTGTCCCGTTTTATACAGGATATACTTAATCACGCACCCGCAACGGCTTGCGCGTCTCGGGAAGTGGAGGAATCAGGGCGTGGCCAAGGGAGCCAAAATCATCAGACCTCATAAAAGGGGAAAGAAAACCCCGAAGGACCCTCATGCTCTCCATTCGATTTCGCCGCCTCCTATTCACCTACGCCTCCAGAGCACGGATATAGGTTTCTCCACCCCCGCTTCCAAGCCCAATGATGGCGGGATCCAATGGCAGTGGGAAGTTTCCACAGTCAACAACCAGGACATAATCGACCTCAAGAAGGCCGGTTAAATTCCTGCCGACATCCCTCATCGCGCGACAAAGAAGGGACAAGTAATCCCCAGCCCCATGCCAGGCGAGCAGGTGGTGTTCATACCGCACTTCATCAGGGGGTTGAGATTTCTGCTTCACCCCTTCGTCAGTGGTTTAATGTTCTTCTATGGCCTAGACTTCGACGACCTCCCACCGAACTCCATCATGCACCTTTCCGCCTTCATCCTCTTCTACGAGGCATTCTTGCACATAGAGCTGCACTTCGGGCTCTGGCTGCAGGTTTTCAATATCAAACCAAACTGCGTCGGCGGCAAGCAGGCCGACTGCGGTGGTGCCATCATTGGCAAACTCACGCGCATCGAGTGGCCACTGGGCACCCTCATCAACACCATCAAGGGGTGGCAGAAAGAATGGTTCTACATCACCGAACCACAGGAACATGGTCTGGACCCGCCCACCGCGTTCGGATCCGGTCCTCCGCCAGACTAGCTTCATCGATCGAAAAGGGTCTCGTTCGGGGGTCAAGCAAGGAGGTGTCCGATCTACAAAAGTGGATCCACTTCTTGGTCGAGAACGACACCAAGCTGGCCGATGAAGAGCTGGCCAGCCGAGGAGGAGGACAAGGGCCTACACACTGACAAGCTGGACTCCGAGGTACGACTCATCCTAGCCTGATTGGCTCTATACATAGAAGGTCCATAACCCTGTGTCCGATATGTTTATGCAGAGATGGGTGAAGAAAGCCATCAACACCTGCAGTCCGGCTCCTCATCCCGAAGACGAGAGGAATGATATGTCTCCAACGTATCTATAATTTTTGATTGTTCCATGTTATTATATTATCTGTTTTGGATGTTTTATATGCATTAATATGATATTTTATATTATTTTTGGGACTAACCTATTAATCTAGAGCCTAGTGGCAGTTTTTGTTTTTTCCCTTGTTTTTGAGATTTGCAGATAAGGAATATTAAACTGAGTTCAAATGGAATAAAACCTTCGAAAGGAATTTTTCTCGAACGAAAGGAAACTACGAGACTTGAGAACCAAGGCAGAGGAGCCACCACGGGGCCACAAGCCCTAGGGCCATGCCCACGGGGGTAGGGCGCGCCAGGTAGGCTTGTGGGCCCACGACAGCTCCCCTAAACCTAATCTCACGCCTATAAATTCCCAAATATTCCATCATTATCAGAACAAGCCACGAGAACACTTTTCTACCGCCAAAAGCCTCCGTTCCCGAGAGATCCAATCTTGGATCCTTTTCCAGTAATCTTCCGGAGGTGAACCGTTATGTAACGAAGTCGGAGCATGATTTGTTTAATGATTGTTGACCTTTGTGTGAGGATCGGGAGCGCGTGATGGTTAACTCCTACCAACCTCTCCCCTAGGAGCATAAGTCTAATGCTTTGTTTGATAACTAATAGACTTTTGCAACAAGTATGTGAGTTATTTATGACTATTATTGAGTCCATGGATTATACGCACTCTCACCCTTCCATCTTTGCTGCACAAAAAGTTGGCATGGTATCATCATTTCACCCACATAGCGTGTGCTAAAAAGTTGAGAATGTTATGGAAAAAATAGGATCCACTTCATGTACAAAATGGACAATCTCTTTCGTAGTATGAGGGTTTAAGACAAAAACTTGCCTGTTACAAAGGAATTCCATTTTTTAACTTATTTCAACTCCAGACTTTTTGTGCGTTCAGTATGCACCATTCGAAGGGAGGCCATCAATTTTCAACCCTTTCTGACTCCATTTGTTGTTTTTCATGCATGTACTTATATTTTTGAGCTAAATGACCCTGAAATAAGCACTACAAATGAACTATGAAAAGGTAGAAAGTTGGCATGGTATCATCATTTCACCCACATAGCATGTGCTAAAAAGTTGAGAGGGTTATTGAAAAAATGGGATGCACTTCGTGTACAAAATGGACAATCTCTTTCGAAGTATCAGGGTTTCACACGAAAACTCACCTGTTAGAAAGGCATTTCTTTTTTTAACTTCTATCAACTCCAGACTTTTTGTTCGTTCAGTATGCACCATTCGAAGGGAGGCCATCAATTTTCAACCCTTTCTGATTTCATTTGCTATTTTTCATGCATTTACTTATTTGTTTTGAGCTAAATGACCCTGAAATTGATAAGCAATACAAGTGAACTCTGAAAAGGTAGAAAGTTGGCATGGTATAATCATTTCACCCACGTAGCATGTGCTAAAAAGTTGAGAGGGTTACGGAAAAAAGTGGATGCATTTCGAGTAAAAAATGGACAATCTCTTTCGAGGTATGAGGGTTTAAGACGAAAACTCGCCTGTTACAAAGGCATTTCATTTATTTAACTTATTTCAATTCCAGACTTTTTGTGCGTTCATTATGCACTATTTGAAGGGAGGCCATCAATTTTCAACCCTTTCTGACTTCATTTGCTATTTTTCATGCATTTACTGTTTTTTGAGCTAAATGACCCTGAAATTGTTAAGCACTACAAATGAACTCTGAAGAGGTAGAATGTTGGCATAGTTTCATCATTTCACCCACATAGCATGTGCTAAAAAGTTAAGAGGGTTACGGAAAAAACAGGATGCACTTCGTGTACAAAGTGGAGAATCTCTTTCGAAGTATCAAGGTTTCAGACGAAAACTCGCCTGTTACAAAGGCATTTCATTTTTTAAAACTTATTTCAACTCCAGGCTTTTTGTGCGTTCAGTATGCACCATTCGAAGGGAGGCCATCAATTTTCAATCCTTTCTTACTTAATTTGCTATTTTCCTTGCATTTACTAATTTTTTGAGCTAAATGACCCTTAAATTGATAAGCACTACAAATGAACTCTGAAAAGGTAGAAAGTTGGCATGGTATCATCATTTCACCCAGATAGCATGTGCTAAAAATTTAGAGGGTTACAGAAAAAACTAGATGCACTTCGTGTACAAAATGGACAATCTCTTTCGAAGTATCAGGGTTTAAGATGAAAACTCGCCTCTTACGAAGGCATTACATTTTTGAACTTATTTTACCTGTAGACTTTTTGTGCGTTTTGTATGCACCATTCGAAGGGAGACCATCAATTTTGAACCCTTTCTGACTTCATTTTGCCATTTTTCATGCATTTACTGATTTTTTTTGAGCTAAATAACCCTGAAATTGATAAGCACTTGAAATGAACTCTGGAAAGGTAGAAAGTTGGCATGGTATCATCATTTCACCCACATAGCATGTGCTAAAAAGTTGAGAGGGTTACGGAAAAAAACTGGATGCACTTCGTGTACAAAATGGACAATCTCTTTCGAAGTATCACTATTTCACACGAAAACTCGCAGGTTACAAAGGCATTTCATTTTTTAAACTTATTTCAACTCCAGACTTTTTGTGCGTTCAGTATTGACCATTCGAAGGGAGGCCATCAATTTTTCAACCCTTTTTGACTTCATTTGCTATTTGCCATGCATTTACTGATTTTTTAGCTAAATGACCCTGAAATTGATAAGCACTACAAATGAACTCTGAAAAGGTAGAAAGTTGGCATCACTACTGGAATCAGGATCTTTGCCGTCTGCCAGCTCTTTGTCGTCCGCTAACTGACGACAAAGAAGGTCTTTGCCATCAGCTTAAATGAAACTAACAGCAAACAAAGAGCTGACGGCAAAGATATCATTACCGTCAGCCATCTCTTTGTCGTCGCCTCTTTGCCGTCTGCTAGCAGACGACAAAGAGGAAGGGCGGCCCACTACGAGAACCAGCTAACGGCCACTCTCTTTGCCGTCTTCTAGCAGACGGCAAAGAGAGTGGCCATCTAACAGTCGTTTCCCCTGGCCCCACCCCACTAACTAAGGCTCTTTGCCGTCTGCTAGCAAACGGCAAAGAGCCTTAGTATACCTACTAGTGCGCCCCACCCCTCTCTCTCCCCTCTCTCTCTCTAGCCTCCCCGCACCCCCTACTCCCTTGTGCCCGAGCCGCCCCCCCCCCCGTGCCACCACCCGCCCCCGCCCTCGCCCCTGCAGTTGGCCGCCGGCCGCCCCCGCCCCTGCCGCCGCACAAGGTACTTCTCTTCTCTGCCCTCATTTTTTTAAGGTTTAGGTTTAATTTAGATTTTGTTTAATTAGGTTTAGGTTTAGGTTTAGTTTAGGTTTAGTTTAGTTTTAGGTTTAGTTTAGGTTTAGTTTAGTTTTAGGTTTAGTTTTTTCGAAACGGAGGCAAAGATTGCCTCATCTGTTAATTAAGCAGAAGAGAATTGCCTAGTTAATTACGGGAAACCGGGCAAAAAACGGAACAACAAGGGCCAAGCCCACTCCCAAAGACTGAAACACACAGGGCAAAGCCCACCCTTATCGACGACATGCCGACCTGCGGTCATACAACATAGCTCCGACTCTGACGGAGAACTCAGAAGAACGAAACCAAGCACGGTTGGCGCCGCGGAAGATCGTCGAAAGGGTGCCTGCAGCCAGTCATCATACACCATAGGGCCCCACCGCCGCAGCTTTGACTCCACAGCAACAAACAAACCGAGGCAATACCTTGAATATGCCCGAGAAGAGCCAACTATCGCAACCATTGCCGTGTCACCGACATCGCTCCCACCATCATCGTTGCCACAGAAGTCTGGCCACCACAGTGATTATCTCGGTGCTGCCGCCCCACAAGATTTGGTTGTCGTGATGGCTGATGCGTGAAGCTGCAGCTAGGTTTAGTTTAGGTTAAGAAGAAGAAGAAGAAGAGGAGGAGGAGGAGGAGGAGAAGAAGAAGAAAAGGAAGAAAAATAAGAAGAAGAAGAAGAAGAAGAAGAAGAAGAAAAGGAGCAGAAGAGGAGAAGAAGAAGAGGAAAAAGTAAAAGAAGGAAGAAGAGGAAAAAGGAAAAGAAGGAAGAAGAGGAAAAAGAAAAGAAGGAAGAAGAGGAAGAATAGGAAGAAGAAGAAGAGGAGGAGGATGAGGAGAAGAAGAGAAGAAGAAGGAGGAGGAGGAGAAGAAGAAGGACGCCACCGACCCCCGACCCCCAACCACCGACGTCATCGCCCCCGACCACAGACACCACTGACCCCCAACCACCGATGCCATCGACCCCTGACCACCAATGCCACCGACCCCCGACTCCACTGACCCCTGATCACCGACCCTTGACCCCCGACACCACCGACCCCCGAAGCCTCGGATCCCCGACCCCCCAGACCCATGACCCCCAACCATCGACGCCATCGGCCCCCGACCACCGACACCATTGACCCCCGACGACAAACGCCACCGACCCCCGACTCCACTGACCCCTGATGCCACTATCTTCCGATGCCATTGACCCTCGACCCCCGACACCTATCCTGCCTCCTATAGACCAAAAAGGTGCTCTTCGGCCTTCGTGAGGCCGAGGATGTCATAGTTTTGTAAATTGTGAACTAGGTCACATATTTTCCTATTTTGTTATAAAAACATCATATTTTGTGTTGATTGGGTGAATTTCAATGTGCAGTTGTTCGACGACCTCCCCGTGCATTTGACGAGCTCCCGTGCTGGGTTCGTTGGTGAGAACAAATGACATCTTCTCCCCCGGCACCCTTAAATTTTTTTGCTCTGTTCCGATCTTCGTGCCGATGGAACTTGCTAGCTATAGGTGTCTTCAATCATCAGTATGCGTGACCACTATGCATCTCCCGTTCGAAAGGGTTACATCTATAAATATGCATTCATTAGCATATTTATAACCGTGATTCTTTCAAATTGTCCAACGTTATCCATGGACAACCTGAGTATGTGTAGATTGGGTTCGTTTTCCCATATGCTCTGCTTCGGATCCGATGCAGAATTTCGTTAGTGCCTCCCTGTTGTTCTTCGGTACACATCTTCTCTGCTTATTACCGAGACGTGTATCAGGAGAACAGCGGGGAGGTGCTACCGAAATTGTGCGTCGGATCCGGAGCGGAGCATGGGAAAATGAACCCAATCTGCACATACTCGGGTGGGATTAGGACCTATCTTTACCTACTAGCGTCTAGGTTGCATGGACGTAATAAAACTGACAAACTCTATTAACTGATGAATATGGTTTGCTAAATTATGTATATATTTTTTTGTGTGTCCAGTAGCTAGGCAAGATGAGTGATCGTGGGTGGATGTACACCGGTCACACTAGTTAGAAAGACATGACCCGTGAATGGATAACAAAAACAAAGGAGTTTGTGAGAGTCTCATTTGCAAATGGACAAAAAACTACCTGGTGCCCTTGTGTCGATTGCGACAACTTTAAGAAGAAGTCAGAGTTTGAAATGATCAAACACCTGCAGAATAACCTTGGTAAAGCTCCAAAATGACCTATACTTAGCTTATTTTCCTCGAAAATGACATAATAACCTTACTTAGCTCCGAACTGACATACTTTACCTAGGATAGCTATAAAATGACCTATACTTAGCATTTTTTCCTCCTAAATGACTTAATATGCTTATTTAGCTGAAAAATGTCATACTACCTTGGATAGCTAAATAATAATCTATACTTAGCTTACCTAGTTCATTTATGACATAATTAGCTTACTTAGGTAAAAAATGTTATAATAACCTTGGTTTAGCTCCAAACTATCATATAATTAGTTTATTTTCCTCCAAAATGACAAAATAGCATTACCTAGCTCCAAAATGATCGATTTTAACTAGGATAGCTCTAAAGGACCTACAATTCCCATTTTGTCCTCCAAAATGAATAAATATGCAATGGCGTAACTACCTAGGTTAGCTCCAAAATGACCTATTTACCTATCTTAGCTCCAAAATGACCTACACACTTAGCATTGTTACCTACCTTAGCTAAAAATGGCATTTTTACCTACCTTAGTTTGAAGAAGAAGATAAAGAAGAGGAGAGGAGGAAAAGAAAGAGAAGATAAATTCTTCTTCTTCTTCTTTTTCTTCTTCTTTTTCTTCTAGCTAGTCTTCTTCTTCTAACTTCCATCTTTCCTAATTTGCAGATTTGCTATAATGAGGAAGCTTGCATTGATGGAGTGTAGTCTACTACTTGTGCTTCCTTTTTGTTTATGGAAACTTGTTGGAAACTTGTTTTGGATATGTATGTATGGATATGTTGTTGGAAACCATTGTATGTTGGATATGTTGTTGGAAACTTGTATGTTGGATATGTTGTTGGAAACTTATTGTTGGTATGCTTGCTGAAATTATTTTGAAATGTGTATATATATTTGTGAAATTCTGTCAAATTCAATGAATTTAGGAAAAACCAGAAAAAATAGGGGCTATATAGCAACTTTGCCATCTGCTGGCAGACCGCAATGGTCTTTGCCGTCAGCTCGCAGACGACAAAGCTACCACGTGGCAGCTATCTGTGCAACCTGGGGTAGCACTAGGCTGGCCTAGGTGGTTTCTTTGTCGTCCGCAGGCAGACGACAAAGAAAAGGTTCTTTGCCGTCCGCTGGCAGACGGCAAAGAAACCACGCTGGCCGGCAAAGAAACAATTGCTTTGTCGTCCGCTGGCAGATGACAAAGATCCTTAGGTCTTTGTTGTCTGCCAGCGGACGGCAAAGCACGTCGTTAACCCCTTAATGGCCGTAAGCTGCCACATGTGCCGTCCACGGTCTTTGGCGTCTGCTGGCAGATGGCAAAGACCTAAGGATATTTGCCGTCTACCAGCAGACGGCAAAGCGCCCTTTACCGTGTCTTATTCAGCCGGACGATTGGCCGACTGCTGGCCGACAGCAAAGCCTTTGTCGTCTGCCATGCAAGTCTTTGCCGTCCGGGATGGCTGACGGTAAAGTTGTTAATTCCAGTAGTGCATGGTATCATCATTGTACGCACATAGCATGTGCTAAAAAGTTAAGAGGGTTACGGCAAAAACTGGATGCACTTCGTGTACAAAATGGACAATCTCTTCTGAAGTATCAGGGTTTCATACGAAAACTCACCTGTTACGAAGGCATTTCATTTTTCTAACTTATTTCAACTCCATACTTTTTGTGCGTTCAGTATGCACCATTCGAAGGGAGGCCACAGATTTTCAACCCTTTCTGACTTCATTTGCTATTTTTCTGCATTTACTGATTTTTAAGGTAAATGGCCCTGAAATTGATAAGAACTACAAATGAACTCTGAAAAAGAAGAAAGTTGGCATGGTATCATCATTTCACCCACTTAGAATGTGCTAAAAACTTCAGAGGGTTACAGAAAAAACTAGATAAACTTCGTGTACAAAATGGACAATCTCTTTCGAAGTGTCAGGGTTTAAGACGAAAACTCGCTTGTTACAAAGGCATATCATTTTTTTCAACTTATTTCAACTCCAAACTTTTTGTGCATTTAGTATGCACCATTCGAAGTGAGGCCATCAATTTTCAACCATTTCTGACTTCAATTGCTTTTTTTCATGCATTTACTGATTTTTTTCAGCTAAATGACCCTGAAATTGATAAGCACTACAAATAAACTTTGAAAAGGTTGAAAGTTCGCATAGTATAATCATTTCACCCACATAGCATGTGCTAAAAAGTTGAGAGGGTTACGGAAAAAACTAGATGCACTTCGTGTACAAAATGGACAATCTCTTTCGAAGTATCAGGGTTTAAGACGAAAACTCGCTGGTTACAAAGGCATTCCATTTTTTAACTTATTTCAACTCCAGACTTTTTATGCGTTCAGTATGCACCATTCGAAGGGAGTCCATCACTTTTCAACCATTTCTAACTCGATTTGCTATTTTTCATGCATTTACTAATTTTTTTGAGCTAAATGACCCCGAAATTGATAAGCACTACACATGAACTCTGAAAAGGTACAAAGTTGGCATGGTATCATCATTTTACCCACATAGCATGTGCTAAAAAGTTGAGAGGGTTACGGCAAAAATTGGATGCACTTGTGTACAAAATGGACAATCTATTTCGAAGTATTAGGGTTTCAGACGAAAACTCGCCTGTTACAAAGCCATTTCATTTTTTAACTTATTTCAACTCCAGACTTTTTGTGCGTTCAGTATGCACCATTCGAAGGGAGACCATCAATTTTCGGCCCTTTCTAACTTCATTTTCTATTTTTCATGCACTTACTGATTTGTTTTGAGCTAAATGACCCTGAAATTGATAAGCAATACAAATGAACTCTGAAAAGGTAGAAAGTTGGCATGGTATCATCATTTCACCCACATAGCATGTGCTAAAAAGTTGAGAGGGTTACCGAAAAACTGGATGCACTTCGTGTAAAAAATGGACAATCTCTTTCGAAGTATCAGGCTTGAGACAAAAACTCGCCTGTTGCAAAGGCATTTCATTTTTTAACTTATTTCAACTCTAGACTGTTTGTGCGTTATTTATGCACCACTCGAAGAGAGGCCGTCAATTTTCAACTTTTCTGACTTCATTTCCTATTTTTCATGCATTTACTGTTTTTCGAGCTAAATGACCCTGAAATTGATAAGCACTACAAATGAACTCTGAAGAGGTAGAAAGTTGGCATGGTTTCATCATTTCACCCACATAGCATGTGCTAAAAATTTTAGAGGGTTACGGGAAAAAATGGATGCACTTCGTGTACAAAATGGACAATCTCTTTCGAACTATCAGGGTTTGAGACGAAAACTCGCTGGTTACAAAGGCATTTCGTTTTCTTAACTTATTTCAACTCTAGATTTTGTGTGTGTTCTGTATGCACCATTCAAAGGGAGGCAATCAATTTTCAACCCTTTGTGACTTCATTTGCTCTTTTTCATGCATTTACTGATTTTTTTTAGCTAAATGACCCTGAAATTGATAAGCACTACAAATGAACTCTAAAAAGGTAGAAAGTTGGCATGGTATCCTCATTTATCCCACATAGCATGTGCTAAAAAGTTGAGAGGGTTCCGGAAAAAAAACTGGATGCACTTCGTGTACAAAATGGACAATCTCTTTTGAATTATGAGGGTTTCACACGAAAACTCGCTTGTTACAAAGGCTTTTCATTTTTTTAACTTATTTCAACTCAAGACTTTTTGTGCATTCAGTATCCACCATTTGAAGGGAGGCCATCACTTTTCAACCCTTCCTGACTTCATTTGATATTTTCCATGTAGTTACTGTTTTTTTGAGCTAAATGACCCTCAAATTTATAAGCACTACACATGAATTCTGAAAAGGTACAAAGTTGGCATGGTATCATCATTTTACCCACATAGCATGTGCTAAAAATTTGAGAGGGTTATGGCAAAAATTGGATGCATTTCGTGTACAAAATGGACAATCTCTTTCGAAGTATAAGGGTTTCACACGAAAACTCGCCTGTTACAAAGGCATTTCATTTTTTTAACTTATTTCAACTCCAGACTTTTTGTGTGTTCATTATGCACCATTCGAAGGGAGGTCATCAATTTTTAACCCTTTCTAACTTCATTTGCTATTTTTCATGCATTTACTGATATTTTGAGCTAAATGACCCCGAAATTGATAAGCACTACAAATAAACTCTGAAAAGGTAGAAAGTTGGCATGGTATCATCATTTCACCCACATAGTATGTGCTAAAAAGTTGAGAAGGTTACGGAAAAAACTGGATGCACTTCGTATACAAAATGGACAATGTCTTTCGAAAGTATCAGGGTGTAAGACAAAAACTCGCTTGTTACAAAGGCATTTCATTTTTTTCAACTTATTTCAACTCCAAACTTTTTGTCCATTCAGTATGCACCATTCAAAGGGAGGCCATCAATTTTCAACTCTTTCTAACTTCATTTGCTATATTTCATGCATTTACTTTTTTTTTGAGCTAAATGACCTTGAAATTGATAAGCACTACAAATGAACTCTGAAAAGGTTGAAAGTTTGCATGTCATCATCATTTCACCCACATAGCATGTGCTATAAAGTTGAGAGGGTTACGACAAAAAATGGATGCACTTCGTGTACAAAATTGACAATATCTTTCCAAGTATCAGGATTTCAAATGAAAACTCGCCTGTTACAAAGGCATTTCATTTTTTTAAAGTGAAGTTATTCACAAACTAGTGATTCACACAAATTTCAAACAATTCAAATTTAAACTATTCGAATTTGAAAGCTAGTGCCACTAATAGAAAGTTTATAATTTTTTTTACCTAACGCAAAAAGATTCACTTATTAACTCTCATTAAAGCACAAAGAAACTCACAAACAAAACAAAATAAATAAAGCAAAAAATAAACAAAAAAATCCCGCCTACTGGGCCGCCACGACCTGCATACGACTAGAAACCCAACCTGGGCAAGGATGCAGGCCCGCAAGGCCTAGTAGGCCCACGGGGAATCGCAATAGAGGTAGGCCCAGAAGGCCTGCATTACAGAGGAGCTCAATACAGTGCCCGCCACAGGGCTTATAAACTGGCCGAGGCGCCCCTCGACTAGCGAGGTGGGACTAAACATCCACCGCAGTGCGCCATGCCAGGAACACACCTTTAGTCGCGGTTGGTGGCTCCAACCGCGACTAAAGACCCCCCCTTTAGTCGCGGTTGGAGCCACCAACCGCGACTAAAGGGTTTCACTTCCCACCTCCCGCGCCCGCTGAAATCCTCCTTTATTCGCGGTTGGTCGCTCCAACCACGACTAAAGGGGGGTCTTTAGTCGCGGTTGGAGCCACAAGCTGCGACTAAAGGTCACCTTATATATACTACACTTAAAAAAATTAGTTACTCTGCATTCTTTTCCTCTTCGCGACATCGCCGCCGTCACCCTCTCGCCTCCCCGACGCCACCCGCGTCGTCGCCGTCTCGCCTCCTCGCGCCGATCTCCAACGCCGCCCGCGCCCATTCCTCCCAGAGCCGGCCTGATGCCGCCGGCGCCCGCTCCTCACTGTCGCCGCCCCTAACTCGCCTCGCCTTGCCGTCGCCTCGTCGCCCTGCTATGAGGTACCCCCCTTCCCCCCTCTCCCTCGCCCCTTGTGCCGCCATGGCGGCCGCCGGCCCATCCCCGGCTCGAACCCCCCCCCCCAATTTTGATGAACACGCACACAGACAATTTTGATAATTAGATGATTAATTAGATGTATAGATGATTTTAATGTTTTCCATTTTGTGTTTTTCATATTTTAATGTTTTTTGGGTTATATGTATGATACTATTCGAGATGTATTAGTGATACTATTCGACGATGTACGAACGCAAGAGATGATTTAGTTTTGCTTATTGAATGCACGTTTGTTTCAACTATGAACATAGGAAATGTCTTGTGCTACAATGTAGGACATATCGAGTGCTTGTGATTTGTCAGTCATTCCGGCAAAACGTAGTTCGTTTTTTCTATGCATTGCTCGAAATATGGAACGGGTTGACTTTACATCTGTTTCGTTTCCTTGTGTGTCTTTCAGTGAGGGAGAGTGTCCACCATATATATATATATGATAGAGAGAGAGAGAGGAATAATCCCGACTGTTGTCGTGGGGGTCGCTTCTCCTTCGTTCTCGTGTGCTAGACATTTTGGTGTAATGCACTCGGGGACGAATGGAGGAGCCACCATCATCGATGGTCGCAATATCAGAAGGAGTGCCCACCATATACGTGAGATGAGAGTTTAGGAAGGAAAGACTCAAGAGACCTAAAATCAACCTGTTGCATATTGAGTAATAGTGATCTGTGTGTTGATCAGTTTTCTCGTAGTTTCCTTGGATCGATTTTAAATGTTTCAACGATGTACATAGGAAATGTCTGACGATGAAAGGGAATTCGCTATGTGCAAATACTGCGAAGACGAGCGCGGCCTGTGTGACAAGCCTTACCTAGTTGATGGTAGGCGCTTCAGCATCATGCTGGATGAGACCTTCGAAGTGGATACAGTAAGTCACAACGACAAGTATTTTTTCATAATTAATCATGACTTCTGCTTCTTTTGCTTCAACTAATAAATTTAATATTCTACTATTCTACTAGTGCATCCCCTGCCATGCAAGAATTTATGTCTTGGATAAAATTGGTTTCAATACTAAAAAAAGTATGAAGGTAAAGAGGGTTCACTTGAGGACCGAGCATGGTTATACTTTTGCTGTAAAATTGTACAATGCAGACATCTACTCCTATTTTGAATGCAAAAGTTGGAGAGCACTATGCAAGGCTTATGCATTTGAGCCTAATGTGCTTATCACCTTTGATATTCGTTCGAAAGATGAAATTGAAGGTAATATCGACATCTGGGTCAATGTGCAGACGCCTCCAGTTCTACCATTATGTGAGTTTCTCAACCATATTTATTAAGTAATTTATATTGTTTATTTAAAAATAGTTGGCAACTTATTTCCATTGACAGCTTATTTTCATTCTTCAAAAAATGTACGGAAGATGGTAGACAGAACCTACTACTACAATGATGAAGCAAAATTAACTTATAAGGAGAAAGATCATCTTATCGCATTTCTTAATGATCTTGATAATTACAATAGCTATTATCAAACTCCTCCACATTATAGTCAATACGTGCCACTGGTGCACGTGGTGAACTATGGTAACATCCATGGAGATTGCATGGTGAGATTTTCTACTATTACGACATTCGTGCATCTTTTGCATAAATTCTTCTAAAACTAAACTACATTGATAACTACAAAGTTATTACTATGTTTTTCAACAGAATATCCCGAAGGATTGTGTGCCTTCTCTGATGTTTCCGAGAGGTCGCGTTGATGTTATGAGCTTACGGCCAGCACGGCCAAGTCAGCCTACGCATCACTCCTGTCCATACCGGATTTCTAAAACCGATGAATACATGACAATCAAAGATTGGAAAAAATGTATGGTCAATCGTAGAGAGCTACTTGGAAGCAATATTGTGCGTAGGCCAAGAATTGGAGACAGGATGATCTCCATTCTCCATAATGGAGAGTCAGGGCCTATCTTGTTTTATGATATTGTACCTAAGAGAGGGTAGAGTAGGTCCTATGAGAGAGGAGTAGGTCCTAGGTACAATGTGTTATTATGTGCTACAATGTGTTAGAGTTGATGATGATAATGAGGAGGAGTTGTGATTATGACTAGTGACCAACTTGTTATATGATGTCTCATTGACGAAAATGATGATTAAATAGTGTTGGTGGTAATGACTATGATGATTATTAGTTATAGTGTTGTTGGTGATGATACGATGCAAGAGTTTTTATATTAATATGATGATGATGTTGATCATGATTATCATGATGATTTGTTATATCATTGGGGGAGGAAAGCGGATTAGATTCATATTGATGGATCAAAAGTGACCAAAAGTCGAATTAGTAGGATCGTCGTCCTACTAATTCAACTTTTGATCACTTTTTATTCATTTGGATGAATAAAATCCATGTTTCTTCCTGACAATGATATAATAATTCATCATGAACATAATGATATAACAACCTCTTAATTGGTACTGTATGAAAATTGGTATAACGGCGTATAAATACACTAAAAATTAAAAATAATGAAAAACTGATTACTAGTAGCGCGGGTTTGCAAGAACGGACACTAGCGTAATATATGTTTGAAATGAAAATTATTTAAATGGAAAACACAAAATTAAAAGGAAAATTAAACCATAATTAATTCATAAACCCCTAACGAATTAAAAGGAAAAATAAAACAAAACTAAAAAAGTAAATACTTTTAGTCCAGGTTGGTGTTACCAACCGGGACTAAAGGTCCCCCAGCCCACGTTTCCGTCGGATGCCACGTGGAGGGCCTTTGGTGTTGGGCCGTGTTGAACCAGCACTAAAAGGGGGTAGGCTTTAGTCCCACCCTTTAGTGCCGGTTCGAGAACCGAACCGGCACTAAAGGCCCTTACGACCCGCGACTATAGGCATGTTCTGCACTAGTGGAAGACATTTGTGATAACTTTCAATGATATAAGTATCCGCTCATATATGGTTTTGCATTCCTTTATAACTCCTGTATGGTTGTTTAGTACTGAAAGATGCGAGTCGTCGGCTTCAGCCCCCACGTAGATACTGCATGGGGTGTCTATGCCAATGCACTGTGTCCCTTAGACAAATTATAGGAACCCGAAGGCAGTTTAGTGCGGAAGACTAGGCAATCAAACTATTATGCTTTATTTCTTTCACTTAACCGAAGGGTCCCGAAAAGGACTATGGGAGGCGTACGATTAGCCACCGGAGTTTTTGTGATGTTCGGATGAGCCGAGGCCGAAGCCGACATCATAGAATTTTCACAAAGGGGAATTTCCTTGTATAACATGGAATAACCGCTTACGAGGGTTGAAGTGTAATACTTCTAACTTGGTTTCACAAATAGGATCGCACATACTATGATAGTCTGTTTTCGGCTTTCTCCCCTGAGGTGCTCGACCGGACTATCCGGATGCACAATCGCAGGGGTGCTCCCTTTGCCCTTTTAGCCGAACAAGCGGAACATAAAGGGGCAAGCACAGGAGCCGGGCAACCCAACTTAATGACCAGGGACATAGTTCGGAACTGATGCATATAAAGCGAATACCAAGACGACGAACACACAATGGTTAAGGTGATTTGTGTTGAAATTGAGCCCCCGGTCTATTAGCCGGTGACCTCGAGTCATACCGAATAGGTTCGCGAGAAGAGGAAGGGGAGAGAAAAAATTATGTGTCGAAAATAGGACAAATAAGGCGTACGTGCGCCATGTAATTTCGCATTACCTCAACAACTCTTATAACTCAGATTGCCAAAGCAGTTGTTTACAAGTATGTGATAAGAAATAAAATCCTACAGGAGCTATTGTACCAGGGGTCTTCAATTGGTGACTAGACGCCTTCGATATGCCCTATTGCTAGTTGACTGCTACTTTTGGATGTACCTTGATGGGTGTTGGTGTGGGCGGATTTTGTGAACAAAATCTTGAGAGGCCGCAGTGTTAAAGGTGAGCTTTATGCCATCGGCAAGCTCTTTTAGGAGAACCATGGAATCTTAAGTGCGAAGTTCTGCCTCCTCGGCACATACTTTGTCGGTCTTGAGGTTGTGCGGTGGAGGGCGAGTCCCTATTAAGGGGAGGAGGGAGTGTCGGAGTGTTCGGTCTGAATCCGAACTTGCTTCCCGGCCTTCCGTGCCTTTACGGCGAATGCTGAAGCTTGTCGGTCATCTTTGTAGCTGAATTTGGACGCCATTGCCAGTGCATGTTCCTGCGTTCTATGGGACCGCTCTATATTGTCGTTGACAGTGATGACCCCTTGGGGCCCGACATCTTGAGCTTGAGGTATGCGTAATGCAGGACTGCGTTGAACCGAGCAAACACTATCCGACCGAGAAGCGTGTGGTAGTCACTGCGAAAGGGCACAATGTCGAATACTAAGTCCTCGTTGCGGAATAGCGAGCAAGCCAAACACAACCTCCAGGGTTACAGAGCCCGTACATCGGGCCTCAACACCTGGGATCACTCCCTTGAAGGTAGTGCTGCTAGGCTTGATCCTTGACGGATCTATTCCCATCTTTTTCACCATGTCTGAGTAAATCAAATTGAGGCTACTTCCTCCATCCATTAGGACTTTAGTGAGGCAATACCCATCTATAATGGGATCTAGGACGAGAGCAGCCGAGACCCCATGAAGGATACTAGTCGGATGGTCGTGTCAGTCGAAGGTGATCGGGTATGCTGACCATGGGTTATACTTCAGAGCTACGGGTTCCATGGCATACCTCCCGAAGGGCCCGCTTTCTCTCTTTCTTAGGTATGTGGGTGGCGTATATCATATTCACCGTTTTGACTTTGGGAGGGAATTTCTTCTAACCGCCACCTATTGGACCCCGACGCTCTTCTTCGTCCTCGCTGCGCGAGCTCTTGCCCTAGTCTACGGGTTGTATTTTGCTGGCCTGTTTAAACACCCAACAGTTGCGGTGTGTGTGATTGGCTGGCTTTTCCGAAGTTTCATGAATTTGGCAAGTCTTGTCCATGATCTTCTCGAGCTGAGTGGGTCCGTCACGATTTCCTTTAGGGGGCTTCTTCCGCTTTCGGGTTGGTAGTTGCGGAATCTGGCATTAACCGTCGTGTCATCGGCGTCATTGCCGTTGTGCCGGTGTTTGTTATTACTGTGCTTCGGCTTTGAGTTGCCATCCTAGGCTTCAGGTGCCACAAGATCTTCGGAATTGTGGCTGCATCTTGCCAGCCAGTTATCTTCGCCCACATAGAAGCGGGTCATGAGGGAGGTAAGGGCGGACATGGTCCGAGTCTTATCCTCGCCTAGCTGGCAGGCCAACCATTCATCCCGAATATTGTGCCACAAGGACACAATGGCCTTTGCGTCCGGACAATCGACAATTTGGTTCTTCTTGGTCAAGAATCGATTCCAGAATTGTTGGGCAGACTCGCCGGGCTTCTCGATACTAAGGTCGGAAGAGCCTGGTGGGCAGACATAGATCCCCTAGAAGTTGGAGCGAAATGCGTCTTCCAAGTCTTCCCAGCATCCTATGGAGTTTTCAGGGAGGCTGTTTAACCAGTGCCGAGCTGGCCCCTTAACCTTAAGGGGTAAGGATTTGATGGAATGGAGATCATCTCCTCGTGCCATATGGATATGGAGGAGGGAGTCCTCGATCCATATAGTTGGTTCAGTGGTCCCGTCATATTGTTCTATATTTATGGGCTTAAACCCTTCGGAAAACTGATGTCGCATTACTTCATCTATGATGCACAGTGGGTGAGCAGCGCCTCTGACCCAAGCTATGTCTCGCATGTACTCGGCGTTTGTATGGGACTGGTTACGTTCCCAGCCTCTATGGTTTTGGTTGAACCATGGTCTATATTCTCCCTGTCTATCCGGTTTGTAATCACTAGATCCGTAGATGGACCTTGTATGGCGTGCTCTGTGATTTAAGTCGTCGCGCAGGTCGAACCGGTCATTGAGTGCGAATGGCTCCTTACCCTGTCTTTGGGGCATCGCCGGTGCATAACTGGTGTCTTTAGCCGCTTTGTAACGCCCACGAGGAGGGCGGTCCAGCTCTTCATATGTCGTATGATGCGGAGACGGAGTGTCGGTGAGCTCCTCGTCGAATTGTGGCAGCAGCCTCCTCCGAGGGTAGCTTTTGGGCTGGTTTGATAGACCAGTGCCGTATACTTCCTCGGCTGAGAGGACTTTCGTCCATCGATCAGTGAGGTCGGCCTATTCAGTTTTGAGTTGCCACTCTTTGGCCTTGAGGCTGCGAGCCGTTGCTATGAGCTGCTGCCTCATTTCTTCCTCATCCTCGAGGTTATCAGGGATGTACAAGTCATCGGATTCTGGTAGGTCTTCCTCCTCGACAGGGCGAAGGTAATCATTGCCTTCGGGGTCTTTGACGGTATTAGGGTCATTTTGGTCCGCAGGTTCGTCCGTACCCTCAAACGGGTGTTCGGGCACATCGGGATGATCATGATCGGCAGGGGCGTTACCATCCCTGCTGCTGATAATAGTTCTTCTTCCCTTTTTGCTTTTGGACCGCTTATGAGATTTCCGGCGCCTCGATGGCGTGTCGCCCGATTTCACGCCGTCACTGTGAGGCGTGTTATCGGCGTTCGTGGCAGGGGTATCTACCATGTAGACGTCATATGTAGAAGTGGCGGTCCAATTCCCGGTGTTAACAGGAGTGGGAGCACGGTCCTCTTCATCCATGTATTCTGCCTCCTCTAAGGCATAATCTAGCACGTTGGTTAAGTCTTCTACGGTGGCTATCAAGTGAGTGGTGGGTGGGTCGAAGAATCCATCCCTGCTCGAATTGTAACCAGGCCGGACGTAGATCGGGGTTGGATCATCGGTGATCCTCATCGATGAGAATTGCTTCAAGGCCTCGTCGACCGCTGAGGGCTTGATCGGATCCGGCTGTTCGGAACTCGTGGAGTTGACCCCCACGCAGCCCACCCATGGTGAGTGTTTGGAAAGAACACATGTCTGGTCATGTGGCTTGATGGCCCGACCAGGGTGAGAGATT
The DNA here is from genome assembly GCA_022496015.1 of Hordeum marinum. Lineage (NCBI taxonomy): Eukaryota > Viridiplantae > Streptophyta > Magnoliopsida > Poales > Poaceae > Hordeum > Hordeum marinum. Next base: position 514,238,281 of record CM039673.1, read on the forward strand.
GGACTGCCATCATGGGTGGACCCATTGGTGTGTCCGATGAAGGGGCTCATGGTTAAGGCCTTAGAGTCCCCGGGGGTTACGGGCAAAGCCGTGAGCCCGATTAGTGACAAGTCACCTCGAGAGTCGACAGAAAACTCTAGGTTTCCAAATCTAACTTCCTAATTGGGGGCAATGTTCTCCACACGGCCAAGATGGCCGGTGGAACCAGCATGCAATACAACGCTGCCGAAGGCGAAGATCTGCCGGGGACGAAAACGTCCCTGTTGTGGACCTCTTCGTTGTTGAAAAGGCGAGGTGTCGATCCCATCTCCCTCACAGAGGAACTCTCAATGAAAGCACCAATGTCAGTGTCAAAACCGGCGGATCTTGGGTAGGGGGTCCCGAACTGTGAGACTAGGATCGACGGTAATAGGAGATGAAGGGAACACGAGTTTACCCAGGTTCGGGCCCTCCGATGGAGGTAATACCCTACGTCCTGCTTGATTGTATTGATGGTGTATGGGAATACAGAGTTGATCTACCTCGAGATCGTATGACTAGCCCTCGATGAGTTATCCTGTCTCTATACCCTAAAACCTTCCGGCTTATACCCTAAAACCTCGGGGCTACTGAAAATTTAGATTACGGGATTGAGGGTTTCGGACAAAAACTCAAGTATTATAAAGGGATTTCATTTTTAATAACTTATTTTACTTCATACTTCTTGTGTGTTCAATATGCACCATTCAAAGGCATATCATCAATTTTCAACCCTTTCTCACTTCATTTCATATTTTTCATGCATTTAATGATTTATTTTGAGCTAAATGACCCTGAATTGGAAAAGCAGTACAAATGAACTCTGAAAAGGTTGTAACTTGGCATGACATCATAATTTCACCCACATAAAAACTTCTAAAGAGTTGAGAGGGCTACGTAACAAACTAGATGCACTTCATGTACAAATTGGACAATCTCTTTCGAAGTATGAGGGTTTCGGACGAAAACTCAAGTATTATAAAGGGATTTCATTCTTAATAACTTATTTTATCTTCATACTTCTTGTGTGTTCAATATGCACCATTCAAAGGCATATCATCAATTTTCAACCCTTTTTGACTTCATTTCATATTTTCATGCATTTAATGATTTATTTTGAGCTAAATGACCCTGAATTGGAAAAGCAGTACAAATGAACTCTCAAAAGGTTGAAACTTGGCATTACATAATAATTTCACCCACATAAAAACTTCTAAAGAGTTGAGAGGGTTATGTAAAAAACTAGATGCACTTCATGTACAAATTGGACAATCTCTTTCGAAGTATGAGGGTTTCGGACGAAAACTCATCTATTACAAAGGGATTTCATTTTTAATAACTCATTTTAACTCCATACTTTTTGTGTGTTCAATATGCACCATTCAAAGGCATATCATCAATTTTCAACCCTTTCTGACTTCATTTCATATTTTTCATGCATTTAATAATTTATTTTGAGCTAAATGACCCTGAATTTGAAAAGCAGTATAAATGAACTCTCAAAGGTTGTAACTTAGCATGACATCATAATTTCACCCACATAGAAACTTCTAAATAGTTGAGAGGGTTACGGCGAAAACCGGACCCACTTCGTGTACAAATTGGACTATCTCTTTCGAAGTATGAGGGTTTCGGACGAAAACTCATGTATTACAATGGGATCTCATTTTTAATAACTTATTTTAACTTCATACTTTTTTTGTGTGCAATGTGCACCATTCAAAGGCACTTCATCAATTTTCAACCCTTTCTCACTTCATTTGGTATTTTTCATGCATTTAATAATTTATTTTGAGCTAAATGACCCTGAATTTGAAAAGCAATACAAATGAACTCTGAAAAGGTTGTAATTTGGCATGACATCATAATTTCGCGCACATAGAAACTTCTAAAGAGTTGAGAGGGTTACGTAAAAAACTAGATGCACTTCATGTACAAATTGGACAATCTCTTTCGAAGTATGAGGGTTTCAGACGAAAACTCATCTATTACAAAGGGATTTCATTTTTAATAACTTATTTTAACTCCATACTTTTTGTGTGTTCAATATGCACCATTAAAAGGCACATCATCAATTTTCAACCCATTCTGACTTCATTTGATATTTTTCATGCATTTAATGATTTAATTTTAGTTAAATGACCCCGAATTTGAAAAGCAGTACAAATGAACTCTGAAAAGGTTGTAACTTGGCATGACATCATAATTTCACCCACATAGCAACTTTTAAAGAGTTGAGAGGGTTACGGCAAAAACTGGATGCACTTTGTGTACAAATTGGACTATCTCTTTCGAACTATGATGGTTTCGGACGAAAACTCATCTATTAAAAAGGGATTTCATTTTTAATAACTTATTTTAACTTCATAGTTTTTGTGTGTTAAATATGAACCATTCAAAGGCATATCATAAATTTTCAACCCTTTCTAACTTCATTTCATATTTTTCATGCATTTTATGATTTATTTTGAGCTAAATGACCCTGAATTTGAAAAGAAGAACAAATGACCTCTGAAAACGCTGTAACTTGGCATGACATCATAATTTCACCCACATAGAAACTTCTAAAGAGTTGAGAGGGTTACGGCAAAAACTGGATGCACTTCGTGTACATATTGGACTATCTCTTTCGAAGTATCAGGGTTTTGGACGAAAACTCATCTATTACAAAGGGATTTAATTTTTAATAACTTATTTTAACTCCATACTTTTTGTATGTTCAATATGCACCATTCAAAGGCATATCATCAATTTTCAACCCTTTCTGACTTTATTTCATATTTTTCATGCATTTAATGATTTATTTTGAGCTAAATGACCCTGAATTGGAAAATCAGTACAAATGAACTCTCAAAAGGTTGAAACTTGGCATGACATCATAATTTCACCCACATAAAAACTTCTAAAGAGTTGAGAGGGTTATGTAAAAAACTAGATGCACTTCATGTACAAATTGGACAATCTCTTTCGAAGTATGAGGGTTTCGGATGAAAAATCATCTATTACAAAGGGATTTCATTTTTAATAACTTATTTTAACTCCATACTTTTTGTGTGTTCAATATGCACCATTCAAAGGCATATCATCAATTTTCAACCCTTTCTGACTTCATTTCATATTTTTCATGCATTTAATAATTTATTTTGAGCTAAATGACCCTGAATTTGAAAAGCAGTATAAATGAACTCTCAAAGGATGTAACTTAGCATGACATCATAATTTCACCCACATAGAAACTTCTAAATAGTTGAGAGGGTTACGGCAAAAACCGGACCCACTTCGTGTACAAATTGGACTATCTCTTTCGAAGTATAAGGGTTTCGGACAAAAACTCATGTATTACAATGGGATTTCATTTTTAATAACTTATTTTAACTTCATACTTTTTTTGTGTTCAATATGCACCATTCAAAGGCACTTCATCAATTTTCAACCCTTTCTCACTTCATTTGATATTTTTCATGCATTTAATAATTTATTTTGAGCTAAATGACCCTGAATTTGAAAAGCAATACAAATGAACTCTGAAAAGGTTGTAATTTGGCATGACATCATAATTTCGCGCACATAGAAACTTCTAAAGAGTTGAGAGGGTTACGTAAAAAACTAGATGCACTTCATGTACAAATTGGACAATCTCTTTCGAAGTATGAGGGTTTTAGACGAAAACTCATCTATTACAAAGGGATTTCATTTTTAATAACTTATTTTAACTCCATACTTTTTGTGTGTTCAATATGCACCATTAAAAGGCACATCACCAATTTTCAACCCATTCTGACTTCATTTGATATTTTTCATGCATTTAATGATTTAATTTTAGTTAAATGACCCCGAATTTGAAAAGCAGTACAAATGAACTCTGAAAAGGTTGTAACTTGGCATGACATCATAATTTCACCCACATAGCAACTTTTAAAGAGTTGAGAGGGTTACGGCAAAAACTGGATGCACTTTGTGTACAAATTGGACTATCTCTTTCGAACTATGAGGGTTCAGGACGAAAACTCATCTATTAAAAAGGGATTTCATTTTTAATAACTTATTTTAACTTCATAGTTTTTGTGTGTTAAATATGAACCATTCAAAGGCATATCATCAATTTTCAACCCTTTCTAACTTCATTTCATATTTTTCATGCATTTTATGATTTATTTTGAGCTAAATGACCCTGAATTTGAAAAGAAGAACAAATGACCTCTGAAAACGCTGTAACTTGGCATGACATCATAATTTCACCCACATAGAAACTTCTAAAGAGTTGAGAGGGTTACGGCAAAAACTGGATGCACTTTGTGTACAAATTGGACTATCTCTTTCGAAGTATCAGGGTTTCGCACGAAAGCTCATCTATTACAAAGGTATTTCATTTTTAATAACTTATTTTAACTCCATACTTTTTGTATGTTCAATATGCACCATTCAAAGGCATATCATCAATTTTCAACCCTTTCTGACTTTATTTCATATTTTCCATGCATTTTATGATTTATTTTGAGCTAAATGACCCTGAATTTGAAAAGCAGTACAAATGAACTCTGAAAAGGTTGTAACTTGGCATGACATCATAATTTCACCCAGATAGAAACTTCTAAAGAGTTGAGAGGGTTACGGCAAAAACTGGATGCACTTCGTGTACAAATCGGACTATCTTTTTCGAAGTATGAGGGTTTCAGACGAAAACTCATCTATTACAAAGGGATTTAATTTTTCAAAACTTATTTTAACCTAATACTTTTTTTGTGTTCAATATGCACCATTCAAAGGCACATCATCAATTTTCAACCCTTTCTGACTTCATTTGATATTTTTTTTATGCATTTAATGATTTATTTTGAGCTAAATGAGCCCGAATTTGAAAAGCAATACAAATGAACTCTGAAAAGGTTGTAATTTGGCATGACATCATAATTTCACCCACATAGCAACTTTTAAAGAGTTGATAGGGTTATGGCAACAACTGGATGCACTTTTCGTACAAATTGGACAATCTCTTTCGAAGTATGAGGGTTTCGGACGAAAACTCACCTATTACAAAGGGATTTCATTTTCAATAACTTATTTTAACTCCATAATTTTTGTGTGTTCAATATGCACCATTCAAAGGAATATCATGAATTTTCAAACCTTTGTGACTTCATTTGATATTTTTCTTGCATTTAATGATTTTATTTGAGCTAAATGACCCTCAATTTCAAAAGCAGTACAAATGAACTCTGAAAAGGTTGTAACTTGGCATGACAACATAATTTCACCCACATAGCAACTTCTAAAGAGTTGATAGGGTTACGGCAAAAACTGGATGCACTTCGTGTACAAATTGGACAATCTCTTTCGAAGTATGAGGGTTTCGGACGAAAGCTCATCTATTACAAAGGATTTCATTTTAATAACTTATTTTAACTCCATACTTTTTGTGTGTTCAATATGCACCATTCACAGGAATATCTTCAATTTTGAACCCTTTTGTACTTCATTTCATATTTTTCATTCACTTAATGATTTATTTTGAGCTAAATGACCCAGAATTTGAAAAGTAGTAAAAATGAACTCTAAAAAGGTTGTAACTTGGCATGAAATCATAATTTCACCCACATAGCAACTTCTAAAGAGTTGAGAGGGTTACGGCAAAAACTGGATGCACTTCGTGTACAAATTGGACTATCTCTTTTGAAGTATCACGGTTTCGGACGAAAACTCATCTATTACAAAGGGATTTCATTTTTGATAAATTATTTTAACTCCATACTTTTTGTGTGTTCAATATGCGCCATTCAAAGGCATATCATCAATTATCAACCCTTTCTCACTTCATTTCATATTTTTCATGCATTTAATGATTTATTTTGAGCTAAATGACCTTGAATTTGAAAAGCAGTACGAATGAACTCTGAAAAGGTTGTAACTTGGCATGACATCATAATTTCACCCACATAGCAACTTCTAAAGAGTTGAGAGGGTTACGGCAAAAACTGGATGCACCTCGTGTACAAATTGGACTATCTCTTTCGAAGTATGAGGGTTTCAGACGAAAACTCATCCATTACAATGGGATTTCATTTTTAGTAACTTATTTTAACTCCCTACTTTTTGTGTGTTCAATATGCACCATTCAAAGGCACATCATCAATTTTCAACCCTTTTTGACTTCATTTGATATTTTTCATGCATTTAATGATTTATTTTGAGCTAAATTACGCTAATTTTGAAAAGCAGAACAAATGAACTCAGAAAAGGTTGTAACTTGGCATGACATCATAATTTCACCCACGTAGCAACTTCTATGGAGTTCAAAGTGGTTACGGCCAAAACTAGATGCACTTCGTGTACAAACTGGACTATCTCTTTCGAAGTATGACGGTTCGGACGAAAACTCATCTATTACAAAGGGATTTCATTTTTGATAACTTATTTTAACTCCATACTTTTTGTGTGTTCAATATGCACCATACAAAGGCACATCATCAATTTTCAACCCTTTCTGACTTCATTTGATATTATTCATGCATTTAAGAATTTATTTTGAGCTAAATGACCCTAAATTTGAAAAGCAGAACAAATGAAGTGTGAAAATGTTGTAACTTCGCATGAAATCCTAATTTCACCCACATAGCAACTTCTATAGAGTTCGTAGGGGTTACGGCAAAAACTGGATGCACTTCCTGTACAAATTGGACTATCTCTTTCGAAGTATGAGGGTTTCGAACGAAAAGTCATCTATTACAAAGGGATTTCATTTTTAATAACTTATTTTAACTCCATACTTTGTGTGTGTTCAATATGCAGCATTCAAAGGCACATCATCAATTTTCAACCCTTTCCGACTTCATTTGATATTATTCATGCATTTAATGATTTATTTTGAGCTAAATGACCCTGAATTTGAAAAGCAGTACAAATGAAGTGTGAAAAGGTTGTAACTTGGCACGACATCATAATTTCACCCACGTAGCAACTTCTATGAAGTTGATAGGGGTTACGGCAAAAACTGGATGCACTTCGTATACAAATTGGACTATTTCTTTTGAAGTATGAGGGTTTCGGACGAAAACTCATCTATTACAAAGGGATTTCATTTTTAATAACTTATTTTAACTCCATACTTTTTGTGTGTTAACTATGCACCATTCAAAGGCATATCATCAATTATCAACCCTTTCTAACTTCATTTCAGATTTTTCATGCATTTAATGATTTATTTTGAGCTAAATGACCCTAAATTTGAAAAGCAGTACAAATGAACTCTGAAAAGGTTGTAACTTGGCATGACATCATAATTTCACCCACATATAAACTTCTAAAGAGTTGAGAGGGTTACGGCAAAAACTGGATGCACTTTGTGTACAAATTGGACTATCTCTTTCGAAGTATGAGCTATTCAGACGAAAAGTCATCTATTACAAAGGGATTTCATTTTTAATAACTTATTTTAACTCAATACTTTTTGTGTGTTCAATATGCACCATTCAAAGGCACATCATCAATTTTCAACCCTTTCCGACTTCATGTGATATTATTCATGCATTTAATGATTTATTTTGAGCTAAATGACCCTAAATTTGAAAAGCAGTACAAATGAAGTGTGAAAAGGTTGTAACTTGGCATGACATCATAATTTCACCCACACAGCAACTTCTAAAGAGTTGAGAGGGTTACGACAAAAACTAGATGTAGTTCATGTACAAATTGGACTATCTCTTTCGAAGTATGAGGGTTTCGGACGAAAACTCATCTATTACTAAGGGATTTCATTTTTAATTACATATTTTAACTCCATACTTTTTGTGTGTTCAATATGCACCACTCAAAGGCATATCATCAATCATCAACCCTTTCTGACTTCATTTCAGATTTTTCATGAATTTAATGATTTATTTTGAGCTAAATGACCCTGAATTTCAAAAGCATTACAAATGAACTCTCAAAAGGTTGTAACTTGGCATGACATCATAATTTCACCCACATAGAAACTTCTAAAGAGTTGAGACGGTTACGGCAAAAACTGGATGCACTTCGTGTACAAATTGGACTATCTCTTTCGAAGTATCAGGGTTTCGGACGAAAACTCATCTATTACAAAGGGATTTCATTTTTAATAACTTATTTTAACTCTATACTTTTTGTGTGTTCAATATGCACCATTCATAGGCATATCATCAATTTTCAACCCTTTATGACTTCATTTCAGATTTTTCATGCATTTAATGATTTATTTTGAGCTAAATGACCTTGAATTTGAAAAGCAATGCAAATGAACTCTCAAAAGGTTGTAACTTGGCATGACATCATAATTTCACCCACATATAAACTTCTAAAGAGTTGAGAGGGTTACGTCAAAAAGTGGATGCACTTCGTGTACAAGTTGGACTATCTCTTTCGAAGTATGAGGGTTTCGGACGAAAACTCATGTATTACAAAGGGATTTCATTTTTAATAACTTATTTTAACTCCATACTTTTTGTGTGTGCAATATGCACCATTCAAAGGCATATCATCAATTTTCAACCCTTTCTGACTTTATTTCATATTTTTCGTGCATTTAATGATTTAGTTTGAGCTAAATGACCTTGAATTTGAAAAGCAGTACAAATGAACACTGAAAAGGTTGTAACTTGGCATGAGATCATAATTTCACCCACATAGCAACTTCTAAAGAGTTGAGAGGGTTACGGCAAAAACTGGATACACTTCGTGTACAAATTGGACTGTCTCTTTTGAAGTATGAGGGTTTCAGACGAAAACTCATGTATTACAAAGGGATTTCATTTTTAATAACTTATTTTAACTCCTTTCTTTTTGTGTGTTCAATATGAACCATTCAAAGGCATATCATCAATTTTCAACCCTTTCTGACTTTATTTCATATTTTTCATGCACTTAATGATTTATTTTGAGCTAAATGACCCTGAATTTGAAAAGCAGTACAAATGAACTCTGAAAAGGTTCTAACTTGGAATGACATCATAATTTCACCCACATAGCAACTTCTAAAGTGTTGAGAGGGTGACGGCAAAAACTGGATGCACTTCGTGTACAAATTGGACTATCTCTTTCGAAGTATGAGGCTTTCAGACGAAAACTCATCTATTACAATGGGATTTCATTTTTAGTAACTTATTTTAACTCCATACCTTTTGTGTGTTCAATATGCACCATTCAAAGGCACATCATCAATTTTCAACCCTTTCTGACTTAATTTGATATTTTTCATGCATTTAATGATTTATTTTTAGGTAAATGACACTGAATTTGAAAAGCAGTACAAATGAACTCTGAAAAGGTTGTAACTTTGCATGACATCATAATTTCACCCACGTAGCAACTTCGATAGAGTTTATAAGGGTTACGGCAAAAACTGGATGCACTTCCTGTACAAATTGGACTATCTCTTTCGAAGTATGTGGGTTTCGGACGAAAAGTCATCTATTACAAAGGGATTTCATTTTTAATAACTTATTTTAACTCCATACTTTTGGTGTGTTCAATATGCACCATTCAAAGGAACATTATCAATTTTCAACCCTTTCCGACTTCATTTGATATTATTTATGCATTTAATGATTTATTTTGAGCTAAATGACCCTAAATTTGAAAAGCAGTACAAATGAAGTGTGAAAAGGTTGTAACGTGGCATGACATCATAATTTCACCCACATAGCAACTTCTAAAGAGATGAGAGGGTTATGAAAAAAACTAGATGTACTTCGTGTGCAAATTGGACTATCTCTTTCAAAGTATGAGGGTTTCGGACGAAAACTCATCTATTACAAAGGTATTTCATTTTTAATAACATATTTGAACTCCATACTTTTTGTGTGTTCAATATGCACCATTCAAAGGCATATCATCAATTATCAACCCTTTCTGACTTCATTTCTGATTTTTCATGCACTTAATGATTTATTTTGAGCTAAATGACCCTGAATTTGAAAAGCAGTACAAATGAACTCTGAAAAGGTTGTCACTTGGCATGACATCATCATTTCACCCACATAGCAACTTCTAAAGAGTTGAGAGGGTTACGGCAAAAACTCGATGCACTTCGTATACAAATTGGACTATCTCTTTCGAAGTATTAGGGTTGGGACGAAAACTCATCTATTATAACGGGATCATTTTTAATAACTTATTTTAACTCCCTACTTTTTGTGTGTTCAATATGCACCATTCAAAGGCATATCATCAATTTTCAACGCTTTCTGACTTCATTTCATATTTTTCATGCATTCAATGATTTATTTTGAGCTAAATGACCCTGAATTTGAAAAGCAGTACAAATGAACTCTAAAAAGGTTGTAACTTGGCATGACATGATAATTTCACGCACATAGAAACTTCTAAAGAGTTGAGAGGGTTACGGCAAAAACTGGATGCACTTCGTGTACAAATTGGACTATCTCTTTCGAATTCTGAGGGTTTCGGACGAAAAGTCATCTATTACAAAGGGATTTCATTTTTAATAACTTACTTTAACTCCATACTTTTGGTGTGTTCAATATGCACCATTCAAAGGAAGATCATCAATTTTCAAGCCTTTCCGACTTCATTTGATATTATTCATGCATTTAATGATTTATTTTGAGCTAAATGACCCTAAATTTGAAAAGCAGTACAAATGAAGTGTAAAAAGTTTGTAACCTGGCATGACATCATAATTTCACCCACCTAGCAACTTCTAAAGAGTTGAGAGGGTTACGAAGAAAACTAGATGTACTTCGTGTGCAAATTGGACTATCTCTTTCAAAGTATGAGGGTTTCGGACGAAAACTCATCTATTACAAAGGGATTTCATTTTTAATAACATATTTGAACTCCATACTGTTTGTGTGTTCAATATGCACCATTCAAAGGCATATCATCAATTTTCAACCCTTTCTGACCTCATTACATATTTTTCATGCATTTAATGATTCATTTTGAAGTAAATGACCCTGAATTTGAAAGCAGTACAAATGAACTCTAAAAAGGTTGTAACTTGGCTTGAGATCATAATTTCACCCACATAGAAACTTCTAAAGAGTTGAGAGGGTTACCGCAAAAACTGGATGCACTTCGTGTACAAATTGGACCATCTCTTTCGAAGTATTAGGGTTGGGACGAAAACTCATCTATTACAACGGGATCATTTTTAATAACTTATTTTAACTCCCTACTTTTTGTGTGTTCAATATGCACCATTCAAAGGCATATCATCAATTTTCAACGCTTTCTAACTTCATTTCATATTTTTCATGCATTGAATGATTTATTTTGAGCTAAATGACCCTGAATTTGAAAAGCAGTACAAATGAACTCTAAAAAGGTTGTAACTTGGCATGACTTCATAATTTCACGCACATAGAAACTTCTAAAGAGTTGAGAGGGTTACGGCAAAAACTGGATGCACTTCGTGTACAAATTGGACTATCTCTTTCGAAGTCTGAGGGTTTCGGACGAAAAGTCATCTATTACAAAGGGATTTCATTTTTAATAACTTATTTTAACTCCATACTTTTGGTGTGTTCAATATGCACCATTCAAAGGAAGATCATCAATTTTCAAGCCTTTCCGACTTAATTTGATATTATTCATGCATTTAATGATTTATTTTTAGCTAAATGACCCTAAATTTGAAAAGCAGTACAAATGAAGTGTGAAAACGTTGTAACCTGGCATGAAATCATAATTTCACCCACATAGCAACTTCTAAAGAGTTGAGAGGGTTACGAAGAAAACTAGATGTACTTCGTGTGCAAATTGGACTATCTCTTTCAAAGTATGAGGGTTTCGGACGAAAACTCATCTATTACAAAGGGATTTCATTTTTAATAACATATTTGAACTCCATACTTTTTGTGTGTTCAATATGTACCATTCAAAGGCATATCATCAATTTTCAACCCTTTCTGACCTCATTACATATTTTTCATGCATTTAATGATTCATTTTGAAGTAAATGACCCTGAATTTGAAAGCAGTACAAATGAACTCTAAAAAGGTTGTAACTTGGCATGAGATCATAATTTCACCCACATATAAACTTCTAAAGAGTTGAGAGGGTTACCGCAAAAACTGGATGCACTTCGTGTACAAATTGGACTATCTCTTTCGAAGTATTAGGGTTTCGGACGAATACTCATTTTTACAAAGGGATTTCATTTTTAATAACTTATTTTAACTCCATACTGTTTGTGTATTCAATAAGCACCATCCAAAGGCATATAATCAATTTTCAACCCTTTCTAATTTCATTTCATATTTTTCATGCATTTAATGATTTCTTTTGAGCTAAATGACCCTGAATTTCAAAAGCCTTACAAGTGAACTCTCAAAAGGTTGTAACTTGGCATGACATCATAATTTCACCCACATAGAAACTTGTAAAGAGTTGAGAGGGTTACGTCAAAAAGTGGATGCACTTCGTGTACAAATTGGACTATCTATTTCGAAGTATGACGTTTCGGACGAAAACTCATCTATTACAAAGGGATTTCATTTTGATAACTTATTTTAACTCCATACTTTTTGTGTGTGCAATATGCACCATTCAAAGGCATATCATCAATTTTCAACCCTTTCTGACTTTATTTCATATTTTTCGTGCATTTAATGATTTAGTTTGAGCTAAATGACCTTGAATTTGACAAGCAGTACAAATGAACACTGAAAAGGTTGTAACTTGGCAGGAGATCATAATTTCACCCACATAGCAACTTCTAGAGAGTTGAGAGGGTTACGGCAAAAACTGGATACACTTCGTGTACAAATTGGACTATCTCTTTATAGTATGAGGGTTTCGGACGAAAACTCATGTATTACAAAGGGATTTAATTTTTAATAACTTATTTTAACTCCATTCTTTTTGTGTGTTCAATATGAACCATTCAAAGGCATATCATCAATTTTCAACCCTTTCTGACTTTATTTCATAATTTTCATGCACTTAATGATTTATTTTGAGCTAAATGACCCTTAATTTGAAAAGCAGTACAAATGAACTCTGAAAAGGTTGTAACTTGGAATGACATCATAATTTCACCCACATAGCAACTTCTAAAGAGTTGAGAGGGTTACGGGAAAAACTGGATGCACTTCGTGTACAAATTGGACTATCTCTTTCGAAGTATGAGGCTTTCAGACGAAAACTCATCTATTACAATGGGATTTCATTTTTAGTAACTTATTTTAACTCCTTACCTTTTGTGTGTTCAATATGCACCATTCAAAGGCACATCATCAATTTTCAAAACTTTTTCTGACTTAATTTGATATTTTTCATGCATTTAATGATTTATTTTGAGGTAAATGACACTGAATTTGAAAAGCAGTATAAATGAACTCTGAAAAGGTTGTAACTTGGCATAACATCATAATTTCACCCACGTAGCAACTTCGATAGAGTTGATAGGGGTTACGGCAAAAACTAGATGCACTTCCTGTACAAATTGGACTATCTCTTTCGAAGTATGAGGGTTTCTGACGAAAACTCATCTATTACAAAGGGATTTCATTTTTAATAACATAATTGAAATCAATACTTTTTGTGTGTTCAATATGCACCATTCAAAGGCATATCATCAATTATCAACCATTTCTGACTTCATTTCATATTTTTCATGCATTTAATGATTTATTTTGAGCTAAATGACCCTGAATTTGAAAAGCAGTACAAATGAACTCCGAAAAGGTTGTAACTTGGCATGACATCATAATTTCAGCCACATAGCAACTTCTAAAGAGTTGAGAGGGTTACGGCAAAAACTGGATGCACTTCGTATACAAATTGGACTATCTCTTTCGAAGTATTAGGGTTTGGGACGAAAACTCATCTATTACAACGGGATCATTTTTAATAACTTATTTTAACTCCTTTCTTTTTGTGTGTTCAATATGAACCATTCAAAGGCATATCATCAATTTTCAACCCTTTCTGACTTTATTTCATATTTTTCATGCACTTAATGATTTATTTTGAGCTAAATGACCCTGAATTTGAAAAGCAGTACAAATGAACTCTGAAAAGGTTCTAACTTGGAATGACATCATAATTTCACCCACATAGCAACTTCTAAAGTGTTGAGAGGGTGACGGCAAAAACTGGATGCACTTCGTGTACAAATTGGACTATCTCTTTCGAAGTATGAGGCTTTCAGACGAAAACTCATCTATTACAATGGGATTTCATTTTTAGTAACTTATTTTAACTCCATACCTTTTGTGTGTTCAATATGCACCATTCAAAGGCACATCATCAATTTTCAACCCTTTTTGACTTAATTTGATATTTTTCATGCATTTAATGATTTATTTTTAGGTAAATGACACTGAATTTGAAAAGCAGTACAAATGAACTCTGAAAAGGTTGTAACTTTGCATGACATCATAATTTCACCCACGTAGCAACTTCGATAGAGTTTATAGGGGTTACGGCAAAAACTGCATGCACTTCCTGTACAAAATGGACTATCTCTTTCGAAGTATGTGGGTTTCGGACGAAAAGTCATCTATTACAAAGGGATTTCATTTTTAATAACTTATTTTAACTCCATACTTTTGGTGTGTTCAATATGCACCATTCAAAGGAACATTATCAATTTTCAACCCTTTCCGACTTCATTCGATATTATTTATGCATTTAATGATTTATTTTGAGCTAAATGACCCTAAATTTGAAAAGCAGTACAAATGAAGTGTGAAAAGGTTGTAACGTGTCATGACATCATAATTTCACCCACATAGCAACTTCTAAAGAGATGAGAGGGTTATGAAAAAAACTAGATGTACTTCGTGTGCAAATTGGACTATCTCTTTATAGTATGAGGGTTTCGGACGAAAACTCATGTATTACAAAGGGATTTAATTTTTAATAACTTATTTTAACTCCATTCTTTTTGTGTGTTCAATATGAACCATTCAAAGGCATATCATCAATTTTCAACCCTTTCTGACTTTATTTCATAATTTTCATGCACTTAATGATTTATTTTGAGCTAAATGACCCTTAATTTGAAAAGCAGTACAAATGAACTCTGAAAAGGTTGTAACTTGGAATGACATCATAATTTCACCCACATAGCAACTTCTAAAGAGTTGAGAGGGTTACGGGAAAAACTGGATGCACTTCGTGTACAAATTGGACTATCTCTTTCGAAGTATGAGGCTTTCAGACGAAAACTCATCTATTACAATGGGATTTCATTTTTAGTAACTTATTTTAACTCCTTACCTTTTGTGTGTTCAATATGCACCATTCAAAGGCACATCATCAATTTTCAAAACTTTTTCTGACTTAATTTGATATTTTTCATGCATTTAATGATTTATTTTGAGGTAAATGACACTGAATTTGAAAAGCAGTACAAATGAACTCTGAAAAGGTTGTAACTTGGCATAACATCATAATTTCACCCACGTAGCAACTTCGATAGAGTTGATAGGGGTTACGGCAAAAACTAGATGCACTTCCTGTACAAATTGGACTATCTCTTTCGAAGTATGAGGGTTTCTGACGAAAACTCATCTATTACAAAGGGATTTCATTTTTAATAACATAATTGAAATCAATACTTTTTGTGTGTTCAATATGCACCATTCAAAGGCATATCATCAATTATCAACCATTTCTGACTTCATTTCATATTTTTCATGCATTTAATGATTTATTTTGAGCTAAATGACCCTGAATTTGAAAAGCAGTACAAATGAACTCCGAAAAGGTTGTAACTTGGCATGACATCATAATTTCAGCCACATAGCAACTTCTAAAGAGTTGAGAGGGTTACGGCAAAAACTGGATGCACTTCGTATACAAATTGGACTATCTCTTTCGAAGTATTAGGGTTTGGGACGAAAACTCATCTATTACAACGGGATCATTTTTAATAACTTATTTTAACTCCTTTCTTTTTGTGTGTTCAATATGAACCATTCAAAGGCATATCATCAATTTTCAACCCTTTCTGACTTTATTTCATATTTTTCATGCACTTAATGATTTATTTTGAGCTAAATGACCCTGAATTTGAAAAGCAGTACAAATGAACTCTGAAAAGGTTCTAACTTGGAATGACATCATAATTTCACCCACATAGCAACTTCTAAAGTGTTGAGAGGGTGACGGCAAAAACTGGATGCACTTCGTGTACAAATTGGACTATCTCTTTCGAAGTATGAGGCTTTCAGACGAAAACTCATCTATTACAATGGGATTTCATTTTTAGTAACTTATTTTAACTCCATACCTTTTGTGTGTTCAATATGCACCATTCAAAGGCACATCATCAATTTTCAACCCTTTTTGACTTAATTTGATATTTTTCATGCATTTAATGATTTATTTTGAGGTAAATGACACTGAATTTGAAAAGCAGTACAAATGAACTCTGAAAAGGTTGTAACTTTGCATGACATCATAATTTCACCCACGTAGCAACTTCGATAGAGTTTATAGGGGTTACGGCAAAAACTGCATGCACTTCCTGTACAAAATGGACTATCTCTTTCGAAGTATGTGGGTTTCGGACGAAAAGTCATCTATTACAAAGGGATTTCATTTTTAATAACTTATTTTAACTCCATACTTTTGGTGTGTTCAATATGCACCATTCAAAGGAACATTATCAATTTTCAACCCTTTCCGACTTCATTTGATATTATTTATGCATTTAATGATTTATTTTGAGCTAAATGACCCTAAATTTGAAAAGCAGTACAAATGAAGTGTGAAAAGGTTGTAACGTGTCATGACATCATAATTTCACCCACATAGCAACTTCTAAAGAGATGAGAGGGTTATGAAAAAAACTAGATGTACTTCGTGTGCAAATTGGACTATCTCTTTCAAAGTATGAGGGTTTCGGACGAAAACTCATCTATTACAAAGGTATTTCATTTTTAATAACATATTTGAACTCCATACTTTTTGTGTGTTCAATATGCACCATTCAAAGGCATATCATCAATTATCAACCCTTTCTGACTTCATTTCTGATTTTTCATGCACTTAATGATTTATTTTGAGCTAAATGACCCTGAATTTGAAAAGCAGTACAAATGAACTCTGAAAAGGTTGTCACTTGGCATGACATCATCATTTCACCCACATAGCAACTTCTAAAGAGTTGAGAGGGTTACGGCAAAAACTCGATGCACTTCGTATACAAATTGGACTATCTCTTTCGAAGTATTAGGGTTGGGACGAAAACTCATCTATTATAACGGGATCATTTTTAATAACTTATTTTAACTCCCTACTTTTTGTGTGTTCAATATGCACCATTCAAAGGCATATCATCAATTTTCAACGCTTTCTGACTTCATTTCATATTTTTCATGCATTCAATGATTTATTTTGAGCTAAATGACCCTGAATTTGAAAAGCAGTACAAATGAACTCTAAAAAGGTTGTAACTTGGCATGACATGATAATTTCACGCACATAGAAACTTCTAAAGAGTTGAGAGGGTTACGGCAAAAACTGGATGCACTTCGTGTACAAATTGGACTATCTCTTTCGAATTCTGAGGGTTTCGGACGAAAAGTCATCTATTACAAAGGGATTTCATTTTTAATAACTTACTTTAACTCCATACTTTTGGTGTGTTCAATATGCACCATTCAAAGGAAGATCATCAATTTTCAAGCCTTTCCGACTTCATTTGATATTATTCATGCATTTAATGATTTATTTTGAGCTAAATGACCCTAAATTTGAAAAGCAGTACAAATGAAGTGTGAAAAGTTTGTAACCTGGCATGACATCATAATTTCACCCACCTAGCAACTTCTAAAGAGTTGAGAGGGTTACGAAGAAAACTAGATGTACTTCGTGTGCAAATTGGACTATCTCTTTCAAAGTATGAGGGTTTCGGACGAAAACTCATCTATTACAAAGGGATTTCATTTTTAATAACATATTTGAACTCCATACTGTTTGTGTGTTCAATATGCACCATTCAAAGGCATATCATCAATTTTCAACCCTTTCTGACCTCATTACATATTTTTCATGCATTTAATGATTCATTTTGAAGTAAATGACCCTGAATTTGAAAGCAGTACAAATGAACTCTAAAAAGGTTGTAACTTGGCTTGAGATCATAATTTCACCCACATAGAAACTTCTAAAGAGTTGAGAGGGTTACCGCAAAAACTGGATGCACTTCGTGTACAAATTGGACCATCTCTTTCGAAGTATTAGGGTTGGGACGAAAACTCATCTATTACAACGGGATCATTTTTAATAACTTATTTTAACTCCCTACTTTTTGTGTGTTCAATATGCACCATTCAAAGGCATATCATCAATTTTCAATGCTTTCTAACTTCATTTCATATTTTTCATGCATTGAATGATTTATTTTGAGCTAAATGACCCTGAATTTGAAAAGCAGTACAAATGAACTCTAAAAAGGTTGTAACTTGGCATGACTTCATAATTTCACGCACATAGAAACTTCTAAAGAGTTGAGAGGGTTACGGCAAAAACTGGATGCACTTCGTGTACAAATTGGACTATCTCTTTCGAAGTCTGAGGGTTTCGGACGAAAAGTCATCTATTACAAAGGGATTTCATTTTTAATAACTTATTTTAACTCCATACTTTTGGTGTGTTCAATATGCACCATTCAAAGGAAGATCATCAATTTTCAAGCCTTTCCGACTTCATTTGATATTATTCATGCATTTAATGATTTATTTTGAGCTAAATGACCCTAAATTTGAAAAGCAGTACAAATGAAGTGTGAAAACGTTGTAACCTGGCATGAAATCATAATTTCACCCACATAGCAACTTCTAAAGAGTTGAGAGGGTTACGAAGAAAACTAGATGTACTTCGTGTGCAAATTGGACTATCTCTTTCAAAGTATGAGGGTTTCGGACGAAAACTCATCTATTACAAAGGGATTTCATTTTTAATAACATATTTGAACTCCATACTTTTTGTGTGTTCAATATGTACCATTCAAAGGCATATCATCAATTTTCAACCCTTTCTGACCTCATTACATATTTTTCATGCATTTAATGATTCATTTTGAAGTAAATGACCCTGAATTTGAAAGCAGTACAAATGAACTCTAAAAAGGTTGTAACTTGGCATGAGATCATAATTTCACCCACATATAAACTTCTAAAGAGTTGAGAGGGTTACCGCAAAAACTGGATGCACTTCGTGTACAAATTGGACTATCTCTTTCGAAGTATTAGGGTTTCGGACGAATACTCATTTTTACAAAGGGATTTCATTTTTAATAACTTATTTTAACTCCATACTGTTTGTGTATTCAATAAGCACCATCCAAAGGCATATAATCAATTTTCAACCCTTTCTAATTTCATTTCATATTTTTCATGCATTTAATGATTTCTTTTGAGCTAAATGACCCTGAATTTCAAAAGCATTACAAGTGAACTCTCAAAAGGTTGTAACTTGGCATGACATCATAATTTCACCCACATAGAAACTTCTAAAGAGTTGAGAGGGTTACGTCAAAAAGTGGATGCACTTCGTGTACAAATTGGACTATCTATTTCGAAGTATGACGTTTCGGACGAAAACTCATCTATTACAAAGGGATTTCATTTTGATAACTTATTTTAACTCCATACTTTTTGTGTGTGCAATATGCACCATTCAAAGGCATATCATCAATTTTCAACCCTTTCTGACTTTATTTCATATTTTTCGTGCATTTAATGATTTAGTTTGAGCTAAATGACCTTGAATTTGACAAGCAGTACAAATGAACACTGAAAAGGTTGTAACTTGGCATGAGATCATAATTTCACCCACATAGCAACTTCTAGAGAGTTGAGAGGGTTACGGCAAAAACTGGATACACTTCGTGTACAAATTGGACTATCTCTTTATAGTATGAGGGTTTCGGACGAAAACTCATGTATTACAAAGGGATTTCATTTTTAATAACTTATTTTAACTCCATTCTTTTTGTGTGTTCAATATGAACCATTCAAAGGCATATCATCAATTTTCAACCCTTTCTGACTTTATTTCATATTTTTCATGCACTTAATGATTTATTTTGAGCTAAATGACCCTTAATTTGAAAAGCAGTACAAATGAACTCTGAAAAGGTTGTAACTTGGAATGACATCATAATTTCACCCACATAGCAACTTCTAAAGAGTTGAGAGGGTTACGGGAAAAACTGGATGCACTTCGTGTACAAATTGGACTATCTCTTTCGAAGTATGAGGCTTTCAGACGAAAACTCATCTATTACAATGGGATTTCATTTTTAGTAACTTATTTTAACTCCTTACCTTTTGTGTGTTCAATATGCACCATTCAAAGGCACATCATCAATTTTCAAAACTTTTTCTGACTTAATTTGATATTTTTCATGCATTTAATGATTTATTTTGAGGTAAATGACACTGAATTTGAAAAGCAGTACAAATGAACTCTGAAAATGTTGTAACTTGGCATAACATCATAATTTCACCCACGTAGCAACTTCGATAGAGTTGATAGGGGTTACGGCAAAAACTAGATGCACTTCCTGTACAAATTGGACTATCTCTTTCGAAGTATGAGGGTTTCTGACGAAAACTCATCTATTACAAAGGGATTTCATTTTTAATAACATAATTGAAATCAATACTTTTTGTGTGTTCAATATGCACCATTCAAAGGCATATCATCAATTATCAACCATTTCTGACTTCATTTCATATTTTTCATGCATTTAATGATTTATTTTGAGCTAAATGACCCTGAATTTGAAAAGCAGTACAAATGAACTCCGAAAAGGTTGTAACTTGGCATGACATCATAATTTCAGCCACATAGCAACTTCTAAAGAGTTGAGAGGGTTACGGCAAAAACTGGATGCACTTCGTATACAAATTGGACTATCTCTTTCGAAGTATTAGGGTTTGGGACGAAAACTCATCTATTACAACGGGATCATTTTTAATAACTTATTTTAACTCCCTACTTTTTGTGTGTTCAATATGCACCATTCAAGGGCATATCATCAATTGTCAACCCTTTCTGACTTCATTTCATATTTTTCATGCATCGAATGATTTATTTTGAGCTAAATGAACCTGAATTTGAAAAGCAGTACAAATGAACTCTAAAAAGGTTGTAACTTGGAATGACATCATAATTTCACGCACATAGAAACTTCTAAAGAGTTGAGAGGGTTACGGCGAAAACTGGATGCACTTCGTGTACAAATTGGACTATCTCTTTCGAAGTATGTGGGTTTTGGACGAAAAGTCATCTATTACAAAGGGATTTCATCTTCAATAACTTATTTTAACTCCATATTGTTTGTGTATTCAATATGCACCATTCAAAGGCATATAATCTATTTTCAACCCTTTCTAACTTCATTTCATATTTTTCATGCATTTAATGATTTATTTTGAGCTAAATGAACCTGAATTTCAAAAGCATTACAAATGAAGTCTGAAAAGGTTGTAACTTGGCATGACATCATAATTTCACCCACGTAGAAACTTCTAAAGAGTTGACAGGGTTACGGCAAAAACTGGATGCACTTCGTGTACAAATTGGACTATCTCTTTCGAAGTATGAGGGTTTCGGACGAAAACTCATCTATTACAAAGGGATTTCATTTTTAGTAACTTATTTTAACTCTATACTTTTTGTGTGATCAATATGCACCATTCAAAGGCATATCATCAATTTTCAACCCTTTATGACTTCATTTCAGATTTTTCATGCATTTAATGATTTATTTTGAGCTAAATGACCCTCAATTTGAAAAGCAGTACAAATGAACTCTCAAAAGGTTGTAACTTGGCATGACATCATAATTTCACCCACATAGAAACTTCAAACGAGTTGAGAGGGTTACGTCAAAAATTGGATGCACTTCGTGTACAAATTGGACTATTTCTTTCGAAGTATGAGGGTTCCGGACGAAAACTCATGTATTACAAAGGGATTTTATATTTAATAGCTTATTTTAACTCCATACTTTTTGTTTGTTCAATATGCACCATTCAAAGGCATATCATCAATTTTCAACCCTTTCTGACTTTATTTCATATTTTTCATGCATTTAATGATTTATTTTGAGCTAAATGACCTTGAATTTGAAAACCAGTACAAATAAACTCTGAAAAGGTTGTAACTTGGCATGAGATCATAATTTCACCCACATAGCAACTTCTAAAGAGTTGAGAGGGTTACGGCAAAAACTGGATGCACTTCGTGTACAAATTGGACTATCTCTTTCGAAGTATGAGGGTTTAGGACGAAAACTCATCTATTACAATGGGATTTCATTTTTAGTAACTTATTATAACTCCATACTTTTTGTGTGTTCAATTTGCACCATTCAAAGGCACATCATAAATTTTCAACCCTTTTTGACTTCATTTGATATTTTTCATGCATTTAATGATTTATTTTGAGCTAAATGACCCTCAATTTGAAAAGAAGTACAAATGAACTCTGAAAAGGTTGTAACTTGGCATGACATCATAATTTCACCCACGTAGCAACTTCTATAGAGTTGAAAGGGGTTACGGCAAAAACTGGATGCACTTCGTGTACAAATTGAACCATCTCTTTCGAAGTGTAAGGGTTTCGGACGAAAACTCATCTATTACAAAGGGATTTCATTTTTAATAACTTATTTTAACTCCATACTTTTTGTGTGTTCAATATGCACCATTCAAAGGCACATCATCAATTTTCAACCCTCTCCGACTTCATTTGATATTATTCATGCATTTAATGATTTATTTTGAGCTAAATGACCCTGAATTTGAAAAGCAGTACAAATTAAGTGTGAAAAGGTTGTAACTTAGCATGACATCATAATTTCACCCACGTAGCAACTTCTATGAAGTTGATAGGGGTTACGGCAAAAACTGGATGCACTTCGTGTACAAATTGGACTATCTCTTTCGAAGTATGAGGGTTTCGGACGAATACTCATTTTTACAAAGGGATTTCATTTTTAATAACTTATTTTAACTCCATACTGTTTGTGTATTCAATAAGCACCATTCAAAGGCATATAATTAATTTTCAACCCTTTCTAACTTCATTTCATATTTTTCATGCATTTAATGATTTCTTTTGAGCTAAATGACCCTGAATTTCAAAAGCATTACAAATGAACTCTCAAAAGGTTAGGACTTGGCATGACATCATAATTTCACCCACATAGAAACTTCTAAAGAGTTGAGAGGGTTACGGCAAAAACTGGATGCATTTCGTGCACAAATTGGACTATCTCTTTCGAAGTATCAGGGTTTCGGACGAAAACTCATCTATTACAAAGGGATTTCATATTTAGTAACTTATTTTAACTCTATACTTTTTGTGTGTTCAATATGCACCATTCAAAGGCATATCATCAATTTTCAACCCTTTATGACTTCATTTCAGATTTTTCATGCATTTAATGATTTATTTTGAGATAAATGACCCTGAATTTGCAAAGCAGTACAAATGAAGTGTGAAAAGGTTGTAACTTGGCATGACATCATAATTTCACCCACGTAGCAACTTCTATATAGTTGAGAGGGGTTACGGCAAAAACTGGATGCACTTCGTGTACAAATTGGACTATCTCTTTCGAAGTATGAGGCTTTCGGACGAAAACTCAACTATCACAAAGGGATTTCCTTTTTAATAACTTATTTTAACTCCATACTGTTTGTATGTTCAATATGCACCATTGAAAGGCATATCATCAATTTTCAACCCTTTCTGACTTTATGTTATATGTTTCATGCATTTAATGATTTATTTTGAGCTAAATGACCCTGAATTTGAAAAGCAGTACAAATGAACTCTGAAAATGTTGTAACTTGGCATGACATCATAATTTCACCCACATAGCAACTTCTAAAGAGTTGAGAGGGTTACGGCAAAAACTTGATGTACTTTGTGTACAAATTGGACTATCTCTTTCGAAGTATGCGGGTTTCGGACGAAAACTCATCTATTACAAAGGGATTTTATTTTTAATAACTTATTTTAACTCCGTACTTTTTGTGTGTTCAATATGCACCATTCAAAGGCATATCATCAATTTTTATCCCTTTCTGACTTTATTTCATATTTTTCATGCACTTAATGATTTATTTTGAGCTAAATGACCCTGAATTTGAAAGCAGTACAAATGAACTCTAAAAAGGTTGTAACTTGGCATGAGATCATAATTTCACCCACATAGAAACTTCTAAAGAGTTGAGAGGGTTACCGCAAAAACTGGATGCACTTCGTGTACAAATTGGACTATCTCTTTCGAAGTATTAGGGTTTCGGACGAATACTCATTTTTACAAAGGGATTTCATTTTTAATAACTTATTTTAACTCCATACTTTTGGTGTGTTCAATATGCACCATTCAAAGGAACATCATCAATTTTCAACCCTTTCCGACTTCATTTGATATTATTCATGCATTTAATGATTTATTTTGAGCTAAATGACCCTAAATTTGAAACGCAGTACAAATGAAGTGTGAAAAGGTTGTAACCTGGCATGACATCATAATTTCACCCACATAGCAACTTCTAAAGAGTTGAGAGGGTTACGAAAAAAACTAGATGTACTTCGTGTGCAAATTGGACTATCTCTTTCAAAGTATGAGGGTTTCGGACGAAAACTCATCTATTACAAAGGGATTTCATTTTTAATAACATATTTGAACTCCATACTTTTTGTGTGTTCAATATGCACCATTCAAAGGCATATCATCCATTATCAACCCTTTCTGACTTTATTTCATATTTTTCATGCATTTAATGATTTATTTTGAGCTAAATGACCCTGAATTTGAAAAGCAGTACAAATGAACTCTGAAAAGGTTGTAACTTGGCATGACATCATAATTTCACCCACATAGCAACTTCTAAAGAGTTGAGAGGGTTACGACAAAAACTGGATGCACTTCGTATACAAATTGGACTATCTGTTTCGAAGTATTAGGGTTTGGGACGAAAACTCATCTATTACAACGGGAACATTTTTAATAACTTATTTTAACTCCCTACTTTTTGTGTGTTCAATATGCACCATTCAAAGGCATATCATCAATTTTCAACCCTTTCTGACTTCATTTCATAGTTTTCATGCATCGAATGATTTATTTTGTGCTAAATGACCCTGAATTTGAAAAGCAGTACAAATGAACTCTAAAAAGGTTGTAACTTGGCATGACATCATAATTTCACGCACATAGAAACTTCTAAAGAGTTGAGAGGGTTACGGCAAAAACTGGATGCACTTCGTGTACAAATTGGACTATCTCTTTCGAAGTATGTGGGTTTCGGACGAAAAGTCATCTATTACAAAGGGATTTCATCTTTAATAACTTATTTTAACTCCATATTGTTTGTGTATTCAATATGCACCATTCAAAGGCATATAATCTATTTTCAACCCTTTGTAACTTCATTGCATATTTTTCATGCATTTAATGATTTCTTTTGAGCTAAATGACCCTGAATTTCAAAAGCATTACAAATGAACTCTGAAAAGGTTGTAACTTGGCATGACAACATAATTTCACCCACATAGAAACTTCTAAAGAGTTGACAGGGTTACGGCAAAAACTGGATGCACTTCGTGTACAAATTGGATAATCTCTTTCGAAGTATGAGGGTTTCGGACGAAAACTCATCTATTACAAAGGGATTTCATTTTTAGTAACTTATTTTAACTCTATAATTTTTGTGTGTTCAATATGCACCATTCAAAGGCATATCATCAATTTTCAACCCTTTATGACTTCATTTCAGATTTTTCATGCATTTAATGATTTATTTTGAGCTAAATGACTCTCAATTTGAAAAGCAGTACAAATGAACTCTCAAAAGGTTGTAACTTGGCATGACATCATAATTTCACCCACATAGAAACTTCTAAAGAGTTGAGAGGGTTACGTCAAAAATTGGATGCACTTCGTGTACAAATTGGACTATCTCTTTCGAAGTATGAGGGTTTCGGACGAAAACTCATGTATTACAAAGGGATTTCATTTTTAATAACTTATTTTAACTCCATACTTTTTTTTGTTCAATATGCACCATTCAAAGGCATATCTTCAATTTTCAACCCTTTGTGACTTTATTTCATATTTTTCATGCATTTAATGATTTATTTTGAGCTAAATGACCTTGAATTTGAAAACCAGTACAAATGAACTCTGAAAAGGTTGTAACTTGACATGAGATCATAATTTCACCCACATAGCAACTTCTAAAGAGTTGAGAGGGTTACGGCAAAAACTGGATGCACTTCGTGTACAAATTGGACTACCTCTTTCGAAGTATGAGGGTTTCGGACGAAAACTCATCTATTACAAAGGGATTTCATTTTTAGTAACTTATTTTAACTCTATAATTTTTGTGTGTTCAATATGCACCATTCAAAGGCATATCATCAATTTTCAACCCTTTATGACTTCATTTCAGATTTTTCATGCATTTAATGATTTATTTTGAGCTAAATGACTCTCAATTTGAAAAGCAGTACAAATGAACTCTCAAAAGGTTGTAACTTGGCATGACATCATAATTTCACCCACATAGAAACTTCTAAAGAGTTGAGAGGGTTACGTCAAAAATTGGATGCACTTCGTGTACAAATTGGACTATCTCTTTCGAAGTATGAGGGTTTCGGACGAAAACTCATGTATTACAAAGGGATTTCATTTTTAATAACTTATTTTAACTCCATACTTTTTTTTGTTCAATATGCACCATTCAAAGGCATATCTTCAATTTTCAACCCTTTGTGACTTTATTTCATATTTTTCATGCATTTAATGATTTATTTTGAGCTAAATGACCTTGAATTTGAAAACCAGTACAAATGAACTCTGAAAAGGTTGTAACTTGACATGAGATCATAATTTCACCCACATAGCAACTTCTAAAGAGTTGAGAGGGTTACGGCAAAAACTGGATGCACTTCGTGTACAAATTGGACTATCTCTTTCGAAGTATGAGGGTTTGGGACGAAAACTCATGTATTACAAAGGGATTTCATTTTTAATAACTTATCTTAACTCCATACTTTTTGTGTGTGCAATATGCACCATTCAAAGTCATATCATCAATTTTTAACCCTTTCTGACTTTATTTCACATTTTTCGTGCATTTAATGATTTAGTTTGAGCTAAATGACCTTGAATATGAAAAGCAGTACAAATGAACACTGAAAAAGTTGTAACTTGGCATGAGATCATAATTTCACCCATATAGCAAACTCTAAAGAGTTGAGAGGGTTACGGCAAAAACTGGATACACTTCGTGTACAAATTAGACTATCTCTTTTGAAGTACGAGGGTTTCGGACGAAAACTCATGTATTACAAAGGGATTTCATTTTTAATAACTTATTTTAACTCCATTCTTTTTGTGTGCTCAATATGAACCATTCAAAGGCATATCATCAATTTCCAACCCTTTTTGACTTCATTTGATATTTTTCATGCACTTAATGATTTATTTTGAGCTAAATGACCCTTAATTTGAAAAGCAGTACAAATGAACTCTGAAAAGGTTGTAACTTGGAATGACATCATAATTTCACCCACATAGCAACTTCTAAAGAGTTGAGAGGGTTACGGCAAAAACTGGATGCACTTCGTGTATAAATTGGACTATCTCTTTCGATGTATGAGTCTTTCAGACGAAAACTCATCTCTTACAATGGGATTTCATTTTTAGTAACTTATTTTAACTCCTTACCTTTTGTGTGTTCAATATGCACCATTCAAGTGCACATCATCAATTTTCAACCCTTTTTGACTTAATTTGATATTTTTCATGCATTTAATGATTTATTTTGAGGTAAATGACACTGAATTTGAAAAGCAGTACAAATGAACTCTGAAAAAGTTGTAACTTGGCATGACATCATAATTTCACCCACGTAGCAACTTCGATAGAGTTGATAGGGGTTACGGCAAAAACTGGATGCACTTCCTGTACAAATTGGACTATCTCTTTCGAAGTATGACGTTTCGGACGAAAACTCATCTATTACAAAGGGATTTCATTTTTGATAACTTATTTTAACTCCATACTTTCTGTGTGTGCAATATGCACCATTCAAAGGCATATCATCAATTTTCAACCCTTTCTGACTTTATTTCATATTTTTCGTGCATTTAATGATTTAGTTTGAGCTAAATGACCTTGAATTTGAAAAGCAGTACAAATGAACACTGAAAAGGTTGTAACTTGGCATGAGATCATAATTTCACCCACATAGCAACTTCTAGAGAGTTGAGAGGGTTACGGCAAAAACTGGATACACTTCGTGTACAAATTGGACTATCTCTTTGGAAGTATGAGGGTTTCGGACGAAAACTCATGTATTACAAAGGGATTTCATTTTTAATAACTTATTTTAACTCCATTCTTTTTTGTGTGTTCAATATGAACCATTCAAAGGCATATCATCAATTTTCAACCCTTTCTGACTTTATTTCATATTTTTCATGCACTTAATGATTTATTTTGAGCTAAATGACCCTTAATTTGAAAAGCAGTACAAATGAACTCTGACAAGGTTGTAACTTGGAATGACATCATAATTTCACCCACATAGCAACTTCTAAAGAGTTGAGAGGGTTACGGGAAAAACTGGATGCACTTCGTGTACAAATTGGACTATCTCTTTCGAAGTATGAGGCTTTCACACGAAAACTCATCTATTACAATGGGATTTCATTTTTAGTAACTTATTTTAACTCCTTACCTTTTGTGTGTTCAATATGCACCATTCAAAGGCACATCATCAATTTTCAACCCTTTTTGACTTAATTTGATATTTTTCATGCATTTAATGATTTATTTTGAGGTAAATGACACTGAATTTGAAAAGCAGTACAAATGAACTCTGAAAAGGTTGTAACTTGGCATGACATCATAATTTCACCCACGTAGCAACTTCGATAGAGTTGATAGGGGTTACGGCAAAAACTGGATGCACTTCCTGTACAAATTGGACTATCTCTTTCGAAGTATGAGGGTTTCTGACGAAAACTCATCTATTACAAAGGGATTTCATTTTTAATAACATAATTTAACTCAATACTTTTTGTGTGTTCAATATGCACCATTCAAAGGCATATCATCAATTATCAACCCTTTCTGACTTCATTTCAGATTTTTCATGCATTTAATGATTTATTTTGAGCTAAATGACCCTGAATTTGAAAAGCAGTACAAATGAACTCTGAAAAGGTTGTAACTTGGCATGACATCATAATTTCACCCACATAGCAACTTCTAAAGAGTTGAGAGGGTTACGGCAAAAACTGGATGCACTTCGTATACAAATTGGACTATCTCTTTCGAAGTATTAGGGTTTGGGACGAAAACTCATCTATTACAACGGGATCATTTTAAATGACTTATTTTAACTCCCTACTTTTTGTGTGTTCAATATGCACCATTCAAAGGCACATCATCAATTGTCAACCCTTTCTGACTTCATTTCATGTTTTTCATGCATCGAATGATTTATTTTGAGCTAAATGACCCTGAATTTGAAAAGCAGTACAAATGAACTCTAAAAAGGTTGTAACTTGGCATGACATCATAATTTCACGCACATAGAAACTTCTAAAGAGTTGAGAGGGTTACGGCGAAAACTGGATGCACTTCGTGTACAAATTGGACTATCTCTTTCGAAGTATGAGGGTTTCGGACGAAAACTCATCTATTACAAAGGGATTTCATTTTTAGTAACTTATTTTAACTCTATACTTTTTGTGTGATCAATATGCACCATTCAAAGGCATATCATCAATTTTCAACCCTTTATGACTTCATTTCAGATTTTTCATGCATTTAATGATTTATTTTGAGCTAAATGACCCTCAATTTGAAAAGCAGTACAAATGAACTCTCAAAAGGTTGTAACTTGGCATGACATCATAATTTCAGCCACATAGAAACTTCAAACGAGTTGAGAGGGTTACGTCAAAAATTGGATGCACTTCGTGTACAAATTGGACTATCTCTTTCGAAGTATGAGGGTTTCGGACGAAAACTCATGTATTACAAAGGGATTTTATTTTTAATAACTTATTTTAACTCCATACTTTTTATTTGTTCAATATGCACCATTCAAAGGCATATCATCAATTTTCAACCCTTTCTGACTTTATTTCATATTTTTCATGCATTTAATGATTTATTTTGAGCTAAATGACCTTGAATTTCAAAACCAGTACAAATAAACTCTGAAAAGGTTGTAACTTGGCATGAGATCATAATTTCACCCACATAGCAACTTCTAAAGAGTTGAGAGGGTTACGGCAAAAACTGGATGCACTACGTGTACAAAATGGACTATCTCTTTCGAAGTATGAGGGTTTAGGACGAAAACTCATCTATTACAATGGGATTTCATTTTTAGTAACTTATTATAACCCCATACTTTTTGTGTGTTCAATATGCACCATTCAAAGGCACATCATAATTTTTCAACCCTTTTTGACTTTATTTGATATTTTTCATGCATTTAATGATTTATTTTGAGCTAAATGACCCTGAATTTGAAAAGTAGTACAAATGAACTCTGAAAAGGTTGTAACTTGGCATGACATCATAATTTCACCCACGTAGCAACTTCTATAGAGTTGAAAGGGGTTACGGCAAAAACTGGATGCACTTCGTGTACAAATTGAACCATCTCTTTCGAAGTATAAGGGTTTCGGACGAAAACTCATCTATTACAAAGGGATTTCATTTTTAATAACTTATTTTAACTCCATACTTTTTGTGTGTTCAATATGGACCATTCAAAGGCACATCATCAATTTTTAACCCTCTCCGACTTCATTTGATATTATTCATGCATTTAATGATTTATTTTGAGCTAAATGACCCTGAATTTGAAAAGCAGTACAAATGAAGTGTGAAAAGGTTGTAACTTAGCATGACATCATAATTTCACCCACGTAGCAACTTCTATGAAGTTGATAGGGGTTACGGCAAAAACTGGATGCACTTCGTGTACAAATTGGACTATCTCTTTCGAAGTATGAGGGTTTCGGACGAATACTCATTTTTACAATGGGATTTCATTTTTAATAACTTATTTTAACTCTATACTTTTTGTGTGTTCAATATGCACCATTCAAAGGCATATCATCAACTTTCAACCCTTTATGACTTCATTTCAGATTTTTCATGCATTTAATGATTTATTTTGAGATAAATGACCCTGAATTTGCAAAGCAGTACAAATGAAGTGTGAAAAGGTTGTAACTTGGCATGACATCATAATTTCACCCACGTAGCAACTTCTATATAGTTGAGAGGGGTTACGGCAAAAACTGGATGCACTTCGTGTACAAATTGGACTATCTCTTTCGAAGTATGAGGCTTTCGGACGAAAACTCAACTATCACAAAGGGATTTCCTTTTTAATAACTTATTTTAACTCCATACTGTTTGTGTGTTCAATATGAACCATTGAAAGGCATATCATCAATTTTCAACCCTTTCTGACTTTATTTTATATGTTTAATGCATATAATGATTTATTTTGAGCTAAATGACCCTGAATTTGAAAAGCAGTACAAATGAACTCTGAAAAGGTTGTAACTTGGAATGACATCATAATTTCACCCACATAGCAACTTCTAAATAGTTGAGAGGGTTACGGCAAAAACTGGATGTACTTCGTGTACAAATTGGACTATCTCTTTCGAAGTATGCGGGTTTCGGACGAAAACTCATCTATTACAAAGGGATTTTATTTTTAATAACTTATTTTAACTCCGTACTTTTTGTGTGTTCAATATGCACCATTCAAAGGCATATCATCAATTTTTATCCCTTTCTGACTTTATTTCATATTTTTCATTCACTTAATGATTTATTTTGAGCTAAATGACCCTGAATTTGAAAGCAGTACAAATGAACTCTAAAAAGGTTGTAACTTGGCATGAGATCATAATTTCACCCACATAGAAACTTCTAAAGAGTTGAGAGGGTTACCGCAAAAACTGGATGCACTTCGTGTACAAATTGGACTATCTCTTTCGAAGTATTAGGGTTTCGGACGAATACTCATTTTTACAAAGGGATTTCATTTTTAATAACTTATTTGAACTCCATACTGTTTGTGTGTCCAATATGCACCATGCAAAGGCATATCATCAATTTTCAACCCTTTCTGACTTTATTTCATATTTTTCGTGCATTTAATGATTTAGTTTGAGCTAAATGACCTTGAATTTGAAAAGAAGTACAAATGAACACTGAAAAGGTTGTAACTTGGCATGAGACCATAATTTCACCCACATAGCAACTTCTAAAGAGTTGAGAGGGTTACGGCAAAAACTGGATACACTTCGTGTACAAATTGGACTATCTCTTTCGAAGTATGACGGTTTCGGACGAAAACTCATGTATTACAAAGGGATTTCATTTTTAATAACTTATTTTAATTCCATTCTTTTTGTGTGTTCAATATGAACCATTCAAAGGCATATCATCAATTTTCAACCCTTTCTGACTTTATTTCATATTTTTCATGCACTTAATGATTTATTTTGAGCTAAATGACCCTGAATATGAAAAGCAGTACAAATGAACTCTGAAAAGGTTGTAACTTGGAATGACATCATAATTTCACCCACATAGCAACTTCTAAAGAGTTGAGAGGGTTACGGCAAAAACTGGATGCACTTCGTGTACAAATTGGACTATCTCTTTCGAAGTATGAGGGTTTCGGACGAAAACTCATCTATTACAATGGGATTTCATTTTTAGTAACTTATTTTAACTCCTTACCTTTTGTGTGTTCAGTATGCACCATTCAAAGGCACATCATCAATTTTCAACCCTTTTTGACTTAATTTGATATTTTTCATGCATTTAATGATTTATTTTGAGCTAAATGACCCTGAATTTGAAAAGAAGTACAAATGAAGTGTGAAAAGGTTGTAACTTGGCATGACATCATAATTTCACCCACGTAGCAACTTCGATAGAGTTGATAGGGGTTACGGCAAAAACTGGATGCACTTCGTGTACAAATTGGACTATCTCTTTCGAAGTATGAGGGTTTCGGACGAATACTCATTTTTACAATGGGATTTCATTTTTAATAACTTATTTTAACTCCATACTTTTTGTGTGTTCAAT